>OX422141.1:200006225-201235080 GCA_949129095.1 Volucella bombylans | reverse complement strand
CTGTATTTACAACACGGAGTAGCCCAGGCTTGGGTTGGGATAAGATCTTATATGCGGCCAGTAAGTTAGATAAATTAATTAAGTTAGTTCAGCTAGTTGTTAAGCCTTTTTTTGTCTAGTTATTAACTGATTATGCATCAAAAGAGAAAACAGCTCCTCTGATTACTTCGTAAAGGTTTAGGTTTAGAGCTAGAAAGTAATTTACTTTTCTGGACTCACCAGCTTATCGGCGAGCAACAGTTAACCTCCGGAAGCGAAATCTTCTGCATACGAAAAAGTCTCCCACAAGAGTCGATTCCTTCTCACTATGCTCAAAGTGACAAGGCGACCAACATCGAATGAGGAAAGGTAAGTCTTTGGTTGAGTTCTGATTACTGCGCCAGAAATTTATTAATTTATTTTTATCATATAACATACACAGGCATTCTGCCTTTCTGAAACAATCTCGTTCTGCGAAAGGCAAACTAATATACTCGTATATACTCGTAGTTATAATAAAATTTTAATAGAACTCCGGCATGCACCTGCACGATTTCGTTCCACCAGAAACGCTGTCACTTGCATTTATGTAATTTTAGTGGCACGGTTTGTGTTTGCATGAAATATGAGTATTTCTAATTAGATTTTGATACACCCGTTGACATTCACAACATTTCATTTCCGTTGTTCTCACCGTTGCCTTACATTCTTGCCAAAACTGCAATATGAACATGCATTTCAGTGGCACCTTTCAGTCACACACAGAATTTTCGCAAGATTTTTACTATCATGTTACCGTCATCATAATTTCCTTGACCGTTGCCTTACACTAACAAGTCTGATTGTACATATATTGCGCTATGCAAGATTCCCTCATATGGTATATTGAGTGTGGGAAAAAATTCGTGGCGTTTTTGACGATAGATGGCTTTAAATCCAAATATTTCAAGAACAACTGATTGAATTAAAAACTGTGGACGCTCGTTTGAAAGGAGGCAATTTCTTTCAGTAGTAAAGTTATTCTAAAATAAAAATGTAGAAAAATAAAGAGTAATTCGTTACATTTCGCAATACTACTATAATAAGGCGGAGAATGCTTTGCAGGTTTAGAGCATATGTGCTGTTTTTACGGAAAAGAAAAGGGCTGATGGTATTTTTTAGAAAGTCATTAACCAGAAAAATGTCTTGAACCATTTACAGAAAGCGGGATCGAGAAGTACCAAGTACGGGTTTCTCATGAATTGAGCGCGAAAAACTAGATGGACAGGGTTAACATCTGCGATACGCACACATGGTTGTGAGTGGCCGTGGCTCAAGTGGTAGTGTATTGGCTTCCAAATTGGAAGGTTCGGTGTTCGAATCCCAGCCTCATCCGAAAGACATTCTTTTTTTCAGGCAACTTAATCCACGTAAAACGAATGGTTGACTCTAATACAACAATAAGTCCAATTACACTAATAATTGAAGTCTCCCCATTAAATGTTGGATGCCACCCATATGGAGCGAAATAACCACTGAGCCCAAAAATTTAACACTTGAGTGTTAAGTTCTTTAAAAAAAAAAAAAAAAATGCATGACCTGTGATGAAAAACGAGTCAGGATGAAAAAGAAAGGTGAGCCCCAAAGAAATGGTGAACCAAGCATTTGCGAACACAGAATTGACAGTGCAGAAAGTGGTGCCTTACCATGTGGTACTTCCAAATGGCAAAACAGTTAATTCTTAACTCTACTGTGAACAACTCGATTTGAAAAAAACTTCCGAGTTGCCCAATAAGAAATGTGTTACCTTCTATCATCACAACGCTCAAACTGACACAATTGAAATTCTGAGAGCTTGGTTGGCAAGTTCTGATACACCTAAGGTATAATCTAGACATGGCACCGTTCTATACCGTTCTATCATGTGTTTCGGTCTTTGCAGAACTCTCTCAATGGGATTAAGCTGTCTTCAAGGCAAGGCTGTGAAAATCACAGTTTAGTTCTTCAACCAAAAAACACAGAAGTTTTTCACCAATGACTTTTAAATGGCGAAACATTGTCAAAAATAATACAGCAATATCTACGAGTAGTTTAAATAAATTATTTTGTAAACTCTAAACTCTTTCCCAGTGTTTTTGTTGTATTCGATGGTACCTTACCCTATCGATAATTGTTACAGTTTCGCCTGTCGACCTTGCCTTTATATGTATAATTTATTTACATGCTAGATTTCCTACCCGTACTTAATTGTTACCCGATGCGATTAGGTTTCATAGTCCATGGTAAAATCAGCTGTAACTGTGCTGGAACTTTTCTTTAAGTAATGCATTGAAATCGAGTATTCCTTGAAAATATGTTCTTTTAAGTTAGCAAGTACCCCTATCCATTTCCGATTTACACATTTCGGGGAATCAATCTCTTGTGAATTGTTTTTGTCGAGTAGCAACCTTAAAGGTATCATATTAGCATTTTTGCTTAGCCCTCAACGTTGCACCACTTCTGAAGCTCATCGCTCGCTCTAAATGGTGGGCTTCTTTTTAATAAAATTGAGTTGGAAGAATAGTATTGTATATTAAAAAAAAGTGTTAAACATTCAACTAGGCTTTTAAACTGATGGCAGACTATTGATTTAACAGGGCTTTTGTGATTTAACAAAGAATCCGTGAGATTCATGGAAGGCGTTCTACATTATGACCCCAATCAAGATCAACAGAAACAGGAGTCATTTAATAAATACGAACCATACCCCACCGATAAAGATTCACCATGAAACCAACCTAACATTTGTGGCCTGATCGATGATATGTGTTGTTGGTACCTAGATCCATCCGGTGGAGTTTAGAAAACAGATTAGATCTGGTAATCCTTTCCCCGAGATGTCGTTAAGGTCGTCAAAGAATGGTTAGTTTAGTGCACATAGTCTGGCTCCTGCTGACGAGAGAGTTTCCTTCTCATTCTCATTCCCAAAGCTGCGTCAGTGGGGGTTGTAAAGGATACCTAGGTCAGCCGCATGGTATCCAATTGGCAAAAGCTCCGTGATTATGAGGATTATATCATCATTTACATGGCGCAGTCAGTTAACTCCCTCCATTGGAGGTTGGCCGTCTACAGAAATGGTAAGTGGATTTGTCCTTTAACCGCTAAGTCCTGCCTGGCGAGTTCACCTACAGACTCATTTCCTTTTATGTCACTATGCCCTGGAACCTAGAGCAGTGTGATTCTAAAGCGTTCGCAGAGGCGGGAAAGCTCATTCCGGCACTCATGCACCAGTTATGAGGATATCTCGGGATAGCACGCCCGAGTTGGGTGAAAGCTTCTTGGATTGCTAGTCCGGTAAGCGGTATGTTATTGATATTTTCAGTGATTCAGAGTAGAACGTGCCTCCATAGTTTATCTTTGATCCGTCGATGTAGATAACAGCATCGAAATCCTTAATTGCTTAGTTTTTCATCCACTGAGCTCTGGGAGGGAATCCTACGTTCTCTTGAAGTTTAGTTTTGGCATGATGTAGTCAGCTGGAAACGTAACCATGCCGTTTGGTAACGAGTCCAGGATGTTGCACCAAGATTTTTTGTTTTGTAGGTCGAGAGACAAAATATGCAGGTGCACAGTAAGGGCATCCGTTGGGCCGACCTCAATGCGCCCATGGTACCTATACTATATTCGTGGGGTTGTAGCTTTTACTCGATGAGAGCCCCCATACTAGTGACCCGTATGTAAGAATTGGATGCTCTACAGCTGTGTACATCCATAACGTCATCTTTGGCTGAAGTTCCCATTTCTTTCCAAAGGTTTTGCTGTAGGCATAGAAGGCGAGGCATGCTCTCCTTACACTGTGTTCGATGTTTTGCTTCCAGTTAAGTTTTAAATCAAACATAGTACCAGATACCTAGTGCTGGAGGATTGCGTGAGTGGTTGTCCATGAAGACAGCGAAGGGTAAAATCAGGTATTGTGTTTTAGTTTTTGTAGTAAATAGAATCAATTTAGTTTTGCTAGGGTTGACACCACGGCCACAACTTGCGGCCCAAGTATTTACCTTACCTAGAGCAGCCTTCATGATTTCGCTTATCACAGAAAGAGACTTCCCTGTCACTAGTAATGCCACGTCATCCTCATACGCGATCACTTTGAATCTCTCTCTGTCTAGTCTTGTAAGAACTTTGTTAATAACCATTAGCCAGAGTAGAAGAGAAATAACATCACAGAGAAACAACGTCACAAAGTTTCCTAACGTAGCCTGAATAATTCTTATTCCGTGCATAGAGACTATCCATTGGCCAATAAATTCCTTTAAGCCCAGTTCGATCAGAGATTTTTAAATAGCTGCAGTGTGTACCCTACTAAAGGCTCCCTCTATTTTTTTTTTTTAATTAGCGCGCGTTAAGGTATACTTAAAATAACGATGGAGCTAGGTGAGGGGACATTTCGTCGGTGTTCGAGCATGTCAATTGACTGGGTGATATTAGCATGACCTATGAGTCCAATCGCACGGTTTTGAATTTTATCTAGCAGGGGCAGAATGGTTTTAGGGGCATCTGACAAGATATGGGCCTCAGCAAAGAAATATATTGGATTAGAGGTAGGAGACAAAACATCATTAATGTCTAAGGTAGATCTACGAGTATGTCTAAGAAGGAGGCTAAGGTATATTCTCCTCCCCGTGGAGGGCCGTTTCCGTGGAAGTTATCTCTGATAATCTTGAACTCTACTTCATCCTTACTGCAACAGAATGGCAGGAGTATGGTATTGACTGAAATCGATTATATCACTCTAATATTGTGTTTTAGAAGAGATGGCCTATTTACAACTGTGGAGTAGCTCTTGCAGACTGAACAGGTGTAACTAGGTCATGAATACCGAGGCGCTCATGCAGTTGGTTTCAAAATGAAGAGCAGAGCCAGGCCGAGTTACCTTTCGTTACGAAGGGCTTTGAGGTATTACTTATAATTGTAAATGCTGTTTGCTTCTTTTTTTAAATACTTTGACTTCGAACAGGAATAGCTTTAAAATTATTCTGTTGCTTTTTATGGTATTTGAACATTTATGTTAGCTAAGCCTCTACATACCAGATTTTTTAATAAATTTTGTCGTTCAATAAGAGATGGCGCTATTAGGTTCGTCGTTTTATTTTTCTAAAAACGGTAGTACGTTTTTATGAATACGTGTGAAGTTTCATGTAGATATGTTTACTCATTTGTATATTTACAGCTGTTTAAAGTTAACATGCCATAATGTTTTTTTATAATGGAAAAAGCTGAATGTCGTGCAGTAGTAAAATTCTTATTTTTGGAAGTTATAAGAGCAAAACAAATTCACGAACGTACAAGTCTTGAAGATGATCCACGCGAAGGACGTCCAAAAAGTGCATCAACACACAAGAAATCGAAACAAAAATACAGGGTAGGGTTTTGGAAGATTGTCGATTAACGGAGAGAGATTTAGTAAAAGCCCAAGGCATCAGCAATATTTTGGGTACCAATGGGTACCGCATTCGCTAACATTCGAACGCAACTTCCTTACCAACATTTGGAACGTTTTAGAAAGGATAAGGACGATTGTTTGCATCGTTTCATTACTGCACTGCACTGTAGACGTGGGTCTGCCACCATGATCCGGAATCAAAACAAGAGGCTAAGGAGTGGTGTAAGCCTGGTACCTCGACATCGAAGCGAATTGGGGTCCAGAAGAGACCACGAAGGTGTTATCATCAGTTTTTTGGGATGCAAAATAAATAAATTTTGTTCGTGGATTTCTTCCAAACTGGTTAAACAATAAACTCAGTTTATTATTGTAATTATTGGTCCAGCTGGATGTAAAAATTCGTGAGAAAAGACCTGGTTTACGAGTACAGAAGCAAAAAATCATTTTTCATCAAGACAATGCACCCTCTCTCACAGCTCAAAAAACCATCGCGAAAATCAGTAAATTAAAGTACGTATTCTTGGGACATCCACCCTATTCGCCAGATTTAGCTCCCTCTGGCTTCTGGCTGTTCTCACATCTCAAAAAATGCATGCGTGGAAAACGATTTTCATCGAACGAAGAGGTAAAAGAAGCAGTGGAAGCGTATTACCACAGTCTTCCAGATTCTCACTTCAGCAGTGGAATCCAAAAATTAGAAGATCACTGCAACAAGTGTATCGAAGTTCAAGAAATTTCGAAGTATTTCAAACCATAAAATCTAGTTTTTCTTATCGAACGACAGAACTAATTGAACAACAAAATAATAACAACAACAATCTAACCAACTGGGTTCACTATACACCGTATTGCCGTGGCAATGGCTTCCAAACCGGACGCTTCGACGTCCGAACGATATTCTTTTTTTAAGGGAACTGAAATTGCGTGAGATAAGTGGTTGTGGCTAGAGTGGCTAGAGTACATCAACAAGAATGGATGCCACCCATGTGGCGAAATGACCACTGAGCCTAAAAATCTTTCTTCTCTTTCTATGTTAAATTTAAAAAAAAAAATTAACACGCGCTTCGGTATTTTAAGAGCAAGCATACCCTCTTGAGTGTCGAGTTTTTAAAAAAAAAATCCACATACACTTTACATGACTAAAAGCCACCATCACGTCAAGGTTATGTGCGTACTGAAGTGGTCGTGACTGAAGATCGGCTGGTTCTGGAAAATCATGGCTTGCGACGAAAGTTTGAAAAGCTCTGAACCAGTTTGAGGTCGACTCTTGTTTTTATTGAAAAATCGTGATTAATGGCGAGGCTTGAGTCTTAGCTGAATGAGTTTATGCCCTTTCGAAGGTTGGGCACATCCAGAAGTGATTGATGAGACTCAATTAAACATACAAAGGATCACTCTTTTGCGCAGTTTTTATTCCAGCGGCATCATCGGTTGCCAGTTTTTCGAGAATGAGCTTGTGTAGCTATCAACGGCTAACTTTTCCGGATATTCCTTAGTGAATTTTTTTTTTTCGAAAATATAGACGACATTGATCCGGATAACATGTGGTTCCAGCAAGATTACGCTTCGTACCATACAACCCATGAAACCATTTACTTATTGAGGGCTTGATTCCACGATAACATTATAGTGCGTAATGGACCTTAGAATTGGCGACCAAGATCATGCGGATTTAGCCCTGCTCGATTATTTCTTGAATGTTTGGTTTATGCTGATACACAGCAAATTAACTAGCCCAAATTGTTGAAAAGAGAAGTTCAAAAGTCGATCAACAGAATGCACTTTGTCAAAAACAGCGAAGGGAGCTAAATGCCTGCAGTCGTATTCAAAATATAAACAATATTGATTCAAATTCAATTCAAGCATTTTTCCAAATAAAGCACAAATTTTTAAAGGATACATTCTACCTCGAAGAGTCCAAAATTTTTTCTGCTTGTCACTGATTTTTTGCACTAAACTGTTTTTTTTTATTTTCATGGTTTTTAAATTCAAAATTTTAACGCAAATACAATTGTTAGATAAAGTCGTCTTAATATTCTTTACATCACCAATTTTGAGCATCATTCTTCCGGACTTAAAACTGCCCTTCATCAGTGAATAAATAATTATTAAGGATTTTCTTCACTCCGAAAATTCACTGTTTTTGCAGAAAAAGGTGGTAGCCCTGCGCCGCAGGATGAACACACAACTCCTAGGAGTAAATGAGTATTTGCCTTCTCATGCTCATCATTGTGTATATACATTGTATCACACAAATACATGTACGAGTACGTAGATACTTCTTCGAATCCGAATGGCAGAATTCACTTAGTTGTTTGGCACTCTCGGACTCATCAATCTCCTCAAGCTTTGGCATCACAATAAATCATCTAAAATGCCATCCGCCTTCCACTTCTGGCGCCCGCCCCTGTCATGCCATTTGCTTTGTGTGCCACCCTGCACAACCGAATATGGGTCACTTTATGAGCGATTATTGAAGGAAAGCGGCGCGCATGTTGCCGCACCACACCATGTTGATTTGTTTATTTCATTACATACGTTCGTTTCATTTCTCTTTATTTTTGCTCCACACAAAATACGATTGAAATGAATTAGTGATTCGCGGGACTGATGTTCTCCAGAGTGCCTCTGCTGTTGGGACTGCGATTCTGGATGCTAAATTCCGTGTGGCGGATCCTGGTCACAATCCACATTACTTCATTAATAATTACTTTGATTTAGCGAGGATAAGAATGGACACCCTATTTCGATGGAGCGTGTTCACAAAATTCTATTTATTATCATATATACGAGCGTACATAGATGGTTATGTATACAAGGATATACATATAATATATTTTAATTTTTTTTCTTGAAAAGAGATTAACGAATAAATTAGATAAACATTAATTGGTTTTATTGCATTTATGGATTTTTAATTAGGATAAAATTGTAATACAGTTCGGTAGCATATGCTCGTATATATGTATCTGCGAAGGGACAACCACCTACCAACTCAGGGACAAGGCAGTGCTTGTAAATCATAAAATTATGAATAAAATTTCAATAAAACATGAACACTGTCGGTTGATGAGGTGCGAGAAATTCAATTCAAATTGGCTTAGTTTGGATGCTTTGATTTGGTTTTAACTGATTTTTTTTTACTTAAATGCCATAGACGGAAAGAGGGGGACGGGGGCAGACATAAAATTTAATTATTTCTGAAAATTTATTCAAACCGAAAGGCTTATTTGAAAATGAGATTTGCCCATTCACCAGTTTATTTAAACAACACTGATTACTTCCCCAGTCTTTGTAAATATTTATTAGTTTTTCTTTTAATTAATATTCACCATTTTAATTAAGCAAATCTATACAAACAAATGCAATGAGTATTAATAAAAAAAATGACTTGAGTATTTTAAATTGCTGTGGCGAATTTTTTCACAGAAAGTGGTTTAAACAGCAACTATTAGTCGCTGTTTTGTCTAATTATCCCAATTTTCAATAATTTATTGCATTTAATACTAATTAGCTGTTTTGTTTGTAAGTTATTTTTGATTAAACAGAAAAACAAAACAAAAATGTTTGTATTCTAAATATTACTCTTGCTTCTCCTATTTAGAGTATATGCCATAAATATGCCATAAATAAAATAGATTGCTAATTTAAAAAATGTCAAAAGTCAAATCATCATCATAAATTATGGTAATTTTCTGAAAACCATGGGGAAACCAATATTCCCCATAATTATCGATGCAAAGCCTTAAAATATGGTTTAACATGATAAATAAATGGAGGGGATCATTTTTAAAGCCATAAAAAAAGGAACGTGAAAAGTTGTCAGCGTGTTCTCTAGGGCAACGGCTTATAGAGCATTGCCTACGTTCATTTCCACGTAATGAGGATAAATCATATTCAGGCACTTTGATATCTAAGATAAGCCTGAGGCGCAGTGACAT
Source organism: Volucella bombylans (assembly GCA_949129095.1). NCBI lineage: Eukaryota > Metazoa > Arthropoda > Insecta > Diptera > Syrphidae > Volucella > Volucella bombylans. Next base: position 201,225,759 of record OX422141.1, on the reverse strand, counting down.
CTAATGAGACTACCTGAAGTCAGTATGCGTTATCGGGCTCCCACGTGTGGAGCCTACCTTTGGGGCAAACGAAAAGTCGGATATATCATACAATCATACCAAGGTCACGCGTACGAAAGTACGGCTTCATGAAAGTGGACGTGTACGAGTATGAATAAACCACCGCACTGAACACTGTGATCTCGAGGTGAATGAAAATGTGGCATACTTCAGAGACAAACTACATATTGCAAGCTTAGAACGTTGTCGGCACAATGACAAGCAAAAGTTTCGAACTATAAGACGTATTAGTCGAAGCAGGATCCACTACTTGAAAACATTGGTAAACTTGTAAACGAAAGCGTGAAAAACGTATTATTGCGGAACCTAACAAAATAAGAACGGTGTGGTTATCATTTTGATATCGTAAATGGAACAAAAATTAGTGACCAATTAATGGCCATACTCATCATTACCTAAGTAGGAAGTGAGCAAAATTGCAGAGATATATTTTTGCCAGACTTCTATGAGCTTTTAAATATTTAGGAAAATAAGTCAAATTTACTATAATTAAAATTACTCTATAATCCTATATACCAAGAGGAAAAATCGAGGGCATAATTTGATGATAAATGGCTCCACATAGTAAATGAAGGAAGGTGGCAATGGAACCATGAGACGAAAATCGTGATAAACAACTTAACGCAAGCATTTAAAGCCTGAATTCGCTTTAGCAGAAATACATAGTGAAACAGATAACTACCTCTTGAGCTAGACTATGAACGTTGCAAAAATGAGGCGAAACAGAAGGTACTCTTACAACCAATACGCAGGTAACAAGTAAAGGGTTTTCCACTTGACAACTTTGAATTTAATTTGTGAACGCACTCTTTCACTAATCATCAAACTGTCACTGTCAATTTATTCAGTAAATTCAACATTTTCTTCATGGTAAAGTACACCAACGAGCAACGTCTGCAAATTATAAAAATTTTCTACCGAAATTCGGAGTCGGTGACAGCAACTTTAAGAGCGTTAACTCCAATTTTCGGTTGTTATTCTCGCCCTAGTAGACAGGCAATAACAAGTCTAGAGCAAAAATTTGAGTCACATATTCGTTGTTTGATGTTGCCGTGTCAGTGAGGCAACGGGTTGGTCAAAGTGTCATAAATATCGCTGCCGTTCAGGCGTCAGTAGCAAACGATCCAATTCAGTCAATTACACGGCGTTCTCAAGAATTGGACATCGCTCAGACCACATTATGGCATATGTTGCGTAAGGATCTTAGTTTACACCCATACAAGATCAAGCCGACTCAAGAATTGAAGCCGATGGACCATTTGAAGCGACGTACGTTCTCCGATTGGGTTCTGGAGAAGATGCGCCAAGATGATGAATTTCATCGCAAAATCATCTTCAGTGACGAAGCTCATTTTTGGTTCAATGGGTTCGTCAATAAGCAAAATATACGTTATTGGTCGGATGAAAATCCACATGTGCTTCATGAATCACCACTTCATCCACAAAAAATTACAGCTTGGTGCGGTTTGCATGCCGGCGGCGTTATTGGGCCATATTCTTTCGTCGACGATAACGATCGTCACGTTACTGTGAATGGTCAGCGTTATCGCGCAATGATCACCGATTATTTTTGGCCCGAATTGGCAGATATGGACTTGAACGACATGTGTTTTCAACCGGATGATGCCACAAGCCACACAGCACACGCTACAATCGATTTATTGAAGAGTAAGTATGGTGAGCGTGTTATCTCAAGAAATGGGCCAGTCGATTGGCCCCGCTCGTGCGATTTAACTCCGCTTGACTATTTTCTGTGGGGCTACGTTAAGTCATTGGTTTATGCCAACACGCCGACGACGTTGGAAGAGCTCAGAGCCAACATTGAAGGCGAAATAGCGGCCGTTTCGGCCGAAATGTGCGACCGAGTCGTTTAAAATTGGGTCCAACGAATCGACTGCTGCAAACGTGCCCGCGGTGGCCACATGAACGCAGTCGAGTTCCATTCATAAATGTTTTGATTGTACTTCAAGCCGATAATAAAGTTTTTGAAATATCTCAAATGGTTTGCGTATTATTTAAAAAAAACAGTTGTCAAGTCCTTATTGGAAAACCTATTGGAAGTGCAACTTGAAACACGACCACGACAAAATTCGGGAAAGATTCCATAGCAAAAATAAATGGAATTTATCAAGGATGAAGTGAAACCGAAAATTTGCGAAAACTCCAGTTAGGCAGCAAACCGGATCACACTCCGAATTATGGCCGAAAATCGTGGACTTAAACAGTTCTCGATTTTTTTTAATGAATTAATAGGACGCGATCGGATGCCCAAGTAATATGTATATTACGGAAGAGTTGTAAAGACTTGAAAACTCCATGGCGCAGCTTTGTCGGAGGAATGTCTAAGTCTATACGATGCGATCCAAAGCTTTCGGATAATGGTGTACTTAGAAAATTCGTTCGTAAGGTCTGCATATCAGCGCTCAGAACTCAAAATGTACCGGAGGCGGACTTACATATGTATGTGTATATTTAAAATAATATAATAATAGAGAATATCATGAGGAGCTGCGTAGAAATGATCCACATTCCCTTGTCATATAGTTTTCATTCCCAAAGCCGAAAAATGTTCTCATATTTATCCAAATGGACCTCAGACCTGTAAGTCTATCAATTTCCCTTCTGAAAACTCTAGTAGGACTGATTGATATCCATTTCCGAGTCAGTTCAGCCGCATATTTAAAGCTTACCGTATCGAACCCTTTTCCGGCGTGTTATTAAATACTATATCTCGATTTTTCTTTCCTTCTTGTGTTTTTTGTTCGACCAATTATCAAAATTGGTAAGCGCTCTCGTTCATCGGATTGGAAGAACATTCCATTGTCATCTGAAAAAAGACTAAGACCCAAAATGGCCACAAATAAACGTGATCCACTGTACAATGCGTTCAGCGCTCTTCAATTACACGAGGGCGACGAAATGGATGAAACAGATGTAATTGTGCAAAATAAACCACAAAAAATAGTTCCTCCCCCAATAAAAGTGTTGCAAAACGTTGACGTGAAAAGTGAGAATGTGTTCAAGGCTATTTTATATGGCCTAGAGCAAATTGAAACAGTTTCCTTGAAAAATTAACTCATCAAACTGGGCTTAAAGTGCAAAGAAATCAAATGGATTAACAGAACATATGCATTCTACACTGACACGTTCTACAAGTGTCAAACTCAGTCAACTAGAACTGGAGCTTTTATCGAAAGCAAACAAAATTTACTGACACAATGCCGAAACTGTCAGATGTTTGGCCGCGGTGAGAGAAACTGCCACATAAAGACATATTGTGCTAATTGCGCTGGCTCTCACAAAACTGAGCAGTGCAACGCAAATATTCCCAAATGTGCAAACTGCAAAGGAGAACACAAATCGACAGACAGCGCATGCGTAAGCAGAAAGCATTATATTGATCTGAAGCATAAGCTCACAGCAAAGACAAACCGATTTTTCTCACACAACACCAATCAAGTTCACAGAAACAACAACAATGCCAACATTTCTCTTCACTCTTTATCGGATTTCCCAGCTCTACCAACACGAGCAGCTACAAAGAGGGTTGGAGTAATAGTGAGCAGTAATATCTCTACACCAAAAGCGTGGGAGCAAAATGTCTCAAGTTGCGATCGTTCAGCAATAATTTAAGTACCAACAATGGTGAGTTATTCACCATGGAAGAACTAAACTCCCTTGTAATGGAGATGATAAATAAATTAGTTTCATGTAAAAAAAAAAGTGGAACAATTGAATGCCATCTATTTCCCTGGTGGTACTCCTGGAGTTGTAAAACAGCTTCAGTTGAATACCGATTTGAGGAAACTCTTCAGTTCTGTTGGTGACTTTTTAATTGGAGGTGACCTTAACTGTAGACATCGGGATTGGGGTTGTGTACGTGCTAACTCCTGTCTAACCTATTTGCTATGTTGCCTGTTCGTGGTCTGTTTCCGTCCAGTATTACATATATTCCAGCTGGTTCTTGTGGTCGTCCATCTGTTATTGATTTTTTTTTGTCACTAACTTATCTAGTCATATTTACCAGCCAGTAACAATTAATGACCTATCTTTAGATCATAATCCTGTTCAGGTTAAAAACTCGTGCAATATTTCCAGGGCCTGAAATTGGAACATTTTTCGATCCAAAATCAAATCCAGACTTAGAAACGTTCCTACCAGCCTGGACGAAGTAAACAGCAAAGACATTGACAATATCGTCTCTCAGTTTTGTGCCAAAGTTGAAAAAAAGTTTTCTTGTATGAAACTTCCAGCTCATGTCTTGTACGAGTAGTTCATTCGTTTGCGTAATATGCACCGAAGAAACTGGCAAAGATATAGACAGCCCATCTCTCAAAGGCTGGTAAAACACTTCAGCAAACTCATAGCGAAGTTTATTCAAACGAAACGCCATGAAGAATGGAAGAGTGGAATATCGTGAAATTTACGAAAAACAAAAATAGAAATATTCCTACTCTTACAAACATGGGTGCAACATATCACATTGATCCAGACAAAGCCAATATTTTCTGCCAGAGTTTTGCTAAAAACCATTGCGTTTCCGTACATCTAGGGGACACTAATACTAACGCATTTGTACAAAACATGTTACATAACCACAACACTTGTAAATGCGTTCATTACTGAGGCTGAGATAGAACACATCACAGATAAGCACATTGTAAGGAAAACTGGTGGTCTAGATAGAGTAAGAAATATTTATTTGAAGAACTTACCCAAGGCTGGAATTAGATATTTAGCTTTCATAATAAATGCTTGTTTAAAAATTCAATATTTTCCAACTGCTTTCCAAGCAAAAGCAATACCTGTCCTAAAAGCTGGAAAACCTCAGAATGAACCAACTAGCTATAGGCCTACAAGTCTATTGAGTAGCATAAGTAAAATCTATGGAAAAGTAATAAAGAACAAAGTACTCAAAATAATCGATGAGCAAAATATACTTCCCAATGAGCAATTTGGCTTTAGGCGCTTTCATAGTACGAACCACCAAATTCTACGAATTTGCAATAGTATTAAGAGGAATCGTGCTTTAGGAAAATCAACCGTATTATTAATACTGGATATTGAAAAGGCATTCGATACTGTGTGGCACAATGGCTTATTATATAATGTGATTAGATTCCATTTCCCAACGTATATCTGTAAAGTTGTTCAGAGTTTTTTGTCCGATCGAATTTACAAAATTCATGTCAATAATAGTAATTCATGTTTGTGTAATGTAGATTCAGGTGTTCCTCAAGGATCAGTTCTTGCACCGATATTGTTCAACACGTATTTAGCTGATTTTCCCTGATTTTAGCTGATTTAGTCTCAATATTGAGACTAATTTAAAATATGCGGCGGGAATAATTATTAAATATTTAAACAAATGGAAAATTAAAGTTAATGAGTCTTTTCCTCAAGAAAAAGAAAGTCTTGTTATCTTCCGCCCGACCAATTAATTGTAAACGGGCAACACATACATTGGGAGACTTCAGTGAAGTACTTTGTATCTGGACACAAAACTTACTTTTAACGAATACATTACAAAGACTCTAAAATGATGTATCCCTTTATAAATAGGAAATCCTTGCTTTCAAATGACAACAAAATATTATTACATCAGGTCATTTTTCAGGCAATACCGTTGTACGGCTGTCAAGTATGGGGTGACTGCGCTAAGTGTCACATAAAACGATTACAAATACAACAAAATAAGATACTCAAAACGATGCTCAACCTTCATTGGCATTCAAATTTTTAAGGATATCTTTCAAGCCATTACATTCTACGGATCTCCAGTCTGGGGTAGGTGCGCGAAAAGTCACTTGCGCAAACTTCAGACAACCCAAAACAAATTATTGAAAATGATCCTAAATCTACCTTGGTTTTTCTCTACAAAAGAATACATGAAATAGCAAATATAGAAATGGTAGAAAATAGAATTGAAAAGATTTGGAACCAATATAGTGTGTTATATAGTGTTTATCCTCTGACAATGACTTAATCATAAACTTAGCATCATAGTGAATGCAACACTTTTTTCTGTTCTTAGTTTAGTTCAACTAATTTTGCTTTACTTATTTTGTTTGTTTATCTATATATTTATTTATTTATTTACTTGTTTATTTTACTGTTTAATTATTTATTTATTATTTTTCCTTGTCTTGTGCTTATTTATTTGTTGTTTATTTATTTATTTATTTATCTATTTATTTCCAAAATATTAATTAAATAGTGCTTAAAGTTTGTACTTTCAAACCCAGTTATGAAACCACTTCTCTTTTCCCTCCAAGGATATCGGACATAGAACTTATTTTAGTGAAGGTTTTTAGTGGCTTTTTCTTCAAATTTATAAAATTCTGTGATATTATTTTAAGCATTTGTAATAATATTTTAGTAGTAAGGTACTTCAACCAAATCTCTGTAATACGAGCATTATAACTATAAATATTGTAAACATTATGCCACAATAAATAATAATAAGAACCTTCCTTGGCATCAGTCCACCCGCGATCTACACAGCAAAGCTGATGCTGAATTGATCTCTGCTAGGATACATGCACTTACCGAAAGATTTATGGTCAGATGTGATTTATCTGACAATCCACTAAACGAACTTAATACGAGTAATAGCTATAACCTGCAAGACTGATGTTTTTTTTTTGTTTTGTTTCTTCCTTAAATATTTATTTATTAATGAATTCATTTGTTTATTTATTTATATATTTATTTATTTCATTTTGTTTTAATTAAAAGGTTTTTGTTGTTCTTTGCATACAATAATTATTTAAAATTACATTTGATTTTTGAGATACATTTCAGTAGAAAGATATAATATGACATTATATTACATATCAAATCTCTGAATTGTAAATTGTGCGGTAGCTTGGTTTGTAAGCTTATGCATGAAATAAAGATGATTGATTGATCCATTTCCGAGTACGAACTGGAATTGATCTATGACTTTTGACTATTACTCAACATGCCTACTGGTAAAGGAAAATCGGTCTAAACGGCTCTAAATTCACTGGCTAGCCACATCGAAAAATCCCGACATTATAGAGAATACTTGATGGTCGCATTCGTGGATATAGAAGGTACCTCCAACAACGTCAATAAATCCGCAATCACAACTGCGCTGTCAACTCTGAATGTAGATGACTCACTTGGAGAGTTGATCAGTCTTATGCTAAATAGAAGGACAATCAATTCCAAACTGATAAAAGATGTGTCAGAAGAGGTACGCCGCAAGGCTGCTCATATACCTGGACCCGAGTGGTATAGCTTTGATACAGATGTGTCCGGTGAGTACCTCAATACCATTGAAGAGCTCCTACAGAAAAATCTTAACAGATGAACTCGTTGAATCGATCGCTGTGGATTGAGAGTAAACCCCCACAAATCTGAACCCTTTCTCCATCAATAGTACCAGCTTAATCTTTCCGATGCAGCGAAATATCTGGATCTTATTTTTGACAGGAAATTTAACTGGAAACCTGTTATTCAAGAAAAAGTAAAGAAAGCTACAGTAGCTTTATTCTCTTACGAAAAAACCATTGAGAACCAGTGGAGCATTCAACTTCGCATTATCCCCTACTCACCTACGGGGTGATTGTCTGGTGGACGGCTTTAGGCAATGCAGTCAACTACAACAAACTAAACGAAGAGGAAAGGACAACATGTCTGTACATAAGCGGAGTCTTACGTACTACTTCTGCCGCGGCACTCGATTCTGTTTCACTAATGCAGCTATACGCCATAAAGCGACTACACAGTGGACAAATAAACTATATGGTTACGCTAATATTCTTAACACACTACGAATACTTCCAGAGAACGTCGATTACATTATGCTACAACATTGGTTTGACAAATACGTTCATGTGATCATCCACTCTAGATCTTTCTGGGAGGAAGGTGCTTTCATGGGCGACAAGACAATCCATTTCTATACGGATGGATCCAAGACTGATAGTTGAAGGGGGTGTTTTTTCAGCCTTCCAAATCACTGTAGCGTGTTTCAGATAGAAATTTTAGTGATTAAAGAAGTCTGAAGAAAAACGTGATATCTGCAGGGTATATCCGCATCTTTTTGGATATGCAGGCCGCTATCAAATCCCTAGACTTTGTCTCACAAAATTCTAAAACCGCCCTTGATTGCTCATCATCTATCCGCGAGATGGCAGAGCAGTTCAACATTCACATGTGTTGGGTGCCGACCACAGAAATATTCCAGCGTATTGTATGTAGGGCCGACGAACACGCTAAAATTGGAACCACTCTACCTATACTACTTGAAAAAGGTATCATCGATATACCAATCCCTACATGCAAACTAACATACAACTGGAAACTATTAGAACAACAAACCTTAGGTGGACTGTTGCGTCAACATGTCTAGCGACCAATCAAATTGGAAACATCTCAGCTCTATCATAGGTCTCTTATAGGCAAACATGCAACAAGACTTTTATAAACGACTTCTGCAGAAGCAGCATTTCACGAGGAGGAGGAGGAGGCAATCTTCCACCTAATCTGTACATGTCCAGCTCCTCACAATGACTATAGTGATCTAAACAATATAGGTTCCAAGAGTAGGGGTATCATAGATGCACGTGGCACCAAAATGGGCCAATAGGCCTAAGTGGGTTTATTTTTCCAACAGCCAATCTTACCTCAGCTAACGTAGGTGGCTCTAGAGTGGCCCCAATTAAGCTCGGTCCTTAACAGTTTATAAGAATACTGCTATTTTCAATGATGTTAAAATAAAAGCTTAATGCAGAGCGGGAATAACCGGAGAATTCAAAATTTAAGTTGGGTTATACCAAGGCAGTTTACAAAGAACTGTGTTTATTTAGGGCCACCAAGATTTTCTGTTGAAGCAGCCCATAAACTAGCCTGTAATGACTCCTGACATCTAGTTAGAAGGATGTGCTTGAAATTCAAATACTTAGGCCTCGGCGTTAACCACAAAGGAAATTGTGAACACGAGGCAGCACATAGAATTTCTGCAGCGTAGCACAAAGGATGCGGAAAATTCCATGTTTTGTGGCAGATAAATGCCGTTCAAACTTAAATGTTTGTTCTACACGACAGTCGTTCATCCAACTTTATTATACACATAGCAATGCTGTGAAATGTACGAGAAATTTAAAGAAAAAGTGACAGCGATGAGATCGAAAGTGTTACGAATGTAAGCGGATAGAGCAAAACGTAAATTACAAAGAAATACGCATATTTGCTACATTACGAAACCGATAGCGAATAAACTCCAGGCTGAGCAAATCAACTGGTTTTGCCATAATGAATGAAGGTCATCGCTAAAGCTGATCCAAAAAGCAATAGAGCCTCAAGTTTCAGCTGAAATTCGAGAAATAGGCCGAAAGAACGTGTAAACATAGGTAAGCCCTTGGCTTTAGTTAGGTGATACAAAATTGAGTCACCTGCAGAATGATTCAAATTAGCAATTCAGAAATGTGAACGAAATATGTATGTAGCATAAGATCTGCTGATTAAACGCGTTATATACTTCGACTCTTAGTAAACAAAGAGTGAAATTTTGGATTTGAGCTTGCGTTCGAAGTCAAATTCAGGCTGATACACCGAAAAACGAAATTTCTTGCCACAGCAGAGAGAGCTAAAAGTCAAAATTATGCTTTCGACGTGTTGACATTCCCTCACTCTACATTTTTTAAACATCACTCGAAGCTAACATCAAATTCGTACTGCACGCTAAACAACCACAAATGCCATGTTATACGAAAGCTGCATCGAGATTTCACTAAAAACGGAGGTAGCGATAGTGTCTTAACGTGCTTACCAAATCTTTATAGCTCTACCAAGAATTGCCCTACTCTACGATACTCGCTGCGAGAAAGACTTTCTGAATTTTTTTTTGGCGAATTATTAGCGAACAGATCCTCCCAGTCAGATATCTGACTCGAGTAAAGGTCGAACCGGACGAAAATAACAGCTTTTAACTCAGCTGGTTGATTGGTTGTTTTATAATCTGGTGACAGCCATGTTTCTTTGAGAATACTTAGATGAGGAAACCGTGTATTACGAATAACTAGACTGATATTCCCATGTCCGCTTTCAGACATGATGTTGTATTAGGCATGCTCTCTGATTGTACTGCACTACCAAACAAACATGGTCTTCTTTTTCAAAGATTTGAATGTCTCGTAGCTTTTGTCGAGGAAACATTCTTCGTTATGTGCTATCAACAGTATTTATCACAATTTTCCAAGCCATTTTATCCGAGCCATTCCACAGCAATTCTGATGATGATATCTAAAATGTTGGGGGTCTAGAGCTTTAAGGTGGCGCTACAGTCCGGGGAGGACCTGACCCTCAACTAATAAGCGTCTCCAGCAACCTCTAACTTTAGGCAGCTGGTAGAGGTCACCTTCCACTTGCGTGCGCCATCTGAGTCGCGGTCGTCCTCTACTCCACTCTTTTTCATTGACGGATTCGAATATTTTTCCGACCGGTGCATTGATGTCCATCCGCTTTACATGACCGAGCCACCTCAGTCGTTAGGCCTTCATTCCTCTGGCTAAGTCGATGTCGTTGTATCGCCTCCTCCAGTCACCATCTGTGCAGACGAGACCAAAAATCACCAAGCGTACCCTCATCCAATTTTGACAAAGTCCATTCTTCTGCGACATAGGACAGGAATGGGATTACTAAGATCTTATATAGGGTTGCTGTTCCAGAGAGGACTTTGCTAGTCAATTGCCTCCTTAACCCAAAGAAGCAGCGATTGTCCTTTCTTGTTGATATGATATACATGGTCTTGCACTCATTGGCTGTTAAACCCATCTTCGCCGCTCCGTCTCAATACTCGCGAGAGCGCCACTGACATCACGCTGATTTCTCCCGATTATGTCCATATCATCGGCGAATGTAAATAATTTGGCGGACTTTTAAGATTGGCGGTTGAGTTTTGCATTATTCTTTGAAGAATGATGTTAAAGAAATCGCACGACAGCTGGTCGCCTTGTCTGAATCCTTTTTTGACATCAAAGGTCTCAGTGAGCTCTTTACCGACCTTGATGGAGCAGGGAGCATTCTCCATTGTCATCCTTCACTAACGGACGAGTTTGGCAGGGATTCCAAAACTAGACATAGCTCGGTATAGTTTGCCTCTATAGATGCTGGTGGCGTGTATCGATTTGGAGCTCATGGGTTTTTTTCCACGATCTGCCGTAATGCCGTAATTTTTGGTCGATGGTGGACTAATCAGGTTGTTGAAGGACGACTTCAGACGTTCACATAATATGGCAGATACAATCTAGTAGGCTTATGCCTCTCTAGTTGGTGCAGTTCAGAGGTTCTATTTATCGGGCATACTTTCGTCCGACCACATTTTATAGATGAGTTGGTGAAGGCTCCTTACCAAGTCATCACCTGCCGCTATGAAGAGGTCGGCAGTCAGGCCGCCCGGACTTAAGCTTAGATATGGCTGTGTTCACTTCACCTAGCTCAGGTGGACGGAATTGTTTGTCTACATTGTCCAGGTAGACCGCCTGACAACGGTATTTGATTCATTACACAATCTACATAAATGCTCTTTCGAAATCCTCAGCAGCGAATGCTTCTACAGGCTTCAGTTTGGGGTTTGAGTCCGTGGTATGTTTTTTTACATTTTGGTAAAACTTCCGAATCTCATACCTGGAATAGCATATCTCAATTTCCTCGACCGCGTGCTTCACATGCTTCCTTTTTCCTCCTGGGAATCCAATGTTCTCTTGCGCCCATCGGCGCTCGTCAACAAACCAGAGTTTCGTTTTGGTGGCCGAGTAAAGGCCAGCACATGGAAGGCGGCATCTCTGAAGGCTTTTTGTCCATGTTGTCACTGGTCTTCGACACTTGATGCTGGCGGCATAGGATATCTCAAGAGATTAAGGGAGACTCAATCGGAAAAGGATTTTGCGATCTCTTGCGATTGTAGTCGTCCGACATTAAACTTCCTCTCAGCTTGTCTTTGCAATGTTCGGGATATCCGCAAAGGTGAGGTCCGAGCCGATGCACTTACAAGATTAGCAAGTCAAGTCCGGTTGAGCAAGAGCATGATAATATATGGTAGCAGGAAGTCATAGTTACAGCACTATATACGGCCCGTTGACGCCTGTCAGTTCTCACCCTAATCATAGACCATGTATAGTTTTTATGTATTGTAGTTTAAAAACTAAAGAGCTATTTGAGTATCTGCCATATAAATTTGATGTGAGTTTCAGTTCATGAAGATTACAATTACAAGTATGTCAACACCGAAAATATTGAAATGAGGCCTATACACTACCACTGTTAACATAAGCACTTCGCTTTGAGTTGCACATCTACGAGTACGTGAATGAAGGATGTATATGGATCTCTATTTCAACACTAGAGCAATAAAGAAAACCGAAATTGTACTCCATGCCAGAAGGCTAAATGTAAATGTGTCCTGAAATTTATTTTTCTGATTTTTTTTTTCTTTTTCATGTTAGTGTCAAGAATATGATAACTAAAAGCTCCTTGTTTTAGCAGTCCACCCTTCAGGCTCACCCTAGTTTGTGGGGGTCAACAATCAACGCATACAAAAAATGAAAAAAGAATTTACTTTATCAAATTTCACACAGTTCCGGATGCCGTATTCCGCAGTTCGACCTCCGTTCCGGCCACAGTCCATGGTGTGACGACCTAACTCAAACGCTAGCGTGATGTTTTACTTCTCGAACGACTGACGCGGCGGCAACTGGCGTGGCACAATGCGTTTTCATTTTTCTTCTCACTTTTGTGGATCTTATTAAATCCCCAAGGCAAAATGGAAATTTTTCTGTTTACTGTTGAAATTAAAGAATGAGAACAAGCACGTAAAGAAATGTGGCAGATAGGACGAGTCTGTGGTTTTGCCTTTCAACAGAAAAAAAAAAATAAAAAAGATAGAAAAAAGGCAAAAAAAAAATATCACCCTCTTTATCTTGCGTCAACCACCAGTCTAACATCGAAAGATAAATATCCATGGGTTGACGCGGCAGGCACGAGCTTTGTCCCCCTTCTCCAGAAAGTGTATTCGTAAGTGGTTTCAGGACCAGAATAAAAAAAACCAAAGACGAAGAAGACTTGGAACGTCCTTCACCGCTCACTGATGACAAGAAAGAACGCTCAAAAGAACCATAAAGGATTTGATTCGCAAGTTCCGCATTGAATGGTGCAAACGCACAAGGAGTTGCTGTGTATAAGCATACATGTACTTGTGTGTGTATGCGTGTTTATTGGTAGATGACGCTTCGGTATTTCGATACAAGTGGCAGTTTTCGCAAACGTTTTGGTGAGAAATACTTTAGGGGTAATAAATATTGTACTAGACCTTTCTTTCTTAGCACCGGGGGTGAAATTGAGCATTGGTTGGATGGGTGGGTGAGCGTAACAAGGGCATGAAATTCCAATAGCTTCGACTCTCCTGCGGTGGAATGAAGTGCTTAACTGCTTCTACTGGGTAGGGTTATTTCCTAGATATGTGCTTGTATTCGTATACGGCTTGAGCGGGTTATGGGTTTTAATTGATTTTTGAAAAGATTCGTCGTGAAAGATGTGGTTCTATGCCCGGGAAACGTGAAATCTTTCTATTTGTACAAATTAATGTTTCAATTAAAAAGTTCATTCGTTCATCTTCTTAGAAATTTTATGAGAAAACTTAAGTGAAAATATTCTCTGTCTCCTTTGTTTTGTTTCTGCCTTAGCACATTTCTTTTTATATTGATCGGCCTTTTTTTATGGTCTCTGAAGTTCAATACGTAGTGTTGTTACTGCAGTTGATTTTGTTGAGGAAATAAAATGAAGAGATAAAATTGGCAATCGTTAGTTTTGTGTGCAGCAATATTCTGTTCACTTTTTCTACTTGACGGACTAAAGCTTTCGACATCTGTTTGGGGTGATGTTCTTCTTTTACGTTATACGAGTATGAATTCATTGTTATTTAAAATGTACTGAGGTTTTTCTTAATTTTTTACAGTACTTTAGAAAATAATTTTCATAAAAAAATTCTTAAAGATCAAAGTCTCCTCAAGCAGAATATTGTTGAATGTAAGATTTTAGATACGTAGAAGTGCGGCTGCTTCAGGAATTCGAATATGCTAATCATGAATCTCGTCGTGCGATAATTAAAACAACCAACTCAACCGAAAAATAAACTAAAAAATGGCGATAGAAAACAAGCAACTCCCCAACAGTATCCTTTTCTTTAGACAGTATAGACAGGTTGTGCAATCGACCAGGGTGAAAAGGTCCCCAAAATCGACGACGACAGCCCTGAATTTGCACTTATGTAAGTTAAAGTGAAACTCTACGAACATAGTTGGTCTCTTAAAATTTTATAAAAAAAATACAATTAGAACATCAGAACAAATGTTAAAGTTATTCAACCCAAAATCTACGATGTTATGCTTCTTCATCTTTTCTGCTGCTTATTTGTACTGCCAATACGTACTCGTACATTTCGAGAAGGTACGAGTACAGTCTCTCACCCATTTGATTGAGTTGGTTATTAGCATAGTTGTCCTTGCATACCCATCTTGAAGATCTTTTATGGAACTGTCAAGGAAAGAACAAATAAATTACTGGGCAAGGTTAAGTGAGCAAGGTGATATGTAAATGGCTTATGCCAGTAACAATTAAAGCCTTCAAAGCCTTGAAACCAAAGAGTGAGTCGCCTTAGACTAATTGCCGAATCGAAGCAAAAAGAAAAGGCTTTTTTATGAAGAGATCAAGTCGGTCAAAATATGAAAAGTAAATCTGTTGAGGTTCGTAAAACCGATCAAAGCGAAATAAGAAAGAAGGAAATACAGTTTCAGACTTATCTCGACACCAACTGTCCAATAAATCAAATCATAAGAGGCCAGTTAGAAATGGTTATATGATTATAAATCATTCGACAGTTTGTAACCCCCTACAATAGCTGCCAGCTGTAACCAGAATCTTAACAACGAGTTTAGCTCTTGGCAACACAGTACAGTTGTATTTTTTTTTTTTTTTTTTATAATGAGCTCGTGCTCAAGGGGTTTGTGTACCCGTAAAGTGATTCTTCACAGAGAGGACAAAGGAAATTTAGGGAGGAAGAAAAGAGAGGTACCGATGTACATTGTTTTTAAATGTTTGCAAGTTATAACGACCAGGAAATACAGAGATCGAAAGGGCATTCCATAAGCAAGTTATACGGCTTGGGAACGAATCACGGTATTTTAGAGTACGTCCGAAAATGGGCTTGAGGGTATACTGATGAGCATTCAAAGCGAGACGGGTGTTACGGTTGAAGGTTTGAATGGGCGGAATGCAACTGGCGATTTCAGTTGAGCACTGGTGGTGGAAATAGCGATAAAACAAAGTGAGACAGGAAACATTACGTCGGTGTTCGAGCGTGTCAATTGATTGACTGTTATTAGTATCATCAATAAGTTTTATCGCACGGTTTTGTATCCTGTCTAGCAGGTGGAGAGATGTTTTAGGAGCACCTGACCAGATGTGGGCATTGTACTCCAATTTTTGGAGGATGAATGCCTTATATATTGAGGCCAGATCAGAGGGGGTAAAATATTTCTTACATCGCTTGAGGAAACCTAGAGACATTTTGCAGCATTTTTGGCGACATCAAATATGTGGTCATTCCAGCGTAAGTTGTCATTGACACACATACCGAGAATGGAAAGTTTTTCGGTTTCGACGATGCAAGTGCCATTCATAGATAATGGCTGGGTGTTAAAATTTCGCTTTAAAGACAGCAGACAGCATTGTGTTTTGGAAGCATTAAATTCCACTCTGTTGATAGTTCTCCAATTGGTTATGCTGTTGATATCGAAATTTAATGAGCTTAACATACGCTGCCTTTCTCATTCTACAGCCGAAGAGCAGGGCCGTGAGGCCGGGAACGAATATGAAAAGCAGAGAGTACTGTCATCAGCAAAGGAATATATTGGATTAGAAGTAGCAGACAAGAGATCGTTAATGAAAATTAAAAAGAGGGTCGGAGACAGAACAGAGCCCTGGGGTACACCAGCATTTATTTTGTGAATATCAGACTTGAAACCGTTCAAGACAACTTGAATTGAACGTCCCGAAAGGTAATTTCTAATCCATTGAAGAAGAGAGTCGTCGATCCCAAATGCACGCATTTTCGACAAAAGAGCCTGATGCCAAACTCTGTCAAATGCCTTAGAAATATCAAGTGCAACTATCTTGCTTTCGCCAGATTGATGTACGCTTTGGTTCCACTTTTCGGTGAGACATGCCATCAAATCACCAGTGGACCTGTTGCTACGAAAACCGTACTGCCGGTCATTGAGAAGTTTTCGTGTTTCGAGATATTTCATGAGCTGACGATTTATCAGAGTTTCCATGACCTTGGAAAGAAGGGACGTAAGGGCAATGGGTTTGTAGGGGGAGAGAGAAGATGATTCGCCTTTTTTAGGGACGGGCTGGACGGGCTGCATCTGCTCGGGAAGAGTCCTAAAGAGTAGGATTTAGGAAAAAGCTTACGCAGTGGTTTTGCAAGCGAGGAAGAACACCTCTTCAGAAGAAGGGGAGATATACCATCTGGACCAGCGGTATGTTGAGATCTTTAAGTACTCTTGCTACTACACGAGTGCGAAAGTAGATTCGTCCCATTGAAGATTCGACGCACTCAATTGTAGGCGGAGACAAAGCACAATCTGGGAGTGTTGAGCTAGCCGCAAAGTGTGCAGCAAGCAGATTGGCCTTAGCCAAAGAGCTGACAGCTGGAATGTCATTGTAAATGAGCGTTGGGATGGAGGATAAGGCGGAATTTCTAATGTTTTTGACGAACGACCAACAATTTTTACTGCCTTTGGGACATTGCAGTATTTTTTGCCTCAGTTTTTGGTCGTATTGGAATTTCACACGCTTAAGAAGGACGTTGCAGTCATTTCTTGCTCGTTTGAACTTTTTTCGGTTTTCCTCTGTCGGGTTGGTCTTGAAGGACCGAAAAAATATTTCTCTAACCCTGACGGCCTCTTTGCAGTTCGAGTCGTACCATGCCTTTTCTTTTGGTTTGATGCTCTTCATCCGATGAGGAATAAAGGATCTCATTCCAAAGAGAATGGTGTCAGCAGCGGCATCCACGTCGTTATCGATGAAGCATAACGACCAGTTAAAATTCCTAAAGAAGCTGTTAAGACCGCTCCAGTTGGCTTTCTCGTATTGCCATACGGTTCTTTTAGAATTTTTTTCTCTAACTGTGTGGTCAGTGTACGAGAAATTAGTTGACACAATGGTCCGACGAGCCTAGAGGAGAGAGCACATCAATGGTGTACTTATCAGGGTGAGAAGTTAAAAACAAGTCATATACAAACAAATAATCAGTAGGGACAACTGATAACTCAGTCTTACTTTATTCGTGCTGAAAAGCTTTGAAGGTCTTTTTGAATTGCAAGGGAGTTGCATAGTCCTTTGGACCGAACTTCTTTTTATTTCCACCCTCTTTTAATCAGAATAGAAAATCTTGCGAAACTGCGCTTCGAAAATTTATTAGAAGAATTGACTAGTAACTTGGGGTTGATGTAGAGCGATCATGAACAGAGCAAAAACAGATTGCGGCCCATAGGACATGTTACAGATACAGAAGGGATGTCTGAAAATTTTTTTTCGTTGGAACACGAACCTCCAGACTGTCTGTTCCAAGACGCAAAAGGTGAACGGCAATAAGTGCAAGAGGAATCATTTAAAAAAAAAGGTTTGTCTCTTTATAAGAAAGAAGAATAAATAGATAAACAAATTAGTTTTAAAAGGCTCATAATCCCATTCTCAAAGGAAGCCCTATTTAGTATATTCTTGATTTCTAAGACTCTTTTCAGCTCTTTATAGATAATATACAATAGTTAGGAGATTAGTATTTTCCACTGTTCTTTTGGAACTGCGGGAATTGCGAAGAGAGGTTGAAGGACTTCTCAAGAATATTTAAAGTACCCAGCATAAAACACTTCAAAGTATTTAAAGATGATATAAATATGTTTCCCTTTTTAACCCGAGCATTTGCAAATGCTTGCACACAGTGCGGGCGATGGAAAATTAGGAATGAAAGGAAAAGAGGTACCGATGAACGATGGTTTTGAATGGAAGGCCATAATGACTAGGAAATAGAGAGCTCGGCAGCGCAATCCATAAGCGAGCTCTGCGGGAGTCGGACAGATTCCCGAAAAACAAAATCCCGAAAACCCGAAATCCGGAAATCCGGAAAACCACAGAAAAACAGAAATCCGCTTATAGGCACTTGCCTGATAGTTGTTGACATACCCATAGTGGAGCAACGAAGCCACGTGAGCGGCTAAACCCTGCGGAGAAAAGGGTGAAATCCTGTTAGCGAGCGAAGCGAAAGCGAGAAAGAGTAAGGTAGGGTAGGTAAGAGTGACTGTTGGAAATACCAACCCACTTAGGCCTATTGGCCCATTGTGATACCACGTGGATCTATGATCCTCTTATTAATGGAACCAGTGATTATGCGAAGGAGAAGGTCTATATTTTCTAGATCGTTTAGGTCGGTGTAGAAGAAAGCTCTTAGATGAAGATGGACATGTACAAAGTAGGTGGAGGATTGACTCCTCCTCTTCTTCGTCCATGCAGCTTCTACAGAAATCATTTGTAAAAACGCCAAGCCTTCTTGCGTGCTTGCATATGAGGCTGTGTCCAGTGATGACACCTATTATGGCACTGAGCTGTTTTCTGTTAAAAAGGATTAGACACTTAGAGCGGTTCAGATCCAGCTTTGGTCATATCTGTTTGGTAGCTAGACATGTTTGCCCAACAGTCCACCTAAGGTATGTTCTTTTATTGGCATCCAACTTTAATGTTAGTTTGCACGTAGCGACAATTGAGGGTAAACTGATGACCATTCGCAGCAAGACGAATGTTACGGTTGAAGATTTGAATGGACGGAATGCTACTGGCAATTTCAATGGAGCACTGGTGGCGTAAAAACGATCTAACAAGGTAAGGAGACATTACGTCGGTGTTCAAGGATGTCAATTGATTGTGTGATATTAGCATTACCTATAAGTTTTATCGTACGGTTTTGAACCCTATTTAGCAAGTGCAACGAGGTTTTAGAAGCGTCGTACCAGATGTAAGCATTGTACTCCAATTTTGGGCGGACAAATTCCTTATACACTGAGGCCAGTTTAGAGAAGGTGAAGTATTTCATACATCGCTTAAGTAAACCAAGAGATCTCGCAGTATTTTTGACGACATCGGATATGTGATTGTTCCAACGTAGGTTGTCATTAGACATTAACACACATACCGAGAATTATATTATATTATATTCTACTCTGTTGGCGGTACCCCATATAGTAATTCTGTTTATATCAGAGCTTAGTGAGCTTAGTATACGCTGCTATTCCCGTTCTACAGCCGAAGAGTAGGGATGCCAGCAAAGGAATATATTGGATTAGAAGTAGCAGACAAGAGATCATTGATGAAGATTAAAAAAAGTATCGGAGACAGAACGGAGACCTGGGGCACACCAGCATTTATTTTGTGAATATCAGAGTTGAAGCCGTCCAAGCCAACTTGACTTGAACGTTCCGCAAAGTAACTTCTAATCCATGGAAGAAGAGATTCATCGATCTCAAAAGCAAGCATTTTTGACAGAAGAGCCTGACAATAACCTGACACTAAAGAAATATCAAGTGCAAATATCTTGATGTAGGCGAGATTTGGCAACAAACCACCAGTGAAACTATTGCTATGAAAACCGTATTGCCGGTCAGTGGGAAGTTTTCGTGGTTCAAGATATTTCATGAGCTGACGGTTTATTAGGGTTCCCATAACGTTGGAAAGTAGAGACCTAAATGCAATAGATCTGTATATGGAGAGAGGATAAGATTCGCCTTTAGAGAGGGGCTGGACAAATGCTGTTTTCCATCTGCTCTGAAAAAGTCATAACTTTGTGACAGTTGAGAATGTCAGATGACATCCCAAGTACTAACAAAACATGCTTTCTGCTTATTTGCCTGCCCGCTTGAATATTATCTATCTATGAAAATAAATACTTGAAGGCCATGAACTCCACGGAATTATAAAATGCATAACATCTAAAAAATATTGAAATCTATTTATATCTTCCACTAAGTTAGACAATTCATTTCTAAGAGAAAAGGATCTGCCAGCAATCAAAAGTTCCAATCCCGTAACTTAGATGACAATATTAGTCATTAACCAACTGCCTCCAGTTGTGACTCTAAGTTGTTTGAAGGCCACTTCCACTTGTGCCCACCATCTATGGTGAGCTATTCCTTTGGAATGGAAGATTCTCCAGTCCGGAGTTTTATTATTATTTTACGATGGCCACCTCAACCGACTGACGAGCGTCTTTTTGACCAAGTCAATCCCAGCATTTGAATGCCCTATTCCGAATTGCTCGATGAAATGGGTTCGTTTTAAAACACTTATTTTGTATCAGGATTGATCTCCACCGATGCGGATGGTACTCACGTACCAAAAGCATAAATATGTAAACCCTGTTTCTGTACTACGCCATCCTCGTTTTTTGCGCCCCATGCAACACTTTCAGGATGCCGATGATATCTGCTTTAAGGCAGTCGAGTGTTCCACTAGTTGGTTGAGTGCATGTGGCCTGTTCAAGTTCCGAACAATCCATGCACCAGTCCGAAAATCATTGTCCTTTTTTCATTTTCCAGGGTTGTTAACAGTAAGGATGGCCTTCTGTGTTCCTAGAAAATAGCGGGATCCGGGTGTGTTTTATCTGAACTGCCTTAACGTTGGTATGTTATAAACGTGGTTAACGAGAATGTCAATTGAACAGACGTGCTTAGCATAAACTCCTGACAATTTTGATAGTTTATTATCCGGTCTATCCGCTGAGTGCAAACATTTTAAGGGTACGTCAATCTAAATCCGTTTTGTCTCCGATAAAGATGTTTGCTCAAGAAAGTGTACCCGAAATATCCGAAAGCACTTCCTTTTATCTTTGACCGGCTTATACCCGCGACTTCTTTCGCATTGGTATAATGAATAATTGATAAAAGGTCTCTAACGGTTGAATATTACATAGGCTTTTGATGAGTAAGACTTTTAGTGGGTGGCCGTGGGGTAACTGGTAGTGTATTGGCTTTTTGCCACAGCGTACGCAGACGACTTAATCGCGAACAGATCAGGTCCAAAGATTGAGGTCATTAATATACTTTTGGAACGTGACTTCAAATAAACTAAACGAAACGATATTGAAGGGAAGAAGATATTGCGAAATGGAAGAAGATCCACTTTCAGAAGCCGGAAACCATTCTGTTTAGGACGGCTTTGTCTGGGGTCTCTAGGAATATGAAAGAATTGCTGCTTCGATCGTGGGACAACACGGGCAACCAATATCTGTATTTTAACAAATATAGAGATGTTGTTCTGGCCAGAGCCAATGGTGCTGTTACCCTTACAAAGAGAATGTTTTATAGCGGCCATCTCTACGCGGGGGTGCAGGTTATCTGCTGTAACTATCGGAAGATGGTATAATTTTTTGCAAATGGCGTCTTACGTCATATCATATTTGACGTTTGTAAACTATAAAGCCGCAGTACACAAACAGACAAACAATGGAGCGCTATACTCCGCAAGAGCGTGGAATAATTGTGTCGATGTTTTTGACCTATAATCGGTCGGTAGTGTTAGTGCAGCGTCGATTTCCTAATCGTGTCGCTCCAACTGGGCAAACATTCTGACGCTTAGCTACTCGACTCGAACAGAGTGGAACCACAGGAGACCATGCAAGGCGTGGCCCCCACCGGACTAGTCGTTCGGCCGAGAACATCAACCAGACGACGGGCCAAGTAATTGGGCATCATCAGCGAATTTTAATGAAAGACTTACACATGTTCCCGTACAAAGTGCAAACAGTGCATCAGTTAATGCCTCTAAACCGTCAGTCGCGTATGAATTACTGTCAAGCCATCCTCGATCACAACAACGAATAGGACGATTTTGTGTCGAAAATCATCCTGAGCGACGAGGCGCATTTCAACTTAAGCGGTTAGGTCAATAAGCAAAACCTTCGTTTCTGTGGCACTGAAAATCCGCGTGTGATGCACGAAGAGCCAATACATCCACTCAAAGCCACTGTGCGGTGTTCCGTGGGAGGGGTGATTGGGTCGTATTTTTTTGAGGATGCCACGGGCAATACGGTCACTGTTACTGGCGAACGCTACAGGGCCATGATAAACGACTTCTCACTGACGGAATTGGATGAGCGGGGCTTGTGGTTTCAACAAGACGGTGCAATCGCACACAGCACGAGCCACAATAGATATTGTGGAGGAAGCATTTCCTGGTCGCGCAATCTCCCGTTTTGGCGATTTGGCATGGCCAGCAAGATCGTCCGATTTGACCATCCCAGACTTCTTTCTTTGGGGCTACTTGAAGTCGCGGGTTTATGCCAACAAGCTTCAGACAATCGCAGCCCTTAAGGAGAATATTCGACAGGAATGCACACGGGCACAAATGTGTATCAACACTGGCGGCAGCCACTTGGCGGATGTCATCTTTTAAACTTAACAGAAACAATTGTAAAGGTCCAAGTAAAGATTTCCATCACTCAAAATCGTTTTTTTTTTTATTTAGTAAAAAAGTAATTCAATAACAAAATTGGATGGTTAATTTTGCGCCACCTTGTATAAAATTGATTCTGGCTAGCTACATTCATGCCACTATATGTGGAACAGAACATCATTCAAATGGCCGCCCCGCGTTCGCTGGCAGTGTTTTAAGCGGTCGATCCAATTTTTGTTGACTCGGTCCAATATATGCGACGTTATTCCGGCAATAGCGTGTCGAATGTTGGCCTCGAGCTCGTCCAAACTAGTTGACTTGTTAGCGTAGACTAAGGACTTGACACAGATCCAGAGAAAATAATCGAGTGGTGTCAAATCGCATGATCGCGGCGGCCAGTTGGTGAACGCTCGCCGTGAAATAATCCTGTCGCCAAATTTCTTCTTCACAACCTCGAACGTTGCGTCACTTGTATGACATGTACTCACGCATAAACTTTTCCACGGTGCTACGAATTGCCTATACACTGAAGCCACTATAACGAGTGACCTTTACAACTGAGCCGAAATTTCGATATTTTTTAATAATTTCCGTACGTTCGGCAAGCGTAAAACAATGCACGGTGAAATGACAAACCTTACGGATGTCATTGGTAGCTTTGACAGCTGCTGAAACATAACAATTGGAAAAACTAAATTGTTGGAAGAAGGCGGTGAAAGGTGCTACCGAAAGAACTCTCAACATTCACAAGACCTTAATAAAGTCTGGGAACTCGGAAGGAAAGGCGTTGGTTTTATTCATTAAAATCCTCAATTCTTTACTGTCTTGACACATATGGTATCATCTAGTGATAACCGCAGGAAGAACGTGCTTAACCAAGTATTACTAGACAACAAGTGGTCATTTGACTTGATTAAAATGTACACGACCATTTTGCAGAATCTCCTTAAGTGTTGTTTTAATGTACAGTAAAGTCCTTAAAACTCAACTGGAAGTGTACTTTACAACTTAAAATGTCGACTAACAAAGCCACCACCTTTAACAGAATAGCCACAGAAACTCGTCCTTCCTTGTATCATATTAACATAAACCCTTCAACGCGACATTCAAAAGCCGTTCAATTTATTCACATGTCTTTAACCGCGTAGTTACACCGGTGTAATGTGTAATTCCTTTTCCTTGTATCCGTATTATATGTACTCGTATGTTATGTCAAATACTATTTACATTTTTATCTGGTGACTTCAACTCTTGAATAAAATTGGAAGATGTCTCTATACAACGAGCTTAAAGTTAGGATTCGAAAGGAATAAAACGATACTGAGCCAATTATACATAGTTTCCCTGTGCCGTTGATTTAAAAATCAAATCAAAATAGCATCTGTTGAAGTGCCATCCATATTCAGGGAAATCATTAAAGTTGAACTTTTGCTACTCGTAATAGGAAAACCGTATTTTCTCGTACAAAAATTATTCCTATTCGTGAGCGTATAATTAGGGCAAAGGTAATTTCACCGCCAAGTAGAGAAGCTTAAACGAACAAATACAACAATCCGGCAGCAATCTATCCCGGATTTCTGTTTTTGAGAGAATTTTCCACCATTGTAACATCTGTCGGTTGCCAGGCTCAGGCATTAAGATATTTTTGCCATGTATTTGGAGTAATTAAGGTTAGTTTCTGTATTAGTGCTGCAACAGTTGCTTTTTAACAACCTACCTACAATACTTGTGTCTATACGCACTTGTACTCGGATACATCATACTCGTATCCTTTTTTGTATTATACCGTACATATTACTGTAGGTACATACATACGTATGTATGTGGATCTGTTTGTATGTTGGTACTTAAACACAGGGGGTACTTAACGACGACGTCAACTCACTTAATGAATTTCGCAAAGAGACAAAAATAGGACAAATACTCGCCCAGCAGATGAAGACAAAGGGAGCGAAGATTAGAAAAAGCAATCCCTAAAGGAGGAGCTGAAGGAGCAAGTGGATAAAGACGCACTAGAAGCGGGACCAGAAGAAAGCACTTCTCAGAAATTAAGTAAAATATTTCTCAATATATCAATGATGGTCGGGTGTGGATGTTGGAAAATGGGTGGAAAATAGGACGAAATACATAGACAACGAAGAGAGAGAGAGGGTAACAAAGGCGATTCTAATGAATATCACATTAGTAACAGCAGTCGGTGAACTTACGCTTAGTAAAGTGTTTCTCCGTATTTTACTGTTTTCCCTCGTTTGGGTCTTCTCATTTTCAATGGTCTTGGTTTAATTTGCAGTGATTCCTTTTGTGGAGGGCGGATTCAGAAAAAACATATTTTATTTTATTTGACCAAATGGAATGCTCAAATTTGTATGGTCTGGTGAGCGTTATTGTCTAATGAAATGATTTCATCGTTGGAAATATATGTACTCGTACATCTGTATGTCTCCTGTGTAGATAGATATCCCTGGCATATGTATGTATGGATGGGGAGAGGATTTTATTTTTGGAAGAATCGAACACAAAGAAACTGCTTTTGTTACATGATGATAGTAGAGACTAAGGCATACGCCTTAGTTTTTCTATTGCACCTGTCCGTACTGACAAGGGAATCATAGCAGTTAAAATAAATATTTATTTTTACTTTGTTATATTATGACTTTAAGTTGAGGACAAATACAAATGACATACCTTCAGTCTTTCTGACTCCTGATTCCTGACTACAGATACCTACGTTTACTGTGTAATATTTTTGGCAAAGTTTTTCGATAATTTTGTGTTGATATTTCCAGTTCCGTAAGCATTCTTCGATATACAAGGGTTGATTAATAAGCACCCGTTTTTAAAGGCAGGTAGCGTTGCTAAACAAAAAAAAGTTGGCATTACCATTGAGTACTCCCATCTTAGAAACGACACCATACAAAAGTTCAGGTTGATTCGTTGGTTCGTTTTGATTTGACAGTCATTTGTAACAAAAGTGTTTCGATACAATGGAAGAAGAGCAATATTGATCCGTAATTCGAAATAAAAGCGAATTTTGATGCTGTCTATGGGAACCCATCCCCATCTATGATGGCTGTGAGATTTTGATTTAACGAATTTAAACGTGGATGTTTTTGATGAGGAGTGTCCAGGCCGCCTAGTAGACATGATTACTGAAAAATCGTTGAAAAGTTCCGTGATATGATTTTTGTAGAGACCAAATGAAAATGCGCGAAGTTGCAAAGGCTATAGGAGTATCATGCGCTACGATGAGCTCTCGTCAGCCCGATGGGTGTGTCGCAGGAACAAAAATCACCTCGAAATAGGAGATCATCGACGAGCAGAGCCCTATTTTGAAGTATTTGACGAATCATATTTTTTTAGATGATTTGAAAAAAAATGGCAGGAATGAAGGAGATAGTGTATCGACCTATAAAAGGAGATTACGTTGAAAAAGAAATTATTGTAGAAAACTTGCATCTTCATTCCTAAGATCTACCCTCGTATATTTGGGACAACTTTTGCTACATTCCACATACAGAAACTTTTAAATAATTATAAACTTTTTTGGAATCTGCGGCGACCTTAACTTTGCTTAGGAATCATCATTACTTCTTGCCGCAACAAATAAAGGACGGCTTAAACAAAAAAGGACCTTTTTAATAACTTTGAAAATACTAACGCATCTGAAAACTATGGCATTTCTCTCCAGTTAACACTTTTTTTTCATTCCATAAGCAAGTTCTGTGGCTTAGGAACGAATCACGCAGAGTACTTCCGAAGGTGGGCTTGGAACTTGATAAGAATTGATAGCTAGACGGCTGCTATGGTTGAGTGTTTGAAGGAGCGGAATGCTACTGACAATTTCACCTTCTGAGTCACTTTTGACCTGCATACCGAATTTTGTCCTAATTTTTGGTGAATTTGAAATAACGTTATCAAACACCGACAACATTAACTTTGTTAAGCATTGCTGAAGGCTTCCCTTCCCATAATCTTGAAGGGAAATGCATTCGATGTTTTCATATTTATTTACCAGAATTTACTCTGACTCTCAATAAGGCTATGGCCGCTTCCTGCCCTCTTATTCAACCAAGAGGCAAGAAAAAGCCACACTGGTGGACATCGGCACTAGGACTGCTCAGAAACACATGCAGAAAACTTTTCAACGCAGCAAAAAGCACAAGAAAAGTGACCGACTGGGACTCATATAAAGAATCCCTCAAATTATACAAAAAAGAACTGAGGAAGGCAAAGCGACAATCCTGGAGGTCATTCTGTGACAAAATTACAGAAACCTCTGAGGCTTCGCGGCTAAGAAAAATCCTCTCCACAAATCCTATGATGCCCAGCTGTTTGAAAAAAACCGATGGCTCTTGGACAACCTCAAGTGATGAATCACTCAACCTGCTTCTGGACACCCACTTTCCAGGTAGCTCCCAACTCGCGGCCAGTAGCAGCCCAAACAAGCCTACTGTAACCGTGACCAAAATTCATAGTCTGATTACGAGAGACAAACTGCTCTGGGCGCTACATAGCTTCAAACCATACAAGTCTGCTGGTCCGGACGGTATTATACCTGCCGAGCTACAGAGATCCTCAGATATTATTCTACCAGTGTTGGAAAATATTATGAGGAGCTGTGTAGAACTTATCCACATTCCACTGTTATGGAGAGAAGTCAATGTAGTATTCATTCCCAAAGCTGGAAAATGTTCTCATGTGGTCCCAAAGGACCTCAGACCCATAAGTCTATCGTCATTCCTTCTGAAAACTTTAGAACGACTGATTGATATCCATATTCGAGCTAAAGTTGATCCAAGACTTCTGTCTACGGCTCAACATGCCTACTGTAAAGTAAAGTCGGTGGAAACGGCTTTGCACTCTCTGACTAGCCACATCGAACGATCCCTACAATATAAGGAGTACACAATGGTTGCTTTCCTGGACATAGAGGGCGCCTTTAACAACGTCAACACATCCGCAATCACGACTGCGTTGTCAACTCTGCAGGTAGACGACTCACTTGGGGAGCTGATTAATCTAATGCTAACAAGCAGGATAATCAACTCCAAACTGGGTGAGACTTCTGCTAAAAGATATGTCAGTAGGGGTACGCCGCAAGGCGGTGTCCTCTCCCCCCTTCTTTGGAACTTAGTGGTTAACGAACTACTGATATACCTGGAAGCGGGTGGTAGCAGAGTGATTGCCTATGCGGATGACGTTGCCATAGCCGTCTCAGGAAAACATTTAAATACCATTAAAGAACTCCTCCAAGTAAATCTTAACAGATTAACCTGCTGGGCAGATCGCTGTGGATTGGGAATAAACCCCCATAAAACTGATCTTGTCCTCTTTTCTAGGAAATATAAAATTCCAATCATAGACCCTCCTTCAATAAACGGTACCAGTTTAGCTTTCTCCGATACAGCAAAATATCTGGGTCTGATTTTTGACAGGAAACTAAACTGGAAACCTAACATTCAAGAAAGAGTCAATAAAGCTACAATAGCTTTATTCTCCTGCAAGAAAGCCATTGGGAACAAATGGGGCCTTCAACCTCGCATAACCCACTGGCTATACATCTCGGTCATAAGACCGATACTCACTTACGGGGTGGTTGTCTGGTGGACGGCCTTGGAAAATGCAGTCAACTGCATTAAATTAAGCAGAGTCCAAAGAACAGCATGTCTATGCACAAGCGGAGCCTTGCGGTCTACCCCCTCTGCGGCATTAGATATTCTGCTTCACTTGACACCCCTCGACATTTTTAGCAAGCAAGTAGCTGCGACTGCAGCTATTCGCCTTAAAGCGACTAAACAGTGGACAAATAATTCATTTGGCCACGCCAACATTCTTAATACATTAGGAATCCTCACAGAGAACACCGATTACACCATACCTGAACTTTGGTTTGACAAAAACTTCCATGTAAGCTTCCCCTCTAGATCATTCTGGGAGGAGGATGCTTTCATGGAGGACAAGTCAATCCATCTCTACACAGATGGATCTAAAACCGACAGCGGAGTTGGTGGCGGTGTTTTCTCAGATAAGCTTAACCTAAGCCTCTCTTTCCGCCTTCCAAATCACTGTAGCGTGTTCCAGGCGGAAATTTTTGGCGATTAAAGAAGCTCTGTCCTGGCTGAAGAAAAACGTGATATCTGCAAAGGATATCCGCATATTTTCGGATAGTCAGGCCGCCATCAAGTCCCTGGACTCGGTCTCATTGTGTTCTAAAACTGCCCTTGAATGCCGATCATCTCTCATGGAGATGGCAGAGCAGTTCAACATTCACCTCTGTTGGGTGCCGGGCCACAGAGACATTCCAGGGAACTGCAGAGCCGATGAACTCGCCAAAATTGGAACCACTCTACCTATCCTACCAGACAAAGGTAGTATAGGTATACCAATCGCTACGTGCAAACTAACACTAAAGCTAGATGCCAATAAAAGAACGGACCTTAGGTGGACTGCTGGACAAACATGTCTAGCGACAAAACAGATCTGGCCAAAGCTGGATCTGAGTCGATCTAAGTGTCTGATCCTCTTAGAAAGGAAGCATCTCAGCGCCATAATAGGTGTCATTACCGGACACTGCCTCATAGGCAAGCACGCAAGAAGGCTTGGCGCTTTTACTAACGATTTTTGTAGAAGCTGCATGGACGAGGAAGAGGAGGAGACAATCCCCCACCTACTCTGCACATGCCCAGCTCTCTCTCAGAGAAGGAAGCTTCACCTAGGAGCTTTCTTCTACAACGACCTAAACGATCTAGAAAAAATAGACGTTAACAGTCTCCTACGCTTTATTAAAAGCTCAAACTGGTTCCAGTAGTAAGAAGATCATAGATCCACGTGGCATCACAATGGGCCAATAGGCCTAAGTGGGTTGGTATTTCCAACAGCCACTCTTACCTAACCTAACCTTTCATATTTATTGAACTTACCTAACGGGAACTGCATCGATGAAGATTACATAAAAAGCTGAATTTCCGGCAAACTGTTCCTTACGCCCGTAAGGGGTTATGGGAGAAAATACAGAGAGATGACGATGTACGTTGGTCTTAAATGTTTGCAGGTTATAACGACTAGGAAATAAAGAGTTCGACAGGACTTCCCATATGTGATTTGTTCGGCTTAGGAAAGAATCACTATATTTAAGACCAAGTTCAAAATTGGACTAGAGTAAACTGATGACCATACATAGCGAGGCGAGGGTTACAGCTGAAGATGCAGCATTGATGATGAACAAGAACAAGAACAAGGAGGAACAATATTAGCGTCACCCATGAAATTTATCACAGAGATTTGAATCTTCTTCAGCACTTGCAGACAAATTTTTGGTGGCACCTGATCAGGTATGGCAATGCGGTGAAACATATGCCAACATCTCAAAATGAATCAAACAACAGTAACTTTTCCAGTAGAAGGGGGCCAAATGTTTGCTGTATTCGTATACGACCCACATGAAACGGCTATGAGACGATGAAGACCCTGTGATTGACCAACGAACTTGGAATTCAATTCGCAGTATTTATGGAGTCAGCATTGAAAGAAGTTCCGTGTTCTAGAGAACACACACATGTCCAAGACATTTTGGTTAATTATTTGGGTTTCCGTCGTGTAGCAGCAAAGTTGGTGAAAAAATACCTCAATTTCATGCAAAAAAGAGACCGTGTTGACGTCACAAAAGAGATGATTTGCGAGGCTTGATCCGATCCCACGTTCAGCAAAAGGATCATTACTGGAGACGAGACGTGAGTTTATGAGAACGCCATTCAATCCAGACATCAGGTAAGTGAATGCCGTTCACCAAATGAGCCGAGACCAAAAAAACCACGTCGTTTTCAGTCGAAAAAGAAGGCAATGTTCACGGTTTTCATGGATTACAACGGTGTAGTGCATCATGGCCAGACTGTAAACAAAGAGTATTATTTGGGCGTTATAAGACGTTTGCGTGAAGCAATTCGTCGAAAGAGATCAGAATTGTGGGCAGGAAACTCGTGGATTTTGCACCATGATAACCCACCGTCGCGCAGTGCCATCATTATTCGTAATTTTTTGACGAAAAATGCAACGAAAACCATCCAACAGCCACAGAATTCATCTGATTTGGCTCCCTGTGACTTCTTTCTGTTCAATGGAGTTAAAAAACCACTACGGGGACCGCGTTTCAGCAGCCGAGAGGAAGCAATGGAAAAATCGCAGGAAGCACTGATTGACATACCGAAAACCGAATATAAAAAATATTTCGAGGATTGGATCAAGCGCTGGCATAAGTGTGTTGCAGTCAATGGGGATTACTTTGAAGGGGACAATATAGATTTAGATGAATAAACTTGTATTTTAAATTTTCTGAATCAATTCCGGGATCATTCTGATCAAGGTGGTATTTTAACTTGTTTTATCCCTATTCGGCCTTCCTAATATGGATAAGATTAATCACGAGGCTATTTTTGGGAAATGCCATTCTACTTGTACAATGTGGCGACAAATTAATCATCCAATTTTGTTTTTTAATTACTTTTTTTACTAAATAAAAAAAAAAAAACGATTTGGAGTGATGGAAATCTTTATCTGGACGTTACAATTGTTTATGTTAAGTGGAAAAGATGATATCGGCCAAGTGGCTGCCGCCAGTATTGATACACATTTATGTCCGTTTTATCGCATTTTCCATGACCTTCAGCAAGATTTCAGGTGATAACTGTTCGCATTCCTGTCGAATATTCTCCTTAAGGACTGCATTTGTCCGAGGCTTGTTGGTATAAACCCACGACTTCAAGCAGCTTTGGGGCTGCAAAAGAAGTCTGAAAGAAGTCTGAGATGGTAAAATCGGGCAATCTTGTTGGACATGCCAAACCAGGATATGCTTCTTCCACAGTATCAATTGTGGCTCGTGCTGTGTGTGCGGTTGCACCATCTTGTTGGAACCGCATGTTCACCAAGACCCACTCAACCAATTCCGTCTATGAGAAGTCATTTATAATATGTGAGTAATAGTGACAATATTGCCGGTTTCGTCCTCAAAAAAATACGGCTCAATCAATCTCCCGCGTGAACGCTGCACCACACAGTGGCTTTGAGTGGATGTAATGGCTCTTCGTGCATCACACGCGGAGTTTCAATGCCCCAGAAATAGCTTATTGACGTAACGTATTGGTCAAAAACATTGACACAATTATTTCACGCTCTTGAGGAGTATAGTGCTCCAGTGCTTGTCTGTGTTTGTATACTGCAACTGTCTACTTCACAAATGTCAAATATGATTGACGTACGACGCCATTTGCAAAAATTATACCATCTTCCGATAGCGTGATTAATTTTGCGCCACCTTGTACATACCTCTGCATAGTTAATATTCTTAAAACAATCCAAAATTTAGAGGTCCGACATCAGACTAAGCTCAGTATCCAGCTTATTATAAGTTGAATCGTTTTTCAATAGAGAACGATGCGTCAACTAAAATTCGAAGTATGGTCGTGGTGCAGTTCCGCTTTTAGATGAAGCAATGCGGTACATAAAATAAGTCTCTCTGTTGGATGCATATAAAGGTGATAAAAGCTTAATCATTCTGTGAACAGTTTCATATAATTTCTGTGCCTTCAAAACTCGATACGAATTAAGTCTGAAAAACTCTATGCCCAGCTTTTGGCAGAAATGTTCATGGCTTAGTCGAAATAAATCTAACGCTCTGAATAAAATAATCATATCTTCGCAGTCCATTCAAAAAAGAAGAAGTACACGTAGGCCATACAATGTTCTAAACTGGGTCCCGAAATATTTAAATTGCAACAAAAACAGATAATGGAAACATGGCATCTGAAACAAACAAAAACCATCTAGTCAGCTGAAGGAAATCTACGAGTACAAACATAACTCGCGAATTGGGGTAGGGCTCTTACCCAACCCAAAAGCCAGCGACATCATTATGTCCTGTTCACCTTATTAAAAGATGATATTGATGGCGAGATTCAATGATATAAAGTCACAAACATAACATTATCCTGTGCTACGCTCCGCCAAGCAACCCAAATGAGGATGACAAGGATGGTTTCTATAGCATACTGAGTGGAGCCGTCAATTCAGCGATGAGAGATTCGAACTCAAAGGAAGGCACCGGCGACGTTACACTTCAACATATAAATTAAAGATACAGTTGCTTTGAGGACATGATAAATAAATGACAGCGGTGAAAGGTTTGTTGACTTTTACACCATCAACCCGTTGGTCATTGGAGGCCGTCACAAGATTCGTCGGGTTTCGACTGATCAACAACGTGCATCAATTAAATCGATGCATTCACCATTAAACGAAGCTCTAGAAATTACATCCAAGATGTCTGCAACAAAATCTGAGCTGACATTGGAATTGAAATGGACCAGCGTCTAATTGTAGGTACTACTCGTATTTGTTAAAAGGCAGATCGGTGAACTTATTAAACGAATTGCAGCGGTCTTCGCAATACCGCATAAAGAGAAAATAAGTGCAGCGTTCTATCAGAATAAATAAGCGCAAATAGATGCGATAGGTAGAGTAGGTCTCGGCAAAGAACTGCTTCCCAGATGGCAGCGACACTTTACCACTTAGGCAATGCCGATTTAGTTCCAAGCTCAGGTGAGTCTCCCGCAATAACACTGAAGAAACACAAGTCAGTTGAGATAGACGGTATTCTGGCTGAACTCTGCCAAGCCCAGCCCAAAACTTCAGCAATATTCCTTCGGCCTTTAATTAGAAAACCATGAGAAAGCAAAAACTTCTCTGAGTACTACTCGAAGCAGAGGAAAATAATTGTTGAGCTGCCCAAGAAGGAAATCGAATGAAATGTGGTAACTCGCGAAGTACATAAATGTGTCCTTCGCATCGAGTGAAGGAACATTTTGATTCAACAGGCTTTCGAGGTGTATCCGCCTGCATCAACCACACTAACATCTTGCGGATCATCATTCAACAATGCTTCGAGTAAAGATTCCTGCTACAATATTTGTTCATACATTTCCATGAGGCCCTCGACGGGTTGAATCAGTGTACTATTAGGGAACCTTGTACAGGAGATGCATATCAAACAATTAGTGACTATTTCCGAAGCTACCTGCGTTGGTAAATGTCATACCTTACACAATGGTGCCATATCAGGAGAATTTAAAGTTTTCAGCAGAGTACGAGAAGGTTGCATTCAGTTGCCACTGCTATTCTTCGTAGTAATCAGTGATGTGATCCACGCACGTCTACCTGAAGGAAGCATGGGACTGCAACATGAGCTATAACATCACATTTTAAACGCCTTGACTATGTTCATGCCTTTGCCTGTTCTCATACAGAATATAGAGTCAGAGGCAAGCTAAATAGAACTCAAAATAAAAACAGCTTAAAGAAAAACGTTAAGCACTTTACGTAACAAAAATAAAACCATCCAGCACAGTGCTGACAGAAAGTAAAATGACCAGATGACCAGATATCGTCAATGATAGTATTTACAGACATCATTGTCTATGCTAAAGCTTAACCATCTCAGAATGCTGCACCTTAGTCAGAGATACGTACAGTAGTCACACATCGATATGAATAACTTGGCAACATATCATATGTAGATTTCCAATTTCCAATTTCCAATAGAGTCGAAATGACAAGAAATGAGTGCCGGAAGGCTGGCACAACTAAATTGAAAGTGGCTTACAGCAGTCAGTAAAAGCTTCCGTTGATGCTTAATTGCGTATGAGGTTTCAAGCCCCCGTTTTAAGCACTATCGTAGTTAAACGTCATTAATTACGTACCAACTAAATCAAACCAAAAATGAGACGCTCTTGAGTAGAAGTATATTAGCTCCACTCTCATAGATCTAAATTGCTGGCAACGAAAACAAGAGCATTTACATTTTCATTATCGTTAACTCCACCGTATCCTGCTGTCTCCAAAGCGAATAGAATACTCACCTCATGCCATCAACCATTTGTTAGCCGTAACCACTAAACGGGATGCCGTCATTACATCGCCATTTTCAAAACCTGCAGATACTCGGACTCATACTCGTGGTTGTTAACCAAAATAGCAACACAATATGCCAATAACGTCATTACCCTCACCCTGTATCGTTGCCATTACCAATTGCAATACTAGCCCTGAAGGCAGATCCTATTTTTCAAAATGTCCACGTTTTCCATTTTATTTATTTTTTTATTTTTTTTTATTTGAAATAAACAGCAACAACAAAGTGTGAAAGCTTGTTAAGGTGCCAATGCCAATCAATTATTCAATTTTCCCAGATGGTCGAACACAACACTCGCATATGTTACCAACGGATGAACAGACAGTCCCAAGTAGTCGTTCCTCAACCAACCTAAGTCCGAGTACATATACTGGCCTACGGTGTCCAGTGTCCAGTGTCCAGTGTCCTGTGTCCTGTGTCCTGTGTGCTGTGTTCTGAATATGAATTTTGTATGCATCTTCTCAGCTCTTGAAGGATCTATGACGTGCATTTACCTAGTGCTATGTAAGGGAAACTCATCGCGCGTAAAAAAAGGAAAAAAAAAAACAGCAGTAGCATGGATGTAAAGGAAATACGAGTACATATTCTCCATTGAATGTCCAATGTGAACCATGGAATAGCCAGGTCGCCAGTTCGGTATCTCGACAGATCAGGAGGTCCTGGCGATGCTCCAGCTGCATACAATTTTAAAATCAAATTGGCTGTGTATCTCCTTTGAATGTATCGCATCATGCAAATGTGACAGATTCTGATGATGATGACGATGGACGATGGACAAACGACAAACGACATCGACAGTTATAGCTTTGGGATGTTAGGTGAGGAAAATCGTCCACATTACGCGCAACCCGATCTTTTATATTTTTTTTTATTTTTGTTTCCCTTTGCCTTTCCTTTACTCATACGTTAATATGGTACAAACACAAATGAGTACATACATATACAGACAGACCGACAGATGCTTTTATGAGGGAAAGGTCTGGTTTATGACGTCAGAAATGTGGTAAATAAAATTGGATTCCAGTCAAGGGTCAGATGAATTAATGGGCAGATAGGCTGATGGGCAAATGAACTGATGGTCTGGATTTTATCCACACTAAAAGAGAATATCAAATCGATACCTTGCAAGTGATGCGAAGTCGAATAACAACCATTAAATCTATACTCGGATTAGTTCAGAACGGGTTCGTCTCAGTCGAATGTACATATGTCTGTGCATATAATAATTATCGAAGTTGGAATAGCTTGTGAACAGAAAATTCTTATAAACCAAACTAGTCGATGTCAACAGAAATTGAATATTGAATCTTGTATTAAAATGTATAAGCTGTGACCTTTAAATGTCTACATCAAGAGTTTCACTTTGATGTGTCAAATAAAACAATTTAGTCGTCAATGTAATTTCCTCCATTAGCCAGCACTTGTATCCACCTTTCAGGCAGAGTCTTAATGCCTTCAGTAAAAAAATTCTTTGGCTTTGACGAAAAAATTGCCTCTTGGACATCATTTAGAGATCTAAAATTATTTTCATGAAGGAAGTTTTGCAGACTTTGCAACAAGTGGAAATCCGAAGGTCGTAAATCTGGAGCTGGTCCTAGTTGCATGAGGGAGAACACCCCTTCTGATCTGGTTAATCATCCCTGTATCTGCTTTAGTGCCGACTTTAATCTGCACAGTTGTTGACAGTAGACTTCTGCCGTAATAGTCTGTTTACGTTAAAAATGGATTATTCATCAACATCACACCATATAGACAGTAACCCTGTGAGCAAATGCAGTTCATCTCTGAGATGTTTTGCTGGTCTGTCTTCTGGGCCAAGCCATTATTGGCAACGTTGAATGTTATTGTAAAGAACGCATTTTTCACCTCTGCGATGCGATTGAAACGCAGTGCAAGCTTCGATTGGTTGCTGAAGATTATTTTGCTATAGGAGGTGTGGTACCCATTTCCCCAACTTTATGACTTTTCCCATAGTTTAATAGGTGTCGATAGCTGATCAGTGGAATTTTTTTCCGGCGTTGGACTTCAGGAGCTCATTGTCCAGCTCTTACGGTCTACCAGAATGAAAATTGCCATTTGCAAACTAACACTGAAACTTGGACTCGCTGAGAAAACCCAATTCATACACATTTTGAATTTCTCTAGTGGCTTCCATTCTGGTTTTTCCAGGACAAAAAACAATAAAATACACCGAATATGCTTTTCCAATCCATCTGTTTCAAAATTCAGTTAAAAATGCTTACAATGATGTTAACACAACAAACTTTGCTGACTGAATAAGCAATATATCCCAAATACTAATTTTAGTAACCGTTTCAGCATTAAATTAGTTTTGTGTATTTTACGGCAATTGGAAAATAGCCCTCGAAAAAAACGCGCAACATTTATGTTACAACCTGATACTTAAGTTCCAAGCGATTCTTTGGTATTCAGTATTTCCGAATCTAAGTAAATGACTTAGACGGAGTACATCCCTTCATCATACATAAATGGATAAACGCTTCGTGATTCGAACTGAAAACTTCAGATATATACAAACTTACATCGCAGCACAAAGTTCCTGTATTTGAAAAAAATTCCAAAGCTTGTAGGTACACTCTGCATCACTGTTAAACTTATTATGCTGTCACAATACATTGCAATAAGCCCTAATTTCACATTCGATCAGATACTGACCTCAATCAAAGATATTCAGATTCTATTCATTCTATTCAAAAGTTCGAACTCTTACTGTGAAGATAGTACTCGTATTCGTATTCCAGCATTTCAAGTGGTTGCGGATGGACTTAAAATGTTTGTCAACCGTACAAGAACTAAAATAATAAAAAATTAACATGAGGTACTGATGTGAGATTTCGTGGAAAATTCAGAAGAGGCTCATGAGATCCCAACAAAACTTCATTGTTTGGTGTGGTCTTCACACTTCTTCTTCTTCTTCTTCTTTTCCTTTTACTAGCCCTTTCCTCGCTACACGAACTTATGCATAACGAGTTTCCCATTTTTACTGCATCGCTACTGCTCCACTTATGGGGTTGGCTAATGTCATAGATCGCAGAACGCGTCTGCATAGAGCTCGGTCCTGTTTCGCTTCGACGGTTGGCCCCAGGCGTTGTTGTGCATTTGCCATCTGAGCAATCCAGGAATTCTTTTTCCTACCTAGTTTTCTTTTAGTAGGAGCGACCGTAGTTGATATTGCCTTCTTAACGAGATTTTTCGGAGATCTTCTTTGAACGTTACAATACCAGCTAATTCTATCCGACTGAAGTTGTTCGATTACCGAATTCTTTATGTGTAGATTTCCTCTAATGTGCGTAGATCTAATGCAGTCGCGTTTCGTAACTCCAGTCGACATCCTTAACATTTTCATCTCTGCTGCCGTCATTTTATTTTTAAACGCTTCGTGTATTGTCCAGCACTGCGAACCATATGTAAGAGCTGGCCGAACCATCGTGGTGTAAAGTTCTCCCTTCAATTTAAGTGGAAATTTTCGGTCACAGAAGATTCCCGAATTTGCCATTTCATCCACCCCACACTTACTCTGTGCCTTACGTCGTCGTCACATTTCGCTTCTACGTTAACGATTGATCCTAAATACTTGAACCTAGTGGTTTTCGGAAGAACTATTCCGTCCAACATTATATCTGGAATAGGTCGCAGTGGATCCGAAAATGGGCAGGTCAAATGTTCCGTCTTTGAGCGACTTACTTTAAACCCGTTTTTCTCTAGCGCGTCTTTCCATTTACTTAGAACGTTTTGTAAATCTACGACATTATCGCTTAGAATAACTGCATCGTCGGCGAAGAGAATCGGTGTTACATTTGCTTCGTTCATGCAATCTTTCAAAAGATAGTCTAGTACCACGTTAAAGAGGAAAGGGCTAAGAACGCTTCCTAGATGCACTCCGACATTTACCGGAAATTCTCTCGTAAGTCCGGCGGTAAATTTAACAGCAGTTTTGACGTTTCCATGTATGTCTTGTATCATTCGTATATACGTTTCCGGTACCTTTTGAGACCTCAACGCGGTCCATATGAGATCTCTAGGCATACAATCGAATGCTTTTTCTAGATCAATAAATACCATGTGCAGATCTTTTGAAGAATCCCGATGTTTTTCCATTAATATTCGCAAGCTTTGGATTGCGTCCACCGTCAATCTTCCTTCCACGAATGCACACTGGCTATCGTCGAGCTTTATGATTTTGCGAAGACGTTCGTTTAAAACTCTTTCAACTATTTTCATCGTGTGTGACATCAGCTTGATTGAGCGGTAGTTGTTGCATTCTCGCGTGTCGCCTTTGCCTTTGTATAACGGAACCAAAAAGCTACTTCTCCATTGATTCGGCATAGTTTGCCGAATTTTATTTTATTCAAGAGTTTCGACAGCCATTCACTGCCGATACATTCCACCTTCAACCAAAACTCTGATGGGGTGTTGTCTGGTCCCGCCGCTTTCCGGCGTATCATTTTTCCAATAGCTATACTTATCTCTTCTGTTGAAAAGTCAACAACTTCTTCTTCAAATGGATCAGCTGCAGGGACGCGATCACGTGGAAACTGTTTGTTAAGCAGGTCCTTACAGTATTCAAGCCATCTATCACAGATGTTCTTATCGTTTGTTAGTAAGTGCCCGTAGGAGTCTTTGGCGACGTTATTTCCATCACATTTTTTCGCCTTTGCGCAGCGAGTTTAAAAATATTTGGCATTTTACTATTGTACGACGTTTGAACTTCTTGAATAGCTTGTCTTCTATTTGTTCCAAGTCCTGGTAAAGGTTTGCCCTCTCTCTTTGTAACGTTTTTAAGTCGCTCATATTCAAGTGCAAGTCGAGAAATTTCGATATCGTTGCTCCGACCACACTTTGTCCACGCTTGAAAT
Organism: Volucella bombylans; assembly: GCA_949129095.1. Classification (NCBI taxonomy): domain Eukaryota; kingdom Metazoa; phylum Arthropoda; class Insecta; order Diptera; family Syrphidae; genus Volucella; species Volucella bombylans. The sequence goes on along the minus strand of OX422141.1, from coordinate 201,186,333 downwards.
GCTTGCTTCTTGTCGGTCACAGCTCGTTTGGTTTCGTCATTCCACTACCATGTTTCTTTCTCGATGTGATGATGCCCTGATATCGTTCCTAGAAGAGAATTTGCGTGTATCATACATGCCTCGTGCATGCTGTTCCACATTTGTTCCAAGTGAGTCTGCGATAACGTTTATATTAAGAAGTACTTCTTTAGCGCGTGCAATAAATCTTGTGCCTCGTTCTTTCGATAAGTTATACCACCGGATTTTAGGCTTTCTAACACTCTCTCGTGTTTTTGGTGGTTCCGCTGTGAAGAATTCTGTAATGAGCAGCCGGTGTTGGGTAACTAGCGATTCTCCAAGGATTACCTTGCAGTCCTTGACACTGTTTCTCATCGATCTTTTGCAAAGGTGATAGTCTATTTGTGTTTCGTGGCCTCCGCTGCTATAGGTGATAAGATGTCGTTGATGTTTTATAAACATCGTATTTAAAACAGTGAGACCGTGGGCTTTACATGCTGCAAGGATGTCTTCATCAGCAGAATTTCTGCTTCCAAAGCCTTTACCGCCGTGGCAGTCCTCATAATCTACATTTGATTCTCCAACGTGGCCGCTTAAATCTCCGCCTACGAAAAGCATCTCCTCGATGGGTATATTTCTGAGTAAATTACCGACATCTGACCAAAATTTATCCTTTTCCGATTGATCGCAACCGTTTTGTGGGGCGTACGCGCTAACAATATTCCACATTTCATTGTTTATAATGAGTTTTACACTCATCAAGCGGTCGCTTATTTTTGAAATACCAACGATATTATTAAGAAGATTTGCCGCGACAATAACACCGACACCGTTTCGTCCATTGACCGTTCCATGGTAAAACATCTTAAATGACTTAGTTTTTAAATCAAGAAAACGCGCTTTATTTCCGGTATTATACCACTTAGATTCCTGAATTCTGCGACGCTTTATTGCTTCCATCTCCAAGTGTTTTGAGGTCATCGATCCGACGTTCCAACTTGCAAACCGAAGTTTAGTAAAATTTAGAAACTTCATTCCGCCCGTCGGGCTCTGACACAAGCATTTTTGCTTGCCCTGGGATCACCCGAATGCGTGGCAAGCGTGGTGCCCAGCGGGGTAGTGCTACAACTTCCGATCATTTCCATGAAGTAATTTTTGTTTTCCTTTTTTTTTTGTGTACTTTCGTACGAGATATATTTGACACACGTATGCTCAATTGAAGTTAGTTGACTTTGCTTTTATCCCACCGGTAGTCGCCAGACGTGGGAACCCACTGATTGCATACGAACTTGTGGGAAAGTTTTAAAGGTGTTAAAGTGTCACAGGCTCATTTTTGGTGTTATACTTGCCTGTATATGACTGATTCATCATTTTAGTCGCCTTTTACGACAAGCAGGGAAGCACTGCAGCACTATTCTTTATCAGATGTTGCACGGATTGGTGTGGTCTTCACACTAGTGGCATCATTGGCCCTTGTTTGGTTTTTATTTTTTTTTATTTTTTTTTAATAACACCGTAGCTCGTATTACAGTCAATGACCAACGTTATTGAACAATGAACAACCGACATGTGGTTCCAGCAAGGTGGTGCCATTCTGCGCATGTAATAATTAACTTACTGAGGACCGGATTCAAGGGCAACATTATTTCGCAAAATAAACCAATGTCCTGGCCACCGACATCGTGTGATTTTGCTATATAATGTTCTTAAGTCGAATACTTTTGAAGTCCACTGTAAAACACATTTGTTATGTACATAATGAATTACACTGTAACATTTATCAAAAGTATTGTATCGAAAGTAAACAAGACTTTCACTTGTTTTTTGCCATCCGACATGAAAGGATATTTTTCCTCTAGTTTTTACAGGCTTGACGCCACTCCATTACTTCTTGTGGGGCTGTTTAAAGTTTTTGTTTTACTCGTATGCTGATAAGTCGCATGGTAGCCAATATTCAGCGTATTTTACGTGAGATATTGCCCTAAGTCCTCGAAAGAGTGGCGCAGAAATAGGCCGACAGAATACGCCTTGTCAAAAAGAGCCGAATTAAAGTCACATTTACAAGACAATGGCATAAACCGTTCTTCATAATAAATACTGAGTTCTAACTCGCACTAAACAAACCGGTCTTTTCAAAAGAATTGACATGTCATTGTAAATAAATGATTGTTGGAAAGAAGATGAGACAGTATTCTTTAAATTTAATCGATGATCAAGCATTTGTACTGCTTGGCACATTGTAGTATCTTTCCCTTAATTCATTATTGTGTTTCAACTTTGCACTTTTAAATTTAATATTACAATCATCAATTACAAAGCTTATTTTAAGGGACCTTAAGAAGGCCATTAATCTTAAAAAAAGAAGAAGTCTGGTCTATCTGTTTAAGGGGTGACGGCAGTTTTTTTGGGAGGATACATCTTTGAGTTTTTTATCATTTGTTTATTACTACTATATTTCAAGAGTATGTAAAACAAATTTCAAGTAAAACTCTTCATGGGAATATAAGTTGCACCACTCTGAAGACACCCTCTTTGAAAAAAAGGACACTCACTTTCTCCACGATCTGTCCAAAGAATAACACTTTAATTTTTATACAAAGAACGATGCACTCAACGGATATGGGGTTTCGTTGTCTTCCAGTGCGAAGGCGACATTCAGAAAATTTATTTAAATTGTGTATGAGTCATCTTATTGAAAGCTAAGGGATGGTTTTCTTCTATTCCGGAAAAGTGTAGCTTCTTAAGTCTATCGGATATTTTGGTATTTTTTCTATGAAGGGAGTCACATTTTCATCTCCTAGCCTGTTTGTCAAAATTATTGCTGAGCTTTGATTGATGAATATGAATAACTTTTAGTAAAAAAAAATAAGACATTAAAACTTGAAGTGCTCATAGACCTGTCTTTAAGTATACTAATGGGGCGCCTTCCATTTACGAATGACGTATATCTCATCCTTAGACATACTTTTTTTGAACTATCTTGAAATTTGAAAGCTCAATACCGGCACTTAGCACCCTACACGTACTAGTTTTAGATAAATATAAATAAAGCGTTTAGTATGGTCATTTGCCATGCACATCCTGTCGAGTCCAAAAATTTCCGATATAAGATTTGCTTGATCTCTGTGTACTGCGAGGCTTATCACCCCTATTTGCACTTTTCTGGTATTGCTGCAAATTATTTTATTTATAAGCTGCGTAGAATGATGAATCTCAAAGATTGAATGGAAACTACGCAGACAGTGCCCATGACATTATACTATTTTTTCCGAGTTTTTAAGAATCCTCTGTACGTTGCGACGACCTTTGTACCATTTGTCTAGCAGTAAGGTTGGAATTATTGTTGATGCCGTACGCAAAATAGCTCGCTTTTCTATGGGTGCTACGGATCTAGTGGTCCACTACATTGAGCTTTGCCATAATTCTCGGGATCCTTAAGCAAAATCATACTTACTTTGCAGACTCCTGCATAACTGTTTTGCGATTTCACCGATTTTCATATTTTCTTTTTGAAAACTGAGAGCTGCTTGAATTTCGCTACTATTAAGCCGCTTTCCTTTACCCATTTTCAATTAAAATAAATTATAAAAAAAAAACAAAAAGTATCCGCTTTTACAATGGCTCAAAGTAAACTAAATGCAAATTCATTTTAATTCATTGAAATGTGCTATCATTTTTTCGCACTTTTTTTGTTTTATAATGAGCGCGCGCTCAAGGGGTTTGTGTACTGTTAAAATATTTGTACACGCTGTGGGCAAAGGAAATTTATGGAGCAAGAAAAGAGAGGTACCGATGTACATTGTTTTTAAATGTTTGCAAGTTATAAGGACCAGGAAATACAGATCGGCAGGGCATTCCATAAGCAAGTTGTAAGGCTTGGGAACGAATCACGATATTTTAGAGTACGTCCGGAAATGGGCTTGAGTATTCATAGCGAGACAGGTGTTACGGTTGAAAGTTTGAATGGGCGAAATGCAACTGGCGATATCAGTGGAGCACTGGTGGTGGAAATAGCGATAAAACAAAGTGAGACAGGAGACACTACGTCGGTGTTCAAGGGTGTCAATTGATTGACTGATATTAGTATCATCAATAAGTTTTATCGCACGGTTTTGAACCCTACCTAGCAGGTGCGGAGATGTTTTAGGAGCACCAGATCAGATGTGGGCGCTGTACTCCAGTTTTGGGCAGATAAACGCCTTATATATTGAAGCCAGGTCAGATTGGGTGCAATATTTCTTACATCGCTTGAGGAAACCTAGACATTTCGCGGCATTTTTGGCGACGTCGAATATGTGGTCATTCCAACGTAAGTTGTCACATACCGAGGATGGAAAGTTTTTCGGTTTCGACGATGCAAGTGCCATTCATGGATGGCTGGGTGTTTAAATTTCGCTTTAACGACAGCAGAGAGCATTGTGTTTTGTAAGCATTCAATTCCACTCTGTTGATTGTTCCCCAATTGGTTATGCTGTTGATATCGGAATTTAATGAGCTTAGCATACGCTGCCGTTCTCGTACTACAGCCGAAGAGCAGGGACATGAGTCTGAGAACGAATATGAAAAGCAGATAGTACTGTCATCAGCAAAGGAATATATTGGATTAGAAGTAACAGACAGAAGATCGTTGATGAAAATTAAAAAGAGTGTCGGAGACAGAACAGAGCCCTGGGGTACACCAGCATTTATTTTGTGAATATCAGACTTGAAACCGTCCAAAACAACTTGAATTGAACGTCCCGAAAGGTAATTTCTAATCCATTGAAGAAGAGACTCCTCGATCCCAATTGCACGCATTTTCGACAAAAGAGCCTGATGCCAAACTCTGTCAAATGCCTTAGAAATATCAAGTGCAACTATCTTGCTTTCGCCAGATTGATGTACGCTTTGGTTCCACTTTTCGGTGAGACATGTCATCACATCACCAGTGGACCTGTTGCTACGAAAACCGTACTGCCGGTCATTGAGAAGTTTTCGTGTTTCGAGATATTTCATGAGCTGACGATTTATCAGCGTTTCCATGACCTTGGAAAGAAGGGACGTAAGTGCAATGGGTTTGTAGGGGGAGAGAGAAGATGATTCGCCTTTTTTAGGGACGGGCTGGACGGGCTGCATCTGCTCGGGAAGAGTCCTAAAGAGTAGGATTGAGGAAAAAGCTTACGCAGTGGTTTTGCAGCGAGGAAGAATACCTCTTCAGAAGAAGGGGAGATATACCATCTGGACCAGCGGATTTATGTATGTTGAGATCTTTATGTGCTCTTGCTACTACACGAGTGCGAAAGTAGATTCGTCCCATTGAAGATTCGGCGCACTCAAGTGTATGCGGAGACAAAGCACAATCTGGGAGTGTTGAGCTGGCCGCAAAGTGTGCAGCAAGCAGATTGGCCTTATCCAAAGAGCTGACAGCTGGAATGTCATTGTAGATTAGCTTTGGGATGGAGGATGAGGTGGAATTTCTAATGTTTTTGACAAACGACCAGCAATTTTTACTGCCTTTGAGACATTGCAGTATTTTTTGCCTCAGTTTTTGGTCGTATTGGAATTTCACACGCTTAAGAAGGGCGTTGCAGTCATTTCTGGGTCGTTTGAACTTTTTTCGGTTTTCCTCTGTCGGGTTGGTCTTGAAGGACCGAAAAAATATTTCTCTAACCCTGACGGCCTCTTTACAGTTCGAGTCGTACCATGCCTTTTCTTTTGGCTTGATGCTCTTCATCCGATGAGGAATAAAGGATCTGATTCCAAAGAGAATGATGTCAGCAACGGCATCCACGCCGTTATCGAGGAAGCATAACCAACAGTTAAAATTCTTAAAGAAGCTGTTAAGACCGCTCCAGTTGGCTTTCTCGTATTGCCATACGGTTCTTTTAGAAATTTTTCCTTCAACTGTGTGGTTGGTGTACGAGAAATTAGCTGATATGACATAATGGTCCGACGAGCCTAGAGGTGAGAGCACATCAATGGTGTACTTATCAGGGTGAGCAGTTAAAAACAAGTCCAGGGTGTTGGCGGTATGACTATCAACGTCTGGTATTCGCTTGGGTTCATTTACAAGCAGCGTTAAGTAGTTTTCCGCAGCGAAGATCTCAAAAAACCGTCCTTCGGGTGTTGTCTGTATAGAATGTCGAAGCCACCCAAAATTGTGTATATTGAAATCGCCCGTAATAACGATTTCAGTATGAGGATACAGGGATACAATTCTTTGAATGGAGTCAGACAGCGCATCGAACGCGTTGCTGTCCAGTTTGGGGCTTCTGTAAATAAAGCAGTAGTGGATAATTTGGTTACGGATATGGAATTTTAACCACATGAATTTGAATTCTGGATTGGAACATGGATCACATTGTGGTGGAGTTTGGTGAGCTACATCACTAGACACGTAAATGTCGAGACCACAGTGAGAGAATAATAATGGCAGTAGTTCGTAGCAAGGTAGCTTCAGATCAGAATGATCTGAGAAGTGTGGGCGGGGATATACCTGTGTTTCACTCAGTGCCAAAATAGCTGGTCTGTACTTACAGACGTGGACTTACGTAGAAAAGTGATTACTTTATAGCCCGCGTTTATTGGCTACGTCTACTGTGAATTCCCTTGTCATAATCACAGACAGTGTTTGTGAAAACACAAACACTGACGTTACTAAGCAAGGCTGCGGAGTGAAAATTCAGATAATGATGAATCTATTTGAGTGTTTTTACCCCTATGAACTCAAAGATATATGTACATTAAACTATCACTCAAAACTAAGCTCATTGTTATCTGTATTTTTGGAAAATTATATGAATGAGCTATCCTTTTGTCGCGGTGTATATGTATAAGGAAAAATATTTTATGACTGCCCAAAAGTCCAATAGAAAAGATTTTTGTCCAATGAAATATCGCATTTCCGGGTACGTAGTTTACACCACAATAAAACAGACGCAATTCAAGGGGAGCTCAAGAGAAAAACTCATCCTTTTTGCAATATTTTTGGCCCATAGAATTGGCCCATATTATCATACACTTAAACACTTGACAAATAAATTAGAAAAACCCATTATTATCATAATATTAGGGCGTTTTCCCATGCCTTGCTAATTCGTCATTGCTTGTGTCTGTGTATGTCCTTACGAACCTTTGTCAAAGTTTATTTCAAATCATCTGATTCGAAATTCACGAGTTTTTTTTTTTTTTGCGGAAAATGTCAGACCCTCTTCATGTCAGATATTGTAACTAACACTAAGACGTTGGTGTAATAGAAGCATATAACATTCGATAATGGGAGTATTATTAGTTATAAATACCCGTATTGGGCATATATACAGAGTGATTCCGGACCTAACAATAATATATCAGGGGATTATAGGACAAGGTGATACAAAAAAAAATAAAAAATTGTATGGGATGGGGGGTTCAACTACCACCATTACAAATTTATAGAGAGTTTAAGTGTCTTCTGCCATAAATCACTTAAAGTAGTCTAGTGCTCTTTTGAAGAAACAGAATCTGATCAGTTAAAATTTCATTTTTAACGGTGTATAACAAGTTAAGCAAAAATCTTTAGAAAGAGAGGCCCTCAAAATCAATTATTTATCTATAATCGTTTCGCAGATAGAGACAAAATAAAAGACTAGATTTGCAATACGGCTTAAAGGCAAACATACCTATGCAAGAACAATTGTTACATTGATAGCAAAAAAAGCGGTTAAACCAATTCCGGCAAAAGTGAAAGTTCTGAGGTTCCACTTCGAATTTAGCATTTATTATTACAACGGTGTTTTATGGTGTTATTAATTAAAATGTCGGTTACAGAATATATAAGTTCAAATTTTCGCGTGGATTTTCAAATGCAGAATGCGCTGATACTGTGTGTATGTGTGTGGATTTTGCAATGAAAATGGTAGAGCTCACGAGTTCCTAAGTACCAACAGCGGTTCCCAAACAGAATAACTGCACATTATTTAGTTTTTTCTAACATGTATAACCGAACAAGAACGCAAATAAGTAGGAAGGCGTCGAAAAATGCTGCCACCCTCATCAGCGTCCTTCTGCTCCTTGACCATTGCGTTGAAAGCCTTTGGAGGAGGAGTACAAGTATACTGAGGAACTTTGCAAACTATACAATGGCATGGACCCGGCCAGAAGGAGAACAAAGTCAACTTAGATCCCTGTCAGATGCTCCATCTGGAAGAGTTTTGATTTATAGTCGGAGATAAAATTAAATAGGGACAGAGGATAGGGACTTCAAACATCCTGGTGTATGCATCAAGATGAAGGAGAAGCACTCACCAGAGAGGCCGATTGGTTAATGTCCATTCATTCTGAATTGTAGCGCTTTAAAGGTAAGTAACAAAGGAAGTAAGCGAATAAATGCGCTTTGTTTCTTATTCCGGAAATGTATTTCCCATGACAGAATTCGTATTCGTAGTTTGATTCCCCGACGTATCCATCTTAATCACCACCGAAGAAAGCATTTCCTCTCTTGAAAATCCATTTAAAAAATCATCAATCGTCAAAAACTATTCTCAACTGAGTGCCTACTTGTGGTTGCTAATTTGGAACGCACTTACCATACTATCTAGTGGTTGACTTTTTGAGATGATATATTCATTTTCTACGCTTTAGTTTCCAACTTTAAGTAGCGCTCCTTGTTTCTGATATTTCGCCTCTTGGTTCCTTGAACCCTCGTTATGTCGATTTTACGTTCTCGTTATAGGTTTTCTGGTTCGAAAGCTTGCGAAACGTAGTCTATTTTCGGAGAGCAGACTACACAGCAAACGACGGTCTATTCTTTAGATATGTCCTTATATGTATGTACCCTCATATTCAGGGTGTGCCCTAGGATAATTTGGGAAATTATTCTTGGGTATATTCTAAGGAATAAAAATCGTTCTACAGTAAGGGTCTACCTCTCTATGTTGACATCATTTATCGTGGCTTACTTTGGTGTACCTTGACCCATATTAATGGAAATCACTCTGTTAATACCAATGGTAGAAACTTCGTTTATGACTTTGTTTTTAGAATAAATACTAGCCTTTGCAACTGCGTTAAATAAAGTTATGTATCTTGTTTGAGTCTTCAGCTTTCCAATTTCTAAGCCTGTTCCATTTTTTTTTTGGCCATGCTAATTTTTGAATTTGAGGTCACTTTTCCCCAGAAAATGTGTAGTAAACATAACCTTTTACTATTTTTTTCGTACGAATGTAACAATAATAACAAAAAATTATCAGCAGGTTTGCAGAAAACCCCATAGATTTTATGATACTTTCGGCAGATAAGGGAAGAAGTTCGAGCCAAGGAAGCAGAACTACGAGTATATGGTATTTCAGGCTGAAATACATGAAATAGAGCTATGCATTCAAGAATTTTAAGAATTTAAATCAAAACTGGTCCGGGACTGTATTCAACTCCTACAAATATTGACCACAACACATAAAGTTCATCTGATTTGGTTGCCAGGACATATCGGACATGAAGGCAACGAAAAAGCAGACGAACAAGCCAAGAAGGGATCCGCATTTCAATTCATGATGTCAAGACCATTCTATGGGCAACCAATTAATACAGTAAAAGGAAGTATTAAAACCTGGCTAGAGGAAAAAAAGCTTCATTTCTGGAGAGAAATCGAAGGAAACAGACAAGCCAAAAACTATATGCCAAACTGTTGCCACAAGAAAACAAATAAACTATTACAGGCTTTCTCACAGGACACTCTCGTGTGTTTTTTCACCTAATGATCATGGGCATAGCTCAAGACAACACATGCAGTCTGTGCAAAGAAGATGTGGAAACAGCAGAACACATACTATGTGACGGCAATGGTTTAACCAAAACACGTCAACGTTACCCAGGTAAATTCTACCTTGAAGCAGCGGATATAGTTGCCAACTCACCCAAAGACGTAACCGCCTTTTTTTTTATAATTTACGCGCGCCTAAATGGTTAGATACCCTTTTACTGTTGCCTGGCGCGGGCGGAAAGGTAGAAGGAGGAGAAAGGAAAATTGTTTTGTAGTGGTTTGAAACTCAGGTGTGTTTGGTTTCGATATTCGCTCTCCAGGGGTGGGAGTCCGAATAGGACGGAGAGTTTTTTCTTCACTCAGAGTGATTAGAGGTATAATTCACAGTGTTTTTTTCTGTGCTTGAAACTCTACAACAGCCGAATCTACGTGTCAGTGTTATGCCTTCACACGCAGAATTTTTCTGTCTGAGTTCCAATTACACAAATGAAAAACTGGCTTGCCATGGGCAGGATTCGAACCTGGACCCTCCGAGTGAGAAACGATTGCTAGTACCCCTACACCACGGCCACCCCCGATAGTAAACTGCGGCATCATGGATGAGCTCTAAATGGAGGATACCACAATAGGCCCAGTTGTGGCCGCAGTGATCTGATATTCCTTATACCACCTCCTACTAGAATCTAATCGAATCTAATTTAATCCCTCGAGTGTAAACCCACTCCTGTGTTGGTAAGGACAGAGTCCTACTCACTACCGTAGTAGCTAAGTTCACTCATAAGCTTTAGCTTAGCTACGCCTTTATTTGCTGTGTGACTATTTGCTGTAAGACTAAGTCGTTGCCCAAATGATGCTTTCACTCTAGGAAGGTGAACTTGTAGATTCTGAAATAAAAAATGAAGAACTGCCTTCTCATAACACCTTTCCACTAACCGCTCAACAGTAAGTGTCTAAATTATCTAGCCTAGGCGAATCAAAATGGATGACCATACCACCTTGATCAAAAAGTTCAGAAAATTAAAAATACAAGTTTATTTATTTAAATCTATTTTGTCCCCTTCAAAGTAATCCCCATCGACTGCAACACACTTATGCCAGCGCTTGATCCTTCCTGCGATTTTTCCTTTACTTCCTCTCGGCTGCTGAAACGCGTTCCCCGTAGTGGTTTTTTAACTCGATTGAACAGAAAGAAGTCACAGGGAGCCAAATCAGGTCAATTCGGTGGCTGTTGGATGGTATTTGTTGCATTTTTCGTCAAAAAATTGGGAATAAGGATGGCACTGTACGACGATGCGTTATTATGATGCAAAATCCACGAGTTTTCTGCCCACAATTCTGGTCTGGCAAACGTCTCATAACGCCCAAATAATACTCTTTGTTTACGGACTGGCCTTCTGGCAAAAATTCATGATGCACTACTCCGTTGTAATCCATGAAAACCGTGGCCATTGCCTTCTTTTTTGACTGAAAACGACGTGGTATTTTTGGTCTCGGCTCATTTGGTGAACGCCATTCACTTGCCTGATGTCTGGATTGCGTGTCGTACTCATAAACCCACGTCTCGTCTCCAGTAATGATCCTTTTGATGAATGCGGTATCGGATTCAGCCTCACAAATCATCTGTTTTGCGACGTCAACACGGTCTCTTTTTTCAATGAAATTGAGGTCTTTTGGCACCAACTTTGCTGCTGCACGACGGCAACCCAAATCATTAACCAAAATATCTTGGACGGATCCATGGGCAATGTTCAAGTCCTCCGCTATCTCTCTGATGGTTAATTTGAGGTTATTGACCAACATTTCCTTTACTCCATCAATGTGTTCATCTGTTTTCGATGTCGATGGTCTGCCACTGCGTTCATCATCTTCGATTGACTCACGACCACTTTTGAACCGCTCGTGGCACTGGTAAATGACCATTTTCTTTAGAGAATCGTTTCCGATACACTTTTCCAACATTTCCAACGTTCGCGTACCATTAAATCCATTTTTTACGCAAAATTTAATACAAGTTCGTTGTTGCAAATTTAAATCCATTCTAAAATTGTAAAAAAATCGCCATCACACACAGAGATAGATGTACTCTTGGCAACGTAACTTTTGCAAATGTCAAGCTAAGATTTAGAGGGAATGTTAGCAACAGATTTACCAACTTAACGAAAAAGAAACAAAACTTAAATCGGAACAATTGGCGCGGTGGTTATTCCGGAAATCTACAAATTTACAAGTTTATTTATTTCTAATTCATTGTTCATATAAGATTTTTATAATTTTGAAAAAAAAAGTGGAACAAGCTTTAACAATATTTCAAATTAAAACTACAAAAAAAAGAAACGAAAGAATAAGATACTATCTAACAAATATAAATTAAGAAATAGATACAGAAGGAAAGTTAGAAAAGAAATATACAGAAGATAATGAGATAGAAAAATTAAAAACAAGATTAGAAATGGAGGAAATACATACTTGTATAAAATTTGTTTTATGATGGGGAGATATAAATTTGGGAGTACAGGAAATTGGGATACACAGGAGGACTTTACTAGACGTTTTCAGGACAATATTTATAAACTTCTTTGCTGAAAGAACTTGTGTTACTCATGCGCTTGATGGCTAAGGGCAAACGATTCCAAAGTTGAATTGAATGTACAAAAAATTGGCGAGATGTATTTAACCCCTTACCGCATACAAAGCCATATATGGTTTCTTTAACGTTTAAGCTTGTTTTCGGTATAATTATCAATTTTTGTTTTGGTCAGCGATCACTTGTAATAAAACATGTATTTGTGTAACGGAATTCCGTTATTTTTGTCCATGCAATGCACAACTTGTCAAACTATTCGAGAATTTGTGAAGCGTTTTCGGAGGTCAAAGTAAAGTTAAATAGGAGCTACTTTTAAAAATTAATAAAACTATTGAAAACAGTGAGTAAAGTTTGAAAAAATTGAATATATATTATTTGAACATTCAAGAACAAGCAATTGTAATGGGTTTTGTGTGTGTGCTTTTTTCAACTTGATTTTTAATAGTTTTGAAAACTTGACTTATTTGGCTTCGTATGTATTCCGCACAAAACCCTGCCGTTCACATATGGCTTTATATGCATTCAATGGTGCTTTCATTGTTTACAGAAATGAAACCTTCTAGCTTTTATGGAAGTTCCGAACTTGTTAATCCCATTCCTGGTGATGAATCTTTGAGTGATGATGAGCTGGTTACGGAATCCGATCAAGAATATGAACCCCATTTTTGTCATCAAGTAAAGAATGTAACCATTCCAGAAACTGATTCTCAAAGTTCTGGTGACAATGAAATTAATGTTTGACAGCCTCAAACATCATCAAAAGCGAAAAAGGGAGGATTAAAGAAAAAAAAAAACATTAGTTGGAAAAACACCAAAATGGAAGCATTTGAGGCAAACAACTTTGAATTCAAAGGAAACGCTAACCTTCCAGATGGCATAAAGCTTTTAGATACGCCGAAGGAAGTTTTTAAATTCATTTTCACTGACGATTTAATAAGTATGATCGTTGAGCAATCAAACTTAAAATCTCTTCAAGACAATATCAATAAGCCTGCAAGCATCACGATAAATGAAATCGAACAATTCATTGGCATTGTCATTTTTATTCAATTTTATGTCTTGTGTAAAATTACCATCAAGAAGCATATTGGCCAGTCTCGAGTCTATGAAACCATTCCATGTAACAGATTTGAGATTATAAAGAAAAACGTACACTTTAATAACAATGAACACTTCAAACCTTGTGGAACAATGGTGGTCATGATGGTAATGATAAACTTTTTAAAGTCAGACCTCTTCTACATAAAATTCGAAAGCGTTTGTTATTGGTGCCCAAAGAAGAATATTTGTCGGTGAATGACCAAAGAATTCCAACCAAATGCCGTCATGAACTGAAGCAATATAACCCTGCAAAACCTCATAAACGGGACTATACAAATCAGGTTTTAAGTTTCATTTCGGGCTTCAGTTATGATTTTGACATTTTTGCGGGACATTAAAGCAATTGCACCTGATCTTGGTTTCAGTTCGAACGCTGTAACCAGACTCACTTCTCCTGTACCCAAATTTCAAAACTATAAAATTTGCTTTGATAATTGGTTTAATAGTCCGATGCTTCAGTTTATTTGTTTAAAAATGGTTTGTTACCGTTGGGAATAGTAAGACTTAACCGTGTGCCGAACTTGAAAATGCCTGCTGAGAAAGAATTGAAAAAACAAGGCCGCGGAAGCATGACAGAAAAAACAGCGATCATAGATGGTGTTAAACTAAGCTTAGTGTCATGGTATGATAATACGGTTGTAAATATGCTCTCAGCTTACGTTGGAAGTGAACCTAAGACAACAAAAAAGAGATAAAAAATAGGTGGATGTGACATCTCCTAAAGCTGTAGATGTTTAAAACAAGCATATGGGACGCGTAGAGTTACTGGATTCTATGGTTGGCTACTATAGAATACACCTGCGTTTCAGCCAATGGTACATACGAATTTTTTTCCACTTTGTAGATATGAGCCTTGTAAATACTTGGGTACTATGGCGCTGAATTCACGAAAATGAAAACATGCCGTTGTTTACTTTCAAACTTGCAGTTTCTGAACATTTACGTAAAACAAGAAATGTTTTAAGTGTGGCCAGAAAACTTGGGCGTCCAGCCGTAACTCCGACCTTCGGAACTCCAACCAGTCGAGCAGCTATTCCATGCAGTTTGTCGAATTCACCTGTACCCAACAAAATGTCTCGAAAAACTCCATACAGGCATCAGGACTTACCTCTTGACACGGTGCGTTCAGACTGCTTGGATCATTTCCCGGAATGGAAGAAAAAATAACGTTAACTGTGCTAAAATTGTTACAAATTTAGATCTTTTACACAATGCCAAAAATGTGAAGTATTTTTATGCTTCAATGAGAAACGAAATTGCTTTAAAGATTTTCACAAGACTTAATTTAGTTTCTGATCTTTACTTCGTTTTCTGGATTCGTTTTCTGGATTGTTTATATTCTAATATAAACTAATATAAACTAATTACTTATGTCTAATAAAAGAAGTTTTCACAAAAAAAAAAATTCCCTTCGCTTTCATAATTTGTGCAATAAGGGGTTAAATACTTGCACCTAGGTGCTACCAGCTGTAAAGTTCTCTTATTTCTTGGAAAGCTTACAATTTCGAACAGATATTCTGGGGTTTTCTTTGCTATAATTTTATGCAAAAATAAAATTGAATGATATTTTAAAAGGCCAATCAAGGAACAGCCTACGATTTGCTTGCTATATGCAGAAATGTGATCATATCTTTTTACATTAAAACTGTATCTCGAGCAGGCATTTTATGCAACTGTTAATTTTGTGGCAGAATCGTGGTCCATATTTGCGAATATTTCACAGCCATAGAAAATAATCGGAAGAATAAATGCCTTTTTAATTTAGTATTGCTTGGAAGGTAATTAGCAGTAGGATTAAGACCTCGGAGTGCTCCATAAATTTTTGAAACAATTTTATTTATATAAACGTTCCAATTCGTATTGTAACTCAAATAGACTCCGAGATTCTTAATGTGGTCAACGTATTCCATTGGGGAAGGTTCAAAAATAATGGAGGTATAAACTCTGTACGCCATCCGGCATTTATTACCTTTGTTTTGTTTTGTTTGGATTTAACATAAGGTCGTTAGACATTATTTAATACTTGGTTGAACATTTCCAGCGCTTGATGCTTGTTTTCACTTGGAAAGAGTGTATATATCTGTACATCGTTAGCATATAAAGCATTTGTAGATATCGTTTACGAAACAAGTGAATAAAAGCGGCCCTAAAACAGAACCTTGAGGTACACCTGATCGAACAAGAAGACACGATGATTGCATATTATTATGAAAAATGTACTGAGATCTGTTGAATAGGTATGAAGATATCAGTTTAACCAACACGCGTTATCAAACAGAAATTGATATTTAAGGGTTTTTAGTAAGAATTCATGATTCACGCCGTCCAATGGTTTTGAAAAGTCTAAAAACGCTATTAAACCTCATTTGTCATTGTCAAAACCAGCACGCAAATCTTTACAGATTTTTAGCTTTCCAGTTACTACATTTACACAAGAAAGAGAAAAATCTGAATCAGTATAAGTAAAATTGTTCGTAAGATCTTGAGAGCTACGAATATCTAATGACATTGACTCTCTGAAGGACGAGACGAAGGTCTTATTTAGTTCTTCTAGATCCATGCTATTAGAAGGTGATATTTTTTTCAAGGTAGAACCCATCTGGCGAATATTTTTCCAAACGTCAGAACTTGAGGAACATGATTCAAGTCTGTTTTTATAAAAAGAAGATTTGCTCCTTCTTAAGAGACGTGTTACAACATTTCGAGTGGTTTTAAACTCTCTGTAAATTTCCAAACATTTGTAACGTCTCCATCTGGCATATAGCAAATTTCGAGATTTTATCAACTCGACGACTTTATGAGTGAGCCAAGGTAATTTAATTTTGGTCTTTTTGAAACTTCACAAAGGCACATGTTTAGTAAAAATGTATTAATTTTGGTTATTAAAAAAAGAAACTTGGAAGCTTGTGTCAGTTGTATTATAAATTGCAGACCAATTTATCTCTAAATTGATTCGAGAATATTGGTATGTTTTGAAGTTTCTCTCAGTTTCAACTGCTGGAAATATATCTACTGTCAGGAATGGTGAGAGAAACCAGGTGCAAAAATCTGGTCATAATGCAAAATTAAATCTGTGTCAGATACTAAAGCAACATCAAGAAGCGCTGGTTTGCGATCTGGTACAAAATGCTTCGGTTGGCTTAGGTTTCCAAAGTTAAGATGCAGTGAATTTACCATTTCCTTGAATGCTCTATTTTTGTTTCTTAAAGCATTAAAGTTAAGATCGCCACAAATCACTATTTTAGTGTATTGCGAGGCGAAATCTTCGAGTAAGCCACTTATAAGTTTATGATCTGCTACGAGTATGTCTGGAGCCATGTAAAGGGTTTTCCAATAGGGACTTGACAACTTTGAATTTAATTTGTGAACGCATTTTTCACCAATCATCAAACTGTCACTGTCAATTTATTCAGTAAACTCAACATTTTCATCATGGTAAAGTACACGAACGAGCAACGTCTGCAAATTATAAAAATTTTCTACCGAAATTCGGAGTCGGTGACTGCAACTTTAAAAGCGTTAACTCCAATTTTCGGTCGTAATTCTCGCCCTAGTAGACAGGCAATAACAAGTTTAGTGCAAAAATTTGAGTCTATATATTCGTTGTGTGATGTTGACGTGTCAGTGAGACAACGGGTTGGTCGAAGTGTCGAAAATATCACTTATCAGTCAATTCCACGGCGTTCTCAAGAATTGGGCATCGCTCAGACCACATTATGGCGTATTTTGCGTAAGGATCTTGGTTTACACCCATACAAGTTCAAGCTGACTCAAGAATCGAAGCCGATGGACCATTTGAAGCGACGTACGTAATTGGGTTCTGGAGAAGATGCGCCAAGATGATGAATTTCATAGCTAAATTCATTTTTGGTTCAATGGGTTCGTCAATAAACAAAATATGCGTTATTGCTCGGGTGAAAATCCACATGTGCTTCATGAATCACCACAAAAAATAACTGTTTGGTGCAGTTTGCATGCCGGCGGCGGTATTGGGCCATATTTTTTCGTCGACGGTAACGATCGTCACGTTACTGTGAATGGTCAGCGTTATCGCGCCATGATCACCGATTATTTTTGGCGCGAATTAGAAGATATGGACTTGGACGACATGTGGTTTCAACAGGATAGTGCCATAAGCCACATAATCGATTTATTGAAGAGTAAGTATGGTGAGCGTGTTATCTCAAGACATGGGCCAGTCGATTGGCCGCCTCGTTCGTGCGATTTATCGCCGCTTGACTATTTTCTGTAGGGCTACGTTAAGTCATTGGTTTATGCCAACATTCCGACGACGTTGGAGGATCTCAGAGCCAACATTGAACGCGAAATAGCGGCCGTTTCGGTCGAAATGTGTGGTCGAGTCGTTGAAAATTGGGTCCAACTAATCGACCGCTGCAAACGTGCCCACGGTGGCCATATGAACGAAGTCGAGTTCCATTCATAAATGTTTTGATTGTAAAGTTTTTGAAATATCTCCAATGGTTTGCGTTTTATTTAAAAAAAAAGTTATCAAGTCCTTATTGGAAAACCCTATATAAGCAGCCAAGAATACATTTCTCTCCATTATTTCTCACCTTTACAAAAAAAATATTCCATTAGGTCAGTTAGAGTCGAGTTCTTCAGAATTTTTGACTTATAGCACATTTTTATATAAATTGCAACACCCCCTGCTTCCTTACGTTACCTATCACTACGAAAAATTCTCCTATATGCTAAGTTAAACAAATCGTTCTAGACATGTCTAAGATTATCAATTTTATTCCTAATACTTTGTACGTTCAAATGACATATATGAAAACCTATTTTTTGTTTACACAGAATATTAACACAGAATACTCCGGCTCCAACTCCTTCTTGGATCCGTCTGTGTACCATACATGTGAGTCCTTGGCAAATGTAGGTTTTTCCTTTTCCCAATTAAGACGATCTGGAAGTGTAACCTTAAAGCTGTGCCGGACATTATATCTTGTTAGAAGTGTATTCCAAGTACTTCGTTTTTTTTCGAATTCATATAGAATTGCGGCATGAATTAATTTGGAGTTGGATTCATCTGCTGAGATGAGCATGTAGGCATTTACCATTGGATCAAACTACACAGCATGAACTAGAAATATGATAGGGTATAAAGTAAAGCATAGTTTCAGGACATTTCGAGTCTTACATATCCGTAAAACTTCTCTCACTCAACATCGCTGAGTAGGTATGAAAAAAAAGTAACATAATTCGGCGAGCTAATAGCACGGAGCTCGACCAGCTTGCCTTCTGTTTCACCTGGACTGTCCATCGGCTATGGTCATGGTCATAAAGGTGAAAATAAAATGGAAGTTTGTGGAAAGGAATTTTATTTCGTTTCACTCAAATTGATTTGTCGGCTTAGTAAAAATTTTCAAAAAATATTTAGTTATCAAAGACAAAGATACTTTCTTGCAAGAATCTGATCACCTTGGTGACTTTCTATGTTTCTATTTACGTTCCTCGAATAAGCAAAAATAATATTCTCATGCATGATTGTTCAATCTTCAGAGAAAGTAACCCATCCCAACTATTTGCGAAGCACAGAAAACCAGCAAAGGACAAACTTTCGTATCACGTTCTCCCTTCAACTGAAAACGTGTTCAAATGCCCAAAAAAGTTAAGCAGCTGCCAGGCTACTCCGACTAAAAAAACATAAAAGAAAAAACTTTCAAACATCTTCAAGGCATTTTTCCAAGGCACTCGTACTAAGGTATCCTACACCACCCATCGAGTGCTGTTAAAGTTTCTTTTTTCACAAATATTTGTACAGATGCATGTATTCGTTGTATCTGTGTGCCTTCAAACATTTTTCCGCATGGAATAAGAATTTTTCCCTGTTCTGATTTATTCCCAACAGTGCAATGCAACCCTTCGATTTGACAACGTTAAAGGTTTCTGTATTCAACGTCAGGTATGTACTCGTATTGTATGTAGTTGGTCATTAACCCAGAAAAAACAAAAATCGAAAAACCGACAATAATTTCAAAACTTTATTTGAACCCTTGTCGAAACTCAGGAACTCCACTCAAATATTTCACATATGTACACATGAAACTTGTAGAAATTCAACAACGCATACGTCTTAAGGACGAACTGACAGGAGAACAATACCAGTCCTTTCTAAATCATAAGTACAAATAAAAATCAAACTCAGTGCAGGGAAGACGTGGTGAATAAACATCAAATCAACTCTTGAGCCAATGTTCCGTGTTCTGATTTGCTTGGGTTGGTATTTGTGAATGAATGTGTTTAGATCATTTGAGTGGACAACAAAAAAACATCCTTGGCGTCTATTTTTCCGCTTTTACGATGCAATAAACCTGATGAACGGATGAAGAGTAACTCAAACCTTATTAAACAACACTCAGGAAATACTAACAAGCTCCATAGTATTGTACTCGTATCTACAGCTATGGCTTCAACGTGTCAATTCAATTTCAACTGCTACGATCCAGTCGAGTTGAGTGTAGTCGAACTGTTGAGTGTTATGCTTCGAGATTTGCAAATGTGCAATTGCTGCGAAAAGAATGAGTTGCTCCTGATTGACAGATTGATATTTTTAAGTAAGGTTTCCTTCATATTGTACCAAACTAATACCTACTACTCAAAACCACAAATACTCGTACATTCCCCGTGAAATTTGAAAGTGAAAATAAATATAAAAAAAAAACCTTAATGGACTTTTGCTATAGAGTGCTGGTGGCAGTTAGAAAATTGATTCGTTTGAAATTGCGCGAAAAAAGAAAAACAGATGAAAGGCGTTTTGTTTGAAGCTCGAGGTGCAGATAGTATGAGTAAAGTGTTTTTTACTTCAATTAGATACGCAGAGAACTACATAGAAAAAAAAAGTACTAGCAAACAAAAAAAGAAATTAAAATTCAGTTTGTTTTGGTCTTGGATTCGTGTTTCTTTTTTTTATTTTTAATTGAATGCTCGCAGTTGAGTCCTGAAAAGGTTAGGCAACGATATACAATTTGCCAGGCAAAGGAGAGTTTAAACTCTCGCTAAAAGCAATATCGTCGCCCGGGGTGATTCTGAGATTTAATTTCACAAAAAAGATCAATAACGATACGTAATCCGCTACTCCACCCGAAGATTCAGCGTTAGCACATACCATATATAGGTCAGAGCGGATGCTTACAATGTGACAGATAAAGTGAGTTAAGCTGTGCGTAATGTTTTTCTTCTTTTTCTTTTATTCACCGTTGAAACATGTAAAGCGTATAATTACAATACATCTTATGTTACATATTTCTTCCGCATATCTGTGGGGTTGGTTAAATTTTGCGAACCTTGGAAACATTCTGCAATCCACTTTATTATGGATGATCTCTTCGCTTGTGAGGACAAAACTTGTTCATGTTTTCACATTTGAGCGATCCAATTATTTTTCTTTGGGCGCTTTCTTTGAATCCCGGCTAGAACTTGAGCCTCCATTGTATTTTGAACCGGATTTTACGGAAACTTGGTTGATGGTGGGTGCTGTAGAAATAGGACAGTCACTGAGGGGTGTCACCTTAACGATACCCAGTATTTTAACTCTTTCTACACATCAATTTCGGTAACAAAGTTGGTAACCATCGGGTACTGGTGGATGTCCATTCGGACTCGACTTGTCAAAGTTATAAGTGCGAGAGCTAACAAGCAGACAAAAATAGTAGCACTATCAACTTGACAGCGGATGAATTCCCGGTGAACAAAAACCCAAGAATAAAACAAATAAGACTTTATACGGGCTACTCCGACATATTTGGTAAGAATATCCTAGAGTAAGTTAAGGCCTGGACCAATAGCAGCGCTCCCATTATTGAACGGGGGGTACTTGCTCGTCCTAGGGGTAACTACAATGGAACTGTTCCCCAGCATATGGGTTCTGCCACCGGGGTAACTGCTCGGCCATGAAAAACAAACCGCTATTAACAAGCAACAACATGCCTCGGATACAGAAAGACCTACTGCTGCCAACCCTGCAAACGTAATAAAGACAAGGAATTACGGATCTGCACGTGGAATGTTAGGTCCATTAATTGGCCACGTGCAACCGAACATCTGGCGGAGGCCCTGGACTGCTGCAAAGCAGAGATATGATGGAATGGGCCGGAAAAAAAGAGTATGGAAAACTCCGACAACGAGGATTGTCATTGACGGTAAAAGCAGTACCAATTCGGATGCGGATTTGTTGTTAAAGGCAGAAGTCTTTAGCTTCGATCATGTTAGCGAGCGCCTCGTTGTTACGATTGTTTTCCGTATTAATGATAAACTTGCCAACATTAGCCTTAGCATTAATACTGTATACTTCCTATGACGTTACACGGCTACAATCGCAAGAGGTGGCCAAATCCTTTTCCAATCGAGTCTCCTTTAATCTCTTAAGAAGTCCTATGCCGCCAGTATCAAGTATTGAGGACCAGCCATACGAATAATATTGCCAAAAAGCCATCAATTGTGTTTGGTTTCACTCGCCTACCACCTGGTTTGACGACAAGTGCCGGCAATCACATGAAGCTAAGAAAGAGGCATGAAAAACGGCGCTGCATATAAGGACTAGAGCTCTTTACGAACTCTACGAGCACAAGAGGAGAGATGAAAATCGGCTTCTCAGGAAGAAAAAGAAGGAGTATGTGAAGCTCGCGGTCGAGAAAATTGGGAGGCGCCACTCCAGGAATGAGCTTCCGAAGTCTTATAAAAAGGTAAAAAAAACATGCCACGGACACAAACACCTAACCAAAGCCCATAGAAGCAAACAAGGGAATATAATAGTAGAGTCGCAGTCGACGCTGAGGATTTGGAAAGAGCATTTCAGTAGATTGTGTAACGGTGATCATGAAGCAAACACAGCTGTCAGGCGGTCTACCTGGACGATGAAGACCGATAATTCCGTCCACTTAACTTGGATGAATTGGAGAAAGCTTAAGTCCAACAAAGCTGCTGGGACGGATGGCCTAACTGCCGAGCTCTTCAAAGCTTCAGGCGATGACTAGGTAAGAAGCACCCACCAACTGTAAAATATGATCGGATGAAAGTATGACCGATAAATGGAACCTCAGCATTGATTGCCACCACCAAAAGGAATCAAAAAGGAATCAAAAAAGTTTTTAGACATAGACATCGTACTTGAAAGAATTTTTGCAGAACTCACAAACGAACACTGGAGGCACACTCTTTAAGAAGTCTGTGCAACTACTAGCGTACGCTAATGATATCAACATAATTGGGAGAACTCAGCTGGCGGTCACCGGTGCGTTAGCTAGTATTGAAACGGAAGCTGCCAAAACGAATTTAGTGTTAAATGAGGGCAAAACCAAGTAATGGGTGATTGTAGAAAACTTTTATTTGAGTTTATAAATCAATATTTGCCATAAATATTATTTAACGTATATGTTGACCCCGACTACTACGTTTTAAGTCCAAAATCCATACGGAGAGTCCAATTTTGAATCACTTTTTCGAGCATATTGGCTGGTATCTCGCTAATAACACGTGCAAAGTTGTCTTTCATTGCTGCAATTGACGCTGATTTATCGACATAGATGAGTGATTTGACGTGTTGCCATAAAAAATATTCTAAACACCGGTCCAAAACGAGAGATAAATTGTTCACCGAACTCATTTCTCAATAGGTACATCGATTCGCGTGCTGGGTGGCATGTAGCGCTGTCTTGCTAGAACCACATGTCGACTAGATTCAGCTCATGAATTTTAGGCAAAAAGAATTTCAAATCATTGAACGATAGCGAGTAACTGACGGTACCGTTATTCTCACGGTCATTTTTGAAAAACACGGGCCAATGATTCCGCCGGATGATACACCGCACCAAACAGCGCATTGCATTTTCCAGGGGCATTGGCAGCTCTTGTATTGCCTGAGATTGCTAGTCGGACTAAATAGTCCAGGGTTTTAGACCAAGATCCTTACGTAAAATCTTCCACTAAGTCGAGTAACACAATCCCATTTGCTGCGAACGGCGACGAATGGACAAATCACTGTCCTCATTAACACTGGCGGATACAGCAGCAGGTCGATAATGATGACCGTAAAATGGTCGAATTGCGCGTAAAACATTTTTCACAGAGCACGAATTTTGATAGTAAAATTCAATAATTTGTAAGCGTTGTGAATGTAAGTCTTTCCATGAAGAAATGGCAATGCTAGCTGAGCATGTTTGACTTTGACACGTTTCGCGAATCACTCGTGACCTCTCAAAAATAAAACACTCAAAAACCAAACAGCAAAAAAATCACCCTTTATATACTGCCAAAAAGAAGGCACACACATCATTGACGAATTTGACAGAACGTCATAATATAATTTCGAGGAGGTAAAGGACTTTATCTATCTTGGCTCTGCTATAAATTCTGCCAACAACACCTCCGCAGAAATAAAACGAAGAACCACTCTAGCCAATAGCGGCTTCATTGGGCTTGGAAGACAAATGAGTAGTAAAGCCCTATACGGAAAAACTAAGAAGACTCTATAAAAAAAACTTGGCCCTGCGAGTCCTGCTTTATGGCGCTGAAGCATGCACTCTATCGAAAGCGGATGAAGATATCCTCAATTGTTTCGAGAGAAAATTCATTCGAAGATATTCGGTCTCATTTGCGTTGACGGACTTTAAAGGAGGAGATTCAACGACGAACTATATGAGCTGTACAGCCACATCGATCTAGTAACAAACTTGAGCTTCAGTCGCTAGATGTCTAGGATATGTAGAGCGAATGTACACTAATGCCAATCGACTTGGATCGGGCTAACTGGAGATGCTTGTTAGTTGAGGCTCAGGTTCACCCCAAACTGTAGCGCCATCTTAGTTAAGTAAAAAGGCCGGGGAGAAAGAGGCTTTATCACATGCAGAAGATTTCGCTTTCGAAGGTTTACTATTATCAACTGAAAGGGCGGTGATGTCAGAAGAATTGCTTTTTTCAGCTTTTTGATGTGGGCAAAGTCCGAACCCAATCTCTTATGTTTAGTAGTAGGAAAAATTTACCATTGCGCCATGCCATTAAATATAATTTAGAACTAAATAAAAGACAAGCAGTTTACAAACGGTGGATGTCAGTGGGTCGCAGTTTGGGGCGGAAAGTCACTATTGACAGTTAGTCTGTTCTGATCAAATTCAAGTTTAAGAAACCAGCAAGAAGAAGTCACTTGGCAGTACATATATACCACTTTTTCTCCATAGAACTGTCATCTTTCTTTCCCACTTTTTTATATCTTTTCCCGCCATTGAACTTTTTGCAGTCTGTCTATTAAATTTATTTCGATTAACTAGTAAAGTCTTGCCTTTTGTTTCATTTTTGATGTTCTCACGCAGCATTTCTTGATCCTTCTAAACCGGATAATTTAAATTGCATTCTATTTCGTATGCATTTCGAATAATTTAAATTACATTTGCAAAATGTCTACTAATAAGCGAGATATTTTCAGAAACTCATTGAAACGTCTAATGACCACGAGTAAAAAAGCAGAGACATACGACGATGTGGAAAACCAATCATTTCTCAAACTTTTGGAGTACCAGTGGATCAAGTTTGATGAAGAACAGAGTAGTGTAGAGGAGAAATGTGGTGATGATACTCTGACAGCAGAAGAAGCACAGCGTGTACAGGGCGAAGAGTGGTACAGATTGGCATTCTCCAACTTCAGACGGGCACAGCTTAAATCTAGTTCCAGTAGTTCCAGTAGTACTTTCAACAGTATGCCGAAAGAACATCACCAGTATGCTGACGTTAAGTTGCCACGTATGGACTTGCCAAATTTCACCGGGAATCCTTTAGAATGGAAAGTGATTCACGATTCATTTGAATCTTTAATTCACAATGAACCATATCTCACAGGCTCACAGAAGCTTCACTACCTGCGATGTAGCTTACATGGTGAAGCCCTACATGTCATCAATGCGTTTCCCATCACTGAAAAAAACTACGCTGAGGGCTGGGAGTTACTATGCAAAAGATATAACGTGGAACGCGTTATTGTCGGTGCTCATTTTTGAGCCTTGTTTTCACTACAAAAACTTTCATCTGAGTCAACCGCAGGTATAAGAGCATTGATAGACAACATCCAGGAAAATTATCGTTCACTTAAGAGTCTGGGTAGATCTGTAGAAAACTGGGATGACTGGCACGTTCACTTGATGATCAGCAAGCTTAGTCCTGAAACTCATCGACAATGGGAGCTCTCGCAAGCAGAAGACAAAGTTTCCGCCTTCGACCAACTCGTAGACTTCCTAGAAACAAGATGTCGGTCTCTACACAATGCACAACCAGCAACCTCTATTAAGACAAAAATCAGATCCACAATAGCTCTCTTAGAAGATAGATAAATGCTATTTTTGTGATGGAAAACATAAAATTTTCGACTGTGAGCAGTTCCGAGCTCTACTAGTTCACCGCAGAGTACTCGCCGCGAAGGAAAAATCATTGTGCACTAATTGCCTCTCATATGCACATAACTTCGAAGAATGTCGTAGTACGAATACATGTAGTTTGTATCAGACTCGACATTATACGTTGCTGCATTCTGATCAACCATCAACATCGCAAAAGAAACCTTCATTTAACGTAGTCAATTCGAATCACCAAATTCTTTTAGGCACTGCCATCGCAAAGGTTTTGGACAACTCCGGTCTTTTATACTGACTGAAATAAGAATTCTATTCGACAACGCTTCACGCCTTAGCTTCATTACACAACGATGTGCCGATAGACTCTCGCTTCACTCTATGCCATCAACAACTACGATCGAAGGAATAGGTGCTGTAGGAGCTGGTAGCTCGTGTGCAGCTTGTCTTATTTTCACTAAACAACCGTTGCGTAGAAACTATTCAGGTAAACATACTACCAAAAGTAACAAATGCTCTTCCGCCCACTTTCATTCGCAGAGGATCCTGGCAACATAGCGATCAATTAATTTTAGCTGATCCGCATTTTAACATACCTGCTGCAGTTGTGATCAACTAGGTAGGTTCTTGCTAGATGAGTTGATTCGTGGCCCAAGGGATACTCCAATCGCACAGAAAACAACACTCGGCTGGGTACATTTCGAGCTATCGTTCGCCAGGATTCCGCGCTAACCAAAGAAGTAGCCAAGTTTTAGAAGCTAGATGAATTTCCAGAATCAAGACATTTCACCAACGAAGAGATCCTATGTGAAGAACTTTTCTCTCAAACTCATTCTCGTCAAGAAGATGGTCGCTATGTGGTAAAAATGCCTTTTAAAATTACTGTTCCACTTGGAAGTTCTAGAGACACAGCAGTTCGAGCATTAAATCGTATGGAGAAAATATTCGCGAAGGATCACCAGTTTTATAGAGAATACGCAGAGTTTATGCAGGAATTCATCGATTTGGGTCATATAGAAAAGGCCACTAATGACCCGATTCCAGGTAAATATTATTATACACCACACAGGACAGTGATTAAAGAGTCCAGCACAACGACCAAGCTGAGGGTTGTCTTTAATGCGTCAGCTAAAACAACCTCTGGATTCTCTTTGAATGATGCGCAATTGGTTGGCCCGCTGAACTCTGGCTGATCTCTTTGAAATATTTTTTAAAATTTCGGTGTCATCGGTTTGCGCTAACTGCTGATGTTGCAAAAATGTACCGCCACGTCATTTCCAATGTATCGTCTGACGTCGCAAGTCCACAGATCCCGTCGAAGATTATCGTTTGCTGACCGTGACATATGGAGTGGCGTCAGCTTCCCATTTAGCGGTTAAAGCATTACAACAAACTGCTATTGACGAAGGGCACAATTTTCCTACAGCATCCAAAATAATTCAGAGCGATTTTTATATGGACGATCTACCAACGGGGAGTTATAATGAAGATGAACTACAACGGTAACAAATCACTATTACCAATGCCTTAAAACGTGATGGTTTCCATCTTCGTAAATGGTCATCAAATTCAACTGCCGTTCTTGATTCCATTACCGCCGAACTTCGTGAAATCAAATCAACCCTTGACCTATCCAATACTGAAAGCGTTCGAACGTTAGGTATTCAATGGCACCCATTTTCTGATGTTTTTGCGTACATCGTGCATGTTATACTAAAAGATTGCTGCTTTCAGACGCCGCAAAGCTGTTTGATCCGCTGGGATTGCTTGCCCCAACGACACTTATTCCCAAGCTACTATTTCAACGCCTTTGGAAGCCAAAAGTAAACTGGGACGATGAAGTTCCTTCTTCGATCAAACAAAAGTGCTTTGACTATCGTGCGAACTTACCTAGCTTAGCAGCTATTCAAATACCGAAGTGGATAGGAGTTGGAGATCCGGCGGCAATCACAGATCTCCATGGTTTTGCAGATGCATCGCAATCCGCGTATGCTACTGTGGTATACGCTAGAACCATAAACGCTGATAATGTTCTTGTTCGTCTCATTACTGCAAAAACCAGGGTAGCTCCCATCAAGCCGATATCATTACCACGCCTGGAGTTAATGCCGCTTGACTATTTTCTGTGGGTCTACGTTAAGTCATTGGTTTATGTCGACACGCCGACGACGTTGGAAGAGCTCAGAACCAACATTGAATGCGAAATAGCGGCCGTTTCGGCCGAAATGTGTGGCCGAGTCGTTGGAAAATGGGTCCAACGAATCGGCCGCTGCAGAAGTGCCCGCGGTGGGCACGAGTTCCATTCATAAATGTTTTGATTGTACTTCAAGCCGATAATAAAGAATATCTCAAATGGTTTGCGTTTTATTTAAAAAAAAAAAAGTTGTCAAGTGCTTATTGGAAAAGCCTATATAAGCTGGCCCAGGTCTTTAAAAAATAGAATATTTTCATTTAAAACTACTCTTGTTTAGACTATTAGACTTCATCTGGCCTATTACTGTGGCCCAGGAAAAAAGTAGTTCCACAGGTGCTCTTACCTTCATCAGCAGTGTTATATTCCAGAAACACTTTCTTTATTCCGGGAAAACCTTCAAGGCCTCTTTGTCTGCGAAAAAAACTAAAAAACTTCCAATCCATGAGCAGATGTTATCGCTGCACGGTCTTCACTCGCATCCTCCTCAAAATCAAGCAAACACGTATGAATTTGAAATATTACATTCAGTTAGTCGCAGTGTTTAAAGGTGCTCACTTTGTTGCCTTCAAATTTAAATAAATTGTTCAGTGTGCAATGAAAAAGTTGACCGCAACGATTTATCAAAAATTGATTGTGGAGACTGCAAAAACTTCTTTCATGGCCTTTGTATTAATATCAAACAAACTGATATTGACTTTATGGCCGCGAATGGCATAATACATCGGTGCGACAAGTGCAGTGCTTTGCGCCGTACAACAACATACAGCGAAGCCTCTTTCAAAGGAGTGTTGGCCCAAAGTTAATCTGATTAACGATTAAAAATTAATGATTAAAAATTTAATAAAAAAAATGATTAAGATCAATAAATCATAATCAAATTTAAAATTATTTTAATTAATAATCACAATCATTAATCATTAATCGTTAATTTGATTATTTGATTAACTTTTACCAGTGTCCAAATTAATCTCTCTCTAATTAAGCAGCTCATTATCAGTTTGAATATGTATGAAAGTGCGTACATTGCAACGATTCCGAGCCGACGTTATGCATAACAAGTTTCCCATTTTTACTGCATCGCTGCTGCTTCCGCTTATGGGGTTGGCTAATGTCACAGATCACAGACCGCGTCTGCATACTACACAGGTCCTGGTTCGCTTCAGTCGTTAGCCTCAAACGCATTTGCCATCTGAGCAATTCAGGAATTCTGTTTCCTACGTCGTTATCCTACCGTGTGTTCGACCGTAGTTGATATTGCCCTTTTTACGGGATTTTCTTTTAATGTGGCAATACCAACTAATTCTATTTGACTTAAATTGTTCGGTTACCAAATTCTTTATTTGTAGACTTCTAATGCATCGCGTTTCGTGACTCCAGTAGACACTGTGAACCACACATATGTAAGATCTGGTCGAACAACCGTGGTGTAGAGTTTCCTCATCAATTTAAGAGGAAATTTTCGGTCGCAAAACCTCACTCTGTGGTTTACGTCGTCATTACATCTCGCTTTCATATTGACGATGAATCCTAAGTATATATTAATAGTGCTTTTCGGAAGAATTATTCCGTCTAACATTGTGTCCGCAACAGGTCGCAAAGGATCAGCAAATGGACACGTCAAATGCTCCGTCTTTAAACGATATAAAGGGTTTTCCAATAGGGACTTGACAATTTTGAATTTAATTTATGAACGCACCCTTTCACTAATCATCAAACTGTCACTTTCAATTTATTCAGTAAACTCAACATTTTCATCGTGGTAAAGTACACGAACGAGCAACGTCTGCAAATTATAAAAATTTTCTACCGAAATTCGGAGTCGGTGACTGCAACTTTAAGAGCGTTAACTCCAATTTTCGGTCGTAATTCTCGCCCTAGTAGACAGGCAATAACAAGTTTAGTGCAAAAATTTGAGTCTACGTATTCGTTGTGTGATGTTGCCGTGTCAGTGAGACAACGGGTTGGTCGGAGTGTTGAAAATATCGCTGCCGTTCAGGCGTCCGTAGCAAACGATCCGAATCAGTCAATTCCACGGTTTTTTTAAGAATTGGGCATCGCTCAGACCACATTATGGCGTATTTTGCGTAAGGATCTTGGTTAACACCCATACAAGATCAAGCTGACTCAAGAATTGAAGCCGATGGACCATTTGAAGCGACGTACGTTCTCCGATTGGGTTCTGGAGAAGATGCTCCAAGATGATAAATTTCATCGCAAAATCATCTTCAGTGACGAAGCTCACTTTTGGCTCAACGCCCCTTGACTATTTTCTGTGGCGCTACGTTAAGTCATTGGTTTATGCCAACACGCCGACGACGTTGGAGGAACTCAGAGCCAACATTGAACGCGAAATAGCGGCCCTTTCGGCGAAATGTGTGGCCGAGTCGTTGAAAATTGGGTCCAACGAATCGACCGCTGCAATCGTGCCCGCGGTGGCTATATGAACGAAGTCGAGTTCCATTTATAAATGTTTTGATTGTACTTCAAGCCGATAATAAAGCTTTTGAAATATCTCAAATGGTTTGCGTTTTATTTAAAAAACAATTTGTCAAGTCCTTATTGGAAAACCCTATATATAAAAAAAAAAGCTTCAACGCGGAAGAATAGATCTTCAAAAGACGGGGAGATATACCATCTGAACCAGCGGATTTGTATTTGTATTATGTATGTTAAAATCTTTAAGTACACTTGCTACTACACGAGTGTGAAAGTGGATTCATCCTGAGCTGACCGCAAAGTGTACAGCAAGCAGATTTGCCTTATTCAAAGGGCTGACAGCTGGAATGTCATTATTCTATTTCTATGGTTTTTGGCAAACGGCCAAAATTTGGGACATTGTAGTATTTGTTTGCCTCAGTTTTTTTTCGTATTTAAATTTTACAGGCCTAAGAAAGACGTTGCAGTCATTCCTGGCTCGTTTGAACTTTTTTCGGTTTTCCTATGTCGGGTTGGCCTTGTAGGACCGAAAAATATTTCCCTAATGGCTTTTCTATTGGTTTAATACTCTTCATCCGATGAGGTATAGGATCTCATTCAAAAGAGAATAGTGTCCGTGATATAATCAGCAGCGGCAAACATAAGCTGAGTTGGTGTATGCTTCTTCCCAGCAATAAGTCCGTCCCCTCCAGTAGCTTTGTTGACATAAGCTTAGATAGGCTCTCTTCCTTTGAAATTGTTGGTCTACATCGTCCATCTTGAAAGGTTCATTCTGTCTGACAGCGCTTCGTTTTGTTCGTCACACAAAAATGCTCCTACCAAATCCTCAGCTTATACTGTCGCTCTACTACTATGTACACTTGTTTGTCTCTACAATCTTCGCTTCGGGGTTTATAACCTGGCATGTTTTCTAAATTCTGGTAAAACTTCCGAATCCCATTCTGGAGTAGTGTCTCTCAATTTCCTCGACCACGCGCTTCATGTGATAGAAAAAATGTGCACAATACAGCGACTGAAAACGGACTTTGAGTAATTGGACTTAAGACAGAGGGTCAATACTTCACCGCGGTACCTGAAAACCAGGTAACTCTGGTGTGATAATATGTGTAAGGCGGACGAAACTGAGAACATACCAAGTGGCTCTTCAGAAAATGGGAAGAACAAAAAACTTTCGGTCGAAAATAATGACAAATACTGCTCCAGAAATAACATAGATGGTAATGAACAAACGGCAGACTAAAAGAGTGTTCTCAAGTTATCATACGGCTGATTACGGAGGCTTAGCTGTAAGGAAAATTTCTTAAATTTCTACTTACTCCTTAAACAACTGAGCTTTGTGCTAAGGTAGGACTGGAAATACTCGTATATGGACGCCATCTACTATTGTTTCGTTAGGCACCCTATCGAATTGATCGCGTATTTATAATGCTACTATTCCAGAAATATTCATTTCGCAGTACAAAAACCCTTAAAGCTTCATTTATTAACCAGGAAATCAGTGAAACGATATCACTCCCTGTGGACATACAAAATCGAAAATAGGAACCCAAACCCAAGTTGTGATTTATCTATGACACAAAACTCTTGAATATCTTAAGTAAAATTCATAATCTTAAGTCAACCACCTGATGGCAAACAAAGTAATTGCCAACAATTGTTAAGAATCCTTAAGACATAAAATTCACAAAAATGAGATGTTCTACGTTATGCTCTCAAGGGATTACGAAATCATTGCTGGAACACCAAATGAGTTATGGGGTAGATAGACTACTGGGGAATTTGGGGGGGGGGGGGTAGGCGCGCATAGCCAAAGTATAGCCAGCAATAGAAACAAACCAGAAGAAAGTAGGTACATTCTCAACAATTCGACTCACATAAGTTGGTGCCCGTAGGAGATGTATTACAGATGCCTATGAACCACAGATATAAACAGATCCAAACCAAGCAAAACCCAGAAGAAATAGAGACGAGCAGAGACCAAATGATTTACCCTGTCTACCAGCTCCACAAGAGTAATTGCTTCCAATTTATATATTCTGACAAGTACTCAATCGATTAACTTTCTCTTATATGGTATTTACATACCTTCATACCAAACGATGGTATGGTCTATTTTTACCAAATCCCGGCCTATTTGTGCAAGTAAACAAATATGTGTACCGTTTTGCCCCTAAAGTTTCGCGGACTTGTGCTTGTTTATCACACCTATGACGCGTGGTCGGCAGGATGATTAACTCATCGCATTTAAAATAAATTCATTCTTATGACTCTATTCCTAAAATGTTATGAGTATGCATAACGTCACATTAACTTAATGTATGACCACCATTGATCAAATAAAACATAAAACCTACCATAATGAAACCATCCATCCCACCTTGTGGCATCCCTTGGGAAGGCTGGCATGTTTCCCTCTTTTCTGTTTTTTTCAAATTTTTTATTTTTTTTTTGTTCCTCGCTTTCCCGGTCAATACTAAACTGCGGCTAAAAAGAACGCGGTTGAGTGATGATTATTATGATGTTGAGGAGATTGGACTAACACTAGCACTGCTACAGAGCTGATCGACTGTGGGGTAGTAAAAAGGGTGCTAAATGAAATTACAGATACACATCTGTAGCCTAAACTGAAAGGGGACCAACATTTACGTGATTGTACTCTTTGTGTTTGCAGGAAATATTTTAAAAAATTCTCGAAGCGTGAAACTAATCGAATTCAAAAAAGGCCCAAGGGATGGAAAGCTTTTTGCCAAAAATAAAAGGGGGAGCGAAAAAATAACGATTAGATTGCCACTTGAAAGTCCAACGCACAATGAGTTTGCTCGAGTGGACATTATACGCTGATAGGGCTTCAGATACTGGTATACTCATTTTCTTTTTTTCCTTTGTTTTTTGTTTTTTGGTTGTGAAAAATGGTTTTTGTGACACTATTAATGCTTTACAGGTATCCCGGTTGTGTTTAGTTAATTTAATTATGAACGCTGAAAACTCCAATGTGCATTTTGCTTTCGACTTTCATGGAGCTGGTTCGTATTCGGAAAGTTGCTTCTATGTATCTGGGTACAATGTTATGCGATAATTTGACGTAAAAGTTTGTACCTATATTTTGAAAATTTGTTTTTCACGAACTACGAGTATTATAATGGCATAAGGCTAATTGAATATGAAAGGATTCTTTGAAGCTAATTTGAGGACGGAAAATATGCAGAAACCATTGCGGACAAAGTTGACATTTACACAGCGTGCTTGGAATATAATTTAGCTTTTCCCATTTTCTACTTAAATAGTTAAAGTGAATGGCAGTAAAAGTGATGTCGAATATTGTTTAGTAAGCTCGAATGCTGTTTGTAAAGTTTCGTTTGCAGTCCCCAACTCCGGAAATAGAATAATTTTCACCTTTATCCTACCGTTACTGCATGGCCCTTTGCATTTAAGCCTTCTGACAGCTCTGAGTTCAGGTTATAAATGTATAATTTGAATGAATGGCTTACACCATTGTCACTCGTATGCAACAAGCATTAAATGTAAACTCGTTTGTACACATATTTTTGTCGACTCTACATAGTACGTACTTATATGACATTAAACATAAACCTCTACAACATATCCTATGGAATACACTCACTTCCCTATGTAGATTGTCCTTTGAAAACCTAACACTCAACGGTCAACGAACATGAAAGCATGCAGGTATGAGCTGGAGACAACTCAAAAATATAGCAAAATAAAACTATACACAGTGAGCCAAAAGCCAAATCAGTAAATTCAACTCTGTCAAAGCAAAGAACTGTATCTAGATGTGCTGTGATAATTGTAAATTGTTTACAAGGGAACCCAAACCTGCCTTAATCACTTATAAATATGAAGAGACTGGCAAAGGTTCCTCATGCCATTCGAATCCACTCTATTATTATAAGTGGAAAATACTAGGCCTTGGTCCACCCCGGACTGTAGTAAACTTAATAATTTCTTAGATTAACTTAGGCTAGCCAAGACTAGACTAGTCCTTACTGAGGTGCACCTAGATCCGATGCAGGTCCATTGTAATACCACTGAGAGAGCGCGGGAGGGTAGTCGGCAATCTTAAATGGAGTAGACATTATACAGGGTGTCCCAAAAATCAACATCAAGCCGGAAACGGGTGATAGGTCAAGTGGTGTCGGTTATCACAATATTATAAAAAAAAATCTAAGTCATGTACTCGTACTTTTAAAATTAATGGCACTCAAAAAAAATTTAGAAACCTGACACTCTGTGACGATCTTTCAAGTTCTGTCATCGCAAATCTTTACTTTCCTTCGATTTTTTTTTGTCACGTAACGCTGAGTAATTCTTCTGTAAATTACGGTCCAAAATTGAAACAAAACTATATCGGTTTTAACTAAAATATTGCTTTCTTGTCCATCCATGTATCATCATCTGCACCATCGTTTGACAAAATTGGACTCTTTCTGGATAATCTCGGAAGGAGCTGGTTTTTCCTTAGAATTCGGTGTGCTGTATTTTTGGGTACTCCTATGCTTTCTTCAATTGGACGTACCGAAGTACAGGGGTCTTGTGCGACTGCTTGTAAGACTTCGTCCTCTTAGGGCATAACGGGTCTTCCCTCACTAACCATTAGATTTGGAAAGCGACCCTTTGTGAATGACCGGTACACATTTACAAACACTCGATGATCCGGATGACGCTGAGCAATTGGGTAAAGTCTGGCTGCAGCACTAGCATTACACATGCATTCCCCATAAATGAGATGCATGTTAGCCTATTCCTGAGCAGTGTATCGAGATGGCATGATGACATTCGCAATACACAATCACGGGATCAACACTAGTCCAGAAGAAATCCAGGTTCGACAGAAACTGTCAGATAGCAAATCAAAGTCGCACTGCAATGAAGTCCAATAAAGAAAGATAAAATTGTACGAGTAAGTACGAAATCAACACGAATACAGAATAATGCGCTGTAAGCGAAGGAGCGTAAAGCGCCCTGTAGACGCTAAAACTTGGTACTAGTAAACATGGTACCACTAACACCCGCAGACGCTGAGACCAATTCACTCCAGCATAATATCTCACATCTCTCCACAGAGATGGTAGGCTGTGAAAACACTTGAAAAATTCTTTCCAAATATCAGAATTTGAATATTCGCCATTTTTTCCCGATTATTTTGTGTGTTCACACGACGAAACTCACTGATAAAATAGCTTGCTCGAGTAAATGTTGAGAGATGAGAGCGCAGCCACTGAAACATAGTATCAGCAACACAAAACTCCGCCACAAACATCGACAAAAATCAAACCAGTTTTGATTTTAGTGAGACCAAATTCTGAAGTTAGTGAGACCAAAAAATTGGTACGCGTACCAGCCCGCAGACGATCAACATCAGCTAAAATTTGGTTGGTGGTACCATGTTTACTAGTACGAGTACCATGTTTTAGCGTCTACAGGGCGCTTAACGTACGGCAGTATTGCACGATGTGCTTATGCGTCACTACTTAACAAGAGTGACTTCTCTATCTGTTTCACCCACACTAGTCGAAATGGCGTGTTTATCCGTCTCAATCACGGCGTCGCTGTCTGTCTCGCTCACACTTGGTACTCATTTTAACTAACTAAAAAGAATTAACTATGAATCGGATTTCTTTATCAAAATATTTTTTTTGTCCTCGAAGTACTGCTGCAGGATCAGTTGTCTCTGGAGGGTGTATCTGATCACGATCTGCTTTTCTGTACCCTGAATATTGACTTTTCATGTGATCTCTTACAGGAATCTTTCCAGTTTCGAGACTTTTCATCGATCAATCTCATTAATCTCCATTATCATGCAAGCTCACTCCCACGGAACTCATGCTACCTTTTTACGGATATTAATGATAAATTAGAGTTTATTCAGACATTAATAAATGATATTTATAATCAACATGTTCCAAGAAATGTCCTTGGTTTACTTCTGAGGTACACAGTGCAATAAAAAATGGAGGAAGGAGCCAAACAGTCACAACCGGGAGGTCTTTTGTAGAGCGAGAAATTATTCATCACTTGTTACCAGCAGGGTTAAAAAAGATAATTCCTCTCTAAATTGAGTACTGACTTAACATGTAAAAAGCTGTGGAGCAACTTGCGTTCCATTGGAATAGGGAAAACCCATATCTCTACGAAAACACCTGATGCTGATGAATTAAATAAAGCATTTTTATCAAGAGCCAGTAGCAATTCCATCTTTCTTCCGGAGAGCAATCTTTTGTTTGGTTCCCTACCCCAATTAGAATTTGAAGTTGTTACAGAAGATGATGTGATTTTTTTCTTTCGAAGTCTTAAATCAAATGCCATTGGTGATGACGGATTGCATTTACGTTTCGTTAAAATTTTACTTCCGGACATAATAAATTGCATTACACATATCTTTAACTATTGCATTACATCTTCGACTTTCCCTAATCAATGGAAAATAGCCAAAATTATCCCTGTGCCCAAAGTAGCAAGCCCTTCAGTGACGTTGGATTTTCGCCCCCTAAGCATCTTACCCTGTTTATCTAAGATCTTAGAAAAAATTCTTTCGAAGCAAATCTCTGCTAATCTTGCTCGCTTTGACTTACTATCAGAAGTTCAATCAGGTTTTCGTGCCACTCACAGCTGCTCCACGGCTGTAGTTAAAGCTCTTGATGACATAAGGCTAAATTTTGATAAAGACTATTTAACGCTAATCTGTTTAATTGATTTTTCGAAAGCCTTCGACAGTGTTAATCATGAAATTTTATGCATAAAGTTGAAACTATATTTCGGTTTTAGTGAATCCTCAGTGAGATTAATTAGGGACTATCTATGCAATCGATTCCAAAGAGTGTTTACTAATAAAACATCCTCGCAACCCCTTAAGATGCATGCTGGGGTACCCCAGGGTTCGATTCTCGGTCCTATTTTGTTTTGTCTATTTATTAATGATCTGCCCAAAGTATGCCACAATGCCTCAGTTCATCTTTACGCTGATGACGCGCAGATTTATCTGTCGCGTCCTATTGGATTAATCGATGAGCTTGTGGTAAGATTCAATTCTGATTTATCCGCAATAGCTAAATGGTCCCAGAATAATGGACTTATCCTTAATCCCGTAAAAACTCAATTAATTGTTATTTCTAAAAAATTGTATGATACTGAAGACATTCTACCGATATCGCTAAATAACAGTTAACAACCTGGGATATAAAATAAACCGATCCCTCTCTGCTACCGACCATAGCAACTATATTGTGTCAACGATTTACACAGGTTTACGTAAACTGTGGCTTTTCTCTAGCTTTACGCCAATTGACACCAAATTGAGGTTAATAAAATCGCTACTTGTGCCGATCTTCGATTATAGCATCCTGTCAATAGTAAGCCAGATTCGCACTCTCACCACAAACTACTTGTTGCTTTCAACGATATGGTTCGGTATACCTTTGGAGTTAGAAGGCATGATCACATATCCCACCTACATAAAAGTGTTCTTGGGTGCTCTTTTTCTAATTTTTGGCAATTAAGATGCTGTGTTTTCCTGCATAAAATTATACAAAAGCAATCACCAACATATATTTTTCACAAACTTATATTTACGCAGTCGCTGAGAACGCTTAATTTGATAACTCCGTCTTGTAATTATTTGAATACGTCGCGTCTTTTCCTTGTCCACTCCGCTAGATTATGGAATACCTTGCCAACAATGATCAAACAGATAATAGGAGAAAAACAATTTAAAAAATTTGATTGATTACGCACCTTCTTTCTTTCTCTAACTCTTTTAACTAGCCCCTCTGCTTTTCTCTTTTTCCCTCTTTGTTAATTTCTGAGTTCTCTTCCCTTTTTTCCTCTTCCTTGAATTTTTTTTTTCTTTTTAGTTATTTTCATTATAAGTTTCTCTTTAACTAATTTTTATTAAATTTTCATAACCATGCTTACAAGTTATATTGTGTAAACTATAAATGATTCTATAGATTTAGCTGAGCTCTATGTAAAGGGTCCACCATCTAACGTTTTTTTTTTCAACTAGTGCTTATTTCGTGAATGGTAACACTTAGCTCATGTCTGCTTTGACAGATAATTAGTTTTATCCTTCCGGTTAATAATGAAAAATAATTTCATTCAAATGGCTGCGTCAGATTTCTCAATTTTTTTTGGGCGCCAATAATTTTAAAAGTACATGACTTAGATTTTTTTTTATAATTTTGTGATAACCGACACCTGCTGACCTATCACCCGTTTCCGGCTTGACGTTGGGACACCCTGTATGAGCAATATACTCGTAAATCTAGACGTATCACAGTTAACTAGTCTTAACGATATAAGTCTAGTCAAGTCAACAGCAGCGTAGTTCTAGTATTAATGAATCTTCAAGTACCTGTATAGACCATATTATGGTGCGTTTTTGGCAGACCTGAAGATCTCTTGTTTTACAGCTCTGTTTTCGATTTACAAATTTCTGAGTAATAAATACAATTGTGTTGTTAGTCCAAATTACAAAATGAAAACCAAAGTTCAAAACAATTCTAGTACTATTGAAGCTTATAAAAGAATTTGTAAAGATATTGCCAAAGTTGTTAAAAATTGTAAACTTAACTACTACCAACAAGTCAAAGGTGACTCGAAAAAATAATGGAAATTGGTTAGAGAAATTCAAAATCTACTCTCACTTTCGTTGAAAATATAAAATATTCTGATACTGTCATCAGTGACCCTAAAGAAATTGCTGAAAAATTCAATCGCTGTTTTGTTTGTAATTTTTTTTTTTTTAAGAACTTAACACTTAAGTGGGTATGAATACGCCTAAAGTGCCTGAGCAAGTGTTAAGATTTTTTGGAAAATTTCACTCCATGGGTGGCATCCAACATTTAATGGGGAGACTAAATTCTTAGTTGAAGCTGGCTTGTTGTTGATTTCTAGTCAACTACTCATCTTCCTTGATTTTCATTAACTGAAAAAATTAATATGTCTTGGGATTCGAACAGCGAACCTTCCGATTTGGAAGCCAGTCCACTACCACTTGGTAAAAAATAGTATCAGATAGCTGTACTAATGTTTCTAAATGTGAATGTACTTTTGATGATGTATCTTCTTGTGTCAGTTTTTATTTTGAACCAATAACATCTTTGGAAATATACAAAATTATTTCTTCTCTTAATAGCTCACGCTCTAAGGCAAGTACGGCCTTTCGAATAGTTTTGTTAAGAAAAAAGCCTTAAATATTTGTGACGTTCTATGTTTTATCTTCCACAAAAGTGTCTCCATGGGTGTATTTTCAGATGATATAAAACAGGCCGAAGTGATTCCGTTTTTTAAAAAATGTAACAAGACATCAGTTATTAGTTTTACTTTTTTGTGTAAACTGTATTGTGTTTTTTTGTTTATATTTAATAATTAATTTACTAATATTTATTTGACAATACTTTTGAGTACAGTTAAAGAAGGAAAGAATTTTTATTTTTATTTTTTTGTAACCGAATCCGAGCCGTTAATTTAGTTTTTAAGCGAATTAGAGATGAAAATAAATGTAAGACTTTAACTAACTTTAGTTCAACTACTGTTGTTTCTGTTGTTGTATTTTTCTTAAATATGATAGCTTATGCCTGTCATTGGCATAGAAATAGTTAGGTAACAGTATCTAGGCTTTCCGTTTGGGCCGCTTGCTTTCCATGAGACTGAGAATTGTTTTGCGCATTTCTTCGGTTTCGAGAAGTTCGCTCTCGTACTGACGAATGGCTTCGTTCTTTTCTTGAAGTTGGGTCTCCAAAAACGATATGACACTTTCGGACTTTTTCTTGGCTTCCTTTTGTTCTTCGAGTCCTTTTTGGGTTTTGGCAAGTTCGCGTTCCTTTTCCTCAAGATTGCGGGTTTTTTCTTTGATGTCGTTCTCGTATGCTCCGATGGTTTTCTTTAGTTTTTCAATACGAAGGGCATGCTCCTTGGATGTGGCTTGCAGACGTTCCAGTTCTTCAGTCTTGGTTTCGAATTCAGTTTTCAGTTCTTTGTATTCTCTTTGGAGAACAATCATGTCGGACACTCTCACTTCCAGGCGTTTCTCATTGATTTTGAGAGCGTCCGTCTGTTCAGATAGCTTCTTCATGAGGTTTGTGATATTGGTTCTGAGATTATCTTTCTGCTGGCTTAAGTCCTTACACTGCGTTTGCAATCTTTCTTGGTTGATGTGTAATTTGAAGTTCATTGTTTCATACTTTTCCAATTCTGCTTTTTGCAGAGTTATCCTTTGTGATAAATGTGTTACCTCAGTACTAGCATCTTCCAGCCTTTTGATCATGTTATTCTCGGAACTCTTGAGAATATTTATTTTGTGACTATACAGCTCTATCAGTTGCGACGTTACCACATTGTTTATTTGTGAATTCGAATTGGCAGTTGAAACAAGTTCAATCAACGCATTCAGTCTTTCCTCGAGTTCTATGCTAACCAAAGTTTGGTTACTCTTGAGAATCGAATTCAAATTAGGCCACTGATCGTAGGGCGTCTTTGGATTCACAGCCGTATTCAACTGAGAAATCAACTTTGCCACTTCACTTCTTGGGAAGTGCTCGAACTGTGATATCTGGAAGATAGCATCACAAACTGTTTATGTGTTATGGACCTATCTCACTTCTTCCTATCTTTTCTAAGGTTTTTGAGAAAGCTGTAAAAAACAGAATGATAATTTTTTTAGAAAAAAAAGAATTTTTTTAGTAAAACTCAATTCGGTTTTCGTCCGAGTTTTTTTTACTGAAGGACCACTGTTGAGCTTGTGCACTGATGTTTATAATAGTTTGATGTTTTTTAATGGTTTTGTTCTTATCTTTCCAATAGAAGGCAAAAAGTGAAAATTAATGGGCAAATTAGTTCCAGCAGAAACATTACTATTGGAATCCCGCAAGGTTCGGTACTTGGTCCGATACTTTTCTTGAATTTCATTAACTCGCTACTTTCACAAAATTATCGATGTAAGGTTAATGCGTTTGCTGATGATATGGCATGCACTTTTCAAAGTAACTCCGCTCTAAACTTAGCTGCCGATATAAATCATGACTAAAATCATGTTCTTCAATGTTTGCGGATGGAAGTTTGACTTTGGAACTTACTCCTTTCATTGAGCAAATGTTCGCAAAACTTATTTTCTAACTGAAACTTGTTCTGATAAATGTTTCACCATAGAGAGAGTCGATTCGTCTAAGTACCTTGGTGTTATACTTGATTGGAGGATGAATTGGTCTGCACATACTAGTGCACTTAAGAAGTACCTTATAGCTACCACAAGGCAATTTTTCTTTTTAAAACCCTTTTAAAACATCCGCTTGTACAGGGTGTGATTCCATACCTCGTTACCTCGTTAAAGATACACGGCAGTCCTGAATCATCATCGACATTATGATGTTTTAAGCTAGGGTTGTTGGCTGTATACGTATATTTCAATGTCCGTCTAGTGTATTGGATTAAGGCTGAGCCAAGCGATAGCTGTCTGGAATGTATACGACTTCCGCTTGGATCAAGCTACAGTAGCTACAGTATATACATAGACTGAATGCTTCATGTATGTATGAATGTAGAAGTCCTAATAGAAGACTCCCACGGCACAATCGGCTGCGAAAATAAAGATGAACCTACTGGGGATGACTTGCGTAGTCTTTTTTTTTCTTTGAATTATGCTGATGTCGATTTCAGTACGTCGAATTCTTCCATCTGAGGAAGATATATGGACAATAAAAATATCCCTCACTATTCGAAGTGGAAAATTATTCTCATTTACTAAGTCCAAGTTTGGGGCTTCCGCTCGTTCGAAATCGTAGAAAAATTTCTCCGATATTGTATGAAGCGAGTCTTTAACTTCCATGTAGTTCTCCAAGCTACATGCTTCTCATCCCTTCATCTCCTTTTTGGGTCTTCTGAAGGGATTTGCATCCTAGTGAAGCTTCTATAAACGAAAATGTGAAGTAGGAGCTTATAAATGGCACACGACTTTGCTAAGGATTCATAGAATTTCGTGAAAAATTTAATAAGAATTAAGATTGTCCTAGCTCTTGTATGTTGCCATTCAGGTTCACTTTTATAATATTTTCTATAAACTCACCACATTCTTTAAATTAAATATTCTAAATATTCTAAATGCCCTTAGGTCGTTTTCTTTCTAATTCTTTATTTGGCCCAAAACCTACTTATAATGTCTCTAACAGTAATGTGGTATTGACACGAAGCAGTTTCAAACTATTTCTTCCCAGCACCAACCCTCAACAAGTGATCCAGTGTATGTAGCAAGTTAAACATTACCACTACAATAATTCCAGTCTTCATGAATTGTAACAAATTGATGGACGGCATTATTGGCCTTGTTAACTTCTTATTAGAATTTGATAAAGAAAACTTGATGGTAATTGGAAACTGTAACGTGAGAATAGGTAGTACACTGCTGCCTAGAAGTGGAGAGGGAGCTTTTAACTGGATCAATTTATGAGGATAGATGTGCAGAAGACCCACAAATTGATAGTAATGGGAAAAATTTATTGAAATGTGTGAGTCGATTTTACTTACGGTAGTAAATAAACGAACTAGAAGTGATTGTCAAGGTAATCTGACCTTTTTCAGAGGCACTGTTTGGTCAACTATTGATTACAGCCTTGTACGTGGAAAATGACTTCAATGTGTGACTGATTTTCACTTTAATGAAATAACCCATTCTGATCACCTGCCCATAACCGCTATGATTACCCTAGAGGTAAACCGCAGCACAGCATATCGACGTTATCGCCAAAGATTCCTTGGAAGCAGAACTTCGCAGCAACGTTTTGTTGAAGTCATACGGCAAGCGGCCTGGAATAACACTCCCCGCGAATCGAACAAAGTTCCCAAAGTCGGCATAAGATACCCACCGGAAATCAGAGAAATGATAAAGAAGAAACGAAGAGCGCGGAAAAAGTGGCATGAAACCCGGGCACCACAAGATAAAACGTCCTTCAATAAGCTCTGCAACTTGTTGAAAAAATTAATCAAGGACTTCAATAACCAAGGTATTAATAACTACCTTGAAAGACTCACAGCGACAAAGGATACCAACTACTCCATATGGAGAGCCGTTAAAAGTGTTCGAAAGCCCCAAATACACGTGTCGCCAATAAGAAGAAACCAGGATGACTGGGCGAAAGAAGATAAGTAAAAAGCTAATGTTTTCGCCGACCATCTTGCAGAAACGTTTAAACCATTCGACGGGGAAGTGCTTCCAGAGAATGTCAATACGCTGGACGTGACGACAAAGTTATAGACACGCTTAAGCCCAATAAAGCCCCGGAGAGATACGTAAAGCGTTGCCAAAAAAAG
Organism: Volucella bombylans; assembly: GCA_949129095.1. Classification (NCBI taxonomy): domain Eukaryota; kingdom Metazoa; phylum Arthropoda; class Insecta; order Diptera; family Syrphidae; genus Volucella; species Volucella bombylans. The sequence continues at coordinate 201,142,627 of OX422141.1, read as the reverse complement.
GTTTGCTAAAGCTGTTCTATCTTATAAATGCCAGCATTAGATTAGAGCATGTACCGCACCAGCGGAAAGTAGCCGAAGTTATTATGGTTCCGAAACCCGGTAAACCGCTGACTGAAGTCAAGTCATATAGACCCATATCGCTTCTCCCGATTATATCAAAGGTCTTCGAGCGAATCCTTCTTAATCGTCTTAAACCAATTACCGACACAAATTCCCTCTTGCCTTATCATCAATTTGGCTTTAGAAGCCAACACTCTACAGTTGACTAAGTGCATCAAATAATCGATGTAATTGAACGAGCAATCGAGTGTAAGTTAGTCTGTTCAAGCGCATTCCTTGACGTTTCACAAGCCTTTTATAAGGTATGGCACGAAGGCCTAAAATATAAACTTCGACAAGCCCTACCCCAGCAATTGTCTCGTATTTTAGGTTCATACCTGGAAGACCGACTCTTCCGTGTGAGACACGGAAACGAATATTTCACTTTTAAGACAATAAAGACGGGGGTGCCGCAAGGAAGTGTACTTGGCCCTCTGCTTGAAATCAAATATAGAGATATCTACTGGCTTATTGGAAAGTATTCCAAGCTTAGCTTAGAGAACAAACTGCTGTTATACAAGCAAGTGCTAAAACCGGTCTGGACATATGGTGTACAACTTTGGGTTTTTTAGTGAGTAAGAATCTCACACTACTATAGGCTCCGGGCCTATAGTGTCTATGAAGATTTCTCACCTTCCCACGAAAAAAAAAAGAACTTCGCAGCTAGATATAAAAGCATTCTAAGCCGTAAAGTTAACGCGTAAAGGCGTTTCAGTATCGAAAAAGATGTAAGAAAACACAAATATGGTATGAGTGGGAATGTGCTGCAGCTAGGAAAATAACGTTCGCTACTTGCGATTAAACAGCAGTTTTACAAAAATCATGCAACAGCAGGCCAACAGAACATAAAAAAAACAACACGCCGCAGGGAGAAACCAAACAGGCACTCTCAACGCTTGACTATGGAGCTTGCAAGAATCAAGGATAGTCATTAGTTTTGGAAATTAGCCCGAACCCTCAATGGCTCACTGCTCGCATGAAGTATTTCAACCAACACATCTGTACTTGCTGACCATTTTGAACAATTGCTAAACTCACCATGTAGCATGAACGAATTGCTTTATGCACTTTCTTTCCAGAGAGTCGATGTATTAGACCCTACCATTTTATTGCCAGATGTTTGTAGAGTTGTACATTGGTGAAACTTGAATAAACCACCAGGAGAAGATCGTATCCCCTACGAATTTTTCAAAAATTCAAAGCTAACAACAGTCTAGTGGGTAATGTGCCTGCCAGCTTCAGAAAAAAGTATAATTCCTCTTTCCGTTATATGAAAGAGGAAATCTCAAAGACCTAAGTAACTACAGAGGAATATCGTTCCTGAACTCAGTAATGAAAATTGTCACGGAAATTATTTTGGAACGTCTAACACGGGTACGGGCAAATGATTTACTTAGTGAGTTTCAAGCTGGGTTCGGGAAAAAGTGTTCCTCGGTGGACAATATTTTTACACTGACAAATAATGCTAAGACTTACCTGGACAAGTTCAAGAAACTGTATGTGTTATTTGTAGATCTTAAAGCGGCATTTGACTATGTCTACAGAAAGACACAGAGCTATTCAAAGCCTTTACAAAAATAGTACGACTGCAGTATGGGATGGAGTCAACAAATCAGGCAGATTTAAATCAAAAATGGGTGTCATTCAAGGTTGTTTCATGAGTCCTCTTCTATTTTCACTAGTTATGCGCTGATGGCATTGTCATGATTAATGAATTAGAACAATATTGCGCTTTGTGGAACCTAAAAGACAACACCGGCAAGTCCAAAATAATGGTGTTCCGAATTGGTAGCGACCAATTCCAAGAGATGAAAAATGGGCATGGCAAGATGAAGAACTAGAAAATGTGAAGGAGTATAAAGGAATATATTTTATAAAGGAATCATGATAACACCCCCGTGCAGCATTGACGGAAGGCAACTGTAGAAGTCAATAAACATTGACATCATACCTTTAAAACCTTGACTACGCTAATGATGTTTGCCTACTTTCACATCGGATAATGGACCTTCATTTGATGGCCCACAATCTGGAAGCTGAGGCGAACAAAGTGGGGTTCAAAATTAACACAGCCAACACGAAAGCCCTTAGCACTTCCAACACCCGCGTTCAACTTAATATTGCCGTAAAGGAGGTTGACAAATTTCTATACTTAGGAAGTCTGGTCTCGGCTAACCGGGGTGGCACCGAACTGGATGCGTGCAGTAGAATCGAAAAGGCTAAAACTGCGTTCGGAATGCTATCCAAAATCTGGAAAAGCAATGTTTTCAGCTTAAGAACGAAGCTGCCACTGTTCAGCTCTAACGTAGAATCAGTACTACTTTATGTCGAGGAGGAATCGAACTTTAGGAATGAGTTGGATGGAGCTCAAACGCGTTGCAGAACTCCAAACAAGATAGCGAAGTGTTAAATGATTTATATATGTATATACGAGTATATATAGAACCGAAGGAAATCCGGAATGAAGTTTGTGCAATCTACGAGGGGTGTTCAATATATTCTCGGTATCGATATGAAGGAAAATGCGAATTCAATTTAAATTGTTTTTATTTTTCAATATAATCTCCCCTAACATCAATGCATTTGTTACATCTTGAGATAAGCATTTTTAAAACCTCAAAAAAATAAATTTCCTCTTTCTCTGCAAAATACCCATTTATTGCCGACTTGAGTTCTTCATCATCCGAAAATCTTTTTCCACGAAGACATTTTTTCAAATCCGGAAACAGGAAATAATCACTAGGAGCAAGGTCTGGACTATAGGATGGGTGTTGGATTTCTTCGAAACCACAATCTCGCGCAGCAGCCTTGGAAACTTGCGCCGTGTGAACAGGAGCGTTGTCATGAAGAAGCAACACGCCCGCTGCGAGTTTACCCCGTCTTTTCTTTTTAACCCTAGAAGACTAATCATATTTTTTAGTACATTAAGACTAATCATTTGTCGAATCGACGACGCAAAGTTTAAACCCAATTTGTAGAAAAATTTATTTACAAATTGCGTCCGCACACAACAAGAACTCATGGATGACTAGAGCTATACGAAGAACGAAAGGGATCGCGGAAAAAGCAAGAGAGAAATTAAAGAAATAAAAAAAAGTGTTCGTCGAATCGACGAACCTTAGTTTTCTAGGGTTAATTTCCTCCCGCAAATTATGCAAAGTGGAAGCGTAGGATGTGGCGTTGATGGTTTCACCTTTTTTTTGTACTCAATGAGCAAGATTCCCTTTGAGTCCCAAAAAACTGTGGCCATGAGCTTCCCGGCAGACGGAGTGACTTTGAACTTCTTCGGGGTTCCATGCCACTGCATGGACTCTTGTTTGCTTTCAGGGTCATAGTGGTGGACCCATGTTTCGTCCCCAGTAACAATTCGATCCATAACACCGTCCGCGTTCTCACTACACATCTCCAAGAGCTCTCTACAGCATGCGATTCTCACTTTTTTCTGAGGCGCTGTGAGCATTCGTGGCACCCACCTTGCACTGACCTTTGAAAGGTTAAGATGGTCATGAAGAATGGTGTGAATGGTACCAATTGAAAGCTTGGTGATCTCTGCCATCATTTTCACCTTTATTCGGACATCCTCAAGAACAAGTTTTTCGACTTCTTTGATGCTTTCTCCCGTACAAGCAGTAGCCGGGGCGCCGGAGCGGGGGCCGTCTTCAATGCTCTCTCTGCCTCTCTTGAACTCACTTGACCACTTTTGCACAGTTGATAATGAAGGTGTGTAACCCTGGTAAACAACCACCATCTCTTCATGAATAGTTTTTTGACTTTTTCCTTGCTTAGTGAGAAATTTAATTACAGCGCGATGCTCAATTTTCACCATCATCCTCTCAGTTGCCATTATGATTCTGTTTAACTAGAGATAAAACGCGAATTAATAATCACATTTATATGAAATTTTACATGAATGCACTAAAATAATAGTATTACTTGATAAATAAGTCAATTTATATATACAACCACAGCTTCACTCCGATACCGAGAATATCTTGAATGCCCTTCGTACGTGCTAAGGAAAACATTAATCACTTTCTTGGAAAATGTGCCATACTGAACGTGATTAGGAGAATTCACTGGTACGAAATCACAGATGCGTTAACTCCAGTGCGCCAACTTCGTTCAGTTTAATAGGAAGGATTGGTGACTCCAAAAGTCTTGACGCCTATTTTATCATTTTCGGAGTTCAGTGCACTCTATGATTCTTTGGCATCTGGTCAAGAGATATGGTATGACAATTTATGAGTTCTCAGGAAAGCAACAATAGCGTTCATAACCTTTTGGTGAGCCGCTTGGATTTTTATTTAAGGGGTTAAGAACCTAGGGCGCCTTTACATGTGTCTGTTATGGACGATAAATGACTCAAAAACGGTTGGACCGATCTCACCCAAACTTAGCATACACATATTTCAGCCCTTTTCACAAATTGAACTTGCAGGATTTTAGGGAAATACAAAATACACGTTGTACAGAACGTTTTAAGTTTTTTTCTTCTTAAAATTATTTTGTTTAACCTTTTCCACCATAAAGTAAATACAAAGTGCGTTGAATTATAACTGTGGCATTTGTAGTTTTGAAGATAATGGGGCGAATGTGCAAAAAAGGATACTTTCCAGATACGTCCCTTTTTTATCATTTATAACCATTTGATAACCATTAATAACGGCAACCTTCTGAAAGAATTGCGTGTTTTGATTTTATGTGTTGAAGTGAAAATAAAGTGTTTTGTTTTGAGTTCTATTTGGGAGATATTTTTATTGTTATTCTTTTTCCTATTATTAAAATGGCAAAGTTTAAAGAAATTTAAAAAAAAGGAAAAAAAGTTGTTCGTGGTTCTTTATACGAGTACTCGTACATATAGTATAAACGAAAATTGTAAATTCAGACTCCTACATCTAGTACCAGCTTTTCGACTACGCCGAGTTCATCCACATCAAACCTTTCTCATGAGTCGGTAGATCATAACAATTTTGTCAGTAAAGAGGTGTTTGACATTGCTATTGTAGAAGAAGTAAGTAAAAAAGCAAGTTTGCTTGTAAATATACATAAGCTGTCCCAGTAGTGACTCAGTGAGAATTTCTAAAAAAACGTAGGTAGTAATACAAATAGTAATACAATTTACTTATAATAAAGGGTCTTGCAAAAGTCGCGTCTAGATATTAAAAAAAAAAAAAAGAACATGTAAGCCATTAGATGTTGGCTTGTGTTTTTATTTTTATAAAAATATGGCTCTTAACAATTATCTGCGAAAAATAACATCTGGTTGACAGGATATACTTGGTTTTGCCCCAATTAAACCCAGCGTCCGTGTCAATATTAGCGAACGCATTGCCGACAGCTCGGTGAGTTCTTCCAATTATATCTATATCATCGACGTGTGCTAGTAGTTGCACAGACATTTAAAAAAAGTGTTTACTTTTACGTTCCACACAATTGTCACATGACAGGCAGTTATCTTGTTTAACCCATTACCGCCCGCTGTACACAAGCAGGTACACCTATAAAAGTACCGCTATTTCCTGGAGTTTGCTACTAATTGTTATTTTTTGTTTTATGAAGTGTCAATACATTTTCAATTCGACAAAGAAAGCCTAAAAGGGTTTTTAGGCATACTTTTGATATCAGGCTATCACCAATTACCAACTGAACGTTCTTATTGGTCTCTGGACGAAGATTTAAGCGTGCCCCTAGTTGCAAACTGTATGTCGAGAAACCGCTACTTAGAAATAAAACAAAACATGCATTTTGTAGATAATAATTTAGCGGCTTCATCTAACGACAGGATGTTCAAGGTAAGGTCTTTGTGTAATATCTTAGAGGCGAACTTTTGTCAGTGGGGAGTATTTCACGAAAGTTTATCTATTGACGAGTCTATGATTAAATATTTTGGTCATCATCCAGCCAAACAATTTATTATGGGAAAACCGGTGCGCTTTGGATACCGAAACTGGGCTGTGACTAGCTCTGATGGCTATTGTTACGCATTCGACGTTTATTGCGGAAAGTCAAATGAGCCCTCTACAGACACTTTGGGATCTAGAGTTGTGAAGTCTCTTTTGAGGAAAATACCCGCAAAGCCAAAGGAACACATTGTCTATTTCGATAACTTTTTTACAAGTTATAATTTATTGAATGACTTGAGAATGGATGGCTTTAGGGCATCAGGGACCATACGCGAAAATAGAACGAAAAAATGCCCACTTTATACAGTAAAAGAATTGAAGAAAAAAACTCGGGTAACTTATGATTATCGCTTCGACAAAAAGAATGAGATACTCTTTGTACGATGGAAAGATAACAACGTCTGTACTATTGGCACTAACTTCGATAACGTGGAACCGTTAGCTAAAGCCAAGCGTTGGTGTTCAGAGAAAAAAGAGAAGGTGGATTTCGATATGCCAAAATTATTTCAAAACTACAACAGAGGAATGGGCGGCGTGGATCAAATGGATCAGTCGATCGGTCTATACCGCGTTGCAATGAGGGGAAAAAAAATGGTGGTGGGTAATTTTTACTTATGTTCTGGACATGGCAGTATTAAATGCTTGGCGTTTACATTTGATTTTGAAGAAAAATGAAAATTCAGAATGTATGGACCAGTTAGCATTTAGAAGAAACATCGCCCGTTCTTATTTGCGTCAATTAAAACCTTCACGGCACCGTCCCTCATCAAGTGTAGTAGTGGACCTGAATCGTAACAATTATGGACATACTCCTGAAAGAATCACAAATCCATTAAGATGTGTTATTTGTCACAATAGAGTACGTTGGCGTTGTCAAAAATGTTTGTCAACATTATGTGTTGAGAAATCTTGTTTTGGACAATTTCATTCTTGATCTGCCCATTGTACTCGCCTGGGTACACCCCTATAACTCCGTGAATTTTTATTATTATTATTTTTTTTCTATCTTATCTTGCTAATTAAGTGTGTTTTAATAAAGAATTGAAGTAAAATTTATAAAGTTATTATTAGTTTCATTTTGGGCGTTAATGAGTTAAAACCTTTTTTGTCATCTATGGTCTCGCTTAAGTCGTTACCTATATTTACGGCGCAGCTAGTGATCTCAATCGTCATTCTGCACAGACGGACGAGTTTGACAAGGATGCCAAGAGTAGACATTATCCTATATACATAGCTCGTCTCTATAAATGCTGTCATATGCGGTCTTAAAACCGATGAAAAGTTTTGGACTTCTTGAGTTTTTTCCAGGATTTGCCGGCGTGTGAAGATTTGGTGGGTTGTGGAATTTTCTGGTCTGAAACCGCACTGATAGGGACCCATCAGGTTATTGGCGAAGGATTTCAGACGTTCACAGAGTATGGCAGATTAGATCATGTATCCGAATTCAAGGGGACTTATACCTCTAAAATTGGCGCAGTTCAAAGGGTCTGCTTACTTGTGGATAGGGCATACGGTGCTAATATTTCATGTAACAGGCATATACCACATTGATCAAAAAGTTCCCACACCACCGTGTGGCGCTCCCATTCTTCTGATTTGAGAAATGTTGGAAAAGTGTTTCGGTAACGATTCTCTAAAGAAAACGGTAATTTACCAGTGGCACGAGCGGGTCAAGAGTAGTCGTGAGTCAATCGAAGATGATGAACGCAGTGGCAGACCATCGACATTGAAAACCAACGACAACATTGATGGAGTAAAAGAAATGTTGGTCAATAACCGCAAATTAACCATCAGAGAGATAGCGAAGGACTTGAACATTGCCTATGGATCCGTCCAAGATATTTTGGTTAATCATTTGGGTTTCTGTCGTGTCGCAGCAAAGTTGGTGCCAAAAGACCTCAATTTCATGCAAAAAAGAAACCGTGTTGACGTCGCAAAAGAGATGATTTACGAGGCTGAATCCGATCCCACATTCATCAAAAGGATCATTACTGGAGACGAGACGTGGGTTTATGAGTACGACACGCAATCCAGACATCAGGTAGGTGAATGGCGTTCACCAAATGAGTCGAGACCAAAAAAACCACGTCGTTTTCAGTCAAAAAACAAGGCAATGCTCACGGTTTTCATGGATTACAACGGTGTAGTGCATCATGAATTTTTGCCAGAAGGCCAGACAGTAAACAAAGAGTATTATTTGGGCGTTATGAGACGTTTGCGTGAAGCAATTCGCCGAAAGAAATCAGAATTGTGGGCAGAAAACTCGTGCATTTTGCACCATGATAACGCACCGTCGCACAGTGCCATCATTATTCGTAATTTTTTGACGAAAAATGCAACGAAAACCATCCAACAGCCACCGAATTCACCTGATTTGGCTCCCTGTGACTTCTTTCTGTTCAATCGAGTTAAAAAACCACTACGGGGAACTCGTTTCAGCAGCCGAGAGGAAGTAATGGAAAAATCGCAGGAAGCACTGATGGACACACCGAAAACCGAATATAAAAAATGTTTCGAGGATTGGATCAAGCGCTGGCATGAGTGTGTTGCAGTCGATGGGGATTACTTTGAAGGGAACAATATTTAGATGAACTAATTTGTACTTTTAATTTTCTGAAAAAATTCCGGGAGCTTTTTGATTAGTTCTGATAAATGAGTTTGTGCATGCTCTCTACGAATTCCTTTAAACCCAATATGCCGTCAGGTCCAGCCGATTTGTTGGGTTTTAGCTTATTTCAGGAGGATGGAAGTTTGGGCTACGATCATCTAAGTTGAATGATCTATTCCGCCTGACGCAGGCATGTTTTGCTTCTCTGCCTCTATACGGTCTACAGAAAGCGGTTTTCCATATTCTCAGCAGGACTCCACTAAAAGGTTTGCTTCCTCATCGCTAGATGCTTCTGTAGACACGTTCTTTTTACCTCTTGTAAAACTTCCGTAAGTTATACCTGGAGTATAACCTCTCAATACATTCGATCGCGGACTTCTCGTGATCTTTTTTCTTCTTCTGGAGAAGCCGATGTTCTTCCCGTATCTTCTGCTCGTAGAGCCCACGAGCTGCTCTCGTCCTTCATTGCAGCGCCGCCCTGTAGGGTTCTTTAGCTGCTTTCTGGCATTGTTCATTAAACCAGGAATTTCTTGGTGGTGGTCGGGTTAAACACTGCACATCAGGTGCAGCGTCTAAGATGCCACGTTACCAGTGTTTCCACTGGTCTTCAGTACTTTGGCGGCACAAGAGTTGTGGAGAGATTCCGGGATATGCGTTTGGCGAAGATTCATTCTAGCGATCCCTTCGCATTGCAGCTTTTCTACGTTATATCTTCCCACAGTAGTTTTTCTTTGTTGTGGTGCTTGAGAAATCCGGATTTGCACCTTGACTGCAACAAGGTGGTTATCCGAGTCAAGTTTATCTGCCCGGAGAGTTCGGACTCCCAGAATACTGGAGGCGTTCCAGTATTCCAGTATTCAAGTATTTCGGTGGGTTAGCGCAATAAAATATCTCGCCGCAGGTGACACTCCACAGCTTACGCTATTGGAGGTGGTTTACGTAAGACAGAGTTTGCTTGATAGGATTAGCTGTTGGTCGGACTGTTGAGCTACCTACAAGAAAAGTAATTGGTAAAGAATTGATAAAAGTCGTGTTTTCGTCGATATACTAAGCGAATTCAGTCTTTATTTCCCCTTATTAGACAAAGATAGGCAGATAAGCTACAACAATAATGAGCATTATGATATTCATCATTTACCTATGGAGAACAATGTCCTGATTTTAACTTGTCCAACTTAGGCAAGCAAAAAAATAATAATTCTGATTTTTTTTCACACTTGAGTAGAGAATGAGACTGGAGAAGTCGTATTAGAGGAAATACCAAAAACAACACAGTAAGAGTAAAGCTGCCAAAAATTGCATCCTCAACACATTTAAGGGTTGCAGATTGTGGGTTTGGCAAGCAACATGAAACGAAGTGCTGCACCATTAGAACACGAGTAGGTCATTGTTGTCTGCCAAAGTTTAAAATTGATACAAAGTCCATCGGCTGTGAGAAGGCAATTCACCAAAGCCAATATATTTTGGATAACTACAGCGGTACACCAGAGTTTAAATTATCGCCAAAGAATTTGTATCTGCTTCCACATCCGTTGTACTGCTTGAGGGTACTTGTGGGCTTAGGCGGGTTAAAATACGCCACCAGAACCAGTATTTACCTTTATTTGAAATGTGAATGCTTTTCCCTTTCGTTTCTTTTTGTGGCTTACAACGAGCATTGTTGATCATCGAGAGATACTCATGCTCAGAAGCAAAATGTAAATGTAAATAAGGATGTCCCCCTTTGGAGCGATTTGGCGAGGCCTCAACGGTAGTATGGAGAACGTGGTTAACCACTCATTGAATTGGAAGATAAACGAGTTTAGTATAACCATTCGACTCTTTGGCTGTTGTTTGAGATTTTTATTCTACTTCTGCACTTCCGGTCTTGGCTGGTGGCCTCATGCCTTGTAGTTGGGGCTGCTGGCTTAACCCGCTGTACCGGAAAATATTTTAATTTACTCTGGTGTCGTTGGTGAAATTTATTTATGGTTTAATAAATTTCCGGTTCCGCTTTTGAGGTGTACGGATGCTTTATGCTTTTACGAGGACAAGGGGAATTCATTTTTTTCGATTCTATTTCTGTGTTTGCTTCATATTTATCGAGATCACGTAATTTTTCTTCTGCTTCTAAGTTTGGGGAATCATTTTGGAGAAAATATTTGCAATAATGTGAAAAGTTCGATTCGAGTTCATTGGAATTTTGAGGTCTTTCTTTTTTTGCTAGAGTGATAAAGTTTCCAAATTATAGACAATTTTATAATGGAGACCGAGAAGATTATGGGTTTACGCTCGAATGCGTTTCGTAAGCTTGCCTTCCTCATGGGAATGAGTTTTCATATCAATTTGACGATTTAATGGTACAAGGACGAGTGCCTACAAATAGGTAGAAAGTATATGAAGTTTTCTGGAAAAGCGTTAAGTATTCGTTTTAATGGTTTGCAGAATAGCGCACTTAAGGATTTAATATGTGTGACGAAGTAAACATCTTCGTAGGAGCATGGATATTGAAATCTGTCACAGATTGTCGAGCTTTACGAGGGTATGTAAACGAATTAAATGGTGGTCCCATGATTGTTTAAGTACCGATGACTCCTTCCAAAAAAAAATCATAACACTTATAAAATTGTTTAACATGTTTTTGATTCAGGACCATTGCTAACGTAGATGTAATCATATTTTCTATGAACTCTAATCATAGACATTGTTTTGCTAAACAAGTACATATGTACAAGCGTTTACATTTTTTCGGGGAGTAATCCTAATTAAGTATGCAAGCATCACAGATGTCATTAGTATTTTACACAGGTACCTGCCGTGAGGACTCTATCCTACGGTACGTCATCGAACGAGATATCATGCCACCACCACTATCGGATTCGAAGTCGAGTGTAAGACAAGAATTTCCCCTTTGGCTTCAAGGCCTATCTAATATCTCAACCATGGCACATAGAGCCGACAGATTAGTTCCATAGCCATTAAATGGTTGAACATGTACAACATGTGCTGAACCATGAGATGTACGAGCTCCATTCGGTCTAACCCTCCCTGCGTTTTTGTGTATAATCTGTAGCCGCCACGACGATCCCACAAAGGGGCCAACGCCTCGTCAAGTTGGCACTATATCCAGGAGCACCTGATCTCCCGTGGTACCAGAACCTTGCGGTCACTTCCAGTTAGGCACCATACAGGCCAGGACTGGCGACCTTTGGCACCATAAGGAAGACTTCAATCTAACTACAATTTGCCACCCGCTAACTACCTATTCCGCCTTCTATTAAACAATTCCCTTGTAAAGCAATTTTCTTTTTTTATAATTAGCTGACGCCCAAGGGGTTATTAGTACCCTTAAAACGTTTGCACACAGTGGGGGCCAAGGAAACTTAGTTAGGAAGAAAAGAGAGGTACCGACGTATATTGATCTTAAATGTTTGCAAGTTATAACGACTAGGAGATAGAGAACTCGAAAGGGTATTCCTCAGCGAGTTGTACGGCTCAGGATATTTCAGAATACATCCGAAAGTGGGCTTAAAGGTGTAGTAATAGGCATTCATAGCAAGACAGGTGTTACGGTTAAATGTTTAAAGGGACCGAATGTTTATTTCGATTTCTATGGAACACTTGTGGTGGAAATAGCGATAGAACAAAGTGTCTATTCTCTGAGTGATGTTAGCATTACATATGAGGTCTTTCAACCGTACGTTGTCAATGAACACTCAACTGACATCATATGTCCCACACTCAAAGGTGATGCCCGTATTCTGCAAGTCACTATCATCTTAATAACTGAGACACTTACACAGAACGTACAATCATTCTTCATAAGAAGCTCCACAAGAGCAACTCGCCTCCCCGGAAAGGTCTGTCTTATGCAAAAATGCATTTAAGGAGCCATACCCGGTCAACAAGAAGAACTCCGTTCAGGATACTCACGCTTGATTTTCACATCTCAAGGAAACTATAAGTAACCCTACCGCTACGGCTAGCATACCATCTAGATTGCCCTCTAGATACAATGTTTGCGTTAAGCAAGACTTTACACTCACTCACCGATGGGTCATCCACTTCTTCCGAGAAAACCCAATTACACTCATGCAAAGCGAGACCCTTCCTTATCTTGAAAGTAACACCATGGTGTATCAATTTTAGGTCAAGAGGCGGCTCTCCCAGCAATACTTACAATGCCTCTGTTGAGATAGTGCGGCACACACTTAAATAACCAAGTAGGACGACTCTTTGGTAAGCCAAGATCCGACGGGGGCGTTGACGGACCTAACCTTATCGTGCCAAGCCGACACCCCATGTGCTGCACAAGCAACAAAAAGGCCATCGTATATGATAGGCACACTTTGCCTGTTAAACCCCAGTCAGATCGCTACCTGGCCTAAAGATTCGTACAAGGTGAACGCTAAAATTCATACACTCACCTATCGTTACGCCTAGATACCTGACCTCAGTCAGACATCTAATGCTAACGCCAGTCATACCTATCACATGAGGTCGACTTCTCGTTTTCAATTTGCCCTTAAGCAACATTGAAACCGTCTCCTCCAGAGACACACTCAAACCCACACTTTCTTATAATCTTTCCAGTACATTCCTAGACTGACCTTCCAGGATAAGGAGCAAATCAACGCACAACATCCGCAAAGCTCGTTAAATCGTCATAGAAGCAGATTCATCATAAGATTCCAAATGAAAGGACTGCAAATGGCCCTCTGAAGGATCTCTGAGACTCGCTCGTCAATACAATAGCTGCCACAGCCCATTTAACGGAACCTAGTTAGTATCTTCTGCCAGTTTAAGTTGTCAAATGCAGCTTTACAGTCAATAAAGATGCCTAGAACCACTTGGCCGCTACTGCTCTGGACTCGGTTTTTCAACAAAGACCATGTGTCCTCAACACTCTTGGAATTCTTGAAACCAAATAGGAAGGAGGAGATTGGTTCAATCATGCTCTCCGAAGCCCAACAAGAGCTACAGTAGCAAAAGTTCCTGTGCCAGTTACGACGCTAGTAAGCAGACTAACCATCGTTCTTCCTGAGGGACAGCAGGAAGCTGTTCGGTTTGCCAGTATCATGGAGAGTAATGCTATAGCTCACATAAAACCCAACTGTCAATGGGAGACCTAACCGACAACGCAAACATATCCTAACGAATGTCCGGGTCGTGAGAAATTCTCTTCTGAGCTTTTCGCAGCTGAGATTCAGGTCAAAACCATTCCTGGGAAAAGGGAAACATCCAGGGTGTCCTGGATGACATATGATGACATATTCATAAGAGCAGAGTCGAAGAAAATCAGTTCGTCAGGCCCTTAAAGCTCCAAGGCGTACTGTGCAAGAAACGACTTCTTTGTGAACGGAATATGGCTTAAGGAATGCAACCCATGATTTCAATGTCTAGAAAAGTGAGATTCATCAGTGCGTCCAGGGCAGAGCCTGAAGTAACGTATTTCAATGACAATTTTTTTCACCAGATACAAAAGACACTCCTTGCCACTGAAGCTCAATGTCTTGCCGAAACATCATTTGCACTTCAGGAAGCCACAGATCCTGTGAAATTTTTAGTCGAAAGCAGTTTGTTAACCAATAACCAAGATGACACTTTAATACTTAGCTTCGTTGAAGAAACGGATCGTGATGCATTTAAACAGTAGATGAGTCAGACTGGTCATCTTCCCCTTTCTCGTAAAAAGAACACCTCAGTTTTGAGGGAACTGACACGTGTCGATCACGTTTAAGGCAAACAGCCACTACGAATGATCATCTGCATGTGCCTGAGCGTAGACCTTAGAACCATTGAGAGCATTATGTAGGAAGTGTATCAATATGCACTATTGGGCAAGACAAATAGCCCGCCACTACATATTGGCTGCAATAAAAGCTCCATCCGCATATCTAGTGTTTCGTCTATGTCGTGTTGTCCAAGTTACACATGCCATCAAGGTGTGCCGAGTATACACACCTCTTTTTGAGTACGCCTTCAGTTCTGCCCACAAGATTTTATAGCTGGAAATTCACTCTTTTGTGGGAAAGTTGCATCGAGGACAAAGAATAAGTTCGCAAAGTAGTTTGGAATACACGAAGCTCGACCAATCTCTCCACAATCCTCCCCATGAAAGATGTCAGACTGATAAGTCTAAATCTATTAATGTCCGTGCAATACTCTTTTCCGATTCGGTATAGAGCCTACTCTGACTGTTCGCAACGGGTTGGGTATGTATGCCCGTGGCAGCGTAGTAGTGAAGATTCTTCAGAGCAGCTGGTAAAGATGCCAGTCTTCCTCCACATCAGTCTTAGGTGAACTGATTATAAGTTTTCCGACTCTCCTAACTGGACACGTCGACGTTACGTTCATTGAATTTATTTATTGCCAGATTGAAGCAAGTTTCTTCTCAGAAGAGCTTAGTGTGACCTGTAATGTCAGTCTACAAAATTTGAGTTCGCATATAGCCGATTGGATATGAAATTGCCTGTACTTTTTGAATGGGGAATACGTGATGAGTATAAATGTTCTTATAAAAATGGACAACCAAGGATAAGATGCACAGAGATACCGAGATGACGCTGCTGAGGATAAAGATTTATCGAAGGCAATGCCGAAATAGTGAACCCCCTTTGCAAAACGAAAGTAAATCTTGGAATTGTTTGGTCTAGAACTCGGAATTGTAGCAAATACAGAGCGTCATGACCCTTAGTTTGTTTGAGGATTAAATGGGACTGACCCTTCAGTAAAATGGCGGGTTATGCCTACACATAAGTTTGCATTGGAACTGATGGAAAAACGGCTCGGAAGATCGATCGAGATCGAGTTGCCAAAGCAGCTCAGTCTTCAAACTAGTGAAATGAAGATCAGAACTAGACACTAACTTTGAAGCACTTAGTTGATAAACTACTTTTCTGAATCCAAAGTGATCAGTGGGCGACAATAACATGTCTATACTGAAGTGGGTCACAAAAGCTTTGCGAGACAATATAATCTAAGACCACGCGGGTCAGGAGTACCTTAAAGATCAGTTCCAGCAACGGTATTACATGTGCCTCTTTCCTTCATGAAAAGGGGATGCTGAGCCACCAAAATCGCGTTTATGATGTCCTCGGCCACATAGGCAGATACCCATGTAAAACTCACTCAACATCTGTTCCAGCAGGCTCCTCCGTCTACCACACGCTTTGTTCTTTATTTCAATTGACTCTTAGGCGGTAGCCTTTCGGTTTCCTTGGTCTAGCCGTCATAGCAGCACTCTAATCTGTGTATTATGGTATATATGAGTACTGTAACTCGTGACAGACCGGGCTTCTTCACAAAACCTTTCATTTCTTCAACTTAATCCACGGAGAAAGTTAAGGCACCACCGGAATTCAAAGGTCTAGCAACTTTACGTTAGTGCTTAACACGGTTGGTTGTCTCAAAAGTTGACTTGGGGTGTTCAAAACCATTGATTCTGTTGTAGTTGAGGAGGCCATTTGTAGATTTGAGTACCTTCTGAGTACATACGAGTAAGTACATTTGTTTGTCCCCCATAGTTGTCAGAAAGAATTTGGTACGTATTTTGATGTTTGATGTTTTCAGAATCTTAGGATTATTGACCCCTAAAAATTCCGCAAGCATATTCTCTCTGAAGTGACTTGTAGGATCTGTTTTTGGACTGTACAGAATTCTTTCCTTACTAGAAGAGCCTGCACTTAAACTTATGTTAGTGAATGTCGATAAGAAAGCGAGGACATGTTGCATAAGCTTCGTTTTTCTACGATTAAGAAAATAATATCTTTTATACAACAGATCATCTGTCATACATATGAAATTAGCTCGTCAGAAGAGTCATTTCCCGCTGCTGCTTTGAAAAAAAATTTATAAAATATTGTCTCATCTATATTTGAAGGAAAACCTTGAATCATACATGTAACATACATATATCTTGGAATGCAGCACAATTAAAAATATACGAGTACTCATATTCCGAAAATAAAAACCCTTCCTAAGCAAATCAAAATCGCACATATTGCTACGGTGCTACTGAGAATGGCTGTCGAAACTTATTGCTAATCTAATTCTAATCTCTTTAGTGTCGGACGAGTAACATTTCAATAAGCAAAAATAAAGCGGAAATGTGAACCCTAGTCCTAGCAGCTTTGCCTGTTTTTCATTGACATTGCTCTTGTCAGTCAACTTGGTGTTCGTCCTGAAGAGGGTTTGGCATAAGAAATGAAGCATCATTTCCCATCAGCATCACCATCATCATCATCATCAACATCGCTGTCGTCATCATCATCATTAGAGACCACCAGGAGCTACATCATCGTCAAAACTTGTTGGAATCCCATTTCAGACGTCCCCATATGAATGACACTTTTGTTACGCAGTTTTTGTAGCAATGATTTTTTCCGAAATACAAAACTCACAACCTAGGCGTTCTCCAGATTGACTCACAAAAGTGTTCCGTTTTCTATTTTAGTTTGCGATTTTATCGTCTTTCTCTTGGAAAGGAAATTGAACATGTCGGAAAAACCCGGCCCAATGAAATGTTTGATTGATGTCTGTCCGTAATAATTGCACATAGCTGTATCATAGTGTAGGGATGTTCGCATGGGATGTATGTATCATACGTATCTCATGGTGTCCTTTTGAATTTTCCAAATGAAGAATATCAAGATTTTAAAATAGATTTGGAAAGATAGACAATACAATTTGAAGATTAGAAAAAAACTGTGTAAACGAAGTTCGACGCAAACGATTTATGTCGATTGAGTATTTAATGAATTTCATTCGACACCTGGACGGAACCTATGGAACCAGCTCTGTCACATTTCGAGATCATGCAAACTGGATTGAACATTTGTTTGCTATACGCTTGATATAGTAGAAAACTTTGTGCTAAGGCATTAAAATCATCCCAGAGCGTAGGTCTTTCTATTTCCCACAGTAAGTAAAATTAATCCCCACCTCAAAAAATTTTCGGAGCACATACATTTTTCATTATAAAAGATGTTTCTCGTCAAGCAGAAAAGCGGTTAACCTTTGTAAAAGATCATAAAGATCACATTCGAACCAACTCTGAGAGTGACTCTTTGCGAAGTTCCTAATAGACCAAAAACGGACGGAAAACAACGCCTTATTCCTTCCTTTTTTACTTCCCTCAGAGGCTGAGAGACTTGAAATAGTTCAGTCGCGCAAGTTGCATCCTGATATCCGACAATCCGGATCTTTATATTACCATTTAAATCACTTCTTGCTTACCTTGTTTCAACCCATATTCAAAGAACAATAGCACAAACAAATATAAAAGAAAATCCAACAATGTTCAGTAAAATGTTGAGATAAAATCGAATGCTAAACCAGGTGGAAGAGAATTTTCTTGGTCTGATAAATGCAAGAGCGACACGAAAAATTGTAACAATAATTGATCGGTAAAGGTAATGGCACCGTCGACAATGCAATAAGTTTTAACTTCACTCCAGGGAATACTGCCTTTGCGGGTGGTACGACTGGATGCAAAGCTTGCGGATTATGAGAAAATTTCCTGACGTCACTAAAACCAATCCTATTTATCGATCTGGAGAAAACTTTCGACTGACTCCCGAGACATCTTGTATGGACAATGCTAGGTCTAAACTGTGGACTGGTTAATTCGGAATGACTTTTCTTCATTTCTCCAAAGACAATGGCATGGCTTTCAAATCCTGAAACATCACTTTCTTCAGTATATCACGGTATCACAGAAACCATTGTATAGGCGGTAAGAATCAACAGAGAAGAGTTAGAAATCTTGAACGCGGTAAAGGGGGTAAGATTAAACAATGTAGACTGGGAAACTTAGTATTCTGTTAATACCCGTTTTGGTGTTTAATTTTCTTTGTGCTGTCAGAACAGAGCACTCAGGCACAGAACTAGTCCATTATACTCCTTGTAAGCTTCCTTTAATGAAAGTCTTTCAAAGAAAAATTATAAAGTGCCTACAGTACCAGCACCAGCCATGTCAATGCTTAGTACTTGCAGCCTGATTCGAGCGTAAGCCGGAGATCCACAGAGACAGTGCTCCGCAGTGTCGTCATCACTTTCAAAGCAATCGTCGCCGTATGGTGTATCAATTAAGCTCAGCTTACGTGCCTAGCAAAAGTGTAGTGCCCCGTAAGCAACCTGCAGTCTTTCCTACAGAGGCCGTTGACTTCTTAGAGATGTCGAGTGAATTTGTTTAGTCTGCTTCCAATCTGGGCAGTCATGCCATCTGCAATTGTGCTCATATGAAGCCAAATATCAGTGGAAGCCTTAACCGAAGACGAAGACAGACATAACTATGTCTCAAAGATGGCTTTGAGAGTGCAGCCCGTGATAGGAATATCAAGGAAAAGGAGATTCATCAATGCGTCTATAGCGGAGCTTGGCGTACTAGGGAAAACCCCTTACAGCCGAGACAAATCGTCCTTTGGATCAGGTAAAAGTAGGCGTACTTGCACAGCGCCTTAGAAACTTTTGACGTATCTTTGGACTAAAGTTTGTTATCCAGGATAACACCCAACTTTGGAGAATTGGATCGTGATGCCTTTAAACACTAAATGAGTCAGACAAGACAGTTTCCTCCTTCTCGTAAAAAGAACAACCTGAGTTTTGAGAGGATTGACTGAAAGCAAGTTCTGGTGCACCAATCGACGATCGCGTTCAGGGCTCCCTGCGCTTTAGAGCAGACAGTCCTTAGACACAATGCAACGGACAGTGCATTGCTACTAAGCGCATTGAGCAGTGAGTAACAGTGGAGACAGAAGAACGAGTTGAGCGCAACCCCTGCTTATCCCCGTTATCGCATATTGCCCCAGTCAGCATCTGCTATCAGTGTCCTATTCACCAGCATTCCTTTGATTCACAAAACTAGTGATTCGTCTACGCCATATTGTCTGGCCGAGATACACATGCCGTCAAAATTTCGGTGGTCGAAAGCACCCTCAATGTCGATAAAGATGCCCATGGGTACTCCTTCTTGTCGAGTTCGCCTTCAATTCTGCCCACCAGATTGTGAAGCGAAGACTCGCAAGAGCTTCCGCGTTGGAAAGTGTGTTGCATCGCAGATAGAGGATGCATTCGCAAGGCAGTTAGGATCTCTACCATCCTATTCATGCTCTTCAGCATGAAGGAAGTCAAACTTGTAGGTCTGAAGCTCTTGATGAGCGTGTAGTCCTCTATTCCGATTTTCGATATAAAGGTACTCTCACTGTTCGCCAGGGTTTCGGTATGTATGCCAGTTCCAGGATAGCAGGAAAGATTATCTTCTGAGTTACCAGCAGCTGATATATACCTTTTTGTAACATAACACGTGCCTTCGCATCTCATAATAGACATTAGTATTGACGAGTGATACCACAGCAGTTGATTCGACAGATACAATAGAACTTCCTCCATGAGCTACTCTTCGCAAATCTGATCTCTTTTTTGAGAAACTTAAAGCAATTGAAGGGATACAGATACGTGGTAGATATCTGTAGCATTATACGAGTGCATATGTGTACTCAGTAATTAATAAAAAGGAAGAAAACCAATTTGCAAATTCAAAAACAGAAAATTATATTTCTGATCTCAAATGCTATTTTCTTTTATTTCCCCGGGAAAGATCGGCAGTGAAAGCAAAATTATTTCAGGAGTCAACAGTCAGGAGCACCAAAAATAGATTCAACTCAACGTTCACTAATAAGGTATGAAGAAAGCGACCGACGCTGGAAGAGTTAGCTGTCACTTCTGACCTTGTAATAAGGCTTCCAGCTTCATGCTGCAATAATATTTCTTCACCTCCTTTGGCTACTCGAAAACCCATGAAAAATGTTATTGAAACTGCAATTCTTCTTCCTATTTTTCTAATCAAACTGATGTAAGGCACCGCCGAGATAAACTCCGCCATTCGAAAGGCTCACATTTTCCGCTTCTATTTCTGTACTAGTAACCAAAACTGGTTATCCAATTACGTCAATGTACGCAATAACTTGGATAGACGTGCTGGAGGTTGCTCGTCCTGTTTTCACTCCACAGTTTTTGCACAATTCTTTTAAATGTGATGCCTAGTAGTAACAAGGCAGCACGTACTTTCGTCCAGAATTTTAACGTTGAAAGTGTCTGCGTAGTTTATACTGACCCTGGCAGAGCAATGGGCTTTCTTCTTCGCCAAAGGCGATGATGCGTCTAAAAAACACGAGAATACGAGTAGATCTCTAAACTACCGGGCTATCTTTCAATTTGGTTGTTATATAACAGATACGGGTCACAAATCACAAGAAACCAGTACTCGCAACTCCATAATGATTAGAAAATGACAATGTTCTGGATTTAAATTTTATTGTTAAAACACTATTAGAGTTAAACAAACAAAAAATAAATCCATGAGTATTAAAAGAGAAATAATTTAACGTCGTTTGCTTAGACACCGCCGTCTCTTGTATCTGACCCATCTGAGCAGCCTAAATGTCCTCCGTCCAAAGGACCATCACATACAAACCTCCCCATGCGATCCACTTCTCACAATTTATGTACTTCTGAATCATTTTCAAACTGACAGTTGGAAAATTATTTATGTGCTCGTTTCAGTATTTCACTGTTTCAGTAACGTCCACGTTTCATCACTGCTCTCTTCGGCTACTCTGTGTTACTTTTACGTTTTTCATTACCTCTTTAATGTCTTCCGAATGGCTTTTTGTTGTTTGTTAGAGTTTCGTTACGCTTCAGTCGTTATTGCTTTATGCCGCGCTACCAAAATAAGGAAGAAAATTGAATTTGCCAAGCTCGACAGTTTTAGTATTTCAATAGCAAACACTTGTTGCTGCTACTGCGCACTAGATGACTTTAGAGGACATGAATTCCATGAATCTTTTAAATTTTTTTCGAATAAAACGTCGAATGGTTCTGATATTTAATGGCGGATGGAACGCGCAGAGTTTTTGACTTTATTCATAATATCCGCTAAAAAGAAACTTATCCCGTCATTTAACGATGTACTTTGAGTCGCATTTGCTATAGGCAGAGAGTGGGATGCTTGAAGGCACCGAATTTGCAGGAAGTTTTCTCTTAAGAAAAATTAAATTAAATAAAGTATGATTGATAAATATAAAGACCAAAGGTTTGGCTAAAACTTTGGCAAAAGTTCAAAGAATACTTACGATTTCAACTTAAAAAGTACGGACTGAGATAATTCAAGGCCACTCGCAGAGTTTCTTATAGCTCGCGCACATTTTAAATCTGTGACACATGCAGGAAAAGATCTATCAATTATCTGTAATATTAGCATTTCTTTCAAGGTCCTTATCTTGACAGAAATACGAGGGGCGATCTTCAGTTTCTTTTTTAATAAGTGCGCTCAAATGGGCGAAGGAAATTAGGTAGAGAAGGAAGAAAAATACCGTTGTACGAGTTCGCTGGTTTTGAATCTTTGCAAAGTTAAAAAGACTGGAAAATAATTGGGTTATTCAAAAAGTCAATGCGATTTTTTTTTGCAGTAAAAGCTTTACCCAAGTTTATTTGTAAAGGGTTTTCAAGTAGAGACTTGACAACTTTGAATTTAATTTGTGAACGCACTCTTTCACTACTCATCAAACTGTCACTGAGAATTTATTCAGCAAACTCAACATTTTCTTCATGATAAAGTACACGAACGAGCAACGTCTGCAAATTATAAAAATTTTCTACCAAAATTCGGAGCCGCTGTCTGCAACTTTAAGAGCGTTAACTCCAATTTTCGGTCGTAATTCTCGCCCTAGTAGACAGGCAATAACAAGTTTAGTGCAAAAATTTGAGTCTACATATTCGTTGTGTGATGTTGCCGTGTCAGTGAGACAACGGTTTGGTCGAAGTATCGAAAATATCGCTGCCGTTTAGGCGTCCGTAACAAACGATCCAAATCAGTCGATTCCACGGCGTTCTCAAGAATTGGAGATCGCTCAGACCACGACGTACGTTCTCCGATTGGGTTCTGGAGAAGATGCGCCAACATGATGAATTTCATCGCAAAATCATATTCAGTGACGAAGCTCAAAATTTTGGGTCCAACGAATCGACCGCTGCAAACGTGCCCGCGGTGGCCATATGAAAGAAGTCGAGTTCCATTAATAAATGTTTTGATTGTACTTCAAGCCGATAATAAAGTTTTTTGAAATATCTCAAATGGTTTGCGTTTTATTTAAAAAAAAATTTTGTCAAGTCCTTATTGGAAAACCCTATATCTGAGCGTGACGTAGTATACGTCAAATTTCTGTGGGTCTTTTTGTTTATAGTTAACCTAAAAATGAACAAAAATTTGGTGCTATTCGGTGGAGTTTTGTGCTTGCAATTGTGGTTCGAACATGGAGAATTTTGAAGAGCACATTCGCCATATTTTGCTTAATTACTACAAAAAAGGAAGAGAGCAGAAGATAAAATCAATGCAAGCGAATAAGCATTCAACGGTTTGGTAAGCTGCTACCTCTCTAAAAGTGTCCATTAAAATCGCTTGGCTTCGTAAAGAAGCTCTATATTTGTGTATCGTATGAGTTAAAATAAATTCATCTGACGAAGCGCATAACCGTCTGTGGCCAACTCACTAAAACCACAGTTAGTGGTATGATCATGGCGACGAAAAATGGATTGTCGACAATAATGTCAGCCGAAAAAAAAGTTGGAGTAGGTGAGTAGGCATCGGAAAAGCAAGCAAAGACATCCACCAAAAGAAGCTGATGCTGTCAATCTGTTGGAATTGGAAGGGACCAATCTTTTATGAGCTGCTTCCAAAGTACAAAACGATTAATTCCGATATCTACTAAGAGGAGCTACATAAATACATAAATGATGCCATCGCAGAGAAACGTCCAGAAACGTCCAATGTGTTGTTACACCACGACAATGCGAGACAACACAAAAGTTTTGTCATCCGGCAAAAATTGTTGCAGATTGTTGTTGCATTGTGTAGTCCAGATATTGCACCATCAAATTTCACTTACTTCGCTCCTTCCAAAACTCCTTGAAAACTAGAAGTCCTCATCAAACAACACCTTGACAAGTTTCTTGCAGAGAAAGGTAGAGCACGGTATTATGAAGTTGCCCGAGTGATGGTAGATGGTCATCGAACAAAACGGCCAATACTCATTACGTACGAGTATATTATCTGAAAATCTAATGAAACAAAAAAAAACCAATGACTTTTTAAACAACCCAATAAATAGTTCGGCGGAGCATTCCATAAGCGGGTTGTGCGTCTAAGGATAGGATCGTGATACGAGTATTTCTGAATTCATCCGAAGAAAGGTTTGAGCGTAAGCTGATAAGCATTCATAGCGAGACGGATGTTACATTTGAAGAAGATAAGAAGGCGCAGAATACTGTGGACAATTTCGTTGGAATACACAGCTCTCGAAAATACTCGTATCGATATGAGTGTAACATGATAAGTCAAGATACATTGCGTCGGTGTATTGACTAAGCATTATTGTCGCCACCTATGATATTATCGCACAGTTTTGCTTCTTTTCCAACAATTGCAGGGAGATCTTAGGAGCACCTAACTAGATGAGGTAAAATATTTCTTACATCACTTGAGGAATCCTAGACATTTCGCAACATTTACGGCGAGTTCGAATATATTGTCAATCCAACGTAGGTTGTTATTAACACACATATCGAGGCTGGATACTTTCGCTTTAGACAATGTAAGTGACAGAAAAGGGATCATGGACGAAAATTAAAAGAAGGAGTGACGAAGACAGAACGGAGCCCGAGGGCACACCAGTACTTATTTTGTGAATATCAGACTTGAAACCGTCCACGACAATTTGAATATAACATTCTGAGAAGTACCGTCTGATTAATTACAAAAGGATCACGATTCAAGTGCAACTACAGTGTGCGCGGTGTCAGGTTTATGTTTTAAAATGCGAATACCTCAACAATTTATAACAAGTGTATAACAATTTGTTCACATGTGTAAATTTAGTACGTTTGTAAAAGCAAAGTTTCTGCGGAGCTTCCTCAGCTTTGGATATCGGAACATCACAGTCAAGGCCCACACAGCCTAAAACATTCGTGAGGGAGAACGAAGCTTCTGCGAAAATTCAAGAATCGTAATACGAAAAATAGTGGCTATCGTTGAAATTCTACGAAAAGACTTGAGATTTCGTCCTTTTAAGATTCTATTGGTGTATGAACTAAGGAAACATGACTTTAATTTTCACAAAAACTTTGAGATAAGAGATTTTGCACTCTGAATTGTATCTTCTGGAGCAATGCGGCCTACTTCCATCTGAGTGTCTCTACAAGGCTCCAGGAAAAAGGCCTTTACATTGCACAAAGAGGTTTTGTTTGGTGCGCCTTATCGACAAACGGGATCATCTGACTTTTTCTTTTGAAAATTCAAGAGAACCAGCAATTTTTTACCTAATTCGTGTGACACACGTGATTTCAAGATAAGGCAAATCCGCATAGCGCTTAAGCCGTTTCCATCGACGACTCCAGACTTAACCCCCATGGATTTATTTCTAAGGGTGTATATTAGGTCTGCGCTAATAACCCTTGGTCTATCACGGAGATGAAAGAAAGTATCAGGCGTAAATGGTCCGCTCCCAACAGTGTGTGCAACTTAATGGCAGGCAGTTTAGTTCTATCATTTTCAAAAAGTACTAATACACTATATCTCAAAGTGCTTGTTTTATTCACGTTTAAAAACATAAATTTGCCACCAGACGCCCTATATCCTGCTTTCCCCTGCTTTGTGTTGCCTTCCGTTCCACTGTTCCGTCAACCTGTTGCTAAGAAAACCGTACTACAACTCATTAAGATGCTTTCTTGGTCCGGGATATTTCGTGAGCTGACAGCTTATCAGCGTTTCCATGAGCTTGAAAAGAAGGGGTGTAAATGCGATGGGTCTATCATTTTTAGGACAGGCTAGGCAAACACTATTTTCCATCCAAAGTGGATAGAAGAAGAAGAAGGATGGATGGAAGAGCTTACACAGCAGTTGTACCAGCGTGAAATGATATCACTTCAAAAGAAGGTGAGTTCCTATCTGGACTCTCGGATTTTTGTGCAGACGTAACTAATTGAACTTGAACCAACTTCAGAGAGCTGTAACTTCCGAAATAGTTGGTAAAACTGCGTCAAATGTTTCGCCTAAGACAGTTGGTTTCATTGTTTACAAACGCCCAGAAGCATTTGCATCTCTTCGTGGAATCTGTTTTATCCTTATTGGAATTCAAACTAAATAGTATGATAGCGCAATATTTGAGTGGAAGGTCAGAAGTGGCTATCGTTAGAGCCTGGCAATACCTCAAAGTCAATAAACCTTTCGTGTCTCGAACCATAGTATGCTTCAATAATACTGGCAGTATTGCAAAATGCTATGGCGGTGGTTGGAAAAAAGACTTCTTCGGAGGGTGAAGGCTCGAATTTAACGAGACATAAGTTCAAATTAAACCCTAATAAGTTCCAAGAAGGACAAAATCTTACCGATGCTAAAAACAGAGTGAGATTCGATAGAACAAGGGAGCTGTTGCAACCTTGCTCGTCGAAACAATGGCCTGCACAGTCACCAGATGCAAGTCCACTTCATCCACTCACCACTAAAAAATATCTCAATGTGGATGCGCTCAAAGAAGCCCTTCATCGAAAATGGAAGAAGATTCCGCGAGCTCACGTTCGTGCATCGTGCCATTCGTTTGTCGAATTGCATTGCATGCTCTGTAAAGGTTGAATGATGAAAATTTACTAAAAAGGAAGTAAGATAATGCAGCATATATAAAATAAAATAGATTATCTTGAAATCTCAACAGCCTTCAATTTAACTTTCACTTCCAAGTCCTCTCACTTATAACTTCTAACCAATATAACATTTCCTAGAATTCGCAAAGAAAGTGATCCGAGATGCACACTCTACAGTTCATGAGTCCGTTGCCCCAAAAATGTTGCTTCTTCTTCTCTTTTTTATAGTGATAACCGTTGAAATATATAGGGCATATAACAATACCTAATTCTTCATATTTCTCCAGAGAGTTTGCATTGCTTCTCCGCCACTGCGTTGACTGAATTTGCGGACCGTTTTGGCCACAGGCCGTTCTATTTTCAATCAATCAATGTGGCCAAAAAGGTCTGGAACTTGAACTGAATTTTCCGAAGTCCTTCTACAATCCTACTTGTGGCTTTATAAAGTAGAATTGGAACCATAAATCATAATGTGCCAATAGTCGGTCCCAAAGCTAATTGACAAAGCTGGAAGAAAACAGCAGAACATAACATCTCTGATCACTTTTGACCATTTAAATCTAATTGATCTCTCGGACGTACACAAGCACAGTTGGGTAAACTTCAGTAAATAAGTACGGTACAGAAAAAGAGTAAACGGTTATGTCAACCTCATTTGAGCAACGTCCACTAATTTGGAGCTGATGAGCCTTTAGCCAAGGATGTCAAAATAAAAACAGTGGTGAAGTAGTATCCACCAAAACAAAGGTGACACCCTCTCGGAAGATTTCTGGCACTATCGATTTTTCAAATTCTGCTTGCTACCGTCTACGGAGCAACAAATAAGATAGACTCCCATCGAATTTTAATTGGAAAGTCGTTTAGGATCAGCGGAAAAAATAGCAGATCTTCCACACTGCTAAAATGAGAACTTAAATAAACTTCTACAAGATAATACATATACAAAAAGATCCCGGAGTAACCACCGTGTGACGCTCCCATTGTTCCGATTTGAGTTCTGTTTTTTCTTTGTTAAGTTGGTAAATCTGTTATTGACATTCCCTCTAAATCTTAGCGTCATTGCTTAACATTTGAAAAAGTTACGTAGCCAAAGAGTACATCTATACTTGTGGATGGATTTAAATTTGCAACAACGAACTTGTATTCAATTTTGCGTACGAAACAGATTTAATGGTGCGCGAACGTTGGAAAAGTGTTTCGGCAACGATTCTCTAAAGAAAACGGTAGTTTATCAGTGGCACAAGCGGTTCAAAAGTGGTCGTGAGTCAATCGAAGATGATGAACGCAGTGGCAGACCATCGACATCGAAAACCGACGAAAACATTGATGGAGTAAAAGAAATGTTGGTCAATGAAAATTACCGCAAATTAACCATCAGAGAGATAGCAGAGGACTTGAACATTGCCTATGGATCCGTGCAAGACATTTTGGTTAATGATTTGGGTTGCCGTCGTGTAGCATCTAAGTTGGTGCCAAAAGACCTCAATTTCATGCAAAAAAGAGAACGTGTTGACGTTGCAAAAGAGATGATTTGCGAGGCTGAATCCGATCCCACATTCATCAAAAGGATCATTACTGGACACGAAACGTGGGCTTATGAGTACGACACGCAATATAGACATCAGGCAAGTGAATGGCGTTCACCAAATGAGCCGAGACCAAAAAATCCACGTCGTTTTCAGTCAAAAAAGAACGCAATGCTCACAGTTTTCATGGATTACAACTGTGTAGTGCATCATAAATTTTTGCCAGAAGGCCAGACAGTAAACAAAGAGTATTATTTGGGCGTTAAGAGACGTTTGTGGGCGGAAAACTCGTGGATTTTGCACCATGATAACGCACTGTCGCCATCATTATTCGTAATTTTTTGACGAAAAATGCAGCAAATACCATCGAATTCACCTGGCTGCGTTTCAGCAGCCGAGAGGAAGTGATAGAAAAATCGCAGGAAGCACTGATGGACATACCGAAAACCGAATATAAAAAATATTTCGAGGATTGGATCAAGCGCTGGCATAAGTGTGTTGCAGTCGATGGGGATTACTTTGAAGGGGACAATATAGATTTAGATGAATAAACTTGTATTTTTAATTATCTGAATAAATTTCGGGAACTTTTTGAGGTGGTATGTATGGCTTCATCTATTGTAGAATGCATTAAGACAGTGAAACCTATTTTGTGTTACTGGATCGAACCAACCAGTAGAATAATTTTATTGAACAAGCCAACACTTGAGACTCTAGTCCTGGGCACCTAATTCCTAGATCCCACTTCTTTTATTTTCAACAGAAACCAACTAATTAAAGTTAATTCTGATGCCTGGCATGGAGTTTCATCTAATCAAACTAAAAATAGCTAGAACACATCTCACTCTCAAATTATTTCCCAAGACGATATACTGAAAAGTTTTCCATTTATTGAACCCAAGAATTGCGGCATCGTTGCCACCGATGTTTTTCGTTTCTTTCTTCCATGGCTGTCATGCCTTCTCCTATTTTACTGTAGAACAAAAGGACAAAAAAAGGGCATCAACTCCTTAATCCATTAAATGAAAATACAGCCACTTAATACAACCCCTTATTTGCCAATAAAAAAAAAAAAAAAAAAAGTAAAAGAACAGCGCCAAAGAGAAAATCTAATTACTTAAAAATTCACCGCATCCCATCTCGATTGTAATTAATTCACCAAACTTTTGCCACCCTTATCGTCCCTTCCTTGTTACACGTTAATGATCCTTTCCCCCATATTCTTGTTCTTCAACTTTTTTTATTAATCTTTCCACCTGAATCGGTGTATGCATATATATTTGTGTGTGTAATGATAACCTGCAAACTTAATACAACACAATTGGCGACAAATGTATCAACGGTAAGTATAAATGCTTCTGGCTACTTGAAACAGCTTCGTAACTGGTAACGATACAAAAAAATGAAAAAAAAAAACAGTCAAGCTGTATCCAACTTAGGAAGGATAACGATCATTACCTCGTCGCACTATCATGAGGGCTTTACTCGTACTCGTATAACAGCTTTGCTGGTGGTACTTTCGCACAAATTGTATTAAATAATAAATTCACAACCGCAATCATTAATCATTGCCTGGGAGCTTGGCAGCCTGGGAAGTCGGAGCACGGATATCTTTCGCCCCAATAATCTTAAGTGGGGACCTTAAGCATAATCACCTTCGCCTTATATTCTCGCTTGCTGTGTTATACCGTACCGCAACCCACCCACTCACTTGAAGATGTCCCCCTTG
This sequence comes from Volucella bombylans, assembly GCA_949129095.1. Classification (NCBI taxonomy): domain Eukaryota; kingdom Metazoa; phylum Arthropoda; class Insecta; order Diptera; family Syrphidae; genus Volucella; species Volucella bombylans. The sequence continues at coordinate 201,113,089 of OX422141.1, read as the reverse complement.
CTTGGGATAACACCTAGTCCAGTAGAACTTTATAGTAGTACCAGAGGCAACTAACCCAAACCACCGGATGACGACGTGGCATGTGAATGTTCATCAGGACACAAGGGTGACACTAAAGTAAATACCGTATTGCGCCAAATGATTAATCCCACTAGATAGTTAAGAGTTGATGACAATAATTACCTGGACAGAATTGAATATTTTACATACATATTTATGTATGTGCACAGATACACAGTGTGAAAACAACACGACGACGCCTGGGTCCGCTATTGGCTGAACTTGCCAGGGGCATGTGACAACATTTTGTTGAATTTAAAGGCTTCGACACAAACAAGGACATGATTACAGATATGAATATGAACTAAAGCCCATACATGTATCCTTAGTCCGAACCAGGAGCCCAACACCCACGTTGCCATTTAATTTGTACAGATACCTGTGGCATAACATATCTTTGTATCTCCGCCCATCCCATCTACATACTATGTCTTGCATTCTGCGGGAGTAATTATCCCGTCGGCTGTGCTGGCTGAATAATGAATTATTAACATATTTTCAGTTTGAGTTGATTTTGTGCTGCATCAATGGTGTAGGGCTGAGATGGAATGTTCAACCGCCTTTATGTACCTCCCATATCATTAAGAGATATGAATACCTGAGTGTGGATAACTTAAGCGAACTTTAAGTGAACTGATAAATAAATTAAATTCAATTTGAGTTGCCATGAACAAAATGAAAACAAAATTAAGTAAACACTTCTCCTTGTATGATATTATATTCGTATTGTAGTTTGCGTATGTCCTGTCAGAAAATCAAGCACACACTCGTGACAATGATCGAAAAACACTTAATTACAGTTGAGTACGGAAATGTACAACAAGCATCGGAAACAATACATACTCGTACATTGGATAATTTTTTTTTTTTTTTTTTGGTATCTTCCGGGCAAGATAGATGGTTTTATTTTTATTTAATTAGGGAGTGTTGCGAAAGTCATCATCTGGTGGGAAAAGCACACACATTTTCGGATGGACCTGTGTTGTGGTTAGTAAGACATATGGTGTACGCATTACCAAAAACTTGGATTAATTAAATGGTGTAAGGACCTGGTTCGTTACGAAGTATGACAGATAAAGTGATTAACAAATTCAAGTTGCCAGAAAATAGCGCCTTCGACTAGGACCCATTAGTTTTTTTAGGAGACAACGAGACATACTGCCTTAGCTAATTTTGAGAATGCAAAACATCGCGACACTTCGAAAAATTTGCATATCATCTTCATCGAAATGAAAAAAACCCACTGACAGAGTTCCAGCAGATCTTGTGCGGATGGCGCTAAAATATCAAAATGTAACCGAGGCATATGTGGGTGTATAACACAAATGCGTTAACGTTAGGCATCAGTGACATTGCAATAATGTCACCGCACATAGAGCTAGAGTGGGGTAGCTTAAGTGTTGCCAACATTCCAGGGTATTTCGTATCAGAAAAATCCCATTTATATTCATAGATTTGATATGCACGGCAGTAGTACGTCCGGCTTTGACATGCGCATCACAATACCAGACCATGTAAGAGAGGTATAGTTACTCGACAACAAAAACCATGACAGGGACGGAAATCAAAATGTAACAAATGACACTAGATGAAACCTGATGTTATAAGAAGTACGCGCGCTCGCGGAAGAATGCACATCAAGCAACCGAAATCCTAGGAAAATCGGGTTTGAAAAGCAGTGGATGCTCCAATTCCAGTCGATGTTCGAAGAAATGACTAAAAGAAAAAGTTGAATCAATTAAATGAGGAAATATTAGCAAACTCTCGGACTCACTAACAAGTTGACTCATAATGAAGCCGGCTGTAGAATGGTCCCAGGGACTTCAAATTTAGCAGACCTCGCAAACTGCATAGTAGGAATGCAAATAGATACATGGACGAAATACTAGTATATAGAATCAAAGGTAGTTATATACGGGGTGCGGCAAAATAACCTCTCCCTTTTTACCCATATCCAGTAGTGGGAAAAAGTCAGAACGGTGGGTATAGCGGCAAGCTTAATCTAACTTAAAAACTAGGACTTAAAAACTAACAAGAGTTAACAGTTAGGAAGTAAGGGAATGGTGGAGTAGATCAAATTTAAGACAAGAAGTGCTCAGGTTAAAATCAAAAAGGGGGAGGTTTGAGTTGACCTTACGGACCATGCGGCAGATTGGATCGTTAGAGCCATAAGAGATGCGGTGAGTTGGGATATAGAAGAGACGAGGACAGCGTAAATTACGAGGGTTAGTGTTAAAGGAAATAGAATTGTAAAAGGAAGCGCAGTCCACAGAACCGGAGAGCATTCGATGAATGAAGAGAATGTCAGCTACGTCTCTGCGTTTTTCGAGCGTATTCAGGTTAAGAAGTTTGAGGCGGTCGCGATAGAGAGGTAAGATAAATGGGTCACTCCAGGGTAGTCCACGAAGAGCAAATCGAAGAAAACGACGTTGAATGTTCTCGATTCGAGATATATGAATTCGCTGAAAGGGGGTCCATACTTGGCTAGCATATTCCAGGAGGGGCCGGACAAGGGTAATGTAAAGTGACCTTGTCACATAAGGGTTGCAAAATTCTTTAGATCAACGTTTGATAAAACGGATTATCTCATCAATATGCGAACGGAAGTTTAACTCTATATCGTATAAAATTCCAAGGTCGCGTAGGGATCGAACCTGGGGTACAGGTTGGTCATGCAGAAAATAAGGTCGAGAGGGGGATTGACTGGACTTACGAGACAAAGTCATAGATCGGCATTTGGAGACATTAAGTTCAAAGCAATTTTTTAGACACCAAGTAGAAAACCTATCGAGGTCTTCTTGAGAACAGAGTCTTGGGGTGAAGAAATAGTTTTGGAGAACATATCGTCATCGGCGTAAATGGATACGGAGCAATGTTTGATAATCTTCTCAAGATAGTTTATAGTTAAAATAAAAAAGAGGGGACCTAGATGGCTGCCTTGTGGGACACCAAAAGTGGCTAAAAAGGGGGTTGAAAAGGCTGACCTAAAGCAAACGCTGTAGTAATGGTTCTCCAGACAAGAAGATATCCATTTTAACAATATGAGGCCAAAACCGAGGGAAGACAATTTGAAAAGGATCAGTTGATGTGATATTTTATCGAAGGCCTTAGCGAAATCTGTAGCAGTAACGTCAATTTCGTTGACATTTTCTAGGGCTGAAAGCGCAAAGGATACGAATTCAACTAAATTTGTAATAGTTGATCTACCTTTTAGAAATCCGTGCTGACTGGTTGATATAAGTGACTTGCACTGAAAGCTTAGAACTTCATATAAAAAACTTTCGAACATTTTAGGTACGTGAGACAGCTTAGCAATGCGGCGGTAGTTGATTACTTCATTTTTTAATAGGTAAATAGAAAGGGGGGGACTGGTGTGTCGTTCAGTATTAGTCACCAATATGGCATAGACGAATGAACAACAACTCAATTATCGCGGTCCAGGGTGCGTTTCGCATCCACTTTAAAATTGCTCATCGTGCTTCAGTTCCGGATCGAAAGTCTATTTAGTTGAGGGAAACTGATTCTGTTGTGAAGAAACGAGGTAGAAGACCTCTTTCTAGTTCGTGCACCTAAACACATCAATGCAGTTAGAGGTTCGATTTTGCAGTCTCCAAAACGGTCAGCTCGTAAACATACAGCTGCTCTTCAACTTTCTGACCGTAGATCTTCACTTTCACCCATCTAAGACAATTGCAGTGATTGGTAGAGCCGTATGTCAAAAAACCCTGAGCGCCGTTATTTTTTTTTTCACCTCTCCAGCTGTGTAAATAAATAAAACTTTAGGTAGAGTGAAAACAACCTTCGAGAGGTTCACGAAACGCCTCTACATAGTCAACGTATTACGGTATGGTGTACAATGTCACGACTTGGAATCATCGGACCTCACTATTTTGAACAATATGGTATTGTGATTACTCAAACATGATTGAAGACTTTTCTGAACCTGCACTACGAGAGCGTGCTCTTGAGAACGCACATACATCCCAGATATCAATGAATGTTTTGAGGCAAATATTGTATTTCCCGGTCGGTTGATTTCTCGAGGAGATAACATTGCATAGCCATCACACTCAACCGATTTAACCCAGTTTAATTTTTTTGGTGGAGTTATTTGAAAGCAGATGTATTCAAACGTTGCCCTAGGAACTTGAAAGGCCTGAAGAAAGCAATAAACGAGTAAATCCATCGCATACCTTAAGCCATGCTGGAGAGAGTTACTGAAAGTGCATTTACAACCACGGGAATAGGGAATAGGGAAAGACTTCCTGAGTCATAGAGTAAGTAACCAAAATTAAATTTGTTGTACTAGTATACAGACAACTTGTGTTTTTATTTACATTTTAAAGTAGGGTGGGTATTTTGCCGCGCCCTGTACTTCAGTGGTTACAAGGAAAAAGAAAAAGTGATATACGGTTATTTTTGCAAACTATCCGGAAAACTCTTTGGTCCACAGTTCGACCGTTGCCTATCAGTGTGCTGTTAGGACAGAAAACTCCACCGTAGATAAAATTTTCAAATTACGGCAGACCTTGGAAAACACTTAATGGTTCCAAATCGATACACACAACCTTTTCATTGATTTCACAGCCGCATATGACAGCATCTATAGAGACGAAGTATGCAGAGTCATGTTTAGTTTGGATACCCCTCTCAAGCTCATTCGACTATTCAGGATGACGGTGGAGAATGCACGCTGTTCCGTCGATGTTGGTAATAACGATGCCACAAGGTAGTAGTTTTGTTTTTCAGCCCATAGCTTCTTTTGATATCTTTAATTGAGATTCATGTGGAGCTGATAGTACTTCAAATTGTGTACTTAAGATAATTACATGTTTCATAGTACAATAGATGTCTTGGCATATGTTTATAGGTTTATACGTATATATATGTATACGAGGGTTGTCTGAAAAGTTTCCGACCGAACAATGATGCAAGACATTTTTTCTTAAAATTTTTTTTTTATTTTTCTAAATAGTCTCCCATCTCCCATCTCTCTAACCCGTCCAAATAGTACTTGGCGTTTTTCTGTGCAAAATAATTGTTCACGAAGGTGATTGCCTCCTCATTTGACGAAAATCTCTGTCCTCCGAGTTTTTAGATGAGGGAACAAAAAGAAGTCGCTTGGGGATAGATCTGGTGAATAAGGCAGATGGTCAAGCAGTTCAAACAGTAATTCATGGATTTTCGCCATGGCAAACGCTGAGGTGTGAGACGGCGCGTTGTCTTGGTGAAGCAGGATTTTCTTTTTCTGCGAATGTGGCTGTTTTTCCGCAATTTCTGCCTTCAGCTTGGCAAGTAATGATGCGTATAATGCTTCTGTAATGGTTTTTCCTTTTTGAAGATAATCAATTAAGATAACTCCTTTACTATCCCAAAAAAACAGTCGCCATCACTTTCCCAGCCGAAAAACAGTTTTTGCTTTTTTTGGAGCCGGCTCGCCCTTTTCCACTGTCTTGACTGAATTTTTGGTTCGGGCGAATAATGGTATATCCAAGTTTCATCTACAGTAATTAACCGGCGCCAAAACTCGGATTTATTGCGCCTAAACTACGCCAACAGAGCGTTGGAAATGTTCATTCGAACACGTTTTTGGTCTAACGTAAGCAAACGCGGCACCCAATGCGCGGACAGTTTTCTCATGGCTAAAACTTGATTTAATATGTAACAAACACGTTCCTTGGGCATTTTCATAACCTCTACTATCTCTCTCACTTTAATTCGGCGGTCGTTTAACACCATTTGGTGAACTTTAGCAATGTTATCGTCAGTGGTTGCAGTTTTTGGACGGCCCGAACATTGATCATCTCCCAAGCCCTTACGGACACGTTTAAATTCAGCTGCCCAAAATTTCACTGTGGTAAGTGATATTGCAGAGTCCCCGTACACAGAGTCCAACTCATTTTTGATTTGCGTAGGCGTATTGCCTTTCAAAAACAAGAATTTAATAACAGCTCGATACTAAATTTTTTCCACTTTCGCAAAAAAAACTCACATCGACTCACTCAAACGACTGTCAACTAAAAACTGCGCGTCCAAAATGGCTGAAACTTCGGTAAGTAACTGTCAAAAGATGCACACAGACATTGCCATGGCTAAAAGTGGTAGCAGATTCAAAAGGAAAACTGAAGCCGAACGAGAAGATCCCAGACTCGACGTAGAGGCATAATCTATAATACTTCCAGCTGATTTGAATAAAAAGTCTCACGCAGAGCGAGAAAAAAATTGCGAAAGGTCATAAAACATAAAACCGGCTGAACAAAGGCCGACAAACCGCGGATAACCGATCACAACTGACGACAACAACACTTGGACAAAGGCCATTAAAAGGAGGAAGGAAGTTAAGAAGCAAAATCCCGCCAAGGACAAAACGCGACCCGGAGCAATTGTGATGATAGCGAAGATGGAACTTTATTATGCATTCAGACATCCTCTGCTCAATGCTTGGAAACTGACAAAAGTGGTTAAAAATTATCTGGGGGCCGGAAAGTTTTCGACTCCAACTCAGAGGGGCAACGCAGCCGATGATGACTTCTTTGTAGATGGCGCACACATGTGAAAGGTGATCTCAGCCAACTTCATGTGCAAAACTGGGAGCACCTGGTAAATGACCGTGCTAGCTGGAGAGATTTATTAGCTCAGGCCCTGTTCTACCATGGACTGTAGCGCCATCTAAGTATCCGGACAACATTAAGCCCTAGGTTTAAAGCGGCTGAAGTCAGACGGAATACCTCTATTATAAAGGCAACTTAGAATAACTATGTTATAGCTTTAAACCATCTCTTTTTCCTGGACTTGTGTTTAGTTTAATCTGTACTATTTCAGACACCCTTTATTCGAACCTATTTTTCTTTATTTTCCTGAATATGTGTGTACTTATTTCCATACTTATTCATATTAGTCCAGATAGATGATGCATTTATAGTGTTATTCTAAGCGTCTTTGGGTATATAAAGTGTTCCTATAGAGGAATTCCTAATCCGTTCATTTCATTTTCATTTCATTTCATTTACTTACTTGGTATGTATAAGATTTACATCTTTTTTAGTACTTAGATATTATAGATTAGCTAACATAACTTGAATAACTTAAGATTAATACATTTATAATAATAATAATAATAATATAAGAGAGGGAGAATAGGACCTGGACTCAGGGTTAGGATGAGGTAAAGGAGGACTTCACTTTTAAAGTTTGCACGGTTAGATATTATTTTGATACACGATGGGAGAAGGTTCCAAAGTTTAACAGCGTGGATGAAAAATAAGCGTGATGAATTTAAATATTGGCGACGATGGGGAACGATACTTAAATTTCTTGCAGAACGGTTAAAGACAAGTTTATTATATAAATAGGGTGGGGATTTATTTTGAATAATTTTATGTAGAAATATGTAGCGTGCAACCCAGTATCTTTTTGGTATGTTCTGAGATATGTTCGTATCTTCGAAGTCCATATACATAGCGAACCGCATTGTTGAATGCCACCTTTAATTTGTTTAGTGACAGTGAATCGAGAGCGCTATAGACAACTTCAGAATATATAATGAATAATAATAACTGCATTAGTATGATTATAACCTGAGAGGTTACGGTCAATGATAAAGCCAAGATTAGTGCAGTGTTCACCATCTGTTATTTTATTGCTACATAGGTACAAGTCTGGCATGATACTCAGTTGAAAACGTCTTTTAGAGATCGGCATTACTTGGGATTTTTTTTGGGTTAAGAAGCATTCCATTCCATTCGCTGCGGATCAGATAGAAATTTTATGTTCATCAAGCTTGTTATACGGTTTTGCTAACGTCATCTGCATAAAGGTGGACAGAACTATAGGTACAGACTGATGGAAGATCGTTAATAAACATACAGAAAAGAATAGGACCCAGACTTGAACCTTGTGGAACTCCTTGAACTAAGACCTTAAGTAGGGAGGATTTGCCGCCAGAAATGACTTTCTGGAATCTCTCGGACAGATAGCTGCCAATAAGATGGGTAGCCCTACGGCTAAAACCAAACAAATGTTTGAGCTTCCAGCTTAGAATGTTATGATCTACCCTATCGAAAACCTTCGAGAAGTCAAGTAGGCAAAGAAGACTTATATTACCCTTGTCATAATCTTGCCTTATTTCATCTAGTAAATTTATCGTAGCGGTAGAGCAGCTGTGATGTGCCCTGAATCCTGATTGTTTGTCGTAAAGCAAGTTGTGGTTAGCTACATGACTAAGTATTTGTTTTTGCAGGACTTTTTCGAAGATTTTAGATAAACTGGGTAATTTGCTAATCGGTCTAAAGTCAGAAGGGGCATCACTGTTTGTTTTCTTTGCCACTGGAAGGACTCTAGCTATTTTCCATGACCTGGGAAAAGTTGATGTAATTATGCAGAAATTGATGACATGAGTAAGATGGGTAACTATCTGGGATGGGATAAGTTTGACAAACCGGATGGGTATTCCTCCCCAATAGCTTCAGACTTAATGGCCATTGTGCGTTTAAAAATTTCGCTTTCGCTTATAACTTCAAAGTCATCCAGTCTATGCGCAGATCTGGCCGAACAGGCTGATGCTCGATTTGTATCAAAGTTACCATTAGCGAGTTGTTCACCTATGAAATAATCATTAAGAATATCAGGATCAAGATCACTCTGTTGGTTAAAGCCTTTAGAAAGACCGATCATTTTAAGGTTGCTCCATAGATTTTTTGCTGCTAAGGTGGTATTAAGCTTGGATGCATAGTAATTTTTTTTGGACGCCCGTATAATTGAAGTTGTACGATTGCGTGCCTCTTTAAATTCTTTCCAATTGACGCTGGTCGGTCTGCGCTTCCATCCACTCTGCAATTTATTGCGAACTTTGATTGAGTTTATCACATCTGAGGTAAACCATGGACAGCTTTGGTTACGGACTCTAACTGTTTTTGTAGGTACATGCCTATCAAGCAGTTGTGTCAAAATTGATTGAAAGAAATCAACCTTTCCATTAGGATCGGCGATTTGTCTACACTGCATCCATGGGGCAGACATTGTGGCTAGTTGAAGGGCATTAACATCAACAGAATTAAAATCGTTATATGTAAAAGTTGCTGTAGTAGCACATTTAGACCATTTGACATTGTAAGTTAGAAAAAGTAGGTCGTGATCAGAGATATCGAAGGGTATCTATTCAAAAAGAAGGACAAGGTTGGGATCGGAGACAATAATAAGATCAAGAAGACTGGGTTTATGATCGGGGACAAAAAGTGTTGGGTAGGACGCTAAGTCTTTCATTTGAAATGCAAGAGAGTCTTTTTTTAGTAAGTCAGCATTAAAGTCGCCGCACACAACAATATGCTCATATAGTGCACAAAAGTCCGAAAGTGAAAATATGAAATATGAAAAATATGGCAATGCAGAGCATCTTCGGTTTTTATTGTATGCGCAGGAGACAAGACATTTAGTAGTATTACAGTCACTTATTTCCACAGCAATGTACTCAATGCCGGATTCACTTGATTTAAAAATTTCATTAGATTTCAGAGTTAACCTACAGTAGACTGCAACACCTCCACCTGTGGTATCAGTGATTCTGTCATTCCTATGCAGTCTATAATTTGGGATATCGTAGATCTCATCACGCACATTCGGATTAAACCAGAATTCACTTATATAGATAACATCAAGACAAGAAGTAGAAAACAACTACTTTAAATAGTCTAATTTAGTGTCATTTAAACTTCGCGAATTTAAACTTAGTCCATTATATTGCTGCGAAATAATTTTTGCAATAGTGTACGTTGATTTTTCATTCACACTGTTTGTCACACTTAAATTACTTAAGAGCATAGATTAAAACAAAAACAAAGGCAACCAGAAAAAAGTGCATTCCTTGTACAGGAGAGGAGGAAGGGGGGGAAATTAGGTGTGAGTGACAATGGGGAGAAACACATATTGAAACAACAAATTACAAAAATTAAGAGTAATCATATCAAAAAAGAAAATATAAAAGAGAAAGAATTATGAAAGATTATTAGCATCAGCAGCAGCCAGCAGATCTTCCGAGCTTTCAATTAGAAAGCTTCTTCCACTCGCCGTCTTCTTAACATAAACATTTGCATACCTTCTGTGCACGGCAAACAGTTGTTTTTTTCGTTGCAGACTCAAAGCGCTGCTTAAGAGAAAACGTGTCTTCCTTGATTGATTCAATCAATACGTCATGCAGGCGAAGTTCAGTGGCATTATGCTTTCGGTAACGTGCTGCTGACATCAACACTGTATTTCTCTCTAGCGAGTTGCTGAATTTAATAATGATGGGAGGTGGAATTGTCGCATTGTTTGTTTTTTTGGTACGAAATATGTTTATGAGAAGTGCTGGCATACAATCAATGGAGTGACAAAGACGATTGACTAAGCTTTTTAAGTTCTCATCAGGCTGGGTGGGTACACCAAATAGCACGGCATCGCAAGAGATCTCCTTCTTTTCGACCGTTTCGCATTGCCTTTGGAGGGTTCTAATTTCCTCATGATGTTGTCGAGATGTTGCAATGGAAATCGCTTCAAGCCGCTCGATACGATCAACCATGTTGGCGATGGTTTTGTTAACCTCATCAAATTTACGTTTCGAGCACTCAGAGATTTGTTCGATCTTCAAAAGAAAATCACTGTGAATCCTCGATATTTCATCCGAAAAACTCTGCCGCAATGCATTGAATTGCTTGGATAATTGCTCTTCAAGAATCTTTACAGTGACGGGTATACAGTCGCTGGGCGGTTGTTTTTGCGCCGGGGAATCTTGAGTTGGCGTAGAAGGCAGTGTTTTTGTTGTCGCAGCTCTTGTTCGGAGATTTGATGCAGACATGATTTGCTGGTTTGGTAAGACGAGGGAAACTCAAATCAAGCGGTACACAGGCAACGGCAAAATAAATTTATATAAACTTAAACCTCACTTTATTTCTTTGAAAATGACTTAATGTCAAATGTTTAAATACAAGTTGTTTTCAAATAAACTTAGTCAATGAATTTTGCACGTTTCAGAATTAAATTAGCGATTTGTCTAACTAACTTTTTGCTGGCTTTAACCGAACGAATTTAAATGCTTCTATTCAGCCACTTACCTGGCCGACTACTGAAATTCAAACATCATCTCCTATTTACCACATGGGGCTCAATCTGCTCAATCACTCTTTTTAGGAAAAAAGACCTGCAACTACAATATATTCTTGGGCTAACTCATCGGAACTATAATTATTGGAAATCGTTTGATCCAAAATCTTCTAAAACTTATAATAAATACAAAAAATTAAATTTTTTTTTTTAAAAATATTATTATAAGAAATTTAATAATTGTAAACTTACCTCTGATGAGATAATCCCATTTAGTGCTTTGGCGCCGTAAATTATGCGAATTTTTTCAATTTCTAAATCGAGTCTTCTTAAAATGGTAGCGTACTTAAATATTAAACATTATTACTATGAAAACATCTAGGTATTAACTTTTCATATAATATTGAGTATATTAGTACGTTTTTGTTTAAACATTTTACACTATTTTAAAACCGAATATTAGTTTGATTTAAAACACATCTACAATAGTTGACAACCGCACGATTTTGTTTAAAATGTAAACCTGTAAGCAAATAAAATTGTTTTGTTAAAGTGATTTCATTTTTATGAAGAAAAGTTTGTAACAAAAATTATCTGATTTATTGGTTAAAAAAACAATCGGTAAGTAGGTAACTACAAAACGAACTTATTTATTTTCTCAAAGAATACAACCAGGGGCACCGATGAAAATGAAGCAGATTTTGCTAGTAAAGAACGAGTCAAGAGCAGGCGTGTAAAAGTTGAGTTTTGGAAAAATTCGAATTAGAGGGATTAATATTGTTTTTGTTTAAAAGCCTTTATTTTGTTCAAAAATATATACATGTAAGCTATAAATACAGTCAAAATCGGTTATAACGACATCGGTTATAACGAAATATCGGTTATTGCGAACTAATCTTGAAGTCCTGGCCGAGGTTCATACAAATTGTACTAACCGAATATCGCTTTTAACGATATCACCTATAACGAATTATCGCCTATAACGAACAGTTTTAAATGGAAAATTTAAAAATCTATTGCTTATAACGAATATTAAAAAAAAATTAAGTAGGCATTGCAAATTTCGTGCATTTAAAATGATAAATTCTGGGCATTTCCCTTTTACTGCTTTTTTTCGCATTTCGCATTCTGTTTTTGAGAGGAACTGGAATAGTAACTTTTTGTATCAAGAAAGGTTAAAAGTGTTAGTTGTTTTTGAAAATGAGTTCAAAACGTAGAGGTTTTACAATCGAAGAAAAATCTACAATAATTTCAAGGCTCGAAGCTGGTTATTCCAATAAAAGTTTGGCAGCAGAGTTTTCTGCACCGGCTTCAACAATCTCTACCATTTTCAAAGACCGATATAAAACTAAGTACAATTTTTAAGAATCCAACTTGAAAATAAAGAAAGTCCGATGCAGTTAACATCCCGACATAGAGGCTACTTTGCTCAGCTGGTTCAAAGCCCAAAGAAGCTTGAATACTCTATTATTTATTTATTTGAGACCCGGGTCAACCCCGGACAGTTTATTGGAAATGTTTAATACAAACATATAACTTAACAAACTAAACTTAAAACTATGACTTATAACTACTATTTCTACTTAAGCTAAGGTCTATAGACGGGAAAAATGGTTATTTAGGGAATTTCGGAGGGCTGGGCTGCGGTAGTGGAAATCGAACACTTGACGTACCCGATTTGTTTCACGTAGCATACGACACAGTGGCTCGTTGAGACCATAAGTTGTCCTGTGATTATTCGGACGGAAAAGGTAGACAGATCTTAAATGACACGGGTTGGTATTGATTGGGATTTGGGAGAGTATTGTGGGACAGTCAATGATACCAGTTAAGAGTTTATGTATGAAGAGAATATCGGCGGACTCCCGACGTCGGAGAATTCTTTTGACCATCGTTTAACAAATCCGAGAACGGAGTTAACTTTCCTAATTACGGAGTCTATATGGTTGCGAAAATTAAGCTGTGAATCACAAATGACACCCAAGTCCCGCATTGAAGTAACTACAGCTACTCTTTGGTTTGATAAATAGTAGGTGCGGGTTCGAAGTGTCAAACGCCTCCAGGAGTAAGAAATGGCTTGGCATTTTTCTATGCTGAGCTCGAGAAAGTTTTTATGGCACCATGTCGAGAATCCATTAAGATCATCTTGTAAAGGTTGAGAGTCAGAGAGACTTGAGATCTGTCTATAGATTTTCATATCATCGGCATAGATAGATATGTGGGAGTACTTTATGACGTTAACAACATCGTTAATAGTTAAAATAAAAATTAATGGACCGAGATGACTGCCTTGTAGAACACCCGAAGTGGCGAGAATTGGGTCAGAACAGTGGGAACGAAAATAAACAATATAGGAGTGTTTTTTAATGTAGGAATTAATCCAAGAGGTCAGTCTAGGTTCGAAACCAAGAGCTTTGAGTTTGAATAAAATTAACTTGTGCGAGATTTTATCAAAGGCCTTACTGAAGTCCGTGGCGATTACATCAATTTCTTTCCCTTGCTCTAGTTCGCATAGTGAACTAGAAACAAACTCAATGAGGTTGCTGATCGTTGATCTGCCTTTAACAAAACCATGTTGGTTGGTTGCAAATATAGATTTACATTGAAAATATAGTGCATCATAAACAATACTTTCAAAAACCTTGGGGATGCAGGATAGTTAAGCAATGGGGCGATAATTGGAGATATCATGCCTTGATCCTTTTTTGTGAATAGGTGTAATAAAAGCGCTTTTCCACAGATGAGGAAAGAGCCCTTCAGACAAAGATAGTTTGAAAATACTAGTGAGGGGATTAATTAGATTATCAGCGCAATTTTTTTAAGACAACTGCGGGCAATCCATCAGGACCGGGGGAATATCGTCTTTCAGTTTATGTATTTTGTCTAGTAACTGCGCTGAAGTAATTTCAACTGACGAGGAGATATTTGACAACAGTTGTTCAGGTAAGAAAAGTATTCAGGATCGATGTCATCAGATTGGGCCGAAAACGATTGACTGAAGAAGTTCGCAAATAGATTAGCGATGGTTGTTGGGTCATCGGAAGACATATTAGAAAATTTGAGAGTTGATGGATAGCAATCGGATTTTTTTTTGTGTTAATAAATTGGTAGAATCTTTTAGGGTCTGAGATGATGGAAGATTGCATTCGGGTGAGATATCTTTGTAAACGATATTCAGCAAGTTGGGAGAGTGGATTGTAAGCTAGGAGGTAGTTGTGTTGGTCAAGGTCAGAACCAGATTTAACGTATTGTTACCATAACCTGTTTCTCTTATTACGAAGTGTACGAAGTTTTTTATTATACCAGGGAGGAGATGACGAAGGATTTCTGCGTCGAATAAAGGAGTAGTTTGCCTTATACAGTGGAAAATCTTATCGTAGAAGATAGCTACAGCAGAATCAGCGGTTAAGTTACTGTTTTGAAGAAAACTAAAGTCAACATTTTTGAGAAGATTGTTGAGCTTAGTGTAATTGGTTTTACGGAAATCGAAATGGAAGGGAGTTTCTGAAAGGCTCAAGGAATTATTGTTATCATATGAGTAAATAACGAGGAGAGGTGGGTGGAGACGGTCTATTTCGAAAGAAGAAGTTCACACTCGAGAGGCAAAACAGTTCGTGGTGTCGGATGTAAAGATCAGATCTAGTTTCCGACCCATGAAGTTAGAAATTGAGTTTATTTGAAATAGGCCAGAGTTTGTGAGGCAATCTGTGAGGAGGATTTCTTTGTCAGAAGTTGCATTTGTGGCAACAAGATAGGATTCTGCGTCCGAGTGAGTCCATTGGAGGTGAGGGAGATTAAAGTCACCGAGAACAATGATTTCATCATAGGGATCTGTGATTTCGAAGAGGGAATCAACCGCATTAGTCGCGAGCTGATAACTGTGTATTGGTTGGGAGGGGCGAACATTGCAACAGAGGGATATAGAGTTTGTGTTGGAGGGAGTAACTTTAACACAGATAAATTCGAAATCGGCTGTAGATGACTTTTTGACGAGCTCAGGGTCAACCGAATTTTTATTGCCAGAAGGACACCTCGTCCTATAGAATCGTCATTATTATCACGTCCATCGTCGCGAATAAACGGAATTCTGATATGAATAGTTCCGAATCCTTGATATTAGATATTAGATTAGTTTCGGTTAAGGCAAAAATATCATAAGGCAGCTTGTGGGGCATGTTAGGGATGATAATAGTTTTTAAAACTAGAGCGCGTTTTTGGAGATGCAAGAGACGTTTGGATGAGGACATGAGAGCGTATGAGGAGAGATCGTTATCGACGTTTGCAGAAGAGATATTGAAATCTTTGGGATCAGTGGGGAGTCCTTCCTGTTGGATTGAAACCATGAGATTTGTACGAGTGGTACCATCGATGCAGATAGAATCGGGTTTATCGTGCAAGTAAGCAAGGTAGAGTCGCACGTGTTGATATAGCCGACGGTCACTCAGGCGGGAAAGGACATAGCGGCTGTCATTTCTCACGTCGGCTAGCTTCTTGGTTAGTTTAACTGCGGGAGGAAGCAAGGGGTCAAGAATTGTGGAGGTTGGGATTTCGAGAGTATTGGAGGAGCTATGGTCAACAGCCAACGTGGATGATGGAGGATTAAGTATGTGGGAGCGAATGAAATTCGGATAGGGGGCGGAAAGTGAGGGGGGTTTAGGGTGTGAGGCTTGGAGTTTTGTAGGAAATTGATTGGGTGTAATATTAAAAGAGACACGTTTGGGTGGGACAGATTTTGTGGGGAGGGAGACATCTTTATGTTCTTTTGGTTGGATGACATGAGGAGGGGAAAGCCAAGTGATTCCGTGGGAGAAAACGAGGGAAATAAGCCAACCTTAAAACTCCAGTTGGGGTCTCGATGGGAGGGCTTGGATTGTATATTGCGCTTAGGCTTATCCGTAGGGTTGCGGTTCTCAAGGTAGCTTGGGTGGTTAGGTGACTTAGAGGTATGAGCGGAATTAATTCTAGACTTAAGAGTTCTTTTGTGCTTTATCTTGTTATCCTTAAAAATCTGCATCTTCACCCCGTCGAGTTGAAAAATCTCTGAAGTTGGATTTCGAAAAAGCCATTCGTATTTATGGGGAATGTTGAATTTGAAACGACAAGACTTTGATTTATTGGGCGATGTGATTTTCTGGCAGTTGTCTATGGTGATTTTAAATCTGCGCCTAAAAAAGTTCACAATCCAGACTGAGTCTGTGGTTCCAGCTAAACAGTTGAGAGTTAATGTTACGCCCTCAGACTTGTTGTGGTTTTCGAGTTTTTGAAGACGTTGTTTCCATTCCGAGGATGTCCAGGAAGTACCAAAACGAGAAATTGTCGCCTCAATTTCCGGTGGATCGACTGCGATTGCCTGAGTTGGAGATGGAGATTGAGGTATTTGTAATAGTGTCTCAGAAGGTTCGATGACAGCGTTCTCGAGCATTTCAGTTAGTAGGGACGTATTATACATTGCGTTAGATTGGGGCTGGAGTTGTACTGGAAGATCGTCAATTTTGTTAAGCGTCGTTCTAATGTCATCAACGATATCACCAAGAAGTAGATGGGATGCGGCAACATCGTTACCTACTTTATTTATTGTAGTTATGACGTGAGCTAATGATGGGTCTGGTGGAGGAGCACTTGGGGTTGATGAACCTTGGAAATAGATATCAAGGTCGGATCTTAAGCTAGAGAGAGTATCAGCAATAGACGGTAAATAGGTCTTAAGGGCAGATTTCACACTGTTTTCAATAACGCTTTTAATTGTGTTAATATTAATGGTGTATGTGGGTTTTGGAAGTTCGAGGGTATTTGTCAACTGATTTTCTAGAGATTTACACTTTGTTTTTAAGAGGTTGGTTAATTGTTCTACGACACCAGAAAGATCTTCAACACTTCTCATAACGTCATCAAGTTTGGAGAATTGGTTTTGTAGTCTCTTGAAGCAGAGTACGTTTTCATTGCCAATAATATTGTTTATTGAGTCACTGAGACATTTTATGGCGAGCATAATGTGCGATGTCGAGATATCTTTACACTCATCACAAAAAAAGAGAAAGTTGCATCTGTAGTCTTTCAGATATACAATCGATCTTTTACTCAATCCAACACAAAGGGCGAGATAGGATTTCCCACAGAGGCCACTGCAATTCACTGATTCGGCATTTGTTTCACTGATAATTACACAATTGGGGTTACTGCAGAATTTAGACATTGTAGGTCGGTAAATGTATATGGGTCGAACAAAAAAGACGGAAGAAAAACAAAAATATTGGGTCAGTAAAAAACAAAATGCAATTGGCTTAGATTGCGAATACGAACGCGAGCGTTGAAAATTGGTATTGGGAGAAATTAAAAATAATCCGAAAAAGCGAAGGTAAGAAATAGAGTAGTGCACGTCCGTTCGATTGGAAAGGCTAAACTAAACTATTAAGGCTATTATATGGCTATTAAGATGACCAATTCTACAAACTAAGGCAGAAGACTTTGGAATAGGACTGGGAAAAAATTAGTTCACCTGCTCAACAGCCTGGATTCAACGATTTCGGCAAAGACATACTATAACATCGTTAGTGCAATGGTAAGCGGTGAACGTAGTAGTTTTTCTACAAAAATTGTGGATGATTGGTTGCGTGGTGTTTGGCCAAAGCTATTCGGATGTTAAATCTTCAACATCGACGAAACAGGTTTGTTCTACAAAATGACATCTAATAAAACCATGAAATTCAAAGGTGAAAAATGCGTTGGAGGCAAAATATAAAAGGAACGAATTACGATTTCAGTAGGAGCTAATATGACCGGAACTGCTAAACAATGTTGGTTATTGGAAAATCAAAAATCGAGCCTGGATGATATCAGACATATTCGAAAAACATTTAAGAAATTGGGATAGACAGTTGACAAAACGAAAGGAAATAATTCTGTCGTTAGTGGACAATTGTCCTGCACATTCAAAGATCGATGGTCTTACTTCTATGAAGCTTGTGTTTTTGCCGCCTGATACAACTTCTGTGTTACAACCAATAGATCAGGGTATAATCGGATCACTAAAAGAGCATTACAGAAAGCTTCAAGTACTAAACATAATTCGTAACATCAAGAAACAAGATGGACCACATGTAATGAGTTTGTTGGATGCCATTCTACTGATTTCCAGAGCTTGGGAGATCGTGTCTATGGCAACTTTTAAACATTGTAGATTTATCCCATAAGAACCTGATAATTCAATCGAAACTGAGTTCAAAGAAGAAGACAATTGGCCTTTGAGGCACTGGATTAAACATATTCAGTCATATGATAACGTAAAAAAATAATGTGTCCACTTGTAAAATGGAAAATCGGTTATAACGAAACAGCGGATATAACGAACAAATTCACCAGTCCCATCGAGTTCGTTATAACCGATTTTGACTGTACGAGTATATAAAATTACTTAAAGAAACTTGTAATTTTAGATTGAGTCTTTGCAGTTGGAGTGTCTGCATGTTACTCTTTTTAAAGTAGACTTCCAATACAAAGAAAAAGCAAGAAAACATCTCAGATACCTAACTGTTTTCAGATTAAAAGCAGATTGTTTGGAGCCCAACCAACAACACAATGAATAAGCAGCGCAGTTAGAGGATGCAGTGTGCGTGCTTGATGCAAGTTGCGAGAGGACATTTTTTGTTTATTTTTCTGCAAAAGAAAAAAATTCGACTTAGAGGTATTGAAAATAGACCAAGAGTCGAAAGAATGTATTCGAGTTAGAGGGATTTTCGACTTAGAGGGAGTTCGACTTAGAGGGAGTCGACTGTATTTCAAAAACTTTATTACCGGCTTGAAGTACAATCAAAGCATTTATGAATCGAACTCGACTTGGTTCATATGGCCACCGCGGGAATGTTTGCATTCGATTCGTTGGACCCAATTTTTAACGATTTCAACGATAAATTGAAAGTGACAGTTTGATGATTAGTGAAAGAGTGCGTTCACAAATTAAATTCAAAGTTGGAAAGTCCCTATTGGAAAACATTTTACAATACTGTTCACTGAAACGCATTTTTATTTGTTTAAAACACAACATATTACAGAAACTAAAAGTATTATTCAATTTTTTTTTATGCAGGTATGATTTTGTTACGAAATATTATTATATTATTCTTATTAACGTGGGGCACAAAATGTTAACAAACTTAGAAATTGCACAAAAAAAAACTAAGATCGTAAGTAAGAAATAATGTTCCCACAATTTTTAACCATTTTACAAATTTTTTATGTAAAGTGTTGATTAAAAAGTTCTTCGGCACACGAAAAACATACAACTGAAGAGTGTTCATTGCAAACTGTTTTCTTGCATTTCCTACAACTTCTTTTTGATTTTTTGTTTTTTCTTCTAGGACAATAGGCACAAAACTGTGATGGGATATTACTTACAACCAGAACTTGTTTTTCCTTCTTCTACGCCAGAAATTCTTTTCATTCTGTTTCTTTCCAGTAGAGGCATATTTGTCAATTGCGCGCGGTTCAAGAGGTGAGGCTTGATGAAGTCCAAAGCTAGGCTTTTGAGAAATGATCTTCTCTCTTCAATTATACCTGTCTTTAAGGTTGTATATTATTTGGCAATTAATGCCTTCAACATTCAAAAGAGTGAAAAATACGGTTAGCGGCCATCTGCAGCTTAGTCGGGAAACAGGGTAATTTGATTTTATTTGGTCGACCACGTCCACCCCACCTTTTGTAAAGTTATAAAATGTTATAATTTCTGGTTTTGCAGCCTCATTTGTTGTGTCGTCTATTTTGTTGTCATTATGAAGAGTAGAGAAGCATAAAACATTCTTGTTGCTAGCTTGTTTTGGTTTATATGACACCAAAATCCCCTTTTTATTTTCCAAAAAGCCAAATTTACTGCTACGAGTATATCTTTCTCTTCCCTTAACCCTAAAATTTTTTTTGGAATTTGTCGTTTGATTTTCCTAATAGTGCCAACCATGGTTATTCTGTTTTCTAACAGTTCAGACGCTAGTCTAAGAGGGGTAAAATAATTGCCCATAGTAATATGTCTCCCTGTACCAAGAATGGGCTGACCTGAACGCATAACTACAGATTGGGCAGAATTGTCATATTTGAATGGACCATTAGGTTGTTTTCCAGGATAGATCTCCATACTGTGGGTGTAAAAGACTCTCACATCCGCCATAGAATAAATTTTGATCCCGTACTTTGCGGGTTTGTTACCGATGTATTGCCGAAATTTACATCTCCCCCTAAATGCCTCGAGCATTTCATCTATGGTTACATATTCCCCAACTTGGTAATTATTTTTGAAACTTGTGTTGAAATTTTCAAACACTTCTCGAATTGGTGACAAATTATCAAACGCCTTTCTCTCATTCCTTGTGTTTACATCATCAAATCTCAAAGCTCTCAATAGTAAAAGAAATCTTTCCTTTGACATCGTTGCTCTAAAACATTCTGGTGCACTTCCATCAGTACTCTATAATTCTTTCACATTGAGATATTGTGCTTTTTGCACTCCTGCCATATATAGGGTTTCGAATAAGGACTTGACAACTTTTTTTTTACATAAAACGCAAACCATTTGAGATATTTCAAAAACTTTATTATCGGCATGAAGTACAGTCAACACATTTATGAATGCAACTGGACTTCGTTCATATGGCCACCGCGGGCACGTTTGCAGCGGTCGATTCGTTGTAGGCAATTTTCAACGACTCGGCCACACATTTCGGCCGAAACGGCCGCTATTTCGCGTTCAATGTAGGCTCTGAGCTCTTCCAACGTCGGCGGCGTGTTGGCATGAACCAATGACTTAACGCAGCTCCACAGAAAATAGTCAAGCGACGATTAATCGCATGAACGAGGCGGCCAATCGACTGGCCCATTTCTTGAGATAACACGCTCACCATACTTACTCTTCAATAAATCGATTGTAGCGTGTGCTGTGTGGCTTGTGGCATCAGCCTGTTGAAACCACATCCAAGTCCAAGTCCATATCTTACCAATAACGCCGCCGGCATGCAAACCGCGCCAAACAGTTAGTTTTTGTGGATAAAGTGGTGATTCATGAAGCGCATGTGGATTTTCACCCGACCAATAACGCATATTTTGCTTATTGACGAACCCATTGAGCCAAAAATGAGCTTCGCCACTGAAGATGATTTTGCGATGAAATTCATCATCTTGGCGCATCTTCTCCAGAACCCAATCGGAGAAGGTAAGTCCCTTCAAATGGTCCATCGGCTCCAATTCATGAGTCAGCTTGATCTTGTATGGGTGTAAACCAAGGTCTTTACGCAAAATACGCCATAATATGGTCTGAGCGATGCCCAATTCTTGAGAACGCCGTGGAATTGATTGATTTACATCGTTTGCTACGGACGCCTGATCGGCAGCGATATTTTCGACACTTCGACCAACCCGTTGTCTCACTGACATGACAACATCACACAACAAATATGTAGACTCAAATTTTGCACTAAACTTGTTATTGCCTGTCTACTAGGGCGAGAATTACAACCGAAAATTGGAGTTAACGCTCTTAAAGTTGCAGTCACCGACTCCGAATTTCGGTAGAAAATTTTTATAATTTGCAGACGTCGCTCGTTCGTGTACTTTACCATGATGAAAATGTTGAGTTTACTGAATAAATTGACAGCCCTTACAGTATTCAAGCCACCTATCACAGATGTTCTTATCGTTTGTTAGTAAGTGCCCGTAGGAGTCTTTGACGACGTTATTTTCATCGCATTTTTTCGCCTTTGCGCAGCAAGTTTAAAAATATTTGGCATTTTACTATTGTACGACGTTTGAACTTCTTGAATAGCTTGTCTTCTATCTGCCGATCGTGAGGATATTTGTTCCAAGTCCTAGTAAAGGTTTTCCGCTGCTGCCGCTCGGGTTTGGGCCAGCACTCTCTTTGTAACGTTTTTAAGTCGCTCATATTCAAGTGCAAGTCGAGACTTTTCGATATCGTTGCTCCGATCACATTTTGTCCACGCTTGAAATGCTTGCTTCTTGTCGGTCACAGCTCGTTTGGTTTCGTCATTCCACCACCATGTTTCTTTCTCGATGTGATCATGTCCTGATATCGTTTCTAGAAGAGACTTTGTGTATCATGCATGCCTCGTGCATGCTGTTCCACATTTCTTGCGGGCTAAGTGAGTCTGCGATAACGTTTATATTAAGAAGTACTTCTTTAGCGCGTGCAATAAATCTTGTGCCTCGTTCTTTCGATAAGTTATACCACCGGATTTTAGGCTTTCTAACAGGCTCTCGTGTTTTTGGTGGTTCCGCTGTGAAGAATTCTGTAATGAGCAGCCGGTGTTGGGTAACTAGCGATTCTCCAAGGATTACCTAGCAGTCCTTGACACTGTTTCTCATCGATCTTTTGCAAAGGTGATAGTCTATTTGTGTTTCGTGGCCTCCGCTACTATAGGTGATAAGATGTCGTTGATGTTTTATAAACGTCGTATTTAAAACAGTGAGACCGTGGGCTTTACATGCTGCAAGGATGTCTTCACCAGCAGAATTTCTGGTTCCAAAGCCTTTACCGCCGTGGCAGTCCTCATAATCTACATTTGATTCTCCAACGTGGCCGCTTAAATCTCCATGTAGAATTCTGCGGCGCATTATTTCTTCCATCTCCAAGCTTTTTGAGGTCATCGATCCGACGTTCCAACTTGCAAACCGAAGTTTAGTAAAATTTAGAAACTTCATTTTGCCCGCCCCCGGAATCGGTCGGGCTCTAACACAAGCATTTCTGCTTGCCCAGGGATCACCCGAATACGTGGCAAGCGTGGTGCCCAGCGGGGTAGTGCTACAACTTGCGATCATTTCCATGAAGTTTTTTGTACTTTCGTACGAGATTGATTTGACACACGTATGCTCAATTGAAGTTAGTTGACTTTGCTTTTATCCCACCGGTAGTCGCCAGACGTGGGAACCCACTGATTGCATACGAACTTGTGGGAAAGTTTTAAAGGTGTTAAAGTGTCACAGGCTCATTTTTGATGTTATACTTGCCAGTATATGACTGATTCCTCATTTTAGTCGCCTTTTACGACAAGCAGAAAGCACTGCAGCACTATTCTCTATCCGGTGCTGCACGGATATTTGTTCTAATTTTCTATTAACTCTTTCTTCATCTTTAATTTATTTTATTTTGTTTTTATCTATTCATCCTTATAATTGTTATTATTAATATTTTTACTAGTTTTTTAGTTCTCATTATTTCATTTTGTTGTAACTTACTTTGTATAATTTGCTTATTGAATGTAATTTCTTTGTTCGTTTATATCCTGTGCAAATCTAATATCAAATATCAAATACGAGTACTTGTGCTGCCTCGAAGGTTATGGGTATCATTGATGGAACTCTGATGGTAACCACTGCTGATGAAGAAAATTTGCAGGATTTGTAATAATATAAGTGCCTTACAGGCAGAATTTTCAATTTATTAAATAGCCTTAAAGTGTTGGCTACGGGAGACGACGAATAGCATATTTTTCTTATCGCAGATTTTTGTAATACAGCTATTCTAATCTGGAATGGAAGATCCCAAAATAAATAATTTTTAAGATGAGTACTTTCGAAGATTATAAAAATTTCGTAGAGTGGATAACAAATATTGTTTTAAAATAGAAATAAGTTTTATGTAAAAATCCCGAAGAGCATCTTCGATATTGATGAACCCTACAATATATTTTACAGCTTTTTTAAAAACTTTATATATTACAGATAGCAAGGGAATCGGTCAATAGTTAACTCTTTCTTTTCTGCATCGTTTTTGAAAATTGGAATTACATTCGCCAGTTTTAATAAATCTGGGAAAATTCGCAAAAACATTCTGGGACTGAAAAATTTTGCCAAAACATCATTCCACACTTAAGGAAATATTTTTCCAAGTAAAACTGGAAATTCCATCATCACCACAAGAATGCGAGATTTTAAGGGTGTTAAGTATTTTAAGCAGTTCAGATCCCGAAATGGGCATGCAAATGAAGCTGTTATTGTAAATTGTACGACCTATGAGTTGTGTCGTTGAGCAAACGTTGCAGAAAGTTAAAACAAGTTAAAACAAGACGTTTGTGCTACTGAGGAAATTTATTGATTAAATTGATTTCCAATAATAACTGGATCTATAACGTCATCGTTATAAATTTTAAGCGTTATGGCTTTCAAGTGATTAATATTTGTGCAGTTTACAACATCCCATTCTTTATTAAGATCTCCTCGTGCACTTCTTAACTTGCTTTGAAACTATTGTAATATATTGTATCTTTTACGACAAGGCTTGATTTCTTTGTTGACATATACGGGTGTAGCGTGCTTTCCAAGTTAGATTAACTGGATGTTTGAAAGACTTGCTACGCAGCTTACATATGTGTAAGCTTAATTTGTTTAAGAAGGAAAACATTCATCCGGGTTTTAAGATTGATTTTACTGTGGATACACTAGATGAATCAATGATGTACAATTCATAGTCTACCGAAGCATTAAGGACACATCATACCAGTTTTCGTTCAAGAGTTTTTCAATTTTCATGTTACAGTTTTTTTTTTTTGGTAAACTTTAGAACAGTAAGTTTTAAAATGTTGTTGTTCTGTAAGCAGTTAATGACTAAATACGTCATACAGTGATCGGTAATTTGAAGGTCGAAGTTAAAACCAGCGCATTTGTTAGATATTAGTTTAGTTGGGTCCTTGATAAATGAGAGCAATGCATGTCCAGCCAGTAAGGATTCATACATAAAGGGTTTTTCATTAGGAACTTGACAACTTTGAATTTAATTTGTGAACGCACTCTTTCACTAATCATCAAACTGTCACTGGCAAGTTATTCAGTAAACTCAACATTTTCATCATGGTAAATTACACGAACGAGCAACGTCTGCAAATTATAAAAATTTTCTACCGAAATTCGGAGTCGGTGACTGCAACTTTAAGAGCGTTAACTCCAATTTTCGGTCGTAATTCTCGCCCT
The DNA here is from genome assembly GCA_949129095.1 of Volucella bombylans. Taxonomy (NCBI): domain Eukaryota; kingdom Metazoa; phylum Arthropoda; class Insecta; order Diptera; family Syrphidae; genus Volucella; species Volucella bombylans. The sequence goes on along the minus strand of OX422141.1, from coordinate 201,087,997 downwards.
AGTAAACAGGCAATAACAAGTCTAGTGCAAAAATTTGAGTCTACAAATTCGTTGTGTGATGTTGCCGTGTCAGTAACATAACGAGTTGGTCGAAGTGTCGAAAATATCGCTGCCGTTCAGGCGTCCATACCAAACGATCCAAATCAGTCAATTCCACGGCGTTCTCAAGAATTGGGCATCGCTCAGACCATATTATGGCGTATTTTGAGTTAGGATCTTGGTTTACACCCATACAAGATCAAGCTGACTCAAGAATTGAAGCCGATGGACCATTTGAAGCGACGTACGTTCTCCGATTGGGTTCTGGAGAAGATGCGCCAAGATGATGAATTTCATCGCAAAATCATCTTCAGTGACGAAACTCATTTTTGGCTCAATGGGTTCATCAATAAGCAGAATATGCGTTATTGGTCGGGTGAAAATCCAAATGTGCTTCATGATTCACCACTTCATCCACAAAAAAGAACTGTTTGGTGCGGTTTGCATGCCGGCGGCGTTATTGGCCATATTTTTAGGTTGACGATAACGATGGTCACGTTACTGTGAATGGTCAGCGTTATCGCGCCATGATCACCGATTATTGTTGGCCCGAATTGGAAGATATGGACTTGGACGACATGTGGTTTCAACAGGATGGTGCCACAAGCCACACAGCACACGCTACAATCGATTTATTGAAAAGTAAGCATATTGAGCGTATTATCTCAAGACATGGGCCAGTCGATTGGCCGCCTCGTTCGTGCGATTTAACGCCGCTTGACTATTTTTTGTTTGGCTAATTTAAATCATTGGTTTATGCCAACACGCTGACGACGTTGGAAGAGCTCAAAAAGCCAATATTGAACCCGAAATAGCGGCCGTTTCGGCCGAAATGTGTGGCCGACTCGTTGATAATTGGGTCCAACTAATCGACCGCTGCAAACGTGCCCGCGGTGGCCATATAAACGAAGTCGAGTTCCATTCATAAATGTTTTGATTGTACTTCAAGCCGATAATAAAGTTTTTGAAATATCTCAAATGGTTTGCGTTTTATTTAAAACAAAATTTGTCAAGTCCTTATTGGAAAACCCTATATATACAGAAACATTCTGGCGTAGAATATATGGAATATTAAGATCTCACAATAACAATAAAATTAGCCGCTTTTTCGTTACTTAATAAAATTTTAAATTCATTCAAAAACATTTTCAGAGGCATTTTTTGAAGTGTGTAAACACAAACGAGACTAAAACTAAACCACCAAGGCTGGTCGTTGTTCAAGCTAAAGCTTTCGGGCAACTTCGTGGCCATCACGTGGGAAATCCTTGGAGCACCTCCCATCACAAGCGATGCTTGCTCGTACCAAGAGGAGCTGAAACTCATCGCTTATGCCGATCAAAGATCTCTGGATTGTTACACCAAGGCCATAGATGGATTAGTAGAAACTTGGAATTGGCGCAAAGCTAGAGGTCGAGGCTAAGGACGATCCGAACCCTCCTCACCAGAACGTATTGTGGAGATCATCAGGGTCAGCAACTTCCCGAAACTGGATAAGGGGCCCTTATAGATGCGCGTTATTTATGATCAATAAAGAATCCCTTAACCCTCTAGCGCAGACTAAAGGCATTATCCGGTTCGGCTTCGATTCAATACGCCTAAGGGTTTATAAAAAGGATGAGCTGGATGCTGATAAGAAACTTCCTCCCCCTTTAACCGAATTAGCAAATTCAACCTCAGACCTTGGAGCGTTGATATGCTTTCCTGAAATGGATAGCGACGACTCCAATCTATCTGGACCGACACCTTTGACACTCTGCCGGAAATGCAAACTGACGACGAATTAAGAAGAGATCCATTACGATCAGAGGATGAAGATGAGCTCTTGGGTATATGTTCAGAATCGCAGGACAGCACCGTGGTGGAGGCTGCTTTTGTAGATTGTAGCAATGATGCTACAGTTTCTCCAGATTAATCTCCATTACTCCAAAAAGACCTCTACCGTACTTATTGTGCGTCTTTCCAAAAAGGCAGAAGACACCATCCTAATCCAGCAACCATGGATCGTAGAAGAGCTTTAGGGTTGCTATCGGTCAATGATCTTCGAACATATATAACTTAAAATTTAAAAAAATGTTGGTGCGACAAAACAGCGTGGAAAAAGGTTGATGACATGAAAATAGATTACTTTTTCTGCTTCCTAGTGTTGACCGAGTTTTGTACCCAGACACTCTTGCATAAAAGTCAGTGGAGGAGTCGGTCCACGAGGATCTAACTAAATTCAATTTGAGAGGATTTGAAAAACTGTCGAAATTCCAGTAAAACTCTGAACGAGACCAAGGATACAGAGAACCTGAATAACGCCCTCGCCAGCTCTTTAGAACTTTCCCGGCTAGTTATAAATAATTTTATCTCTTCACCTTTTGCACGTTTCTCCCAGATATACCTTTTTCAGCTTGAACACTTGGACTTGACATGACAGTTGTCTGTCATTGCCAATGTGGAATGTCTTGTATTCCAAAAGGAACAGTACTGAATTTACAATAGTTTTACTGCTACAGAATTTATTTTGTTGCCTATTTAGAGAAAACTTGATTTAGATGTCCAACCAATTCATAATGTTTACTTTTGGGGATTTGAGTATACCATATGTAGGTATTCCAAATACGAATATCAGGCAAAGAGCTTTTACTAAAATTCAAATTGCAAAAGCGTAGTGTCCTTCATGCCGCCAATAAGCAGTCTGCAATCTTTCTCACAGAATGATAGCAGGAAAATCTCTGATCTATTTCAGACGTCAGAAAGCACTCTTTCGATCAGAGAATGGCCTAAGCAGTTCATTGCCGACCTCATTTCCCTGGATCTCATTGCGACCTGAAACCCAGTCATGGCTCAATGAGTTCAGTTCTCCGACTGCGTTCAGAGAAGCCATGCATTCTCGAACTAATTTGGAAGTGGTGGGAGAATTAAACAAGGCCAATCTGTCTGTCGCTTTTTTTAAATAACTTAACACTCAAGTGGGTATGAATACACTTATAATGCCTCAGCATGTGTTAAGTTTTTTGGAAACTGGGATAGAGAAAGGAAGAAAGATGTTTGGGCTCAGTGGTTATTTTGCTCCACGGGTGGCATCCAACATTTTAATGGGGAGACTAAGTGCTTAGTGGAAGTTAGCAACAAGCCAACTTTTGATTTCTAGTCAACTACTCATCTTGCTTGATTTTCGTTAACTGAAAAAATGAATGTCTTTCGGGCGAGGCTGGGATTCGAACAGCGAACCTTCCGATTTGGAAGCCAGTCCACTACCACTTGAGCCACAGCTCCCTCATCGATTCTTCACAATATAGTTAGTTACTTACAGGATTGCTTTTATCTACGCTTGTACTACAGACACAATTTTTCCTAACGAGTAGAGAAATACAAAACTTAGCTCAGACATTATTCATGGAGTCATCCTTGAAGATCATATAAAACCTGGTCTGAGTTCTTGGCGAAACAACTCCTCTCCTTAAGATTCAATTCGATCCGTGCTTTTGTCGCAAGAAGAATTTTGTGTTCGACGCACAAGATCCATAAAACCCCTGTGCGTGTTGTACCAAAGACCACTTCTGTTAAACGTATGATGACTTTAAGAGTGCAGTCAATGATACTCGTGCGAACATCAAGAGAAGAGAGATTCATCATAGCGTCTAGAGTAGAGCCAGGTATGCTAGATATAGCTGAGATAGACCGTTTTTTTGAATCTAATAAAAGTAGAAGTGATGTACAATATTTTCATAAAATGCACAGAACAGCTGGCACATAGAAAATAGGTAGCTTTGGCAAAGCCGTAGAGATTCAATACGCTTTATTCGCTGACGGAGTGACGAAATCAATTTTAGGACAGGAAGTCGTTCGGTGATGCCTTTATCACCAGATTAGTTAAACCAATCAGCTTCATTCTTCCCTTGAAGAGAGCATCATCAATTCTAGGAGGATTCTCTTCTTCTAGTGAACCAATCATCAACCACATCTGGACATGGGAGCCAACACTACTGAAAACCAGGTCAGACGGTAGCGAGAAGCCCATAAAATGATTGTCTCTGACGTGGCATTAGTATCGCAGCATACAATAAGTTGTTGGAATGACAGTATTCAATGCGCTTGGTTACGGCCTTTGATAGTGGCTGGTAGCTGACGCAACGACCAATTTATATATCACCTGCCGTTCGTTCCATAGCTTATATTTGCAGCAACTTAATCCTGTTTGCAGGATTGAAGTCTAGGAAGAGTGAAAATCAGAACAATAAAGTAGTTCTCGGTCTTATCGATCGTTCATCACATAAATAGTATTACGAAACACCTTACACTCCCAAAACTACGAATACCTGTTTCTACACTCATGGTCTTTGTGTGGATATTATGTGTAAACCTGTTCACTGTGCACTAATTCGTTCCAAAGTTTTAATTAGAAAATTCCCAGGTTAATTGGCCCAAGAAATCTGCACCTATTTTCATGAGGACTTATTTGCCTTATTATCGTCTTCGACATTATGCTTAGTATAATGAATAGATGATTTAGTACAATAAGTTTAGGATTATTATCAACTCACTCAATTTCCGAACTACCAAAATCTCAATGCATCCATTAGACCATTGGAGTCTTTGTCTTTGGATTAGCTCAAATGATGAAGAATTAAATCTTATCTAAGACCAGGCCCTGCAGGTTCAATATTATTAAGTTTCTGTCACATTTTCCTCAAGAGGTAGATAAGGTTCCAACCGCTAAAGTCATTCTTTCACATCATTATAGGGATGTGCCTACCTCAAAAGGTTGGAGTTGATTACATCTTAGGGCATTCAAAATCCATCCACTAATTTCGCAATGGGATTTCTATAGTACTCGTTATGTGTGCAGTGTTGCTAGCTTTCAAAATTATAATTAAATCATTTGCGTTCCCAAAGGATTGCATTTTGCCGAGGCATAATCCTGATGGCAGCTCGCAGATAGATCGCATTACAAAATCGGAACCGTGCCTGGTGAGCAAAGTAATGCCCCCTTTTCCACTCCTTCTCGTATCGAGTAAAACTCCATAAAATCGTGGAACTACGAGTAAATGCATTTACTGTGAAAAGATTTTCCTAAGTGGGGTTGTCTGTCTAATGGAGCTTCATATGCTTTGACAATTAATTTTGACATAGTCGTACGAGTACGAATACGAGTACGAGTACGGATACGAGTATGGATATGAGTATTGAAAAGCTCACTTTACACTCTTAATGGCATTTCGAATGCATTTTTGATGGAGTTTTCAGAGCTAAATAAGTGTGCAGATACATTTATGGAAATCGTTGTTAAGTTATTCAAAGTCTATTGATCCTTAAAATCAAAGGATGCATTGTCTTGTGTTTTGTATTTATTTTCGAATATGTAGAACGGAATAAAGGATAGTGTTTCCAAGTAATAATTTTATTAAAGGCATCTTTTCAGTATTTTAATTTGAGATCTGATGCTTTGCTTTTGTTTTATATTAGATGGTTGGATGCTGTAGGAATAGAGTAGACACTGACTGGCATCAACCTGGCGGGCATCGTTGTTACTACATATGAGTTGTGCTTATTATACCTGCAAGTGGTAGCTATCGCGTACTGTTCGTTGTGTGTTCGCGAGTGTTGAACAAGAGACAAAAACACCACAGCTTCAAATGTAAGCAAAAAACAAACTTTATCTGGGCTACATCGACATTTTGGAGTTCAGGGTGAGCCCTTAATGGGCCTACGGCAGAGTTCACATCCCCAAAAGAGGTTACAGACTCGGCTAATCAATTTTGTAGCAGCTCGTAATACGGTGATAGGTAGCACTAAGTTTCAAAGACTACTAGTCCACACAGCAACCGGGTGCACTCCATATGGTCAAACCGCCAACCAAATCGACCATGTACTAATAGATGCGATAAGCGTATCAGACATTCTGAATATTCAAACATTCAAAGAGAGGCAGACGACCACTCGGACCACTTTCTCATTGCAGATAAATTCAGAGCATGACTATCCAATGAGAAAAAGCTGCGAACCAGAAAAAGAAATTCAACTTTGGGAGCCTTAGCATGACTGGAGTAGCCAGAGCGTACTGAAAGCACTTGATTGAGAGACACTCGCAGTAAATTCACTACCCAAAAACGGCAAAAATCTGTGAAACCAGTTTCGCGACATTACGAAATAGGTGGCCGAGACCACCGTAGACTATCAGACACCGCCAAAAAGGAGCCCTTGGTATGATGATGAGTACGTAGGCTGGAAAACGGTGACCGAAAATGCGCACCAGCAAACTCTTTAGCGCAAAACATGGGCATCGAGGGAACAGTATCAAGCCAGAGGAAGGAAAAAAGGGCCTACGCAGTCTAAAGATATCGAAAAGTCCTGCGATAGAAGATACATCCGGATGTTTTTCAGGAAAATTAAGCGACTGGCAGCTGACTTCAAGGAGCACACGCTCTTGGAAAAAGTGAAGGAAACGTAATCACCAAAGCACATGATCTGTTTAAGCAGCACTTCCAACAGTTATAACACTTAATTGGCATCAAGTAGAGAGAGGGTGAGAGTGCAAAAAGAAGTGCAAGAAGAGAACCCACATCCAATCAATGAAGAAGCCAGTATAGAAGAGGTTGGCTCAGCGATCAAAACTCTGAAGAACAACAAGGCCGCCCGCTGCGATAGTCTACCAGTATTAATGAAAGAACAGAGTTGAACCTGAAGCAAACGAGGATAAAACCAAGTACATCTTGTCAACAAAAAAAGAAGCATCTGTCCATCGCCTCGGACAAAACGTCACTGTTGACAACAGTAACTCCGAATTGGTTAAGGGCTTTACCTACCTCGGAGCAAACATCAACTCCACGAATGATACCCTCCTCAACTTTCAAACTAACTCGTAAGCCAAAATGCATGGTCTACAAAATATTTATTCTGCCAGTTCTACTCTATGGAGCCAAGTGTTGGACGATAAGCAGCAAAGCGGAGAGAAATATTCGAATATTTGGTCCCGCATGTAAGGAGATCGAATAGAGGAGAAGATATAAACAGAAACGCCATGAGCTGTATCAAGATGTGGATGGTTCGAAAAGCTAAACCGCGCAGCTAAACTATAATGTTCCAGCAAAGCGAGTCTTCGAATTACAGCTACCAGGTTCGGGGCTATAAGAAAGCCGGAACCTCCGTTTTAAGTACCAAGTCATCGCGAATGGCAGTGCGTCTAGACATCTTGAAGCATCATGCCCGGGATCGAAGGAAAGCAGAACTTCCTAAAGAAGTTGGGAAGCATTCGGTTAGTCTGCCAGCAACCTGGCAAGTCATGACATTTGCAGTTGTGCTCATATGAAACCCAACTGTCAGTGGAAGCTTTAACCGAGAACGAAGGTAGACCGGACTTAAGTTCGGTTCCTAAAACACTCTCCTCTGAGTGTTGCCTGGCAAATTCATCTGCGATTTCATTTCCCGTGATCTCATCGTGACCTGATACCTAGACATCGCAGCCCTCTCATTGCGTTCAGTGATATCTTGCATTCTCGAACTAATTTAGAATTCGTAAAAACGTTCAGCAAGGCTTTAAGCTTTTCGCCCATCCACAGATGCTTCACATACATAGTACGTTAGTTCGTTGTCATCAGGATTGCTGATATCTCCGCCTTGGAAGACAGACGCAAGTTTTCCTAACGAGGATTAAAATCTAAGGTTTTCATCCTCCAGAAAGACACCAACTACTTAACTTAGATCAGTTTTGGAGCCATCCCTGTAGAACCGACTACAGTTCGTTCCGGGTTCAGATTCTGGCTGAAACCAATGTTGGGCACAGGAAAAGTCGATTTCGTATTTTTTCTGCAGTAAAAAATGTGTAAAAAATCATGATCTTGTTCATTTATTTCCAGCATCCAATCCTCGAAAGTACAGCATTGTGCGCGATCTGCGGGCTTCAATTCATGTGTCAGCATGTGGTTGTGGATAGGCCCAATTCCTATGATCGTCTCGAAATAGACACACATGTATTTTCAGTCAACTTCTCAGCTTCGGCGGGAATATTTTCAGCTGACTTTGCAGGACGAACACGAGTTGGAGTCTTCATATCACGAGACGTTTACCTACATTTATCGATTAAGTTCACTATAGTTGTGCGAGAAGGCGCCTGATGATGGCCACAAGCAGTATGAACTTTGGGAGACAATTCCGCGATATTTTCACCCTTTTTGTAGTGATTTTTCGCTATTTCATTGTGCTAGTATGTGTCTAACCATATTTAATAGCATCCTAGTTTTTACTTATCAAAATTTCATAGCAATGATGGTTGAATGTTTACAGTTCAACAATATCGCGAAATTTAAAATTACATCTCTTGTTGATAGGGACAGAATTAAGACTCTAGCATTGGGAACGCTTTGGCACTCCTGGTATAGCTTAAGTCAAGACACAGAGTTTTGCGATATGATTGACACCTGAAGTACGTACAAAATAAATTAAAGCAGTTGAAGAGTTTGTCCAAGCCCAGAACCCAGGAACAGCAACAATCTGCTCACAAGGTATTTCAGATGAGATAAAAAAAAGATAGAGTGAACATTTAGATCTAGGGAACAATGAAGCAGGAAGCAGAACCTCTTCTTAGCCAAGGGGAGGTTAGTATAGCAAAGCTATTCAAAGCAGGGTATCAAGTATATCAGTCCTTTTTATAGTAAAAAAAGTCAATCTTTTGTCTTGGAAGAACTACCTATTACCCGACAAGTGGGCTTCAACCCTCACAAAAAAAATCCGCATTTTTATCAACTATGAGGCCACATAAAATGGTAGAGGTCTACAAGCCAATAATTTATTCGGGATTCCTAAAAACCTACTTCGTAATGCTCAAAAATTCTAGGTTTCGGTACTCGTATTGTAAGATACGAAAATCCCTTTTGTGAACTGCTCCAGACTTATGTCAAATTCTGGCAAGTAAACAGATTTACATGGAAAACCCCATTTTCGTTGGACTTTTAGTCGCGTTTAGGACAATTTAAGAACACGTGAAAGGATGTGGTCTGAAGGTAAATGAGGACAAGACAAAATATGTACACGGCGTCGACAGACACATCCTCGTATCTCCACAAATGTCAGCTTAGTGGATATCCGACAAATGTCGACCAACGGAAACTGTTGCTATTTTGAGTTGCCAAAAATTGCCGATTTAAAAGTTCTTAACTCAAAAGACCAAAAGATTATTTTTCAACAACAACATGATCCTACGAGTACTATTGCTACTGTATGACACGGATACCGTATTGTACGATAAACAGGGTAATCAGGACGGCGCTGATATTATGGTGTTCCTAGGGAAAATAATTTAATCGCATATTACTTTTAAGTATTTTGCGCGGGGAGAGCAGATGGATGAAATGGCACAGCTGCGATGTACTTGGATATGGATATATAGAGCTAAGATACGAGGCATACATTGGCACTGTAAAATCTATTAAATAAACGACAATTCCTGGTCCTAGTTCGAGACGTAAATAAGGGCCAAATTCCTGCTTCAACGATTAAGTGGCCAGGGTTCAGAGAAGACTTAATTTAATAATAATCTGGAAGGTGTTTCCCGGCGATTTTACAAGCTTTTTTTTTTCTTTATAATGAGCTCGTGCTCAAGGTGTTTGTGTACCCTTAAGGTGATTGTTCACAGCGCGGGCAAAGGAAATTTAGGGAGGACGAAAAGAGAGGTACCGATGTACATTGCTTTTAAATGTTTGCAAGTTATAACGACCAGGAAATACAGAGATCGGCAGGGCATTCCATAAGCGAGTTGTACGGCTTACGAACGAATCACGATATTTTAGAGTACGTCCGAAAATGGGCTTGAGGGTATACTGATGAGCATTCATAGCGAGACGGGTGTTACGGTTGAAAGTTTGAATGGGCGGAATGCTACTGGCGATTTCAGTGGAGCACTGGTGGTGGAAATAGCGATAAAACAAAGTGAGACACGAGACATTTCGTCGGTGTTCGAGGGTGTCCATTGATTGACTGATATTAGTATCGTCAATAAGTTTTATCGCGCGGTTTTGAATCCTATCTAGCAGGTGCAGAGATGTTTTAGGAGCACCTAACCAGATGTGGGAGTTGTACTCCAATTTTGGGCGGATGAATGCCTTATATATTGAGGCCAGATCAGAGGGGGTAAAATATTTCTTAAATCGCTTGAGGAAACCTAGTCATTTCGCAGCATTTTTGGCGATATCAAATATGTGGTCATTCCAACGTAAGTTGTCATTGACACACATACCGAGAATGGAAAGTTTTTCGGTTTCGACGATGGAAGTGCCATTCATAGATAATCGCTGGGTGTTTAAATTTCGCTTTAAAGACAGCAGACAGCATTGTGTTTTGGAAGCATTAAATTCCACTCTGTTGATAGTTCCCCAATTGGTTGTGCTGTTGATATCGGAATTTAATGAGCTTAGCATACGCTGCCGTTCTCATTCTACAGCCGAAGAGCAGGGCCGTGAGTCCGGGAACGAATATGAAAAGCAGAGAGTACTGTCATCAGCAAATGAATATATTGGATTAGAAGTAACAGACAGAAGATCGTTGATGAAAATTAAAAAGAGTGTCGGTGACAGAACTGAGCCCTGGGGCACACCAGCATTTATTTTGTGAATATCAGACTTGAAACCGTCCAAGACTACTTGAAGTGAACGTTCCGAAAGGTAATTTCTAATCCATTGAAGAAGAGAGTCGTCGATCCCAAATGCACGCATTTTCGACAAAAGAGCCTGATGCCAAACTCTGTCAAATGCCTTAGAAATATCAAGTGCAACTATCTTGCTTTCGCTAGATTGATGTACGCTTTGGTTGCACTTTTCGGTGAGACATGCCATCAAATCACCAGTGGACCTGTTGCTACGAAAACCGTACTGCCGGTCATTGAGAAGTTTTCGTGTTTCGAGATATTTCATGAGCTGACGATTTATCAGTGTTTCCATGACCTTGGAAAGAAGGGACGTAAGTGCAATGGGTCTGTAGGAGGAGAGAGAAGATGATTCGCCTTTTTTAGGGACGGGCTGGACAAATGCTGTTTTCCATCTACTCGGAAAGAGTCCTAAAGTTTAGGATTGATGAAAAAGCTTACGCAGTGGTTTTGCCAGCGTGGAAGAACACCTCTTCAGAAGAAGGGGAGATATACCATCTGGACCAGCGGATTTATGTATGTTGAGATCTTTAAGTACTCTTGCTACTACACGAGTGCGAAAGTATATTCGTCCCATTGAAGATTCGACGCACTCAAGTGTAGGCCGAGACAAAGCACAATCTGGGAGTGTTGAACTGGCCGCAAAGTGTGCAGCAAGCAGATTGGCCTTATCCAAAGAGCTGACAGCTGGAATGTCATTGTAAATGAGCGTTGGGATGGAGGATGAGGCGGTATTTCTAATGTTTTTGACGAACTACCAAAAATTTTTACTGCCTTTGGGACATTGCAGTATTTTTTGCCTCAGTTTTTGGTCGTATAGGAATTTCACACGCTTAAGAAAGGCGTTGCAGTCATTTCTGACTCGTTTGAACTTTTTTCGGTTTTCCTCTGTCGGGTTGGTCTTGTAGGACCGAAAAAACATTTCTCTAACCCTGACGGCCTCTTTACAGCTCGAGTCGTACCATGCCTTTTCTTTTGGTTTGATACTCTTCATCCGATGAGGAACAAAGGGTCTCATTCCAAAGAGAATGGTGCCTTCCTAAAGAAGCTGTTAAGACCGCTCCAGTTGGCTTTCTCGTATTGCCATACGGTTTTTTTAGGAATTTTTTCTCGAACTGTGTGGTCGGTGTACGAGAAATTAGCTGATATGACACAATGGTCCGACGAGCCTAGAGGGGAGAGCACATCAATGGTGTACTTATCAGGGTGAGAAGTTAAAAACAAGTCCAGTGTGTTGGCGGTATGACTATCAACGTCTGGTATTCGCATGGGCTCATTTACAAGCTGCGTTAGGTTGTTTTCCGCAGCGAAGATATCAACACACCGTCCTTCGGGTGTTGTCTGTCCAGAATGTCGAAGCCACCCAGAATTGTGTATATTGAAGTCGCCCGTAATAACGATTTCAGTATGAGGCTACAGGGATACAATTCTTTGAATGGAGTCAGACAGCGCATCAAACTCGTTAAAAGTTGAATTGCTGTCCAGTTTGGGGCTTCTGTAAATAAAGCAGCACATGAAGTTGAATTCCGGATTGGAACATGGATCACATTGTGGTGGAGTTTGATAAGCTACATCACTACGCACATAAATGGCGAGACCGCGGTGAGAGAAAAATAATGGCACTAGTTCATAGCCAGGTAGCTTCAGATCAGAATTATCTGACAGGTGTGGGCGCGGATCTACCTGTGTTTCACTAAGTGCCAAAACAGCTGGTCTCTACTTACAGACGTGGACGTACGCAGAAAAGTGATTACTTTTTAGCCCGCGTACATTGGCTACGTCTACCCTGAATTCCCTAGTCATAATCACAGACAAACACAGAAAACACAAACACTAACGTTACTAAGCAAGGCTGCGGAGTGAAAATTCTGACATTGATTTACCGGATCAAATTGTTGTAGGTGTTATGCCCTTACAACAATATGAAACAGTGTACCAACAAAATTTTCACTCACAATCCGCCATCAGTTGTTACATACTTTTTTTATTTTTGCACACGCGCGCGGTGTTTTTTTTTTGCACAGCACACAATAATATTGCGAGTGCACTGGTTGAGTTGTGCACTCTACGGTGGTCGACTCGGTACTGTTTTGTATCCAAGCTGGTGGCTGTGTCTTTGGCAGAGACCTTAAACAGTTCTGAAACTCGTTAAATAAGGCCTAAACGTTCAAGTGAGTTAATTTTTTATAACAAGTAATAGCAAGACAGTCATCACAACTTCGGAATATCTATTCTCGAATTGAAGTGGAGTGGAGTAACTCTAGCTAGAAAGGCCCCAAGTCAACCTCTTCCGCACTTAAGAGTTTCCCCAATTCTCTTCAAAATTTTCCTCCATAACCAAGTAAATAAAATCGCCTATCTGGCTTTTCAAAGTAAATCCCTACAACTTAGTCAAGAAAAAGAACTTCACAATCGACTCCATTACTACCCAGTTTTGACCCCCTAAAATAAATCCTTTCAAAAAAAACAACGGGAAGAAAAATCATTTTTAAAGCTTTTTTCGGCATGAGTTTATATCCAAACAAATCCAATACATCAAACAACATTTGTATGCAAAGCCTAAGACAGCCAATAAATAAAATTTACTCAAGAGTCTTTCTACATACAAAATAGGCTAATGGAGTTGCTCCAATTCACTTCACACGAATTGGGAATAGAAAATGCGGAAAAAAAAAACACAAAAATGGAAACGCAAAACACCAGAACCCACACGTTTATTACCAATATCTTATTGGCTAAATGAGCCCTCTAGGCATTGCGTATACTACCCTCAGCACAAAAAAAAAACAAAAAATAATGTAAACAAAACTCACCCTCACCTTCCGACAGTCGCCCAGATTCATCAGAAAACGAAAAACTTTTCCAGTATAAAACTAAATTCAAGTTTTCCAACAAATTCGAATGCCAATAATTTAGTCACGTAAAGGCCACAGTCGGATTTTATAGTCAAAACGTTATAATAATACTCCACACGAAAATAGGGACCCTGGTGCGAGTCGGGTCCAGGCATATTCCAATTGCCCACCTTCATAGAACCGAGGAGGCAATACCAATGTAGAGACCAATTAGAGAAAGCAAAGCACGGATATAGGGAGCAAAAGGAGAGCTAAGTCGAAAGGATGTTCTTTGCTAATTAATTTTCTGTTGCATTTTCTATTTTGTATATTTTCTTCTTTCACCCCAATGTTGCTTCGAAAGTACAACACAAAGTAATAACTAAAGCCGCACTCGCATTGCCGTACGCTTAATTATATTTATCAAATTACTGAGTGAATGGTTTTTTTCTTTTTCAAAAAAAAAAGAAAAAAGAAAAAAGTTTAAGGAAGACCTTATGGGTTGAAAGGATTAAAGAAGGATTTTTACTTTATTTCCCCCTGTTTCAGCGGGAATACTCCTTTCATTTGGTTTGATTGAGGATAGAAAATTCTTAGCAACAAAAAGAATAAATTCACAACCTTCACAATATACTTGAATTTTAGACAGTGTGACCAGTTTGATTTATTTTGAAATATTCCTTTTGAAAAGGGTTGCATGATGAAGAGCCTATGAAATCGTGTGAAATTGGACACTCAGCACATAATATTCGTACCTACAACCTTAGACCAACGTTTAAAGTTTCACATCACAGCGCTGCTCAGAATCGTTCGTGTTGCGCTATGCTTGTTTGTAATGGCTTGCCAATTTAGATTAAATATAAAATACGTACTTGCATTGTCTTGGTGGAAAAGAACTTTTTTCTTGGCCAAATGAGGTCGGTTTTTTTTCAAATCGTCATTTAATCGGTCCAATAAGTTGGCATAATATTCCCCATTGATTGTTCTTCCCTTTTGAAGGTAGTCAATGTGGATTATCCCGCGTGCATCCCAAAAAACAGTCGCCATAATTTTATTGGCTGACAAACCCACCTTGGCCTTCTTTGGCGCCGATTCACCCTTAGAAACCCACTGCTTTGACTGTTGTTTGTTCTCTGGTGTGTTGTGATGGATCCATGTTTCGTCCACGGTTACAAAACGGCGCAAAAACTCCTCCATATTGCGATTAAACAACGCCAACCTACCTGTGAAGTTGTTACACGATTGCGTTTGTGGTCGACTGTGAGCAAACGCGGCACCCATCTTGCGGAAAGTTTTCTCATGCCCAAATGATCATTCAAAATTGAAACCACTGAGCCATGCGAGATCCTTACGGCTTCCACAATCTCTCGCACTTTCAATCTTCGGTCGGCCAACACCATATCGTGAATTTTTTCGATTGTTTCAGGTGTAGAGACCTCAACTGGGCGTCCAGGACGTTCGGCATCTTCAGTGCTTGTACGGCCACAACGAAATTCAGTAAACCACTTTTTTACCATTGAAATCGATGGTGCAGAGTCCCCATAGTATTTATCAAGCTTAGTCTTGGTCTCGGTAATGGTTTTTTTTTCGCAAGAAATAATGCTTAATAAGCACACGAAATTCACTTTTTTCCATTTTCTCCTCAAATTAGTGAGTAGTCTGATAAAAATAGCTGTCAAACACAAACTAACTGATGCAGCAAGTTTAAATTTTGACAGGAGTCAACTGACAGATGCCTGTTGACAGGAGCAGTGTTGCTGTTTCAGTAAAGAGGTCAGAAAAAGTCACGGACTTATTGACCCGCCCTCGTATGCCGAGCTAAAAAGTCATTACTTATTTGTATACAAAAGCATCTGCAAATATAGGCCTTAGTAAAATACAGGTAGGTATACCTGGGATCACACATATCTGAAACTGCCCGGATAGGCAAAAGTTCCGGTATTCTATTATCGTCGGGGTGTCTTGTCATTTACGTGTGTAGTCAACTTACCAAACTCCAGCATTATACGAGTATGTATAGGGTTTTCCAATAAGGACTTGACAACTTTTTTTTTTAAATAAAACGCAAACCATTTGATATATTTCAAAAACTTTATTATCGGCTTGAAGTACAATCAAAATATTTATGAATGGAACTCGACTTCGTTCATATGGCCACCGCGGGCACGTTTTCAGCGGTCGATTCGTTAGACCCAATTTTCAACGACTCGGCCACACATTTGAGCCGAAACGGCCGCTATTTCGCGTTCAATGTTGGCTCTGAGCTCTTCCAACGTCGTCGGCGTGTTGGCATAAACCAATGACTTAACATAGCACCACAGAAAATAGTCAAGCGACGTTTAATCGCATGAACGACGCGGCCAATCGACTGGCCCATTTCTCGAGATAACACGCTCACCATACTCACTCTTCAATAAATCGATTGTAGCGTGTGCTGTGTGTTTTGTGGCATCATCCTGTTGAAACCACATGTCGGACCAAAAATAATCGGTGATCATGGCGCGATAAGGCTGACCATTCACAGTAACGTGACGATCGTTATCGTCGACGAAAAAATATGGCCCAATAACGCCGCCGGCATGCAAACCGCACCAAACAGTTATTTTTTATGGATGAAGTGGTGATTCATGAAGCACATGTGGATTTTCACCCGACCAATAACGCATGTTTTGCTTATTGACGAACCCATTGAGCCAAAAATGAGCTTCGTCCTGAAGATGATTTTGCGATGAAATTCATCATCTTGGCGCATCTTCTCCAGAACCAAATTAACCCAGCTTGATCTTATATGGGTGTAAACTAAGTTCCTTACGCAAAATACGCCGTAATGTGGTCTGAGCGATGCCCAATTCTTGAGAACGCCGTGGAATTGACTGATTCGGATCGTTTGCTACGGACGCCTGAACGGCAGCGATATTTTCGATACTTCGACCAAACCGTTGTCTCACTGTCACGGCAACATCACACAACGAATATGTAGACTCAAATATTTGCAATAATCTTGTTATTGCCTGTCTACTAGGGCGAGAATTACGACCGAAAATTAGAGTTAACGCTCTTAAAGTTGCAGTCACCGGCTCCGAATTTCGGTGGAAAATTTTTATAATTTGGAGACGTTGCTCGTTAGTGTACTTTACCGTGATGAAAATGTTGAGTTTAAAAAATAAATTGACAGTGACAGTTTGATGATTAGTGAAAGAGTGCGTCCACAAATTAAATTCAAAGTTGTCAAGTCCCTATTGGAAAACTCTTTATCTGTTCTAGTCCTGAATTCAATTTCAGTTTAAAATTCCGTCTCCTTAAGTAGACTATTCATTTACAAAATACCCAAACTGGACAGGAATCTGGTAGCAGGCAAGCCATCGGGTTTTGGTCGCAAAAACAGAAAAAAAAGTGAGGGAAGGAAAACTACAAGACATTAGAAGATGGACATCAGCTGTTGTAAAGTTTCAAGCACAAAAAACTAGTGCGAATTATAGCCTTCGAATCACTCTGAGTGAAGAAAAAATCTCTCTCCGTCCTATTCGGACTCCCACCCCTGTATTTGGAAACCAAATACACCTGAGTTTCAAACCACTACAAAAACGATTTTTCCTTTCTCCTCCTTCTACCTTTCCGCCCGCACCCTGACAACAGTAAAAGGGTATCTAACCCTTAGGCGCGCGTAAATTATAAAAAAAAAATCAGGCGCGCTTCATACATACGCTCAAAAATACAGCATGGAAGGACCGAATACTAAACAGATTCAGTTTCACACGTTTTCCTTGAAGGGTTAGTTAAGATCGAAAATAATTGCCGTAATACGCGTTCCAAGCCGAAAGCGTGAATATGAAACGAATGCTCAGAATACTACCATAGAATGCTTCCGGACTTATACAAAAACATGACGAGGTAGAAATATTCATACAAAGAAAGGATATTGACATTGACTTTGTCTCAGAAACCTACTAAAAGAAGAGAACGTGTCTCAAAATAACAGGCTAAAAGGATTATTACGCTTGTCATCAATCGGAAAGTAGAAGATAATTGAGCATTTCGAAGATTTAAAAAATAAATCTCAAAACGGCGCAAATAGTCACAATGCGTGTAAGAAACAAACATCATTTCTTTACCATTTCATCTAAAGGGTCTTTCAATACGGATGCTCGATTTTTAAATACTCGTATAAATAAAATAAGATGTGCGTGAGATATCCACTCATTCTTCTTTTATTTGAAAAAAAAAATTGTAAGCCTTGACGTTTTGTTTTTTAACCCAACTCTTCAGCTCAACTCTTTTGATGAAATTGAGAATCTCTCTGGTGGAGATATTGAGAATCTCTCCAGGTACTTAGTCCACAGTCTGAATAAGACCTATTTTGTGTAGCTGACATCGAAGGTGGCAATGCCCGGTTAGAAATCCAACAAGTCTTCAGATATCATCTCTTTTAGGGTATAGAGATTCTTTGATTTTTTTGTGAAAAGGTTCGATGACTCTTTTAGCCTGGCGAAGCCCTGGGATGTGCTTCCTATGGCGTATACACATTTAGTTCTCCCACCTCTTTACCCCTGAGTTAATCGGCTCAGAGCCGTTGAAATAATCCGTTTCTAGCCAGTTCATCGGCTATTTCATTTCCGACCATATCTTTATAACCAAGCACTCATCAAAGTTTTACTTTGTTCTTATGGGAGAGAGATCTTGTGGTGTATTGAAGCAATGCTAGACTGCCCGCTGGTATATACTCGTAGATGGGACATCCTTCATTTTCTTATCGAGAATGAGATGAATGCGCACCTGAATGGCATGTATTTCCCTTTTGAGATACATTGGGACTTTTTCCCATTGGTTGCGAAATTCTGCTGTTCGGACCAAATATACCAGCACCCACCCAGTATCCATCTTTGATCCATCCGTATACCTCTTGATACCTCGAAGGTTTGGGTGCGGTTTTTGTAGTTCCATGCTTTTCGGTTTGGGATCACTATATTGAACCTTCTGTCGAAGAACAGAATGTTAAGTTGGAGGTCGTTTACCGCGAAGATCATGTCAAGCTCGGAGATTTTGGCCAGAAGATTTATTTGATCTATGTGATCTGATTAATCTCTCCTGTTTGCAGTAGCCTTAATGTACTGTGAATTACCATCTTTTTTATACAAAGTTAAAGTAATGAAGGCTTCTATAGTTACATGCGTGCATTCGGCATGCAAGTCTTTGTAACCGCTGAGGCTTTTGTATTGCAGATTTCTGATTTGTTCCATTGTATCACTACCGTATATATCCATTGGGTGACCCTTGCTATTAGTTCCCAGGTCTTACCGTACATACGACGGCAGGCTCATGTGGTTTTAGTCGCATTGGTAATTTTATTATTAACATGTGAATTCTAATTTACAGATTTGATTGACAGATTTTCTCCAACACACCAGTCGTTTACTATTGTATCTTTAGAGTAGTCTGTATCTTCTAGCAAACGGCTTTAGGGTCACTGATATGATTAAATCGCCGGCATATCCTATTGTTTGATAGCCCAGGTTACTATCTAACTACTAAGTAGGTCATCAATGACTAGTGTAGTGACCAGTGAACAGTAAGTCATCAATGACCAGTGACCATAAGAGCGGTGAGAGAACACCTCTCACTGTCATTGTGTACAATGGACAACTTTTGAGATTTTAGTCTCACCGGGAGATGTAGAGATTTTCCAATTTACGAGAAATCCTTGTTTTTTTTGTTTTTTTTTTATAATTTAAGCGCGCCTAAGGGGTTAGATACCTTTTTACTGTTGCCAGGGCTCGGACGGAAGGGTAGAAGGAGGAGAAAGGAAAATTGGACGAGAAACCCTTGTTGGACATGGCTTCCAAAATAGATTCATATCCGGTATTACCAAAGAACGCACATTTTGCAACCTCCTTTGATCTGTGTTACCAGATTTAGTAGAGCGTCTTCCATGGATTGTTCGTTCCTATATGCATATTGGTGAGGATGCAGAGGTGAATTTCTGTTGAGAAGGTCTCTGATGTGTAAGTCGATAAGTCTTTCTATGGTTTTCAGAAAATGGTCAATAAGATTTAGGTAGTTCACTAGGTTTATCTGATTTGAGGATACAAACTACCGCCTTTTGCGATATATCCCCAGTTGAAGTTACAATATATTTAAATAAGGCGATTAAAGAGGGAAGAACCTGCCTTATACAGTTTAAATGAGTTTATAGCCTCTTCCACGACTTTCTCACACAAATCTTGCTGAATTTAATAGATGGCGTTCGTTATGTTGACTTTATTCGCATAGACCTGCGATTTAAGATAGCCCCAAAGGAAGAAGTCTAAAGGCGTTAAATTGTACGATCACGGTAGCCAGTTCACGTTGCCGCCGCGCGAGATAACCATGCTCTCAAATCGATCGTGCAGAATATCCATCAGGACATACGTTGTGTATTCTACAAAAAGTTGCTTATCATCGATCTGTGGCGCTAGCCGCTGACGGTTACAGCAATGCCAGTTTCATTTTTTCAGGAAGTACGGACCGATGATTCCATCAGACCAAAATCCACACCAAAACAGTGACTTTTTCGGAATGCATTTTGTGCTGATGTATATCGTGTGGATTGATATCGTCCCAGATTCGACAATTCTGCTTGTTCAAATATCCATTCATCAGAAAATGGACTTCGTCGCTAAAGATGTTTTTTTTGCTGACAGTTTCTTGAATAGAGCTCTGATTTTGAAAAAAAAAAATTGAAGATTTTCAGACATTGTTCAACGCTGTAACCTTTCATGGTGATTTGCTATACACTATTGAACAATTCACAACAAATTTGGCAGGTATTGCGTCCCTATTTACCAGTTTAGTTTTCTCCGATACAGCAAAATATCTGGGTCTCATTTTTGACAGGAAACTAAACTGGAAACCTAACATTCAAGAAAGAGTCAATAAAGCTACAATAGCTTTATTCTCTTGCAAAAAAGCCATTAGGAATAAATGGGTCCTTCAACCTCGCATAACCCACTGGCTATACATCTCGGTCATAAGACCGATACTTACTTACGGCGTGGTTGGCCGGTGGACGGCCTTGGAAAATGCAGTCAACCGCATTAAACTAAGCAGAGTCCAAAGAACAGCATGTCTATGCACAAGCGGAGCCTTGCGTTCTACCCCCTCTGCGGCATTAGATATTCTGCTTCACACCCCTCGACATTTTTAGCAAGCAAGTAGCTGCGACTGCAGCTATTCGCCTTAAAGCGACTAAACAGTGGACAAATAATTCATTTGGCCACGCCAATATTCTTAATATATTTGGAATCCTCACAGAGAACATCGATTACACCATACCTGAACTTTAGTTTGACAAAAACTTCCATGTAAGCTTCCGCTCTAGATCATTCTGAGAGGAAGATGCTTTCATGGAGGATAAGTCAATCCATCTCTACACAGATGGATCTAAAACCGATAGCGGAGTTGGTGGCGGTGTTTTCTCAGATAAGCTAAATCTAAGCCTCTCTTTCCACCTTCCAAATCACTGTAGCGTGCTCCAGGCGGAAATTTTGGTGATTAAAGAAGCTCTGTCCTGGGTGAAGAAAAACGTGATATCTGCAAATGATATCCGCATATTTTCGGATAGTCAGGCCGCCATCAAGTCCCTGGACTCGGTCTCATTATATTTTAAAACAGCCCTTGAATGCCGATCATCTCTCATGGAGATGGCAGAGCAGTTCAACATTCACCTTTGTTGGGTGCCGGGCCACAGAGACATTCCAGGGAACTGCAGAGCCGATGAACTCGCCAAAATTGGAACCACTCTACCTATCCTACCGGACAAAGGTAATATAGGTATACCAATCGCTACGTGCAAACTAACACTAAAGCTAAATGCCAATAAAAGAACAGACCTTAGGTGGACTGCTGGACAAACATGTCTAGCGATCAAACAGATCTGGCCAAGGCTGGATCTGAGTCGCTCTAAGTATCTGATCCTTTTAGATAGGAAACATCTCAGCGCCATAATAGGTGTCATTACTGGACACTGCCTCATAGGCAAGCACGCAAGAGGACTTGGCGCTTTTACTAATGATTTCTGTAGAAGCTGCATGGACGAGGAAGGGGAGGAGACAATCCCCCACCTACTCTGCACATGCCCAGCTCTCTCCCAGAGAAGGAAGCTTCATCTACAACGACCTAAACGATCTAGAAAAATTAGACGTTAACAGTCTCCTACGCTTTATTATATGCTCAAACTGGTTCCAGTAGTAAGAAGATCATAGATCCATGTGGCATCAGAATTGGCCAATAGGCCTAAGTTGGTTGGTATTTCCAACAGCCACTCTTACCTAACCTAACTTAACTTGCGTCCCTATTGAAAGACTCTAATAATTTGTTTCCCGAAAATTCCAGGTAGAGATTCGAATTAAGCCTTGGAGGAAGCCGATATGGTCCAATTACCCAAAAACCCTGCCCACATATTAACCTTAAACTTATGCTGATGAACTCTGTGTTTTATGGATTGGGGTTTGGTTTCTGCCCAGGTATGTAAGTTGTGGAAAATAGCGATTCAATCCCTGCTGAATTGGGACTCATCAGTCCAAACAATTCGTCCCATAAATTGTTTGTAATTGTAGAATTAAAAACAATTCTATGAATCTCTTGATTGTATGTCCTGTACTGGTATATGAAGGAATGTATGCATGCCCTTTGAATATACTCGTAAAATTCTCCAGATGTACGCTCTGGTTTTTTTGCTCGCAGGATACTTTAAATGAATTGGATCCAATTTTAAAAGAGTGGGACACCGAAAAGAGACCTAAAAATTTAGCACCGCTAGTAAGATTAGGAGTACCTGAAGCATTAAGAGGAAAAATTTGGCAGAAACTGGCTAATGTGGAGAGCAAAATCGACATGGCCGATATGTACAGAACATTGAACACCAAAGAGACAAAATGCGAAACAGTGATTCAACGTGACATACATAGAACATTTCCGGCCCACAAATGCTTCAGAGAGACCGGAGGCTCTGGAAAAGATGTCCTATTTAAAGTGTCCAAAGCCAATGCAGTTTATGACAGTGGAGTTGGTTATTGCCAGGGTTTAAGTTTTATCGCTGCAAGTTTGTTGTTAGACATGCCAGAGGAGCGTTTTAGTCTCACTTATGTATGAATATGGCTTACGTGATCTTTACAAACAGGGCTTTGAATCACTTTACCTACGACTTTTCCAACTTGATCGTTTTATACGCGAACAATTACCCAAACGGTGTAAATGTAATCGAAGGGTGCGGTGCGGTGTTGGTTTCTTAGCCAAGCCCGTAAAATCATGAAAGTGGCATGCGAGCGTAAAGTTAAAAAGCTTAAGTAGTATGAGGATGAGTTCTTTATACAAAAGAAGAATGACGAAAGAATTGAAAAAGAGGCACAAATCTATGAAGCGAGATTTGAGGAAGAGCGCAAGAAATTTCAAGCCAAAATTATGCAATTGCAACAGAAATTAGAGGAGAACAATGAGAAATCCAACCAAATGGAGAAGACACATACAGGCATTATACATTATACAAAATGTAGAAGAGATGACTAAATGGCGTTTGCTCTGAAAATATCGAGGAAGATTCATCTCTTAAGATGAAACAGATGAACCAGCATTGGGTCCAGCTCTACAAAGGATGCGCGATCTAGAACTCGAATTGGCACAAGCTAAACTTGCTCAAGTCGAAGCCGAGTGCAAGAATCAAGATCTAAACCATCAGTTGAACGCCACCCTTTCAGAAATTCAAACAAATCGCAGTAGCTGGCAACCATGGCTCTCGAAAACATTCAACTCTATCCAAGAAAAAGTTTCGACGCGGCGTGATCGCCCAACATTCCAGTCGTACACAAATTCAAGTCCCGATGCATGTAGCAATCCGGTAGTTTAGAAAGATGCACTGTGCATGTGGCAAGAGATTTTAAGAGAGAGATAGAGGGACCACTATTTCATTTGACTTCATCAATTATTTTTTAGTTGTTTTTTTTTCTGTTTCTTTTGTATCTTCATCCATTTCCATTGTGTAATATGTTTTGTAACTTTTTGCAATGTACAGGGTGTCTCAAAAGAAAGTTCACATTTATTTTAGTTATTGTGTGAACGCAACTATTTCGAGGGGCGCGGGGGGTGTGTCAATCAGTAGCCTGGCTCTTGGGAATTTAGTCGGGGCGGATCGTGCGTTGTGCGTACGCGAGTTTTATAAAAACGGTAATTAATTCGGCGACTGTAGCGCGAAGAAAATTCTGCAACATTCGACATATTCGTCACTTGAATGATGCGCCAAGCACTCGAATCATTGCAAAATGATCAAGAAGTTTGAAGAGACCGGCTCAACACTGTAAAAACCAAAATCTTCAAGAACCGTCGAAAACGTAGACAGTGTCACCCAGTCTATTCGGGACGATCCGAACCTTTCAATCCGGAAGCGTGCTGTGGCCTTAAACGTGCACAGATCGTCATTATTGCGCATTTTGCATAAAGATTTAACACTTCACCCCTACAAAATTCAGTTGGTGCAAGAATTAAAGCCTCAGAATGCTGGTCAGAGACTTGACTTCGTAAACCAGATGATTGAGAGTTTTTCGACGTTTACCAACATCTTGTTTTCAGATGAAGCCCATTTTCATCTTAATGGAAACGTTAACAAGCAAAATTGCCGCTACTGGAGTGCAACCAATCCAAAACAAAAACATCAGAAGCCCCTACAATCGCCTAAAGTGACCGTATGGGCCGCAATGTCGGCGCGAGGAATTATCGGCCCTTACTTTTTTGAAGATGAAAAGGGACGCACAGTTACGGTGAATTCAGAGCGTTATGTGGAGATGTTAGACAGCTTCTTTGTGCTTGAGTTGCAAATCTTTCCTGGCTATAACCAAAGAACATGGTTCCAGCAGGATGGTGCAACTTCACACACGTCCAACAGGTCTCTGCTAAGAGTTCGTGAAATTTTCCCTGGCAAATTGATCTCTAGGAGAGGTGATATAAGTTGGCCTCCACGTAGTCCCGATTTGACACCTATGGACTTTTTCCTGTGGGATTATGTCAAATCCAAAGTTTATGCCAACAAACCGACTTCCCTGTCACAATTAAAAGAAAGTATCCGTCACGAAATGGCAGCCAGGGAGAGTTTTTTAACTTGAGACACCCAAATTACTCGAAAAATACGCAATATGGCGAAAAATGTTTCAGACAAAAGTCACAAGGTTCTGAAGGGGACATAAGATGGTGACCACGAGTTTGACCTTGAGACCCATTTTCAAGGTCAAACTAAGGTCACTTTTGATTTTTCAAATGATAATTCCTGATTTTCATTGCTCAGTCGTACTGCTCGTAGGCTTGTCATTTATTTTTACATACAGCGTTTAGCATAACCCAGAAACAACGACGTGGACGTGGCAGTATTTTGTTTCCTTCGGGGTGATTAATTACAGTGGGTCCCCTTGCCTTCCACTGTTGAATCATTGAATTCTTCCCATTTCGACGTTTATTTCCCGAGACTATTTCAACAAATGCTCGAAAATGTGACCATTCACTTCAATACACTTCTCTAAATTAACCAACAGAACTGAGAAGTATTTCTGGCGTAATCTTCCGGCAAGCTTCAATTATTCGTCTTTTCACGTCCTCACGTGTTGTTGGCTTTTTTCTGTAAACCTCACTTTTTAAGTAGCCCCACAAGAAGAGATCAAGTGACGTAAGATCAGGTGATCTAGCAGGCCATTGCCTCAAACCCCCTAGTCCGATCCATCGTTGATGGTAAACATTGTTTAATACGCCCCGTGCTACTTGGAAATGATGGGCTGGGCAACCATCATGTTGAAACCACATTGTTTGTCGCAACTCAATGGCAGTTCTTCTAGTAATACTGGAAGATGGTCCCGCAAGAAGTTTGCATACTTTTCGCCATTCAAGTTGCCTTCAATAAAATATGGGCCTATTAATTTATCCCCAATAATTCCCGCCCAAACATTAACATTCCAAGGATGCTGGCGTTCAACTTGTCGCAACCAAAAAGGGTTTTCGGTAGCCCGAAAACATTATGTCGATTGACCGTACCGTGATTGGTGAAAGTCGACTCATCAGAGAATAAAACCTTGGCGAAGAAAATGGGGTCTCGTTCAATTTGCTGAAGTGCCCATTGACAAAAGGAAACCCGGTTGCGTAAAATCCTCACTAGAAACTTCTTAATGCATTGAAACATGATAAGGATGGTATTTATGCCGATGTAATATCTTACAGACAGTTGTTTGAGAAATTCCTGATTCACGACTTATTTGGCGAGTGCTAATGTGAGGATCGTGTGCAACAGCAGCTAACACTGCTATTTAATTGTCCTCAACAGCCACCCTATCTGACCGATTCCTTTTATTTGGTTGCACACTTCCTTCACCAGTGAATTGTTGGATGACCCGATAAAAGGAAGCGCGTGATCGTATCTGGTCTGTGAAACGTTGGGCGTAAAGAGCAACAACACCATTGATGTTCCTTCCACTTTCTCCATAAATCAATATCATTTCAATTTTCTCTTGAATATCTGAAAGAATATCTGAAATTTCTTTGAGTTTCGAGGCAATGACATCCTCAAAACAAATCTCGACCTTCTAACACCCTAACAACGTTGGAAACCGATTAATGATTTAGGCGTGCCAGTGCAGTGGTATCTAGCACACAAAGTCGTGTGCCCCATTGAGGAATGCGACTGAGCAATGAAAATCAGGAATTATCATTTAAAAAATCAAAAGTGACCTTCGCTTGACCTTGAAAATGGGTCTCAAGTTCAAACTCGTGGTCACCATCTTATATCCCCTTCAGAACCTTTTTTCGCGATATCGCATATTTTTCGAGCAATTTGGATGTCTCAAGTTAAAAAATTCACCCAGTATACGAGTATATTATATTGCTTGGATTAAAATGTCTGCTGAGTTAGCTAAGACTGGTGTTTGGATAGTTTCAAATGTAATTTTAAACGTCTTCTGCTAAAGCAGAATGTGAGTCTCTAGCCGAAATCCCGTCTCCTTCAACCTGGAAAATGTTCTAATAAATGTCCTGCTATTTGGGGCAGTCCTATCAAAGGAATCGTTCTTGCTCATTAACAGTTACCGTTGAAGAAGTCATAGTCATAAACCATGTCTTCGCATTCTTGTGTTGAAAAGCCCATCATCGAGGATATCACGATTTACTAGGTGGGGTGAAAAGTAACCTCCTTGGCCGCCAGAATGCGCTGCTACTGCGAAAATAGGTTATGGAGCCTTGAAGTCCGTTAATATTTAGGCAGACATGCCAAATTTCAGTGCGATACTGTCTTTAGTTTTGTTTTGACAGCTGATTGTTGTTGACGTGTTTGGCATCATGTTGAGTATGGACAAAAACGATTTTCGTTCTCTCATAAAACATTATTTTTTGAGAGGCAAAACGGCAAAGGAAACAAAAGAAAAGTTGGATAAATATTATGGGGCTAATGCTCCGTCAGATTACACCGTCAAATATTGGTTTCGAGAGTTTCGTGGTCCGCAGCGGCAGACCTTCCGATGCGGTTACAGAGGACAATGTCAAAAAAATACATGAAATGGTGTTGGCTGACCGGAAAGTGAAGGTGCGCGAGCTAGCAGATACCACAAAGATTAGTACTGAGCGCACACGCCATATTTTGGGCAATATTCTACATATGCTCACTCCTGACCAAAAACACGAACGCGAGAACACTTCGAAAGAGTGTCCGGACTTGCTGATGCGGAATCGGGCGGACTTTTGGCGTCGATTGGTAACTGTTGATGAAACTTGGATCCACTATTACACACCAGAGAACAGTATGAGTGCCCGGCTATGGACTGGGTCGGAAAGGTTTTGGCGTCAGTTTTCTAGGATTGTCATGGCATACTCTTCGTGGACTATCTCGAAAAAGGAAAAACCATCAACAGCGAGTATTACTGTGCATTAATGGAGCGATTGAAGGTCGAAATCGCTGCAAAACGGGATCAAATGAAGCGAAAAAAAATTTTGTTTTTGCGCCGGAGCACAAGAGCATCGCAACCACGGCTTAAACTTTTAACTTACAGCTCCAATTGCTGTCGCATCCCCTGTATTCGCCCAATTTGGCTCCCTCGGACTATTATCTCAGCCCAAACCTCAAAAGATGGCTCATCAATAAAAAATTCAGCTCACGCGAGGAAATCATCTACGCCACGGAGGAGTATTTTTCAGACCTTCCGGAAAATTACTTTTCGGACGGGATCGAGAAGGGGACTATATTGAATAAAATAAAAAACTTAAAAAAAAAAATGTTTTCATTCCCAAGGAGGTTACTTTTCACTCCACCTAGTAAATGTCAATAAATGTCGTTTAAAAACTACAAACTGGTTATGTAAATAATTTTTGATTCTTTTAATATTATATCATAAGAGATCTGCTTCATTTTTTTTGTCCAGAAAAAGGAGCTGTTGAATTTACACAGTGCAATAATAAACTTATTTAATGGTGAAAAGAATTTCGAAGCATAATAGTTAACCATAGTTAATTTTTACAATGCAATACAATACCCCATTTGTTAGTTTTCTAGTTTGAACAAATTAGATGATGTCTTGACAACTACTGATTTGAGATGAAATGGCGAGAATTTTTTTTTGTTTATGACTACACATTTCAAAGTTACAAAAATTGGGGGTTAATAAGATATGACAAATATGACAAATTCAAGATTGTAAATGCCTTTTGATCTTTAATAACTCTTGACGCATTAATTGCAGGGCAGCATTTGAAACAATTTAAGTACTCATAATTACGGGATCAACGACACCCCATTTGTTGCGATACATGCATAAATTTTGAAGATGTCATTTTCGATATGAATCAAAATAGAACAGCGAAAGAGGCTTTGCGTGAAACTTCTGTATCTCCGAGGGGATGCATATCCCTACCCACACCCATACGATTTTTTCTAAAAATATGTAAGGGAATCTCCCCTTAAAGTCTTCAACATATTATCCAGGAGACCTGGGAGAGGAAATCATGTCTAATCTTATTAATCACTTAATGCTGCTTTTAACCAATTGGGTGGTTTGCTCCCTATTAAGTTTTATCCAATCATCCTTAAAGAGACTGCTGATTTTAGAATTTGGAAGGTTCTTTTAGCTCAAATTCCACAAGTTCCTGTTGTCAACATGAGGTGAAATAATTCTCAGTTCAATACGGCCCCCAATACGAATACTTATCGCAACCACTGCTTCTTGTCATTATACCAAACAGTTTCAGACAGTGCATTAGCAGACTCATACACAATCGGGTTTAGCGATGGCTTCAGCTAGGCAAGCATAATTGCTTTAGTTATATGGAACACTGTCCTCAACATCCCTAATATACCTAATATGAGTTTAGGCAGTCATCTAGTACTTTCCATTTTGGGAAAAGCCCAAGTTGATCAAAGCATTACTGATACTAATGGTTGTACCACATGAAAAGTCCGATTTTCGCTCAATCGTTAGTTGAGCTGTTGTTTTAAGAGCTACGGTGGATGCGGACCCAACGAAATCGGTGCGAGAGATTGCACAAAGCATGGGTGTATCCCCAATGACAATAAATCCACACATTTCTCTCATAGGAAAGGTAAAGAAACTCGATAAGTGGGTACCCCATGAACTGAACGAAACCCCAAAAACTACGGCGCCTGGAAATCTGCGCATCGCTTGCATTAAGAAACCAAACTGAACCGTTTTTGCACCGGATAGTCACTTGTGATGAAAAGTCCAAACTGTATGATAATCGTAAAAGATCTGGGCAGTGGTTGGATGCAGATTAAAAACCAAAACACACCCCAAGCCCAATCTTCACCCAAAAACGTTATGGTGACAATTTGGTGGACATTGAAAGGACCAATCCACTTTTCATTTCTTCAACCAGAGGAAACGATAAATGCAGTCAAATATTGTGAAGAAATTGACATATTGCATGCCAAATTGGCTGAAAAGTAAACTGCGTTTGTCAATAGGCACAGTCCGATCCTTTTGCATGAAAATGCTAGACCCCATACCTCAGAAGTAATGGTGCAAAAACTGTCGCAGTTGTTATTTGGAGTTCTCCCGCATTCACCGTACTCTTCTGATATTATATTTCCCCAACGTATTGCCATCTTTTCCGCAATCTAGATTCATTTTGCCAGCAGAAGGTCTCCCGGAATCGAGCAGAAGTCATAAAAGCCTCCGTTGAATATTTGATTGCCTCAGCTGTTCTACGAAAAAGGAATATTTGACCTTGTATCACGTTGGAAGAATGTCATAGATGCCAACGGATCCTATTTTGATTGAATAAAAATTTACAGAAAATTAATATTGGTTTTTAAATGTTTACTATAAAATCAGAGATTCCATGTGGTACAACCCAACACTGCATAATTTAATTATAGAAAAATTTATTTCATCAACACTGAGCGTTTTTTCATAGATAGTTATTACGGGCGACTTCAATATACACAATTCTGGGTGACTTCGACATTCTGGACAGACAACACCCGAAGGACGGTATGTTGACATCTTCGCTGCAGAAACTAACTTGACCCAGCTTGTAAATGAGGCCAGGCGAATACCAGACGTTGATAGTCATACCGCCAACACCCTGGACTTGTTTTCAACTTCTCACCCTGATAAGTACACCATTGATGTGCTGTCCCCTCTAGGCTCGTCGGACCATTGTGTCATATCAGCTAATTTCTCGTACACCGACCACACAGTTAGAGAAAAAAAAAATCCTAAAAGAACAGTATGGCAATACGAGAAAGCCAACTGGAGCGTTCTTAACAGCATCTTTAGGAATTTTAACTGGTCGTTATGCTTCCTCGATAACGACGTGGATGCCGCTGCTGATATGATTACAGACACCATTCTCTCTGGAATGAGATCCTTTGTTCCTCATCGGATGAAGAGTATCAAACCAAAAGAAAAGGCATGGTACGACTCGATATGTAAAGAGGCTGCCAGGGTTAGAGAAATGTTTTTGCGGTCCTTCAAGACTAACCCGACAGAGGAAAACCGAAAAAAGTTGAAACGAGCCAGAAATGACTGCAACGCCTTTCTTAGTCCTGTAAAATTTAAACACGAAAAAAACTGAAGCAAACAAATACTACAATGTCCCAAGTTTAGTTGCAAATTTTGGCCGTTTGTGGAAAACCTTAGAAACAGAATACTGACATTCCAGCCGTCAGCTCTTTGAATAATGCAAATCTGTTTGCTGCACATTTTGCGGCTAGCTCAACGCTCCCAGATTGTGCTTTGTCTCCGCCTACACTTGAGTGCGTCGAATCTTCAATGGGACGAATCTACTTTCGCACTCGTGTAGTAGCAAGAGTAGGTACTTAAAGATCTCAACATACATAAATCCGCTGGTGCAGATGGTATATCTCCCCTTCTTCTGAAGAGGTGTTCTTCCTCGCTTGCAAAACCACTGCGTAAGCTTTTTCATCAATCCTACTCTTTAGGACTCTATCCGAGCAGACGGAAAACAGCATTTATCCAGCCCGTCCCTAAAAAAGGCGAATCATCTTCTCTCTCCTCCTACAGACCCATTGCACTTACGCCCCTTCTTTCCAAGTTCATGGAAACGCTGATAAATCGTCAGCTCATGAAATATCTCGAAACACGAATGACCGGCAGTACGGTTTTCGTAGCAACAGGTCCACTGGTGATTTGATGGCATGTCTCACCGAAAAGTGGAACCAAAGCGTACATCAATCTGGCGAAAGCAAGATAGTTGCACTTGATATTTCTAGGGCATTTGACAGAGTTTGGCATCAGGCTCTTTTGTCGAAAATGCGTGCATTTGGGATCGACGACTCTCTTCTTCAATGGATTAGAAATTACCTTTCGGAAGGTTCAATTCAAGTTGTTTTGGACGGTTTCAAGTCTGATATTCACAAAATAAATGCTGGTGTGCCCCAGGGCTCTGTTCTGTCTCCGACACTCTTTTTAATTTTCATTAACGATCTCTTGTCTGCTACTTCTAATCCAATATATTCCTTTGCTGATGACAGTACTCTCTGCTTTTCATATTCGTTCCCGGACTCATGGGCCTGCTCTTGGGGAACTATCAACAGAGTGGAATTTAATGCTTCCAAAACACAATGCTGTCTGCTGTCTGCTGTCTGCTGTCGTTAAAGCGAAATTTAAACACCCAGCCATTATCCATGAATGGCACTTGCATCGTCGAAACCGATAAACTTTCCATCCTCGGTATGTGTCAATGACAATTCGATGTTACCAAAAATGCTACGAAATATCTAGGTTTCCTCAAGCGATGTAAGAAATATTTCACCCCCTCGGATCTTGCCTCAATATATAAGGCATACATCCGCCCAAAGTTGGAGTACAATGCTCACATCTGGTCAGGTGCTCCTAAAACATCTCTGCACCTGCTAGATAGGATTCAAAACCGTGCGATAAAACTTATTGACGATACTAATATCAGTCAATAAATGGACACCCTCGAACACCGACGAAATGTCTCCTGTCTCACTTTGTTTTATCGCTATTTCCAGCACCAGTGCTGCACTGTAATCGCCAGTAGCATCCCGCCCATTCAAACTTTCAACCCTAACACCCGTCTCGCTATGAATGCTCATCAGTATACCCTCAAGCCCATTTTCGGACGTATTCTAAAATATCGTAATGCGTTCCTAAGCCGTACAACTCGCTTATGGAATGCCCTGCCGATCTCTGTATTTCCTGGTCGTTATAACTTGCAAGCATTTAAAAACAATGTACATCGGTACCTCTCTTTTCTTCCTCCCTAAATTTCCTTTGTCCGCACTGTGAACAATCACCTTAAGGGTACACAAACCCCTTGAGCGCGCGCTCATTTTAAAAAAACAAAAAGAAAACTTCGATTCCCGATGCGGGTAATGTACGAGTGCTTTGCATTGAACATATCAGAGCTTGAGCATATGTACTGTTACCTATTTCTGTTTATTGTGAATAGAATTTATTTATGAACCTGTAAAAGAAATGCTTTCAGAATATTAGGGCAGCGAAACAAGTGAGAAATGCCGGGGAAAGAGGTCTTTTCTAGTTGGCCCCAGGCGAAGGACTGAAATCAAAATTAGAGCAGCAAGCAGGCCCAAAAATCACTTTCCGCAATACTGCCACATAGTCCGCATATCTTACATCTATTTCACTCCGAAACCAATCAATCAAAAAACTGAACAAGAAACTTTCCATCTCACCACACTGGTCACCCTGAGTGAAACTCATTTTTGGCAAAGAAAGAGAGAAAACAAAATGTATGAATTAAAATGAGAATACAAATCCAAATACCGGGCCCAGAGAAAGAGCAAACAAAACGCGTGAGAGAATAAAGGAGAGGACGAGAGAAACCAAACGCTTAAAGAGCTTTGGAGTTGAACAATTTTCAATTTTTCACAACCCATAGGGTCGTTTGCTTTTAAGACTTTTCCTTTACCATCATACATATGTACATCTCATTACTGTCCTTCTTTTAATTCTCCGATCATTTTCTTTTTTTATAAAATCAAAATCTATCCACCAATTAAAAAGAGTATCAAAGTCATTCTTTGGTCCTTAATACTAAGAAGGGAGAAAAGAAATATAAAAGAAAAAACCATGTCCTAGGACCTGCTGTCGGTCGGAGAAAATCTTTTCCTAAATTTGTCCCCGGTATCCTTGAATTGTTTGCTCTGACGTATTTTTATGTCTTCAAAGTTTTTCCATATTCTATACGCACAGTACGCATGTACTGACAGGAAATTAACGTAAAAAGAAAACAAATGTTAGCACAATTTTGGTAGAGCAAGATTGGGAGGGTGTGAAATGGAAAATGAAATAACAGCTGTAGTAGAAAGAAGTGTATGTGTCTGGGCCAACCCGATAAGAATGACGAGGAAAACAAATTCAACAAAGAAAAAATATATCTGCGAGCAAAAAACAAACATTTTAAGAAATACATAAGCAGTGGTCCAGCTTTTTGTTCTCGGTAGTATGTAAGTTGTTGTCTTGAACTTCATGAGAGACCAAGGACTCTTCTTTACTTCCAATTAAGACTTTAAACTTCAGTAACATGGTTTTATTTTTAACAGAAATACTAGAAGGTAAGACAAACACTTTTGGCTATATGTCCACCCCCATCCCCAAAGTCAAAATCGTCAAGGCTCTCACCTGAAACAGGGGATTCTTTTATAATAATACTCGAACCGATGAGGGCAGTCCCCTTTGTCAATGCGACACCAACCACCAAGAGCCCCATTGTTATTTCGTTTATTTCATAAACATGGTCCAGACATAATAGATTTGTGACGAGATCCGATCTTAAAAAAACCAAAAAACAAAAACAGTACGGCTTGTCCAACACCTGAATAAAAATCGAACTTAACACGGCTCGATTGCGGTGGTATTTTAAAGTTCCAGGGAGATGGATATCCATCGTTTCGTTAGTTGTATGTTTATCCCGGATAATTTCCCCTCGTCCATTCTGCATTTCCCATTTAAATCATTTGAAAACTAAACAAGGAAAAATTCAATAAAAAGGATACGTAGTTATACGAGTAGATTAATTTAGCCGAAAAAGTAAAGCTTCGTGCGAAATTGTATGCCAAATCTCCGGGTAAATAAACATGCAACAGTCGTTATGGAAAATCATCGAATTTTCAAGGCCCTGTACCAAAAGAAAGTTCTTTTTGTATTGAAAGCTGATTTTGTGGTTTAGCCCACGATATGAATATCGAGGGAAATTAGATTGATTACTACATCTAAAGTGGAGCCAATCGGAATAGGAGAAGCCTCTTTGCGACTGATATAAAACTCTATTTTGAGTCTGAGTCTTAACGTGAAAATTTATTCTACCTATGAATGTGGTACCTACCCCCAGGTTGTACCAGGTGGTACTCGTATTTGGTAAGACAGCATCCAGATATTTAGCTTTATTTAAGTGTGTAGTGAATAATTAGAGCACTAGCCAAATCAGAGCAGAAGGCTTACTCATTTTCTTGAAGATAACATCCACAGTCCATGGATGTCCATTTCTTGTGCTCCAATTACATTACATCGATTATTCCTAGGGTTGTGTAGACTTAAAAGCTGTCAGTTCCTAGGTACGATTTGATAGACAGACTGAGAATTTTTAAGAGCATCAAATACAGAGTCAATCAATATGCACCATTACAGTTCAGACTGGATGTGGCCCGTCCAAATCAATTGAAAATCCAATTTCCCATCACTCGAACTGTAGTCTTTCTGGTTTTGGCATCATTTCTATATTTTAACTACTGCAGCTGATTTGCGTTTATCAAAACTAAGACCTTTTCGGGTATCTTTCACTCAAAATGCCATCAACATAACGAGTGCCAGAAGTCTTCTTCCACTTTTACCTGTTCGAAACAGAAGATAAACAGGTAGCTTGATGTGACTTCTGATGAACTACTTCCCTGCCGTCGCTCTTGCCTAACAGCCAAGTGGCACTTAATGCCTTGCTTAACCCTCTTACGACATTCAAATTAATTCGAGAATGCAAGACCATGCTGAAAACTGAATTTACTAAGTTTTGCCTGGGTCCCAAGTCAAAATGGGATCAAGAGAAATGGAATTACCGATGAACTTGCTAAACATGGCTCAGGGGAGAGTTTTTCAGGATCTGAAGCTACGTAAGGTATACCTGCGTCTTCGGTTAAGACTTCTATTGACAATTGGATTTCATATAATGGCATCACTCTCCAGGTTACAGGCAGACTAAACGAATGCTTCCCGAAATTTCTTAGATGTCAGATGACACCCTCGACATTTTAGCAGGCAAGTAGCTGCGACTGCCGCTATTCGCCTTAAAGCGACTAAACCGTGGACAAATAATTCATTTGGCCACGCCAACATAATTAATACATTAGAAATCCTCACAGAGAACATCGATTACATCATACCTGAACTTTGGTTTGACAAAAACTTCCAGGTAAGCTTCCCCTCTAGATCATTCTGGGAGGAAGATGCTTTCATGGAGGACAATTCAATCCATCTCTACACAGATGGATCTAAAACCGATAACGGAGTTGGTGGCGGTGTTTTCTCAGATAAGCTAAATCTAAGCCTCTCTTTCCGCCTTCCAAATCACTGTAGCGTGTTCCAGGCGGAAATTTTGGCGATTAAAGAAGCTCTGTCCGGGCTGAAGAAAAACGTGATATCTGCAAAAGATATCCGCATGTTTTCGGATAGTCAGGCCGCCATCAAGTCCCTGGACTCGGTCTCATTATATTCTAAAACAGCCCTTGAATGCCGATCATCTCTCATGGAGATGACAGAGCAGTTCAACATTCAGCTTTGTTGGATGCCGGGCCACAGAGACATTCCAGGGAACTGCAGAGTCGATGAACTCGCCAAAATTGGAACCACTCTACCTATTCTACCGGACAAAGATAGTATAGGTATACCAATCGCTACGTGCAAACTAACACTAAAGCTGGATGCTGGGCTAACATGATGGTGGACTGCTGGGCAAACATGTCTAGCGACCAAACAGATCTGGCCAAGGCTGGATCTGAGTCGCTCTAAGTGTCTGATCCTTTTAGATAGGAAACATCTCAGCGCCATAATAGGTGTCATTACTGGACACTGCCTCATAGGCAAGCACGCAAGAAGGCTTGGCGCTTTTACTAATGATTTCTGTAGAAGCTGCATGGACGAGGAAGAGGAGGAGACAATCCCCCACCTACTCTGCACATGCCCAGCTCTCTCCCAGAGAAAAAAAGCTTCATCTAGGAGTTTTCTTCTACAACGACCTAAATGATCTAGAAAACATAGACGTTAAGTCTCCTACTCTTTATTATAAGCTCAAACTGGTTCCATTAGTAAGAGGATCATACCTCCACGTGACATCACAATGGGCCAATAGGCCTAAGTGGGTTGGTTTATCCAACAGCCACTCTTACCTAACCTAACCTAACCTAAAATGTCAGCGGCTTTCCTACCGTCTCTCAGTAGGAAAGACTGCAGACTGCTTACTGGCGTCGTGACGGGGCACTGCACTTCTCCTAAGCACTTAAGTGCATAAATGATGTAAACGTCTCCATGAAAGTGATGACTACACCGCGAGGCAATACCTCTGTGAATATCCGGCTTACGCTCGCATCAGGCTGTAGGTACTCGGCGATGACGTGATGGGTGCTGGTACTACATATAAGCACTTTATCACTGAATCATTTTCTCATTTTTCTTCAAAAGCCTGAGAAATTTCAATAAGGATTACGATGGTCTAATTCGTTGTCTGAGTGGCCGTTAAAGACATACCACCTTGATGAAAAAGTTCCCGGAATTTATTCAGAAAATTTAAAATACAAGTTTATTCATCTAAATCTATATTTTCCTCTTCAAAGTAATCCCCATCGACTGCAACACACTTATCCTCGAAACATTTTTTATATTCGGTTTTCGGTATGTCCATCAGTGCTTCCTGCGATTTTTCGTCCTCTCGGCTACTGAAACGCGTTCCCCGTAGTGGTTTTTTAACTCGACTGGACAGAAAGAAGTCACAGGGAGTCAAATCAGGTGAATTCGGTGTCTGTTGGATGTCATTTGTTGCATTTTTCGTCAAAAAATTACGAATAATGATGGCACTGTGGGACGGTGGGTTATCATGGTGCAAAATCCACGAGTTTTCTGCCCACAATTCTGGTCTGGCAAACGTCTCATAACGCCCAAATAATACTCTTTGTTTACTGTCTGGCCTTCTGGCAAAAATTCATGATGCACTACTCCGTTGTAATCCATGAAAACCGTGACCATTGCCTTCTTTTTTGACTGAAAACGACGTGGTTTTTTTGGTCTCGGCTCATTTGGTGAACGCCATTCACTTGCCTGATGTCTGAATTGCGTGTCGTACTCATAACCCCACGTCTCGCCTCCAGTAATGGTCATTTTGATGAACGTGGGATCGGATCAAGCCTCGCAAATCATCTTTTTTGCGACGTCAACAGGGTCTCTTTTTTGCATGAAATTTAGGTCTTTTGGCACCAACTTTGCTGCGAAAACCCATATCATTAACCAAAATGTCTTGGACGGATCCATGGGCAATGTTCAAGTCCTCCGCTATCTCTCTGATGGTTAATTTGCGGTTATTGACCAACATTTCTCTTACTCCATCAATGTTTCCGTCGGTTTTCGATGTCGATGGTCTGCCACTGCGTTCATCATCTTCGATTGACTCACGACCACTTTTGAACCTCTCGTGTCACTGGTAAACGATCGTTTTCTTTAGAGAATCGTTGCCGAAACACTTTTCCAACATTTCGAACGTTCGCGCACCATTAAATCCGTTTGGTACGCAAAATTTAATACAAGTTCGTTGTTGCAAATTTAAATCCATTTCTAAAATTGTAAAATATCGCAACACACACAGAGAGAGTTAGATGTACTCTTGGCTATGTAACTTTTTCAAATGTCAAGCTATGACGCTAAGATTTAGAGGGAATGTCAGCAATAGATTTACCAACTTAACAAAACAAACAGAACTCAAATCGGAGCAATAGGAGCGCCACACGGTGTTTAAGTTTATCATAAACCAAACCATTAGAAATAAAATCACTAAACGTCTGACAATTTTGATATATCATGTAACTAGCTAATCCATTTCACTGCGCTTTTGAAAGTTCTCATTGGGATACCATGATATATCGACAGGAATTTGTGAAAATAATTACCGTAGAGTTGCCATCTACAAGTTTTGGTGATTCTTTGTTTTTCAGAACAAAATAAATAAATTGCATAAACTAAATTTTTTATTTATTTTTATTTATTTTTATTTATTGTACCAAGCAGTGTAAAACGTTATATAATAATATTATATAATCAAAGCAAAGTAATTCGATAAAAATCACCACTGCTGTCGTTCTCATCATTTAAAGTTATTTTTGACGAAAGCATTTATATCATACTCCTTACGATGCAATTGAACCATTTTTCACTGCCCACTTTCTCAAGTGCTTCTGTTAATAGTATCTTAACGTTTTTTATTGTGAAAGTTTGTTTACCTCAAGTTTGCCTTTGTAGCATTTGACAACATCCAACAATTCACCTTTCACCATGTTTTCTTCGAAAGCTATGCTACTCGTATTTGAAATTAAAAACTTCTACTCCAGCAGCTTTTGTTTATATATGAACGAAAAAAAAGACCCACACGGACTGTCTGGCAATTGGCGCCGCCTTATTGGAACCAAATGTCTTCTAGACTACGGGCTTCAAATAGTCAGTAGCATAGGCAACAAGTAAACCAATATCATGGCGCGATAACAGACGGCATTCACATTTAAGTTCCGGTCGACCTTAAAACTAAGACCTTAAAACTAAGAAATATGGACCGATTTTCTTATTCAGAAAACAGTGGATCTTCTTGAAGCTCTTCAAGTGCCCATCGACTGAAGTCGGCCGGCTTCAGTTCTTGATCGAATCGAATTTTGTTTGCTTTTAAACCAAGATCGTCACGTAAAATAAGCCAAGTTGTTGAGAATGGCGCCGAATCGATTTATCACGATCATTACGTAAACCCTCAGCTACCTTATAATGGGACTAGTTTTATTAATCTCAGACCAAGAACCTAGTAATACAATTTCATTTCAAATCTAATAACTAAACTCTCAACATACATACACATGTCTGTTTAGTTTTAAGCATATACTTCCTCTTGTATCTTAAATGTGTCTTATGTCAGTGATAACAACTTCTTCCAAAAATATTAATCATTGCACACATCTAAGTACACACCTTATGAAAATCGATTCTGTAGAATAGTCATATAATTAATTACAAGACTTGTGTTTGCTTATTAATATATTCAGTCGATCCGAAGCTCTTGCTTACGTGTGACGCTTTTTTCTTCTGTGAAATTTACAGGCAGTATATTGAAACGAAATAGATTCTCAGAGCCTGAGGGCTCTTTGTTATCTTTGGATAAAAAACCTTGCATTAAAATGTCTGGTGCATCTAAAAAAAAGGATTCTAAAGGGTCCGCCATCTAAAGTTTTTTTTTTCAACTAGTGCTTATTTCGTGAATGGTAAAACTTAGCTCATGTCTGATTTGACAGATAATTAGTTTTATCTTTCCGTATATGCTTGAACAATGCTGGGAAATATTGCGACATTACTTTGAAAATCATGGTAAGAGAAGATGCCGATTTTGCCAAAAAAATCATCTTTTCAGATGAAGCTCATTTTGATCTTGGCGGGTATGTAAACAAGCAAAATTGTAACATTTGGGGCACAGAAAACCCGCACGCATACATTGAAAAGCCGATACACCCAAAACGAGTCACTGTTTGGTGCGGGTTTTGGTCCAGAGGCATAATTGGGCCATTTTTCTTCGAAAATGAGCAAGGAGTGGCCGTTACAGTCAATGGCCATCGTTATCGGGCCATGTTGAACGATCTTTTGTTCACAAAAATTTAAGACGAGGATATTGGCAACATTTGGTTTCAACAGGACGACGCTACGTTCCACACAGCCGAAGCTACATTCGATGTTTTGCGCCCTGTTTTTGAAGATCGCATTATCAGCCGCAGAGCTGATGTCGTTTGGCCACCTCGGAGCTGCGATTTGACACCGTTGGACTATTATTTGTTGGGTGCCGTAAAAGATAAGTGTTACGCCGACAAGCCAGAGACAATTGACGCTTTAAAGGACAATATTCGTGAAGCCGTTGGTGAAATACATCTGCACACAATCGATAATGTGCTTAAAAATTGGACCGATCGTGTAGGCTACTGCATGGCCGAGGCAGTCATTTGAATGAAATTATTTTCCATTATTAACCGGAAGGATAAAACTAATTATCTGTCAAATCAGATATGAGCTAAGTTTTACCATTCACGAAATAAGCATTAGTTGAAAAAAAACACGTTAGATGGCGGACCCTTTAGAAAAAATTACTGGAGTCCATTGCAGTGTTTACCGGATAGTGACATTGACAGTGGTGATGAAATCTTGAGCCCCGATAAAGTTAAAAGAGTGTTTGTGCCTCCTATAAAAGTTATACAAAAATCTGGTGATTACGTCCATAATTTGATGAATTCACTCAATATTACGGACTATGCAATAGTCAAATCGAAATAGCATGTAATTCGTTGGATTCTTACGGAAAAGTTTTAAATAAATTAAAAGAAAACAAGTGTCAATTTTTCACTCATGACACGCAAAAAAATAACACTTTTAAGACTGTTATGTACGGCATGTACAACACAGATCCTCAATTGGTGAAAAACGAACTTTTAAAAGGAGGTTACAAGTGCTTAGAAGTCAAAAAAATTATTAAAAAATATGAACATTATACGGAGTTCATATTTTTGGTTTCATTTGAAATCGGAACCGTAAAACTAAGTGACCTACCAATCAGCTGGAATTACCAACGAAAACAGAGGGGTAAGCTTACACAATGCCGAAACTGCCAAATGTATGGCGACGGCGAAAAAAATTGTCAAATTAAAACTTATTGTGCATCATGGGCTGGCCCTCATAAAACTGCCGAATGCACAAATCCAAATTTAATTAAATGTCCGAATTGCAAAGCATAAAGATACTGATTCTACCTGTGAAAGCAGATCTAAATTCATCGAAGTGCGGCAATTGTCAGTGAGAAGAAATACTTTTGCAGATAAACAATTAAATGTTGTAAAGCAAAAACCTGTTTTACTCAGCTCCCTCTCTGAGTTTCCAACTCTTGAACATAGTCGCCGTAAAGATCCTGTGTCATCTAATGCACACTCTTCGCCATTGTCTCTCCCTGCATGGCCTATCAGCAATGCAACGACCAGCAACATCACCAACAACAACATCATAATCTCTTAGCCTTAGAAATGATATCGAAACTTTCTTTAAGTAAAAACAAAATTGATCAATTCAATGTCATTTCGCAATTAGCAATTACATTTTTGTATTCCAATGGCATGTAATACCTATTTGAATATTATTACTTGGAAACGTCAAAACTGCTGTTAAATGTACCGCCGGAATTACGAGAGAATTTCCGGTAATTGTTGGAGTGCATCAAGGAAGCGTTCTTAGCCCTTTCCTCTTTAACGTGGTTCTAGACTATCTTTTGAAAGATTGCTTGCACGAAGCAAATGTAACATCGATTCTCTTCGCCGACGACGCAGTTATTCTAAGCGATAATTTCGTAG
This sequence comes from Volucella bombylans, assembly GCA_949129095.1. Classification (NCBI taxonomy): domain Eukaryota; kingdom Metazoa; phylum Arthropoda; class Insecta; order Diptera; family Syrphidae; genus Volucella; species Volucella bombylans. The sequence continues at coordinate 201,046,377 of OX422141.1, read as the reverse complement.
ATTTACAAAACGTCCTAAGTAAATGGAAAGACGCGCTAGAGAAAAACGGGTTTAAAATAAGTCGCTCAAAGACGGAACATTTGACCTGCCCATTTTCGGATCCACTGCGACCTATTCCAGATATAATGTTGGACGGAAAAGTTCTTCCGAAAACCACTAGGTTCAAGTATTTAGGATCAATCGTTAACGTAGAAGCGAAATGTGACGACGACGTAAGGCACAGAGTAAGTTTGGGGTGGATGAAATGGCGAGAAAATTCGGGAATCTTCTGTGACCGAAAATTTCCACTTAAATTGAAGGGAGAACTTTACACCACGACGGTTCGGCCAGCTCTTACATATGGTTCGCAGTGCTGGAAAATACACGAAGCGTTTAAAAATAAAATGACGGCAGCAGAGATGAAAATGTTAAGGATGTCGACTGGAGTTACGAAACGCGACTGCATTAGATCTACGCACATTAGAGGAAGTCTAAACATAAAGAATTCGGTAATCGAACAACTTGAGTCGGATAGAATTAGCTGGTATTGCCACGTTCAAAGAAGATCTCCGGAAAATCCCGTTAAGAAGGCAATATCAACTACGGTCGCTCCTACTAAAAGAAAAGTAGGTAGGAAAAAGAATTCCTGGATTGCTCAGATGGCAAATGCACAACAACGCCTGGGGCTAACCGCCGAAGCGATACAGGACCGAGCAGTATGCAGACGCGTTCTGCGATCTGCGACATTAGTCAACCCAATAAACGGAGCAGTAGCGATGCAGTAAAAATGGGAAACTCGTTATACATAAGTTCGTGTAGCGAGAAAAGGGCTAGTAAAAGGAAAAGAAGAAGAAGAAGAATGCTAGGGGCATTCGTAAAAAATATGTAGAATTTATGAACTATTTGCGAAGCAACAATGTTGACATTGCACTTGTAACTGACACTTGGTTGCGCACGAATTTTATGTTATCTTCCTCTGAATACAAGTGCTATCGGGTTGATAGAACTAGACGCAGAGGTGGTGGAGTAGCAATTTTAATTAAGAGATCTATTCATCATTCGCCCTTAGCTCTTCATAATACAACTTATATTGAAAATGTAGGGATTGAAGTTAAGCTTGTAAACTATCAATCTGTAAAAATTTATTGTGTTTATTTCCCTGGTGGTGTATGAACTGATGCCAGAAGAAGGATTTTTCAAAATGATATTAGGAAACTAACTTCCACCAAGACAACTATATAATAGGCGGGGATCTAAACTGCAGACATAGAGACTGGGATAATATACTTTCTAGTCTTTCTTTAGTTCTACATTATTCTATTTTGTTCCCTACTAGTTCTACGTTTATTCCTACGTCTACTCGTGGCAGTCCTTCGGTGTTAGATTTTTTTGTACCAAATTGTCCAAACACTATCTCAAACCCAATCAGTAAAAGTGAACTAAACTCTGACTATATTCCTGTGCACTGTCGACTTTTAAATTCGGAGTTGAGAAAAATGCAGTCTATCCAGGATATCAAGAGTACTGATTGGCAAAATTCTCAAAGGATCTTAATAAATTAATTTCAAAACTTATTGCTAATCAACGCAATAATGAATTGAACCACAAGCTAAGTTCCTTGGACAAATGTGGGAAGGAATATAATGCGGAATATAATGGAAAATAATGCGGATTTTAAAAAAACAAACACAGAATTATACCAGGACTTAAAAGCCCCTCTTCTTTTAACTTTACCGATGAGAAAAAAGAAAATATTCTAGCTGATGTCTTCAAGAAAAATCATACTATTGCTTCCAATATCGGTGATCCTCTTTTAACTCTGTAGTAGACTCAAGGATTGAAGAATTCAACACCTTAAGCTGTCTAACTCCTACAAATACGTATATTTCCGAAAACAAGGTTGCTCTCCTGATAAAGCATCTCAAGACAAGAAAAGCTCAAGGCCTTGATCAAATTAAAAACACTTTTCTAAAACAGCTTCCTAAGATAGGAATAAAATATATAACTGTCATTTTCAACTCTTGTCTGAAGATGCAATATTTTCCAGATACTTGGAAAAAAGCCAAGGTTATACCGATCCTCAAATCTGGTAAGCCTCCAGAGAGTTATAGGCCAATAAGTTTACTTAGCTCATTAAGCAAGATGTTCGAAAAAATTATAAAAGACGAGCTAATGATTTTAATTTTTGAAAACAATATTTTACCTGATGAGCAATTTGGTTTTAGACAAAATCATAACACGATTCAACAAGTTGCAAGAATAACCAAAATTGTAAAAACAAATCGTGAACAAGGATGATACTTTTAGATATCGAAAATGCCTTCGACACAGTATGGCATAATGGTTTATTATACAAACTATCAAGCTGTAGTCCTCGTTATTTTTAATTGTGCAAAATTATTAAAAGTTTCCTCAAAAACCGTGTTGTTCAAGTTCACGTCAACAATTGTGTCCCCTGTTCCTTTGATGTCAAATGTGGTGTCCCTCAAGGCTCAGTACTTGGACCTATATTGTATATATTTTTTACGGCCGGCTTTCCAGTGTTGTTAAATTGCTATTCTTTCACCTCATCAGTTTGCTCTCAATATAGAGAGAAATTTCGATGGAGCGATGGAAGTAGGTCATGCTTATTTCAACAAATGGAAAATCAAACTTAACCTTGACAAGGTAAGGGCTATCTTTTTCACACGTAAAAGGAAAGTTTGCTATCTTCCAAGTGACAGTCTCACTGTGACCAGAAAAACTATATCCTGGGAAAGCCCAGTTAAGTATATGGGCATTAAACTTGACCAAAAGTTAATCTTTAGTGACTATATTACGGCAACATTAAAGAAAATAAATATTGCAATAAAAATGCTTTATCCTTTGATCAACCGTAAATCCTGTCTTTCACAAGACAATAAATTGATAATATATAAAGTAATCTTTCAGGCAATAATATGCTATGGCTGTCAATTATGGGGTCAAGCTGCTAAGTGTCATATTAAAAGATTGCAGGTAGCACAAAACAAGGTACTGAAAATGATGCTTAACCTGCCGTGGCATTACCCAACCCTTGAACTTCATCATAGAGCGAACGTTGAATTGATTAGTGAAAAAATCATTAAGCTCACCTTCAACTTTAAAGAAAAATGTCCCAGTGTTGAAAATCCTCTTATTAAAAATTTATTCACGCAATATTCTAACTAATGGATTAATGAACGTTGCTTATATTTAAATTTTCATGTTTTTTTTTTGTTTATTTATATACTTAGTTAGTTTTACTAAGTTTTACTCTATTAAAATTCCATATGTATATTAAGTAATTCACATAATTCACATAATAAGAATTTTAAAGGCACTCGATATTTACATACAATGTATTAAAATAGTGTTGAGTGCTTACTAATTAAGATTTTAAACAATATAAAATAAATTTCAGGAGGGGTGATCATCAGAACAATTAAAAATTTAATATTCTGAATAAAAATAATTGAAAAGTGCATAACATCATTTTAAAAAATAGTAAAAAATAACATAATTAATACCATTAAGCAAGATTATAGATTGTAACTCATATAATTGCATCACATCAGATTATTAGAAACCAGGAGTTCTATGCTTTCAAAATTAAAATTAAATAGCCAGGTTCTTACACGTTTAAAAAATTCTTGAGGAACGTTAATAGCTCTAATAGAATGAGGCAATTTATTGAAAAGACGATGAGAAGAAATATCATAAAAGTTACGATATGCAGTAGTATGGAATGAGGGAACAGTTACCATGCACAAAAAGTTTCTACGTAAACTGTAGCTTGAGATTAATCTAAAATTCCGGTTACCGGAATTCATAAAAAAAGTCTTTAACACTTTATAACAATACAAATGACGAACAGGAAGAAATTTTAAGTCACAGTGTAAAGGATAACTAGGGTGTCTCCTAGGTTTTCGGCATATTATTCTAAGGGAATATTTCTGAAGAGTTAGAATAGATTGTACTTTATTCCTATATGTACCACCCCAGCAAGCTATTCCATATTGTAATCTCGACTGAAAAAGCCCATAGTAAATGGTTTTCAGCAACTTTGTCGAACATATATTGCGCAAATAGAAGAAGTGTCTGAGCGTACAACGGTAATATTTTCTTAGAACATCTATATGTTTACCGAAGCTCATGTTTGCGTCAATGATAAGGCCTAAATATTTGAACTCGTCGACAACTTCTATCGGAAAACATATATCGCTGCATTTCAAGTCATCATTAAAAGTAATTGGAGAAGAAGCAGATGCACAGTCACATGTTGAAAGCTTGAATTTTTGGCAATCAGTTGAATGAAAAAAAATATCAACATTGCAGTCAGGAACAGGCGAAAGACTAAAAAACATAATCTTGGTTTTCGGGCTTATAACCAATTTGTGAGCAGCAAACCAACATCTTAAAATACTAAGATCGGAATTCAACTCGCATAACAGGTCAAGGCGGTTAATTGAGCCATATGAGAAACCAACATCATCTGCAAAAGCTGTAGGAATTCCTTTAAAATTAAGTGAGAAAAGGGAGTTGATATAAATAAGGAATAAAATAGGCCCTAGGACTGAGCCTTGGGGCACTCCTAAATTAAGGGAAAGAGGAACACTCCTTACTTCATCAACTTTTACCCTTTGTGTTCTATTTGTAAGATAAGACCTAAACCATTGAAGCATGAATTCACCTGCTTTTTCAAGTTTTTGAAAAAGAGGGTCGACCATGTCAAAAGCTTTCGAAATATCGATAAATAACCCAGCTGTACATTTTTTCTTGTCCAGGTTCGACATGATTCTACCACAAAACTCAAGAAGAGCATCTTCTGTTGACCTGCCTTTTTGGAAACCGAACTGCGTCGCATGAAAAAATTTGGTCATCTTAAGATAGCTAATCATTCGAGTTTTAACTAGTTTCTCAAGGATTTTACTTATTGCTGGAAGTAGTGATATTGGCCTATAATTGCTCATTTCTATCGTGGAACCCTTTTTAAAAAGCGGTACCACGTCAGCACACTTAAATTCTTCTGGAAAAACACCTTCTAGAATACACCGATTAAAAATATAGGACAGGACATCGATTATAAAGAATGCAATCTTTTTAAGGGCAATATTTGAAACTCCATCAGCACTGCTCGAGATTGTGTTTTTCAACGTGCCAATGGTTCATGTATACTTGTTAATTCTTTTGTAAACTTATTTGTTAACTTATTCATTCATTTAATTTTCCTGTTTGTTTTGTTTATTTATTATTTTGTGCGAAATAAAGATCTATCTATCTATCTATCTTATAAATATATGATGTAATCATTTCCATACCATGCATTTTGACATCCATATAACAAAATTTAACCAAATAAACGTATTGCACATTCACATATGGCAACATCTGCAGCTCATTTAGATCAGAAACAGCTTTTTAAAAGCAACTAAAACCAAAAGAGCTTGTTATACAAGATAAAAAACAATGTCGTCTTGTTAAAATTAATAACACCGGAGGCACAATCTTTCAAAAGTCTGTGCAACTACTAGCGTACGCCGATGGTATTGACATAATTCAGCGGGTAGTTAATGGTGCGTTCGCTAGTATTGAAACGGAAGCTGCCAAAATGGATTTAGGTGTAAATCAGGGCAAAACCAATTATATGCTGTCAACAAGGAGGGACACATAGCATCGACGAATTGGCTTTGCTATAAATTCTGCCAGCAACACCTCAGCAAAAATAAAACGAAGAATCACTCTTGTCAATCGCAATTGAGTAGTAGAGCCTTATCCTGAAAAACTAAAGAGACTCTGTATACGACCTGCTTTTTGGCGCAGAAGCATTTCGAGAGAAAAATCATTCGAAAACTATCCGGTCCCGTTTGCGTTGACAGGTTTTGGAGGAGAAGATTCAACGAAGAACTATACGAGCTCTACAACGATATCTACCTAATCAGAAAACTAATCATCAGTCGCCTGAGATGACTAGGACAAGTAGAGCGAATGGACACCTCTCCTCTGGGCTGCAGAGCCTTCACATAAAACCCAGATTGACAATGCGGAAGACCACACTTGTTAGTTGAGGCCCAGGTTCACCCCGAACTTTAGTTAAACACAACGCCTTACTCAGTATCCTATTTTCAGGAAACGAATAAAGCTGAATCTTTCAATATCAATCAAAAATTTTAGAGTGACGTCTTCTTGGAGGGCAATAAACTAAAACATCCCTCTTCATTAGATAAGCATATATCTGCTTCCAAGTGCAAACCGCAGACCTACTGACACCTTAACAAAAGATATACAGGTTTGGAACATATGTTTGTCCAGCAAGCAATAAGTATATCCGTATCCCACTTGTATTTTAAACTCCACTTAACAAAAGAGCTTAGCACATCCCTGTTTTTCATGAAACATAAAAGTTAAGAACCCGAAGATTCACTTACCTCAATAGCTTGCAGAATTATTAATAAAAAATACTTGAACCTCCTGCGAGATTGGTTCGACCTAAAACACGTACACAACCTGGATGAGGAATACTCCAGCCAGAGTCGCAACCTTCCACGTGACTCCAAAGCCGTAAAAGAATTTAGAAAAATCGTTTCTTTAATGTAATTCAAAATCAAAAAGAAACAAAACAATTTACGTGTGGTTTTCAAAGAAATACAATCTCACCAATGGAATGCGAAGTTAAAATCTCTGTGCACAATTGTCTCCTCATACGAATAACTCTCTAGTCACCAGACGGCAGGATATTTTTATTTCCTCTCTTTTAGTTTGCATTCCAGAGCCCAGCGCCAAGCAGACGTCGTCAATCTTTTTGTCTACTCCATTATTCCACCCCCATCCAGACTCCCTCGAAATGAAGTTAAGTATGCGCACCCACTTCACTTAAAAACCGTCTGATAGGTCAAGACTCCCACACAGACAAGAAATCTTCACTTGTTTCAAAAAAGTTTCTCCACTCGAAATGCGCTCTATATTTCAACTACTGCAAGGTTGCACAAAGTTGGGAACGATGCTATACATCCGTTGCTCTATGTCGAAAGTCTGCAAATTATTCTATTTTTGGATTGAAACTCTTCGCGATGCTTGTGCTTGTGATGGCCATTGAAAAAGAAAATGAGAAAAAAAGTGGAAACAATTTGAGTGCATTTTTGTGGGTACGAAGAAATGAGATACGAAAAATGAACGCAACAACTTCTTCGAAAACGAGTATCTGAAAGCACGATGAAGTACAGATGAGAAGTTTATTTCTACACAAGTATGTGTTTGAAAGTTACGAATGGGTAGAATTTATTTAAAAACAATTCCGAGAACATTTTTCGACGTGAATTTGTGTCCTCGAGACTTGCAACTGGCTTCAATAAAAATCTGTAATCAGATTCGTCTTTAAGTTTGCTGAATTCTACCATAAGTATCTGTTAATTTTTCTCAACAGTGTATATGATTCTTAGAGCAGTCATGACAGAGTACAATCCATCAGTAGTTGAACCTTCTTTTGGCTACTACAAATCCTTAATTATTCCAGGCCTGTTTGATTGAGGAGCTCGTTAAATGTGCTAATTTCTAATGTTCATACTTCTGTTGAGTTTTGTAATTCTTCTAAGCCCGTTTGGCCAAGAAGCAAGTATGACAATTCTTTAAACCAATAAGACGGTAGAAATCGAGTACGAACGTTTTGAAAAAGGGCCGAAGTGGAAGACAACCGAATCCGGAAGACAGCAACACAACTCGAAAATATCATAAAACAATTATGATCTATAATTATAGATCTACTTTATACTATACTCATATTATCTAATTTAATTAAACTTCATTATTTTTTTATAAAAAAAAATACATATAGGTTAGGAGAGTGACAGCAGAGTGGCAATGTTAGACAAAACAAGTGTTGCCCTCTGCTCAATGTCCAAGGGTTTTCCAATAGGGACTTGACAACTTTGAATTTAATTTGTGAACGCAATCTTTCACTAATCATCAAACTGTAACTGTCAATTTATTCAGTAGACTCAACATTTTCATCGTGGTAGAGTACACGAACGAGCAACGTCTGCAAATTATAAAAATTTTCTACCGAAATTCGGAGCCGCTGTCTGCAACTTTAAGAGCGTTAACTCCAATTTTCGGTCGTAATTCTCGCCCTAGTAGACAGCCAATAACAAGTTTAGTGCAAAAATTTGAGTCTTCATATTCGTTGTGTGATGTTGCCGTGTCAGTGAGACAACGGGTTGGTCGAAGTGTCGACCGTTGCCGTTCAGGCGTCCGTAGCAAACGATCCAGTCAATTCCACAGCGTTCTCAAGAATTAGGCATCGCTCAGACCACATTACGGCGTATTTTGCGTAAGGATCTTGGTTTACACCCATACAAGATCAAGCTGACTCAAGAATTGAAGCCGATGGACCATTTGAAGCGACGTACGTTCTCCGATTGGGTTCTGGAGAAGATGCGCCAAGATAATGAATTACATCGCAAAATCATCTTCAGTGACGAAGCTCATTTTTGGCTCAATGGGTTCGTCAATAAGCAAAATATGCGTTATTGGTCGGGTGAAAATCCACATGCGACATTATTGAGCCACATTTTTTCGTCGACGATAACGATCGTCACGTTACTGTGAATGGTCAGCGTTATCGCGCCATGATCATCAATTATTTTTGGCCCGAATTGGAAGATATGGACTTGGACGACATGTGGTTTCAACAGGATGATGCCACAAGCCACACAGCACACGCTACAATCGATTTATTGAAGAGTAAGTATGGTGAGCGTGTTATCTCAAGGCATGGGCCAGTCGCCGCATGACTATTTTCTGTGGGGCTACGTTAAGTCATTTTTTTATGCCAACTCGCCGACGACGTTGGAAGAGCTCAGAGCCAACATTGAACGCGAAACAGCGGCCGTTTCGGCCAAAATGTGTGACCGAGTCGTTGAAAATTGGGTTCAACGAATCGACCGCTGCAAACGTGCCCGCGGTGGCCATATGAACGAAGTCGAGTTCCATTCATAAATGTTTTGATTGTACTTCAAGCCGATAATAAAGTTTCTGAAATATCTCAAATGGTTTGCGTTTTATTTAAAAAGAAAGTTGTCAAGTCCTTATTGGAAAACCTGATACAACATTCTTCCAACTTTAGTCAGCTGTAAGTATCCAAAATGGTATGGTTGTTTTACTATTCCTCCGTACCTCGTAGCGTGGCCGATGTTGTTTGCTGCAAATAAAGTACACTCCCCTGTGGTTGCTAATGTTGTTGTTGGGTTTTCTGTTGCTGCTTTGGTGTTGGACGGTTGTTGTTGGTCTGGCGTGGTATGTTAGACACCAGACACTAACTGATGAACTGGAATTGGAGTATTCACAATCAGATTTTTCCTCTAAAACCAATGTTCGTTGGTACCTCTCTTACTTTCCTTACTAATGTTCTTTCGCTCGCGCTGTGTGCAGACATTTTAAGAGCACTCAAATCCCTTTTCGTACTTAGTGGCATTGTTACGCTTGACGCTCTAATAAAGGGTGAGCCAACACCCCTTCAACTAAACACACATTTATTGTGAAATCAATGTAGAATTTTATAAAGTTCGGCCTATGGCAATTATAAATGGAATACAACATCGTTCATGTGACCACCACGGCTTCTGTTGCAAGCGACCATCCGAAGCTCAAAATTATCGATAACTTTCTGAAGAATAAGTGGGTCAAAGGCCGCAATTTCAGTTTAGATTTTATGTTTGAGACCCTGAATTGTTGCTGGGTTATTGGCATAGACCTTACTCTTCAAATAACCCCACAGGAAGAACTTCTCAACTTCTCCTCGAACCGAAATAATGCGATCCTCAAATTTCATATGCAATAAATTTATTGATTGATGGCTTGTAACCATCACCTGTTGAAACCCGAGATCATTCAAACCCAATTCATTCAATTTTGGAAAAAAAAATCCACGTAAAGTGCCATAGCTGAGGCCCAATTGTTGACTTTGGCAACGAATTGAGGTGCCTGGTTGGTTTTGAACACTTTCGCTCACAGTGGTAATGTTTTGGCGTATACGTGCTGGCCGAGCATATACCGAACCAGTTTCTTCAAAACACTCCACCATTGCACGCATTCCGGACTCACTTTACTCATTTTACGAAATGTTACTTTTGCAGATCGCCCATTTTCGTAATAAGATTGACTCCATGACTAAAATTGCCAAAGACTGTATAACATCTGTCAAAAAGATCAATCACAGCCAACATACAGACCATCTGTTGGCTCACCCCATATTAGTAACTGTCTCCTTGGGGTCCGATTAGTTCCACAGTTGTTCCGCTTATCCATCTTGATCTACGAGAATATTTACGTATAAACACTGAATCTCCAACATTGAAACACCTCACTCTTTTGTTCAGGTCCCCAGCTGATATATAATTACCCAGTCTATGTTATCTGTATGCAAGTCATCTAAAGCTGTTCTAATCTCTGTCCCATTAATAATTCAGCTGGAGTTTTTCCAGTTGAAGGATCCGGTGTAGTGTGTTGCTTAAAAAGAAATCTTTGTAATTTAAGTTGCATATCTCCTTCTGCTTACGAAGCTAATGATGCTTTTCTGTATCCTACTATTCTCTCAGCCTAACCATTACTGGGGGGATGGTAGGGTGTAGTCGTGTGGAACTTTATTCCATTACATTTGTAGAAATTTATTAACTCATCGGAAACAAACGCGCTCCCATTACCCGAAAGGATATGTTCTGGGATACTGTGAACAACAAATATTTCCCGCAAATTTCCCACTACCTCGGTCGATGATTGATTAGATACGATTTTAACTTCAATCCATTTGAACATGGAGTCCACCATTATCAAAAATAAATAGCTCTTGTAAGGACCGGCAAAATCGATATGAAGGGATGACCAGGGATTCACATCAGGTTTGATGAATTGTTGTGGCACATTGGAGGAATTTGGACGATTCTTCTGGCACTGCTCGCCCATCCTAACTATTTATTCGATCTCTTGATTTAAATTGGGACACCAAACGTAGCTGCGTGCTAAAGCCTTCATAGCAGTCGTACCGGGATGATTACCATGTAGTAACTCTAAAACCTGTTGTTGGCAAGTTGCTGGTACTACGAAACAACTACCCCGCAGGATATATCATCCCGTTTGCGTGGTGGTGTCAATTTTCGAAGGCCAGCGTATAACTCTTGAGTATTCACCAGAGTAACACATCAGCGGGTTCACTTACTACATCCTTAACACATTTTAAGGGCAACTTGCTAAGGCAAACAGCATTGGCGTTAAACATCCTCTTCGACGTTCCATATCATATTCGTAAGCAGCCAATAATAAACGCCATCTCAACATTCGTGGCGAAATCGTAATTGGAATAGTTGTTTTTTTATTAAACATACCTAACAAAGACTTGTGGTCAGTTACAATCACAACATGTCTACCAGCTACCATATATACTGATGCTTTATGCCGAAAATGTTTGCCAATGCTTCCTTATCAATCTGCGCATAATTGGGCTCACTCAAATATAAAGAGTGGTCCATAATTAACCCACGATGTTAATTGTAAATAAAACAAAAAGTTTTCAGAGAATTATCTTAATATTTTTTATTATGATAGAAGGATCTATGATAGTTATGTGTGAAACAAAATATCGGCCAAATGCTCGACACGACTTTGGTGGCATACCTCTATCCGATGGTCCATATTGTCAACGACTCTGAGACATAATTGAGGTTCAATGTCGTTAATGTGCCGAATTATCTCATCCTTTAGCTCTTGAATTGTTCTTGGCTTATTGATGTACACTTTTTCGTTTAGATATTCCCAAAGAAAGAAGTCCAACGTTGTCAAATCACATGATCGTGGCGGCCAATTAATATCGCCACGACGTGAGATAACACAGCCATTGAATTTCTCGGAAAAAAGAGCCATTGTTTCGTTGGCTGTGTGGCACCATCCTGTTGGAAGCACATATCATCCAGGTCCATATCCTCAATTTCTGGCCACAAGAAGTGCGTTATCATCTCGCGATAGCGAACACCATTCACGGTAACTACTTGGCCGACCTCATTTTCGAAGAAGTACGGCTCGATGACGCCGCCGGCCCATAAACTGCACCAAACAGTCACTCTTTGTGGATGAATTGGCTTTCCAACCAACACTCGTGGAATCTCATTTGCCCAAATATGGCAATTCTGCTTCTTAACGAATAATACACTGAGGTGAAAGTGTGCCTCGTCGCTGAAGATTATCTTTGTAAAGTCACCATTCGCTTCTGTTTTTTGTTTTTTTTTTTTATATATAATTTACGCTCGCCTAAGGGGTTAGATACCCTTTTACTGTTACCTGGGCGCGGGCGGAAAGGTAGAAGGAGGAAAAAGTTTGTATTTGGTTTCGCTCCGAATAGGACGGAGAGTTTTTTCTTCACTCAGAGTTTTTTGTGCTGGAAAAATTTACAACAGCCAAATCTACGTGTCAGTGTTATGCCTTCACACGCAGAATTTTTCTGTCTGAGTTCCAATTACACAAATGGAAAACTTGAAAGACTTGTCATGGGCAGGATTCGAACCTTGATCCTCCGAGTGAGAAGCGATTGCTAGTACCACTACACCACGGCCACCCCTAACTCTTCTGTCTGTTCAACCCACCATTCGGTGTATTGACGACGCTTGAAATGGTCAGTAAGCTTAAGCTCTTGAGTCAATTGAACCTTGTAAGCGTGTAAATTCAAATCTTTATTCAAAATTCGCATCAGTGACGTTCGTGAGATGTTCAATTGATGGGCACGACGACGAGTCGAGGTTGACGGCTCTTCTGCCACACTATAGCGAACAACAGCAATGTTTTCCCCAGAACGAACTGGGCGAGCATGCACAGGTGTTTTCCTACAGACCCGGTTTGCTGAAATTTGCGCACAATTCTCCCGATTGTGGACACATTTGGTCGATTATGCTGACCAAAAAAAAATCACGAAGTGCACGAAATGCATTTTGATTTGAACGCCCATTTTCGTAAAAGGCTTCAACAATCTTAAAGCGCTGTACCTCTCCATGGTTGAATTTGTCAATCACTGAAACTGAGAAATGTCAAATTAAATTGGGAAAACAACTTGACGTTAAGGTGTGACTCACAATTAACATCGTGCATTATGGTTGGACCACCTGATAGTATTTTCTTGCCTTCGGGAATGGGTGGGTTCTGAATGACTTTCACCTTTGCTTTATTTGGGGCAATACCCGCACCGGATATATGAAACCCTAAAAAATCGATTTCGGGTTTCCAAAATATGCATTTGGCCTTCGAACTATAAAATTTTCTTGGGCCAATTTCTCCAAGACTTTCTCTAGGTTCGGGTATTTCACACAGCACATTCTGGAGCTGCTGATATGCCAAAAGGAAGCCTTCTTAATTTAAACAAACCCTTATGGATATTTAATGTGAGTAGTTTAGCAGAAATTTCATCAACAGATAATTGTTTGCAAGCCTGTTGAAGGTCTAATTTCATTAATATTTTTCCAGATGATATAGCGGCCATCACATTTGAATACATGACAATGGTGCGTGTTAGTTTTTATAACTGAATTGACTGTACTACGATAGTCACCACAAATGATCATCGACCCATTATTTTTGTTAAAATATATCTCAGAGTTAGCGGATATAATACTTACTCTATACATATACTCCCATGCAAAACCATGTAAATACAATCACAGGCATACTATATATAAAGCGTAACAATATACAATAAAGTTAGTTCGTGTTCTAAACCCAAGGCGTGTGTTTTATTCTTTGCTCTCGTTTCTTTGCTATTCGTCTGTTCCTCACTCATTTTCAATTAACCATTTTATCAGGTTATGGGCCCAGGCATCTTATCACAATGGCAGTTAATATAATGGTTGAAAAATTGAAGGGGAGAGAGAACTATGACGTGTGGAAAATAGCTGCGAAATCCTACCTCGCAATCAAGGGACTCTGGAGCTGCATGGAACAGGAACCTGCTGCTGATCGGGAAAAGGACTTAAGAGCGAAGTCGGAATTAATTTTGTTGCTAGAAACTCAAAATTGCTCTTGCATTGCTGATGCGACAACAGCTAAAAGTGCATGGGACAGCCTCACAAGCGCTTTCGAAGACACAGGTTTGTGTATGAAAGTTGAACTGTTGAAGCAACTGGTACAGTTGAAACTGTCTGAATGTATGGAAGTATGGAAGTATGGAAGACTACGTGAATAAAATGGTCATGACATCAATAAAAGTGAAGAAAGCGGGCTTAAAAATTGACGATGAGATCGTCGCGTCCTTGATGCTGGCTGGTCTACCTGAAGATTACAAACCGCTTGTAATGGCAGTTGAGAATTCATCGTCAAAACTCACGTCAGATTCAGTTAAAACGTTGCTCTTACAACAAGTCCAATACAACGGTAGTAGTGCAGTTCCAAAGGCGATGGTAAGCAAGTCTTTTAAACAAAAACCAAAAAAAAATAAATTTCGCTGCCACAGCTGTGGTGAACTTGGGCATTTTGCTAAGCACTGTTTGAAAAGGAAGGAGAAAAAAAAAATCAGAATGCCTATATACAACTTTTTTAGCTGATGGGAACATTTCACAAAGTACATGGTTTGTGGACTCTGGCGCTTCGGCTCATATGACTATGAACAAAGCGATTCTGCAAAACCAAAAAATGCCCTCACACAAGGAAATTATTGTTGCAAACAATTCCAAGATGAAAATCGAAAGTATTGGTGACTTTAACATTGCTCTTCTAAACAACAAAAACAAATTGAATGCAACCATAAAAAAGGTACAGTACGTACCAGACTTGTGTGCGAATTTGCTTTCAGTGAGCCAGTTGGTAAGAAACGGCAATAAAGTGCGTTTTGAAAAGAATTGCTGCAAATTTTTAAATAAGTGCGACAGAGTAATAGGAACAGCCAATTTAGTAAACAACATGTACAGGCTGAGCTGTGAAGCAATTGATAGTGTTGGTGATCGTGAAACTGCTTTAAAAGTAGATGTGGGTGGTAAAATTTGGCATCGTCGCATGGGTCATATATGTGATGAAAATTTACATAAAGTGAAGTCTGCTGTAACAGGAATGCATTTTTCTTCGCATCTTCAAACGAAATGCATAGTGTGTGTGAAAAGAAAGCATTCACGGGCATCGTCAAACATATTGGAAGCCGTGCGGAGAATTTGCTGGATTTAATTCACTCTGATGTCTGCGGGCCGTTATCTGTGAACTCGTGGAGTGGATGCAAGACTATAGTCGAAAAGTTTTTGTTGTTCCACTAAAACATAAATCAGAGGTGTTCAATTAATTTTCTAAATTTAAAACGTTTGCAGAGAACCAGTGCTCAAGAAAAATTAAAGTGCTCCGAACCGACAACAGCACAGAGTACTGCAACAACAAATTTAAAGAGTACTTAGAGCAGTGCGGAATTCAACATCAAAGGACGGCACCGTACATCCCCGAACAAAACGGAGTGGCGGAATGAATTAACAGAAATCTCATGGAAAGGATACGGTGCATGTTATTGGACGCAGATGTCTCGCAACGTTTTTGGACTGAAGCAGCGGACACCGCGTCATATGTGATAAATCGAATTCCTTGTAGAGGAAACCATCTGAAAATACCTGAAGAATCGTGGTCAGGAATGAAGCCGAATCTTTCAATGCTACGCGTTTTTGGATGCAGAGCTATGGTTCACGTGCCACGTGAAAAACGTAGAAAGGTCGATGCAAGGTCAATGGAATGCATGCTACTGGGATACTCCAAAGATACCAAGGCCTACCGGTTGTGTGACGAAAAAAGGAATATAATTATCAGTCGAAACGTAATTTTTTTCGAGTCGGATAATTTCACCAAAATTTCAACTGACAATATGCATTCAGGTAGGCGGAGTACTTCTGAATTCCATATTGTTGATGCTGAGGATCTAACCAATGTTAATGTACCAGCTGTAGCCAATAAATATGCTGATGATCTAACAGCGGTTAACGTTCCAGCTATCTGCGACGGCTTGACTATCAATGGCACGGAAGACGTGATCAATGTGGACTCTAATGCACTGTTGAATGAAGCTAAGAAATATTCAGCTAACGTTGATGCTGCTGATGTTTCAGTGGTACCTGTAGCGAGCCCGATGATCAACGAAGATGGTGATGACAGAGTTGCAGAAGTGGAGGTGCGGCGGTCTGAGCGCATTGCTTAGTTGAACCAGAAGTTGAATGGTTTGATTGCAAGCATTGAAGAAACGTCTGATCCTGAAAGTGGGGCTGAGGCTATGTCACGTGATGATTCATACCATTGGAAGAAGGCGATGGACAGCGAATACATGTCACTACAAGAAAATGATACGTGGGATTTGGTCCATCTTCCCAAAGGTAAGCGTGCAACTCAATCTAAATGGGTTTTTAAGACTAAGCGCAACGAGAATTGGGAAGTCATCAAGTACAAAGCACGGCTGTTATGCAAAGGTTATTCGCAGAAGGAAGGCATTGACTGCCATGAGACCTTCTCGCCAATAACAAGATATACTTCCATTAGATTTCTAATTGCGTTGGCTGTGAGATATAATCTAAATATCTGCCAAATGGATGCGGTAACAGCGTTCCTGAATGGGGAACTCAAGGAAGAAATCTATGTTGTTCAGCCGGAAACGTTCTCCGATGGTGCTGGTAGAGTGTGTAAGCTGTGAAAGTCTCTGTATGGTCTTAAGCAATCCAGTCGTGTTTGGAACGAGAGGCTTAATGAGGTGCTAATGCAATTTGGTCTGGTGCGGTCTGATGCAGTTCAGTGCGTTGATAAGTGCCAAATGATCTTTGTTGCTGTATATGTAGACGATGTATTGATACTCTCCAGCGACAAGTGTATGGAGATTAATTTAAAACAACTGCTTTGGGAAAGTTTTCAGATGAAGGACTTAGGAGAGCCGACAGGTCGGCTGAAACCATCTCTATTGTTGTGATCAGTCACAATGCATCGAGTGCATTTTAAATCGATTTGGTATGGCTGATTGTAATCCGGTTAGCACCCCTCTCGATTCGAATCAAAAATTATCATCGAAAATGTGCCCGTCGTCCCTTGAAGACCAAGATAAAATGGCTGGTGTTCCATATATGGAAGCAGTGGGTTGTTTACTGTTTGTGGCACAACATAAGCTTTGCCGTAAATCTTTTGAGCAGATACTCTACGAATCCTGGTCAAGCACACTGGCCGCTTTAAAACGCGTACTTCGCTATTTGAAGGGTACAATAGACAAAAAGCTTATACACAAAGAATCTGGCAGTGAGATGGAGGGTTTTTGTGATGCCGATTGGGCTGGTGACGAAGATGAAAGAAAATCAACATCCGGCTACGTTTTCGCCATGCAGGGAGCACCAATATCCTGGTCCTCAAAACGCCAATCTACCATTGCGCTCTCATCGACAGAATTTGAGTTGTTAGCTGTTGTGTTGGCGATTCAGGAGTCAATGTGGCTGAAGCGGTTGGAGGCAAAAATGCTTCCAAATCATCCGAAGAATATCATCTTGCATTGCGACAACAAGAGTGCGATACAATGCATCAAAAACAATTCGTATTCTCCTCGAACTAAACATATCGAGATAAAAACTCAATTTATTAGGGAAAAAATTAAAAAAGGTTTCTAATGAAAATTTAGCTGATTGTCTTACAAAAGGCTTAGTGAAAGTAAAACTAGAATTTAATAATATGCTTCTTGGTCTTAATTAAATATAAGTTAAGTCCATATATTTTTTTAAGATAAGCGAATGAATTATTTCGAATGTTAAATGAATTTAAAATAAATAAATCATTCTGAGGAAGTGTTAAAATATATCTCAGAGTTAGCAGATCTAATACTTAGTCTATACATATACTCTCATGCAAAACCATGTAAATACAATCACAGGCATACTACTCGTATATATAAAGCGTAACAATATTCAATAAAGTTAGTTCGTGTTCTAAACTCAAGGCGTGTGTTTTATTCTTTGCTCTCGTTTCTTTGCTATTCGTCTGTTCTTCGCTCATTTTCAATTAACCATTTTATCAATTTTTAAGGACCGGAACAATAAGATTGCCCAATGCGAAAATTCCACTGGTTCATCTTACTAATTTCATCCTCAACCAGTTTTCTTAAAGAAGCTACCTGACGATGCTCCTGGTCGGTGATCCGACAAAAGCGCCTAAATCATCCTTGAAAACCACTGCGTATTTTTCCTTTATGTCTTCCAAATTCCCATTGGTTTCTAGTAACCGCACTCCCTGGTTAGATACACCCAGTGGATTAAACCAAACTCCGTGCGCCAACTGCAGCAACAATAACCAGTAGATTATGTTCAATGTTTCCATAAATAACCGTTACCCATGTCGATCACAACACCTCTAATTGGCCTTTAGACTATTTTTGCAGAATAAGTGAAGTACTCGCATGTAATTGTAAGCCGTTCCTTTGATTCTCCTCCGTCTTGTCCGAGATGCTCCCAAATCCACTTCAAACTCTTGTATGGTCCCGTTCACCACCAAATTTGGCTAAATGAGTGTCGCCTATACTGTTTATTTCGTAATTTGTTTGCAACATGTTCCTCTTCTACGACACTTGGCTCCTGCACAACGTAAATCTGGTGCGGCCAATATTTTTGCTTACTTACTGCCCTCTTCCAGTAGCATGCTCTACTGGAATGGGCCTTTAGTTGACAGAAGTTGCAACTTTTATCTTTGGAAAAACATTTTCCCACTTGGTGGGAACTTTCGCATTTCTGTCTTGGTTTTAATATTGTGCTGAGGATACCATTACTTCGTTCGTGTCGCGTTTTTATATGCTGTTTCATTAGCCAAAGCGAATTCATAGGCCCGGTGAAATTGCAGACTTGGCTCACTAAATATTTAGTACCTTTTATAGAGTAAATAAAGTAAATAATGAAATTAATCTATGATGGTAATGATAGAAACAATTTTTGGAAGATGAAGAACACAAATGGATATAACTTTTTTAACAGACACATTGTGTTTCTGATGATTTACAAAATTTGCATTTCTTCTTCCCACCTTTTTTGTCCAACCAAAGAGGAAAATGGTCGTACATGTCATAAGGAACATCTGCAACTGGATGTTTAGCCTTAACACCAATACCAAAGGGAGCACTAGGCCTTGGTGTTGTTACAGGTCGACCAACAGGTCTTTTGTCTTTGTAGCTACAAAGACAAGCACATACAGCGCGCACATATATTCAACTGCATACCCTATATCTTCTTTGGCAAGATCTTTATCCTTATCTGAGGGCAGTTTGCATTTCGCCACTCTAGTTGGATTAAATGTTCCAACAGAATAAATACCTCGTGCACGAAGATATACCATCAAGGGCAACGATGTATAAAAGTTGTCAAAGTATAAAATGTGATGGACAAAATCTGGAATCGTTTGTGACAAACGAATAACAACATTACCTGTAGCACCAATATCAGGTGTCCCCAGCACCGTTATAAATTTCAAAGCGGTAAGAAAATCCATGAGAGTTGCATAGTACAAACAGTTTTATACCCCATTTACATCGTACTACATATTTGCTCATCAAAACACAATCTTGAAGTTTGCGGAACGGAATCGAAGCACTCGTTTACCATGTCACCCAATTTTCTGATGCGAAAAATTGGATCGTATCCTGGCTGTCCTTTTTTTACGAAGATCTTCATCAGGAAACGATAAATAGGTGATAGGGTGATAGGGCTCTTTTCTTCGGTTTAGACCTGGTTCCCAATATTGCTGTAGTTGGTGTTGGTATAGGTGATGAAACCTCTAGTGTTGATGGTGGTATAGAAGTTGTTGATGTTAATATTGCAACTATCCGAAAAATCTGATTCAACAGATGCCATCAAATCGTCTATCTCCTTTTGAGGCATCTCTGAAAGTTTTAACTTCTTCGTTCTTTCATATTCGGTCAACTTATTTGGCTTCTTTGTTGCTGAATGCCCTTTTTCTTCCATTTCAATATTGAAAACAAAACTTACGTCTACAGTCTATCATATTCAAGCGATTTTTATACACAGCACAAATATTTTGCAACAGTTCCTACACCCGCAAAGTTTGAGGCTGCTTTCACAAAACTGTTGTTTCCACACAAAATTTATTTTCATTTCACAATAAACTGTAGTCAGTTGTTAAAAACATTAATTTATTTACTTACCGAAAAATCCTCACTACTATACGACTTTTAAAATATATAATTTTTTGAGTTTAAAAAAAAAAGTTGTTAAGTGATAATTTTTTCAAAGCAAAACACAGCTTGCACAAGTGACACTCGCGATAACTATCGACTGAATGAACATAGTGACCCAATGCAATTTCCGTTGTGTTGACTTGTTTTTTTAAGTGCTTCCAAATCGGTGAAAACGGAAATAATTTTGTACTTGAGGATTCTACTACATTATAATGATAGCAACCTCAGGGCAGCCTTACTGTTTAGAGGGTTAACAAAATCTACAATGGACTCCCCCACTTTTTGACTTCTTTTATGGAATGTGTAGGGCTGGACGATTTCGTTGGGTTTTGTATGGAAACGACAATCTTGTCTTTCTAGGATTTCTTGGAAGGTCACATCCTTTAGTAATAGCGGTGTCAGCAATGATCGAATTATTTTATAGGTTGTTTCCCCGACGCACGCAAGGAATATAGCTTTCTTCTGAACCACATTCTTTATCCCATTCAACTCAAATTAGAACTCCATTCTCGTCGCCAATATTGTATACGAGTACTATACGAGTACTATACTCGTCACTCGGCAAGTGACAATGTTAGACAAAATAAGTGTTGCCACTGCTCGATGACGTGTGTCCAATAAAAAGGGTGCGCCATCTAACGTTCTTTTTTCAACTAGTGCTTATTTCGTGAGTGGTAACACTTAGCTCATGTCTGATTTGACAGATAATTAGCTTTATCCTTCCGGTTAATAATGGAGAATAATTTCATTCAAATGGCTGTCTCGGCTGGCCATGCAGTAGCCTACACGATCGGTCCAATTTTCAAGCACATTATCGATTGTGTGCAACTGTATTTCACCAATGGCTTCACGAATATTGTCCTTTAAAGCGTCAATTTTCTCTGGCTTGTCGGCGTAAGACTTATCTTTTACGGCACCCCACAAATAATGGTCCAACGGTGTCAAATCGTAGCTCCGAGGTGGCCAAACGACATCAGCTCTGCGGCTGATAATGCGATCTTCAAAAATAGGGCGCAAAACATCGAGTGTAGCCTCGGCTATGTGGCACGTAGCGCCGTCCTGTTGAAACCAAATGTTGCCAATATCCTCCTCTTCAATTTTTGTGAACAAAAATTCGTTCAACATGGCCCGATAACGATCGCCATTGACTGTCACGGCCACTCCTTGCTCATTTTCGAAGAAAAATGGCCCAATTATGCCTCTGGACCAAAATCCGCACCAAACAGTGACTCGTTTTGGGTGTATCGGCTTTTCAATGTATGAGTGCGGGTTTTCTGTGCCCCAAATGCGACAATTTTGCTTATTTACATACCTGCCAAGATCAAAATGAGCTTCATCTGAAAAGATGATTTTTTTGGCAAAATCGGCATCTTCTCTAAGTCGATCGCAGGCCCACTTAGCGGAGCGAAAACGCATTGGATGGTCAGTCCAATTGGACTTTGTATGACGTCATACCAAGGGCTTTATGCAAAATTCGTCTCAATGATGTCTCCGAAATGTTCAATTGTTGAGAACGACGGTGAATTGATGTTGATGGCGCTTCACGCACCACTTTCTGCCACAGCAGCAATATTCTCGGGTGTACGCACTGTTTTTGGCTTTTCACGCTTTGGTTTATCGATGAGGATGCCAGTTTCTTTCACTTTTTTGACAAGATAACGAACATACGGAGCTGACGGTGCTTCTCTTCTTCCAAAATCCGTACGCAATTTTCGCACACATTCTGCAACATTACCATGATTTTCAAAGTAATGTCAACCATATTCGTTCAGCGGAAGGATAAAACTAATTATCTGTCAAATCAGACATGAGCTAAGTGTTATCATTCACGAAATAGTTGAAAAAAATAAACGTTAGATGGCGGACCCTTTATAATACTGGAGGAGTGCCTTTCGTAGATCGCAATCTGGCTGATGGTTGATTTATGAAGAAATCTCCAAGCTCTTTATAAATATCGAGAAGTGGTGACGCGCAAGCTATACTTTTCGACAGTGCTACCAAAAATTAAAGATTCTGCATTAAAGTCGCCGGGGAGAGTTTTAATGTCATAGCTGGTGCACTGCTCGGAGGTCTCGTCCAAGAGCTCGTAGAAGCTATCTTTGGTGTCGTCAACTTTCTAAGGCTTTGTTGGAAAATTTAACCTTGGTTCAAATTGTTACGAGGCACTCGTTAACCTGCCGGAAACCCAAGATTTCTTGCCTAAGTGTGTCTCTAACAACAAACTCGCATTCAGCCATAGTTGATGTTGCAGTTTTTCATCCTCTTTGCAGCAGTCCAGGGCCTCATTCTACCTAACATTCTACGTACGCCCTTATAAGTTTGTCAGGTCGAGTCCGGATAGACTTCGACCAGTAGCCGATGGTTATCACTTGCAGGTAAAATAAATACAATTGATGTGTAGAAGCAGTTACAAGTTGACACCGCTCTGTGCCTATCCTATTTCTACAGCCCCCAAACAACAATAAGAGTAAGACATCCCGAAAAAACGAGCTAACATTGGAATTATTCGGTCTAGAAAATATTCGAGTCTTCATAAATAGAATGTTAAGTTGAATGAACACTTTTCCCCATATATTTTAAATTGGTGGATGTGACTACTAAGGTTGAAAACAGCTTACATGTTACCGTATTTGCCTCATTAAAAGTGAATCATCTCAAGGAAATGATCACGCAAAACTGACTCAGAACCTCTGCGAAAACTTCAGTATAAAAATGATGTCTGCAAATGATGACAGCCAAAATACACAGATACACACTTATAATAGTTTTCCGTCAAATTATCCTTCATACCGCCGTACACTAACGTTGCACATACTCATACACTGTAGATACTCGTACATTCTGGGAAACTATGTACTCGTAAGTACATTTCATTAGGAAAGTAGATGCACATAGAATAATGGCATTTAACGCTAAATGCAATGTACTCGTACATCCTTGAATTCATTAATAATACAGTTATGAAAAGCGGAACTTAGCATCATTTTTCTATTCGACATATTAGGGAGCAGGGTATTTACTTGTAGGTGGTACTCCCATACACTGCTGCAATTTCGCAGACAAAGTTTGTTACTCGTAAATGTTGTCTACTGCGTTTGGCAGTTTTCCTAGAAAGTCGAATGGTTTACTTTGGCGTCAGTGGGTGGGAGAGTGGTAAATACCCTGATGTGAATCCCACCTCTTGCTAAAGTATTAACCAAAAATATTTGTGGAGATTTCCTTTGTAATAGTACATACTGGCTTGAAGAAGGCTTGTTTGGTTTAAGCCAAGAGTGGAGACTTTGAAAGGTACTTTGAAAGGTTTTTAACTGTTTTGTGAAAATTGTTCATGAATAATAATCATTTAATAGGGCATTCACTCTGTACTTGACCAATGTAATTTGAGCTCCTTATGTATAAATATCTATAAAGCGAGCAAAAGTTTTAGCAAATACGAGCGCTTAACTGCGGATCTTTTGCCTTCCACAAAGTGTTATTCTGATAAAAAGATCAGATATGTTGACGCAGAGCGAAGAAGTTCGACAGCGTCATGTGTCTCAGTACATGACGTTGATAACGCTGAGCTTGATGCTGAAAAAACAAGACTTTAAGAATGAGAAAGGTTTCAAACAAGAATCGGTAAAAGTACCACCTCAAGAGTTAATCTTCCATTCAGCAAAACCGCACTAAGCAAGTAGATTTTAAAGGATAATCAACAAGTAATGGGGTACTCTGCTGTTTTTAAAGTCGGTCAGTGTTATAGAAATCTTATCAAACAACAATGGTGCTTAAGCATCCTTTTGACTGAATGAACGTCAGCATTAAATTAAACAAAATAGCGGCTAAGATGGAGAAGAATGTTGCTGCCAGAATATGAAGCCTTTTGCAGCTGAGTAATCATTACCAAGCGAGGGCAAGGTTAAAATTGTTGTGAAGAATATAACTGCTTTTGAAGGTGAGACCATTATCACTTTAGAGCAAATATCTAACAGCTGGCTTCAGTAAACTTCTGTACAACCTATTACTAAGCTGGAATATTTAATTCCTTGTTAAACGTGAAGAGATCAACTTCTCTTGTACATGAAAGCTAGGCTTTCAATGCGCTGCCAGTGAGTTTAATTGCGATTAAATTCATGAGTTTCCTAGTTTCAGAATGCACACGAGCAAGGCACTAGCAAAGTCTAAAAATGCAAATGCGAATGAAATGTTAGGAAAACCGGACAGAGTCCGAAGCTGACGTTGATTTTCTTCCGCTATAATACTAGAAGAATAATCCTGAAGCAAGTTTGGTATCTAATCATCCGAAGGAGGAAGAGACTAAACACTTTTATCGGTAGCTTAAGACTAACTTTATTAATATCAAAAATGACACTTAAGCTAACATCTTACAGGCTAGGAGAGAGTGCTCAATTGTATGACACTTATGTAATATATAGTATGCTGTTATACAGTGTCGCCTACAAGAAGGGTTACTGTTTACATTCATGACACTCCCCCAAACTTACTATAAACTTAATATAAACTTAATATAAAATTTCAATTAATTAATCATAAATTCATTTCAAGTTTTTTTTTTTTTTTTTAAGTATTTATATTCTTTCTTATTTGCCATTCCAAAAAGGTTGATTTTGGTTATTATTCTGCATATACTATTTCAAAATCAAAATCAAAATTAAATTTTATTATTGTATTCTGCGTTTAACCTTCAGCTTAGATATAAATACGTGTTTCACAAATTCATAATTTAATGTATTATATAGATTCTAAATTAATATTTGTATATTTGTAGGTATTTATGGCTCCTTGTACTTCAGTTTTATTCTCTTTGATCTACGTGGCAAACTTGTTAAAGATACAGACCTTTTCTTTTCATATGGTTCCTTAAATGTATGCACTATATTTGTAGGTGCAAAGGAAACTTCTTTATATTTAGCCTTTTTTAACTGAGTAATATGTGCGGATCTATGTACACCATCTGTATTAATAGTAAAAATAACGTTTCCTATCTGTCTTACAATTATACCAGGAATCCAATTATAATCATGATTATTTTTGAGCTTATACAATATTTGCTCACCTGGACTAAAACTAAAATTTTTCTTATTTTGGCCTA
This sequence comes from Volucella bombylans, assembly GCA_949129095.1. Classification (NCBI taxonomy): domain Eukaryota; kingdom Metazoa; phylum Arthropoda; class Insecta; order Diptera; family Syrphidae; genus Volucella; species Volucella bombylans. The sequence goes on along the minus strand of OX422141.1, from coordinate 201,021,115 downwards.
CGTTTAGGGATGATACTTTTTTCTTTTTAGTCTTTAATTTTATCTTATCTTTCGCCTTGTTGTTACTATCATTTCGAATTTTAGGATTTACACCATCTATAAGTGTTTTTGGTTTTGTTCTAAATATAATTTCATTTGGACACAAATTAGTGGTTGTGGTAGGAGTTGATCGGTATTTAAGAAGAAAATTATTCATAAGTATCTCTATCGGGATATTGTTGCCGTTGGGATCCGTAAGCATTTTCCTAAGAGCAGTTTTAGTGGTTTGTACTGCCCGTTCCGCAGCCCCATTGGACTGTGGGTGATAGGGTGGGCTCTTCAAACATTTTATGCTATTATCATTGCAAAATTTAATAAAAATCTCCGAGTTAAAAGGTGGTCCGTTATCTGATACCAGTGTGGAGGGTAACCCAAAGTACGTAAAAATGGATCTTAAAACGAAAATCACACTTTCGACGTTTGTTTGTTTCATTGGTTTAATGTCAATCCACTTTGTATAACTATCGACAACTATCAAATAATAACGCCTCTTAATGTAAAAAAAATCGATGTGTATGCGTTCGAAAAATGTTTTCGAGTCCGGCCATGGTTCAAGATGATGTGATCTTGGTTTATTTCCTGAAAGAGCACATGATTTGCATTCTGTCACATATGCCTCAACGTCATAATCGATTCCTGGCCACCAGAAATATTTTCTCGCTAACATTTTCATCCGAACGATGCCGACATGTGATTCATGAAGAAGCGCTAAAATCGCTTGATGTAAGACGTCTGGTATTACCAATCGCTGAACATAAAAAAGACATCCATTTTCTTCTAGCAATTGCAAACGCTTATTATAGTATTTCTTTAAATTTTCAGGTACACTGTTTGGCCATCCAGTTTGTACCATATTCAAAATATTTCTAATTTTCCAGTCCTTTCCTGATTCTTCTGCTACTTCTTTAAACTGGACATTAAGGTAACTATCGCCCTTAATCATACTCACCAGCGAATGATCTTCCTCTACTTCCGTAGGATATGCCAACGGAAGACGTGATAGACCGTCGGCATTATTCATTTGTGTCCCTTTCTTATACTCTATTTTATATTGATACATACTTAGTATCAAGGCCCATCGATGAATTCAAGCCGCTGTTACTGCCGGTGTAGACTTCTTAGGATTGAAAATTTCCCGTAAAGGTTGGTGATCAGACTAGATCGTAAACGATTTCCCATAAATATATTTATGGAACTTCTTGACTGTGAATATAATAGCCAATGCTTCTCTGTGGAGCTGTGAATACTTTTTCTCTGCAGGGTTAAGGGTACTGGAGGCAAACAGTACCGGTCTTTCCACTCCATTTACTATATGCGATAAAATTCCGCCCACTCCATAAGGGCTGGCGTCGCATTGTAAAATAATCTCTTTATTGGGGTCGTAGTGGACTAAAATGCTACTACTTAGAATCAATTCCTTACTTTTAGCAAACGTTTCTTCACATTCGACAGACCAGAGAAAACAAACATCTTTCTTTGTTAAGTCGTATAGAACTTTTAATTCTGAGGAAAGGTTCGGGATGAATCGTGCATAGTAATTTAAAAGCCCAAGATATGATTTTAACTGAGTTACATTCTCAGGCTGAGGGGCATTTCTTATTGCTTCTAATTTTTTTTCACTGGGCTTAATGCCTTCTCCATTTATCACGTGACCTAGGTAATCAATTTCCTTTTGGAAAAATTTGCATTTATCCATTTTCACCCTAACCTTATATTTCTCCAATCTATCAAGGACTTTAATTAAATTTGCCCGACAATCTTCTAAGTTGGAACCTCCGACAATAATATCATCGAGGTAGCACTGCACTTTAGGAATGTTCTTTAAAATTTCATCCATTATGGATTGAAAAATAGCAGGTGCACATTTGACACCAAAAATGAGACGACGAAATCTAAAAAGCCCCTTATGGGTATTAATAGTTAACAGTTCCTGGCAGTTCTCTTCAACTTCCACTTGTTGGTACGCACCTTCTAAATCTAGGACACAAAAGTAATGTGAATTGCCCAAACTTGCAAATATGTCATCACACCGTGGTAATGGATAATGATCAGTGCGTACACAAGGGTTTATTGTCATTTTGCAGTCGACACATAAACGAATGTCGCCATTGGGTTTTGTAACCACTACCATCGGAGAGGCCCACTCACTGTGTCGTACCGGATATATTATATTTGCCGTTAAAAGCCTTTCAATCTCTTGTTCGACCTTTTCCCGAACCCCAAAGGGAACCGTATATGGCTTAAAAAATACCGGGGTACTTTTTTCTTTTAAAAGTATTGCCGCTTTGAATTCTCGAATGGAATCTTTTTTATCTCCGTAAAACACATTTCTATATTTTTGAATCAAGTCTCCCATTTCAGCCTGAATGTTACCCTTCAAACTAGAACATACATTTACGTTAAAGAACGCGTTTCTCCAATACGGAAAAAGTCTGTCAAGCCACGACCTACCTAACAATGGAAAAAATGCTTTCGGACCATTAACTATAATCAATTCTAATTCAAAAAGGCTGCCCTGGGATGACAAACTAACAGACGCTTTAATAGAACCAACAACATCCACTTGATTTCCTGAGATTACATTTAGAACACGACTGTAATTTTCAATATTTCTTCCTGGGTAAAAATCATTAAATGTTTTAACATGCATCACTGACGTACATGCACCCGAATCAAGTTCCATCCCTAAATGCTTGCCATTACAAAATAACGTGACAATTAATGGAGTCTTACCGCCCTGCAAATTATGTATATAACCTACGTCTATCTCTAGGTCTCTTTCTACTTGTGGTTTACTTCTAATAGCACTAATGTCATTACCTTTGTTTCCCCTATAATGGTGTCTTGATCTGCTTTTGGAGTTGTTTCGGTACCGCTTGTTCTTGAGAAAACAGTTGCTTTGAACATGTCCCCACTTTTTGCAAAAATAACACTGTGTATTCTCTAGGGTTCCCATTGAGGGCCTTGATGATTGTCCATATGCTTTGTCGTCCGATGTTTTCTTGGCAACTGACCTTATTCTGCTTCTGTCTCGATTACTCACCTCTCTCGAACACTTTGACTTCACCGCATGCACTGCCATCGAGGTTCCACTCATATGTACCATCTCAGTTTCGATTAACTCCATATTAAGCGCCGTTTCACATGCCTTTTCAAAGGTAAGATCCCCAATGTCGATCAATTTTGACTGGATCTTTTTATTTTTAATGCCCATCAACAGCCTATCCTTGAGAGCCTCCTCCAGAAATTCTCCATATTTGCAATTAGTGGCTAGTTGCTTTATGGACACAATAAAATCGGAAATGTTTTCTGTCGAATCCTGGTTACGATTTAAGAATTTAAATCGTTCCGCCACTGTGTTTTTCTTTGGTTGGTAATGGACTTTGAGTTTGTTTATCAGCTCGTCGTACTTAAATTCGTCCGGATTCTGTGGTGCCGCTAGAGTCCTAGCAATTGTATATAGCTCACTTCCTCCCATTCCAATTAAGAAGGACATTTTATCATCATCTTTTTCTATTCTATTTAATTTAACAAATGAGTCAGCCGTTCGGTGTACTCATTGAAATTGTCCCCCGCATTAAAATATTCGATACGCCCAATAAAACTTGACATTATTACATTGGTTGTTTTTTTTACTTCTTCGTCTCGTATGTTAAACTTATTTTCACCGTTGCTCATTAACAACAACAAAAAACTCGTACGATTTGAAATAAAAAAAAGAACGGATTATCCTCGTCGCCAGTTTGGTATCTAATCATCCGAAGGAGGAAGAGACTAAACACTTTTATCGGTAGCTTAAGACTAACTTTATTAATATCAAAAATGACACTTAAGCTAACATCTTACAGGCTAGGAGAGAGTGCTCAATTGTATGACACTTATGTAATATATAGTATGCTGTTATACAGTGTCGCCTACAAGAAGGGTTACTGTTTACATTCATGACAGTAAGGTTTATGGAATTGACTCTACAGGGGAAGCAGCGTTAAAAGAACTTGTATGTGTCGGGACAGTTTGATAAAGCAAAATGTCAGTATATTTATTGTGAGTTGGTGAAAAACTACCGTTATCTCTCCTTTGTAATATTCGGAGAAAAGCACATCATAAAAATCGAACATGTTGATCATGTGGCAGTAGATTCATATACAACCTAATTGACCACATCATCGTTGACAACTCTGTATATAGAGTCGAAGTCTTAAAATAACATCAGTAACCTCAAGTCAGTCGAAAGTGGAACTTTTAAAAGTTGAGAGTAGAGGTAGCCATCAAAAGATCGGCATCAACGTCGTCTCTGTTAATTCAGCTCTTTGGTGGATAACAGTGCTGGTCGTCGTCGTGCAAATCTAAATCAGATTCTGCAGGGTGTCATAAAAAGCTTCGACTCTGTAGGTCAAAGATAAATGCTCTAATATGGAATCAAAGGATGGCATCTCTTGACTTTTTCTACTTTTTTTCTAGGGCTATAGTCCAATTGTCGGAGCGAAAGTCAGAACGGTGAAAAGAGCTTTTCGCGTATTTTAGACACGATTTTATGTTCAACAAATAACAGGGAAATAACATATCTTGGCATTCCTTGAATGGCTTAGGAATGCTATTCTGGTAGATAAGACATGGAGAACCATATGTATCGGGTATCCATCCGGCTGACAGCTTAACTTTCTTTTGCCTGCATTGTAATGCGTTTATTTTGCAAGAAAGATTGGAGGTCTAAAGTACTTCCGGCATTGGCATTTTCGAAGGGCGGTGAAGGATGGTGACAAGCAAGAGAGTTCTGGCGTCAGGGTATTCCACAACATTGAAACGTCAAATTTAAAAGAATTTCTATAATCCACATGCCGCAATGTCTTTTATTTTGACAGAAAGATTTTGAATTAGTCACCTCTAAAAGTCGTAAGTTTTCCGTTGTACGTTTCCAATTTAGTGGGCGGTTGAAACATCTGAATTTCTAGGTAAGTAAGGTGTAGAGAAGCGCCTTTAACAACGTCAACACATCTGCAATTACGACTGCGCTGTCAACTCTGCAGGTAGACGGTCACTTGGGGAGCTGATCAGTCTAATTCTAAAAAGAAGGATAATCAACTCCAAACTGGGTGAGACTTCTGCTAAAAGATATGTCAGTAGAGGTACGCCGCAAGGTGGTGTCCTCTCTCCCCTTCTCTGGAACTTTGCCTATGCGGATGACGTTGCCATATCCGTCTTAGGGAAACATCTCAATACCATTAAAGAACTCCTCCAAGTAAATCTCAATAGATTAACCCGCTGGGCAGATCGCTGTGGATTGGGAATAAATCCCCATAAAACTGATCTTGTCCTCTTTTCCAGGAAATACAAAATTGCAACTATAGACCCACCTTCAATAAACGGCACCAGTTTAGTATTTTCCCATACAGCAAAATATCTTGGTCTCATTTTTGACAGGAAACTATACTGGAAACCTAATATTCAAGAAAGAGTCAATAAAGCTGCAATAGCTTTATTCTCTTGCAAAAAAGCCATTAGGAATAAATGGGTCCTTCAACCTCGCATAACCCACTGGCTATACATCTCGGTCATAAGACCGATACTTACTTACGGCGTGGTTGGCTGGTGGACGGCCTTGGAAAATGCAGTCAACCGCATTAAACTAAGCAGAGTCCAAAGAACAGCATGTCTATGCACAAGCGGAGCCTTGCGGTCTACCCCCTCTGCGGCATTAGATATTCTGCTTCACACCCCTCGACATTTTTAGCAAGCAAGTAGCTGCGACTGCAGCTATTCGCCTTAAAGCGACTAAACAGTGGACAAATAATTCATTTGGCCGCGCCAATATTCTTAATATATTAGGAATCCTCACAGAGAACATCGATTACACCATACCTGAACTTTGGTTTGACAAAAACTTCAATGTAAGCTTCCCCTCTAGATCATTCTGGCAGGAAGATGCTTTCATGGAGGACAAGTCAATCCATCTCTACACATATGGATCTAAAACCGATAGCGGAGTTGGTGGCGGTGTTTTCTCAGAAATCTAAGCCTCTCTTTCCGCCTTTCAAATCACTGTAACGTGTTCCAGGCGAAAATTTTGGTGATTCACCCAGGACAGGGTGAAGAAAAACGTGATATCTGCAAATGATATCCGCATATTTTCGGATAGTCAGGCCGCCATCAAGTCCCTGGACTCGGTCTCATTATATTCTAAAACAGCCCTTGAATGCCGATCATCTCTCATGGAGATGGCAGAGCAGTTCAACATTCACCTTTGTTGGGTGTCGGGCCACAGAGACATTCCAGGGAACTGCAGAGCCGATGAACTCGCCAAAATTGGAACCACTCTACCTATCCTACCGGACAAAGGTAATATAGGTATACCAATCGCTACGTGCAAACTAACACTAAAGCTGGATGCTGGGCAAACATGATGGTGGACTGCTGGGCAAACATGTCTAGCAATCTGGAGCTGGATCTGAGTCGCTCTAAGTGTCTGATCCTTTTAGATAGGAAACATCTCAGCGCCATAATAGGTGTCATTACTGGACACTGCCTCATAGGCAAGCACGCAAGATGGCTTGGCGCTTTTACTAATGATTTCTGTAGAACAATCCTCCACGAAGGAATCCAAGGAAGCTTCATCTAGGGGCTTTCTTCTACAACGACCTAAACGATCTAGAAAAATTAGACGTTAACAGTCTCCTACGCTTTATTATAAGCTCAAACTGGTTCCAGTAGTAAGAGGATTATAGATCCATGTGACATCACAATGGACCAATAGGCCTAAGTGGGTTGGTATTTCCAACAGCCACTCTTTCCTAACCTAACCTAAGATGTAGAGAATCCAATTTGAACGTGTCTCGTACTATCGGCTCTGCGAAAGGCGCCTTAAAGGCTGATATTCCACAGCAAGTAATGTCTTTCCTGGAGTGTACGCACATTTCAAAGATATTCATATATATTCTAAAAACTGAAAACTTCCCTTGACACTTCAACATTCTAACAAAATCTTCAAAATGCTTACACACCTGAGCTCCGAATATGTTTTTGGTTTTATTTCAGTTTTAGTTTTAGAGGAACATTTGATAGTTTTCTAAAGACCAGCACATAACGATTGTATCCTTTGTTTTCGATGTGCTTTCACAAGTCCTAGTTCTCAACTCCACGCCATACGGCTATCACAAGTTAACTTTTACGCATGTATCTGTCACTATTTTTCTTAGATCAGATAGTTCTATGGTCGATATATTTTCTTTTTAAGTCACATTTATAGCCCTAACATGAAGTCAGATTGCTTACTAAAAGGATTTTAGAACACTGGTCGACCGCTATTACTGTCTTATCGAAGTTATTGACTTATTGGATCTTGTTATAAATAGATGTCCTAGCGTTCCGATAGACCAACATCGACTCGGACCATTTCTTTGCTATAGCCAACGTACGGTTGCGGATTTCCAATAGGGACTTAACAACTTTGAATTTAATTTGTGAACGCACTCTTTCACTAATAATCAAACTGTCACTGTCAATTTATTCAGTAAACTCAACATTTTCATCATGGTAAAGTACACGAACGAGCAACGTCTTCAAATTATAAAAATTTTCTATCGAAATTCGGAGTCGGTGACTGCAAGTCTAAGAGCGTTAACTATAATTTTCGGTCGTAATTCTCGCCCTAGTAGACAGGCAATAACAAGTTTAGTGCAAAAATTTGAGTCTACATATTCGTTGTGTGATGTTGCCGTGTCAGTGAGACAACGGGTTGGTCGAAGTGTCGAAAATATCGCTGCCGTTCAGGCGTCCGTAGTAAACGTCCGTAGTAAAGTCAATTCCACGACGTTCTCATGAATTGGGCATCGCTCAGACCACATTATGGCGTATTTTGCGTAAGGATCTTGGTTAACACCCATACAAGATCGAGCTGACTCAAGAATTGAAGCCGATAGACCATTTTAAGCGACGTAGGTTCTTCGATTGGCTTCTGGAGAAGATGCGCCAAGATGATGAATTTCATCGCAAAATCATCTTCAGTGACGAAGCTTATTTTTGGCTCAATGGGTTCGTCAATAAGCAAAATATGCGTTATTGGTCGGGTGAAAATCCACATGTGCTTCATGGATCACCACTTCATCCACAAAAAATAACTGTTTGGTGCGGTTTGCATGCCGGCGACGTTATTGGGCCACATTCTTTCGTCGACGATAACGATCGTCACGTTACTGTGGATGGTCCGCTTTATCGTGCCATGATCACCAATTATTTTTGACCCGAATTGGAAGATATGGACTTGGACGACATGTGGTTTCAACAGGATGGTGCCACATGCCACACAGCACACGCTACAATCGATTTATTGAAGAGTAAGTATGGTGAGCGTGTTATCTCAATAAATGGGCCAGTCGAATGGCCGCCTCGTTCGTGCGATTTAACGTCGCTTGACTATTTTCTGTGGGGCTACGTTAAGTCATTGGTTTATGCCAACATGCCGACGACGTTGGAAAAGCTCAGAGCCAGCCGACATTGAACGCGAAATAGCTGCCGTTTCGGCCGAAATGTGTGCCGAGTCGTTGAAAATTGGGTCCAAGGAATCGACCGCTGCAAACGTGCCCGCGGTGGCCATATAAACGAAGTTGAGTTCCATTCATAAATGTTTTGATTGTGTTTCAAGCCGATAATAAAGTTTTTGAAATATCTCAAATGGTTAGCGTTTTATTTAAAAAAAAAAGTTGCCAAGTCCTTATTGGAAAATCTTATACTTGCTTATAAGTTTGACGTCGGACGGTTACAATAGCTAGAGATCGCCAAATCCTTTTCAGATCGAGTCTTCCTTAACCTCTTAAGACGTCCTATGCCACAAGCATTAACTATTGAAGATCAGTGGTAACATTGCCAAGAAACCATCAGAGATGCCGCCTCTGATGTGTTGGGTTTTACTCGGTCACCACAACGAAACCCCTGGTTTGATGACGAGTGCCGGCAAGCACATACAACTAAGCACGAGGCATAGAAAGTGGCGGTGCATAAAATGACTAGAGCTGCTTAGAAGCAGAAGAGTGGAGACCAACTCCGGCTTCTCATAAGGAAAAACGAGTATGAGAACCGCGCGATTTGGAAGTTTCACCATAAGGTAAAAACAAAAACATGCGACGGACACAAACCCCAAACCGAAGCCTATAGAGACGAACGAAGGAACTTAGTAGTAGAGTCACAGTCGATGCTGCGGATTTGGAAATAGCATTTCTGTAGACTGTATAACGGTGATGACGAACCAAATACCGCTGTCAGGCAAAATGAACCTTTCAACCTGGACGATGTAGACCAAACTTTCCGTCTACCCGACCTGCACAAATTTAAGATAGCCATATCTAAGCTTAAGTCCAACAAATCTCCTGGGGCGGACCGCCTGACTGCTGAGCTCTTCAAAGCGAGAGGCGATGACTTGGTAAGGAGCATACACAAACTCATCTGTAAAATATGGTAGGATGAAATGGAAAGCTGCTAAGTACCAGCAACACTTTGCAGTTTCGAATCCCTGAGACAAAGATGTTAAACTATCACTTATTGGTAAATTAAATCTACATCTTCACATGCTTACATTTGAGGGGAACCTCTATAACTATTCTCTCAAAAATGATACATATGTACGAGTATAATACATTGAAAGGCTCTGTCGGCGATGAAATGTCTTGATCATAAAACCACATTTCAGGCATTTACGTACTGTTCAAACACAAACAGAGTTCGCCCACAAATCGTTTTTCTTCTATTTCACCCTCAACTAAATTAGATGAGGTATCTCCGTTCATTCTCACTCCGTTCCTTTCTTTATCGAATTTCTAAAGACCATAACCAACAAAAATAAATCATTATGTCACCGAAAGTGGATTTGGCGAAAACTGTGTTAACACAAAAGGGGATGTCATGATAAATGGATGAAAAACATTTAAAAAGAATTCAATATTAAGAACTAGTAGGTACAACCAACAACGTTTTGTATCCAGACGTACTCATCTGAACTTTTGCAAAACAACGTTCTATTTAGGCCATGATTTCTGGAAGAACGAGAGCGCAGAGAGACCATTCTTCTTCTTCTTCTTCATTTACATCAGAAATAAACTCATACAACATAAAACATTACTTATTTTGCAATTTTATTGAATACGCTGTATATCACAAGAAGATGAAAGGAAACAAAGTACCGCATGTGAGACTGCTGCGTATCCAGGTTTACAACCTCAGTCTTCTTATTTGTGTCGTAAAAAAGTTTCGAGGTTGCTTTAAATTCAGTAGATGCCCTCCTGGCCAAAATGAAAACGAACCATTTGCCCATAAAAGAAAAAAAAAATACAAAATAATAAAAATAATAATAATGATGATGGCAACGGTAATGGTGATCATTTTGCGTGAGTATGTGCAGGATATAGGGCATCTTGTTTCAAGTATCGCAAGAATGTGTTGTAAATTTGTTTTTTATTTCACCCTGCCTCAAAATAATGTATTAGATTTTATATGTACGAGTACTTCCTGTCCAATGGGAAATCTAACATATGTTGCGTCATAGTCAAGCTCTTCAAAGGTACTCGTAATATTACCAGCATCGATCCCCCCTTATCATATTCTTTCTTGTTGTCTACACACTATTTGTTCTATTCTCGAAAACACTTCTTCGTATTTCAATTTTATGGTACTGTGATATTTGCAAATGTCGTCTACTCGTATACTTGTATCTTTAAAGACACGAAGTTCTTGTTCACTCAAATCTTTGGAACCACTTGACCAATTTTAATAAAAACTTCATAATTTAATATGTTATATGTATCTAAGCAATTGCTATGGGCTATCTTATGATTTTATTCTATGGTATAGTAAGCAGCTATTTAGCATTTTATTGAGACTTTTTTGTTTTATAATTGTGCTCTTCATCATTTTCATTCATTGGGTCTTGCTTGCCAACTAAAGGCGATAAAGAATCAAAATTTGTTCAGCAATTTTGTAGCTCTACTATATATAAAGTCTTACATTACGCCTTCAGCGAAAAAACTCTTGTAAACCATTTACAGGAGGGGCATTGATGGATGTTATAATGCCGAGGCGATATGTCTACGTAATACTAACACCACTCATTCAATTCTTCATAAAGGTTCTTCTATTCTCTTAGCCTTATAACTTTTTTCGGACATAAGTGAAACCGTAAGTTGTTGGTGATCGACGGACGGATTAAACCACTTGCTTTATGTGAATACCTGCAGTTTAAGCTTAAGCTCATGGGATGCACTACCAAAGATGTACTCCCTTCCTATCTTTTCATTAAAATCGCCGACGACAAGAGCCCGTAGAATCTATCTTTGGTGTCGTATCTTTCTCCTCTGTGGGGACATCAGCTCATATAAGGGTAATGTTGGCAAATTTAGCCTTGATACGGATTGTTATGAGGCGCTCGTTAGCATATCGGAAACTCAAGACTTCTTGCCTACCTAAAGCTAAGTCTGCCTCTAACAACAAATTCGCATGCGCTGTTTTTGGCATCGATAACAATCGCCATAGTTGATGTGGCAATTTTGCATCCTCTTTTTGTCCGGCCCACCCCATCGCATTTCTTGGATGCTTTGCCTCCAAGAGTTGTTCGGCTAACATTCCACGTGCAGATCCGATAGTCATTGTCCTTGTTTCGTTTGCATCTTGAGGGCCAGTTCCATTATAGATACCCGTATCTACATAAAAACAATAAAAATTAGTAAACACTAGAAACATTGCTTTTTTAATATATTGTGATAACCACTTAAATGTGGGCAGCGACATCTAGCAGAAAATGTCGATACTCGAAGACCAGAAGATTTCGATACTGGAATAACAAAATCTCGACTGGAGAGTGGGATCGAATTTTCTAGCAAATTGGAAATTGTATGGGACGCTGGATGGCGAGGATTGTTCTCGAAGTATGTCATTCGAGTATAAATACCAGCATCCCGAAGGTATGCAAATCAGTTAAAAAGTGAAATTTGAAGTGTTAATTAGGAGAAGTAATTAAGTGGTTTAAGTAAAAGATAAGAAAAGTATAAGTGGTTGAGAAATTGGATTGTACTGAGAGAAAGAATTAAATAGTGAATTGTAACTGTACTGAATAAAGCGATTTCTATTGAAAAGAATAAGTTCTATCATTTGTACCCACACAAACATTTTACAATATGATTTCCAATTATAAGTGAAATTCAGGGGTGCCTAATAATTCTGTCCATGGCTGTAGACACCAGCTGCAAAATAATATTCTCCCGATAGAATATGGGACTATAACTAAATATACTAAAATAGATTGGATATGTGGATCACATGGACACTGATGTTTCTGCCGGAAAAGTAAATTTAAACCAGAGGAACAACGTAACGGAGGGTGCCCGTACGTGCACAGTTGGAAGACGACCTCAATTATCTTAGCACAGCAACTGAAATCGTATGCAGTAGGATCGGGATTAAGTTAACTGGAAAAGTTTGTGGTTAAAGCCCTAGCCACTCACAACTACAGCGTGAATAAACCATGCCGAAAGGTCATTTCAATCAATAAGCGTCTCCAGCCAGCTTAATCTCTACCTAGCTGCCTCCAGTTTCGCATGCTAAGTTAGCTGAGGTCCCCATCCACTTGCGGGCGCCACCTGAGTCTCGGTCTTGTTCTACTGCGTTGTCCCTCGGGGGTGGATTCGAAGACTTTTCGGACCGGAGCATTGATATCCATCCGGTCTACAATACATGACCCAGTCACGTTAGTCGTTAGTCCTTGAAGGTCATTCTTCTGGCCGCACAGTTTTTCATTTTATCTGCTCCTCCACTCACCGTCTATGCAGACTGGACCGAAACTCATCCGAAGAATTTTCCTCTCAAAACCGCCATGAGAACACTCATCCATTTTTGATAAAGTCGATGCCTTTGCGTCTTATATATATAGACTCACTATTCTTGTTCGACAGAAGGCCCAAACAATGGAATGCACACACTGGAAACACTCATTAGTGAATTATGCGACCTCGATATATGTATGTAATCTACGAGTAATCTTAATACAAATTAGGTGACATCTCGGGTACTGTGACAGTTGAACATCATAAGTCTTTCATTAGGCAAAAATCTTATAGAAATTGCTTCCTCCCATCTGAACGAATCATGGTCATTAGGCAGCCGATAGCCTGGGAAAACACAGTCAGATACCTGGGTATATACTCGTATCTTGATAAAAGATTGACATTTCAGGAGCATATAAGCAAAACTTAGCACAAAATTAGCATTGCTATAAAAATTGTATACCCATTTATAAACAGAAGGTCTCTGTTTTCAAGCACATTTTTCAAGCACTCTTGCTTTATGGTTGTTCTGTGTGGGGGAAATATGCCAAGTGTCATATTAAAAAATTACAGATTCAGCAAAATAAACTGTTAAAAATGATGCTAAACTTACCTTGGTACTATTCCTCTAAATTACATAGACATGCCAACGTTGAATTGGTCTATGACAGAACAGAAAAGCTAACTAACTCTTTTCTTATGAGATGTAGTATACCTGGAAATCCCCTCGTTAATGAGTTAAATGCCACTGAGCTTAAGTTGAAGTACAAAACAAAATCACTATAGTAAATCGTTATTTATTTATTTTCTAATCTATTTTTAATTAGTTGTTAATATATAAATGTAATAGTTAATGTATATACAAGGTGTCCCAAAAATCAACGTCAAGTCGGAAACGGGTGATAGGTCAAGTGGTGTCGGTTATCACAAAATTATAAAAAAATCTAAGTCATGTACGTTTAAAATTATTGGCACTCAAAAAAAAATTGAGAAATCTGACACCCTGTGACGATCTGTCAAGTGCTGTGACCACAAATCTTTACTTTTCTTCGCCTTTTTTTTTGTCACGTAAACCTGAGTAATTCTTCTGTAAATTACGGTCCAAAATTGAAACATAACTATATCGGTTTTAAGTAAAATATCCCTTTTTTGTCCATCCATGTGTCTGAAAATCATTAATCATCCAAGTTGAACTGACTATACCTACTGACAAAAAGGTGTACTATTGTAACGAAGCATATCACAAAGTTCTTATTTTACTGCCTGCTTTCAGGCACTTAACATTTTGTTCTCCTCCCTGTAAATTTACAATGTAAGCTTACAACAAAAAAGTATATAGAAATAATGTTATTAACATCCCACTTCACATGTACTTGTAGCCAAAAGAATTATATAAGCAAAAAATAAAGAAGTGCACGTCGAGAGGCGCTTACTGTTTAATTTGTATATCACCCGCTTCATATATTATACTTAGTGGTTCGACCAATACCACATCCCCGACAGTTCGACCAAGACTTGGCCTTCTGTCGTCCCCCAAAAAAAAATCCCCGCTAATAAGAGGAGATTCGCGCTACACTATGCCATTTTGGCAAGTAACTTTAAAAGATGGCGTACTTAGTCTGGATTCCAAAATGGTGTGACACTTGCTAGACTAATTGAGGACGAAAAAAATATTTTGATAAAGAAACGCGATTCATAGTTAATTCTTTTTAGTAAGTTAAAATCAGTACCAAGTGTGAACGAGATTTCATTTCATTTTTTTTCCATCACAGAGCACACAGAACACTACGTTCTCTTTGTGTATACTCTAAGGATCGCTTTATGCAACTGTTGTTTGTTGCGCGACTAAACGCCATCTACCGATCTTGTATCTAACAACAAATGTTCAAACTGTTTGCCTCCAGCGGCAATGCAAGCTAAGCTCTACATCTTCTTACAAATGATCTGGTAATAAGACGGGCATATCTTCTGGAGTTGAGGTCTTCAACGGCTTCTGCAATTTTTAGGCGCAGCTCGTTTAAATTTTCTAGCGGCTTAGAATAAATTTTTTCTTTTACTGCTCCCCAGTAAAAAGAATCGAGCAGATTTAAATCCGGTGATCTATCCACCTGTTGGAGTATTCCCGATCAAGGAACTCTTGTACTGTGCGAGCATACTGCGCTGGGCAGCCATCTTGTTGATACCTGTTGATACATGCATGCATAAATATTAAGTGGCACGTCTTCCAATAAATTTGGTAAGTGGTTCTCAAAAAAATCGAAATAAACCTCCGCATTCAAATTCTGCGACAGCTCGAATGGGCCAATAATTCTACCATTCAAAATTCCCGTCCACATGTTTACTTTAAAACAGTACTGTGATCTATCCTTCCGCATCAAATGTGGATTTTCCACGTGCCACTCGTGCATATTGTGGAGGTTCATGTAACCGTCCCTTTTAAAAGTTGATTCAGCCGACCATAGAATTTTTTTGAAGAATCTCGGATCTTCTTTGAACCCCTGCACCATCGTTTGGCAAAATTGGACTCTTTCTGGATAATCTCGGGGTAGCAGACTTTGGACTTGTTGTACATGGTACGTATGAAGCTGGTTTTTCCTTAGAATTCAGTGTGCTGTACTTTCGGGTACTCCTATGCTTTCTTCTATTGCTTTTAAGACTTCGTTGTCGTAGGGCATGACGGGTCTTCTCTCACTAACCATTAGATTTGGAAAGCGACCCTCTGAGAATGATTGGTGAACATTTACAAACACTCGATGATCCGGATGACGCTGAGCATTTGGGTATCTCTTATGGTAAAGTCTGGCTGCAGCACTAGCATTATACCTACATTCCCCATAAATGAGATGCATGTTAGCCTATTCCTGAGCAGTGTATCGAGATGGCATGATGGCATTGGCAATACACAATCACGGGATCAACGATCAACACTAATCCAGAAGAAATCCAGGTTCGACAGAAACGGTCAGATAGCAAATCAAAGTCGCAATGCAATGAAGTCCAATAAAGAAAGCCAAAATTGTAAGCACGAAATCAACACGAATACAGAATTATGCGCTGCAAGCGAAGGAGCGTAACGTACGGCAGTATTGCACGATGTGCCTATGCGTCACTACTTAACATTTCTATCTATTTCACCCACACTCGTCAAAATGGCGTGTTTATCCGTTTCAATCACGGCGTCACTGTCTGTCTCCCTCATACTTATTTTAACTAACTAAAAAGAATTAACTATGAATCGGGTTTCTTTATCAAAATATTTTTGTTTGTCCTCAATTAAGCGTTAGTCTAGCAAGTGTCATACCATTTTGGAATCCAGACTAAATACGCCATCTTCTAAAGTTACTTGCCAAAATGGCATAGTAAATTTTTTTGTCAGTACAGTCAGTTCAACTTGGATGATTAATGATTTTCAGATACATGGATGGACAAAAAAGGAATATTTTAGTTAAAACCGATATAGTTATGTTTCAATTTTGGACCGTCATTTACAGAAGAGTTACTCAGGGTTGCGTGACAAAAAAAAATCGAAGAAAAGTAAAGATTTGCGGTCACAGCACTTGACAGATCGTCAGAGAGTGTCAGATTTCTCAATTTTTTTTGGGTGCCGATAATTTTAAAAGTACATGACTTAGATTTTTTTTATAATTTTGTGATAACCGACACCACTTGACCTATCACCCGTTTCCGGTTTGACGTTGATTTTTGGGACACCCTGTATTTATTTTTTTTTTTTTAATTTTTATTTTCCCTTTAAAAATACTCAAAAATACAAAAAAGTTCGTAAGCAATATTGTAAAGTTTTTTCTCAGTTGAAAAATGTATTAAATATCATATCTCAGTGTGTAAATTGTGTGGTGGCAAACCTTGTACAAATTTTACACACGAAATAAATATCTATCTATCTTATCATCGGGCTTTAAATGAGGTTTGCGGCGAGCAAACAATATACCATAGCTCAGTGTTGGACTTGCTGCTTCGGTGAAGGCGGTGTAAGCATAAGAAAAGACCTACGTCCAGGAAGACCAAACATATCAACTTGTATTGCTTTTTCTTAATGGGCGTGATGAAATACCATACTAGAGTTTCAACAATAACTGTTTTCCGCATTTTAAAAAAATAATTTGCAGAAAAGTAATATTTTTGCCCGTATGCTTGAAACAAAAATTTGCCTTTAAATGTGATTTTTTAGAGTAGTAAGACGTACGAGTAAGACGTAAGACGTAAAATAAATTCTACCTTTGTACTCGTATTCTGAAATAGCGTGCATTATTTTTAAAAGGACTCTCTTTTTTCTATTAAATTATTATCAGTAGCAGCACATACTACTTGAAACTTAACGTACATCAAAATCTGAAATATCATATTTAAATTTTTCTGGATTGATAAAATTATTTTTTTTTTTATATATAATGGGCGCGCACTCAAGGGGCTTGTATACCCTTAAGGTGATTGTTCACAGCGCGGGAAAAGGAAATTTAGGGAGGAAGAAAAGAGAGGTACCGATGTACATTGCTTTTAAATGTTTGCAAGTTATAACGACCAGGAAATACAGAGATCGGCAGGGCATTCCATAAGCGAGTTCTACGGCTTAGGAACGAATCACTATATTATAGAATACGTCCGAAAATGGGCTTGAGGGTATACTGATGAGCATTCATAGCGAGATGGGTGTTACGGTTGAAAGTTTGAATGGGCGGAATGCTACTGGCGATTTCAGTGGAGCACTGGTGGTGGAAATAGCGATCAAACAAAGTGAGATAGGAGACATTACGTCGGTGTTCGAGGGCGTCAATTGATTGACTGGTATTAGTAGCATCAATAAGTTTTATCGCACTGTTTTGAATCCTATCTAGCAGGTGCAGAGATGTTTTAGGAGCACCTGACCAGATGTGGGCATTGTACTCCAATTTTGGCCGGATGAATGCCTTATATATTTAGGTCAGATCAGAGGGGGTAACATATTTCTTACATCGCTTGAGGAAACCTAGTCATTTCGCATCATTTTTGGCGATATCAAATATGTGGTCATTCCAGCGTAAGTTGTCATTGACACACATACCGAGAATGGAAAGTTTTTCGGTTTCGACGATGCAAGTGCCATTCATAGATAATGGCTGGGTGTTTAAATTTCGCTTTAACGATAGCAGACAGCATTGTGATTTGGAAGCATTAAATCCCACTCTGTTGATAGTTCCCTAATTGGTTATGCTATTGATATCGGAATTTAATGAGCTTAGCATACACTGTCGTTCTCGTACTACAGCCGAAGGGCAGGGCCGTGAGTCCCGGAACGAATATGAAAAGCAGAGAGTACTGTCATCAGCAAAGGAATATATTGGATTAGAAGTAGCAGACAAGAGATCGTTAATGAAAATTAAAAAGAGTGTCGGTGACAGAACTGAGCCCTGGGGCACACCAGCATTTATTTTGTGAATATCAGACTTGAAACCGTCCAAGACTACTTGAATTGAACGTTCCGAAAGGTAATTTCTAATCCATTGAAGAAGAGAGTCGTCGATCCCAAATGCACGCATTTTCGACAAAAGAGCCTGATGCCAAACTCTGTCAAATGCCTTAGAAATATCAAGTGCAACTATCTTGCTTTCGCCAGATTGATGTACGCTTTGGTTCCACTTTTCGGTGAGACATGCCATCAAATCACCAGTGGACCTGTTGCTACGAAAACCGTACTGCCGGTCATTGAAAAGTTTTCGTGTTTCGAGATATTTCATGAGCTGACGATTTATCAGTGTTTCCATGACCTTGGAAAGAAGGGACGTAAGTGCAATGGGTCTGTAGGAGGAGAGAGAAGATGATTCGCCTTTTTTAGGGGCGGGCTGGACAAATGCTGTTTTCCATCTGCTCGGGAAGAGTCCTAAAGTGTAGGATTGATGAAAATGCTTACGCAGTGGTTTTGCCAGCGAGGAAGAACACCTCTTCAAAAGAAGGGGAGATATAGCATCTGGACCAGCGGATTTATGTATGTTGAGATCTTTAAGTACTCTTGCTACTACACGAGTGTGAAAGTAGATTCGTCCCATTGAAGATTCGACGCACTCAAGTGTACGCGGAGACAAAGCACAATCTGGGAGTGTTGAGCTGGCCGCAAAGTGTGCAGCAAGCAGATTGGCCTTATCCAAAGAGCTGACAGCTGGAATGTCATTGTAAATGAGCGTTGGGATGGAGGATGAGGCGGAATTTCTAATGTTTGTGACGAACGACCAAACAGTTTTACTGCCTTTGGGACATTGCAGTATTTTTTGCCTCAGTTTTTGGTCGTATAGGAATTTCATACGCTTAAGAAAGGCGTTGCAGTCATTTCTGGCTCGTTTGAACTTTTTTCGGTTTTCCTATGTCGGGTTGGTCTTGAAGGACCGAAAAAATATTTCTCTAACCCTGACGGCCTCTTTACAGTTCGAGTCGTACCATGCCTTTTCTTTTGGTTTGCTGCTCTACATCCGATGAGGAACAAAGGGTCTCATTCCAAAGAGAATGGTGCCTTCCTAAAGAAGCTGTTAAGACCGCTCCAGTTGGCTTTCTCGTATTGCCATACGGTTCTTTTAGGAATTTTTTTCTCTAACTGTGTGGTCGGTGTAGGAGAAATTAGCTGATATGACACAATGGTCCGACGAGCCTAGAGGGGAGAGCACATCAATGGTGTACTTATCAGGGTGAGAAGTTAAAAACAAGTCCAGGGTGTTGGCGGTATGATTATCAACGTCTGGTATTCGCGTGGGCTCATTTACAAGCTGTATTAGGTTGTTTTCCGCAGCGAAAATCTCAACACACCGTCCTTCGGGTGTTGTCTGTCCAGAATGTCGAAGCCACCCAGAATTGTGTATATTGAAGTCGCCCGTAATAACGATGTCAGTATGAGGATACAGGGATACAATTCTTTGAATGGAGTCAGACAGCGCATCAAACTCGTTAAAGGTTGAATTGCTGCCCAGTTTGGGGCTTCTATAAATAAAGCAGTAGTGGATAATTTGCTTACGGAGATGGAATTTTAACCACATGAAGTTGAATTCCGGATTGGAACATGGATCACATTGTGGTGGAGTTTGATAAGCTACATCACTACGCACATAAATGGCGAGACCGTGGTGAGAGAAAAATAATGGCACTAGTTCATAGCCAGGTAGCTTCAGATCAGAATGATCTGAAAGGTGTGGGCGGGGATCTACCTGTGTTTCACTAAGTGCCAAAACAGCTGGTCTGTACTTACAGACGTGGACGTACGCAGAAAAGTGATTAATATTTAGCCCGCGTATATTGGCTACGTCTACCCTGAATTCCCTAGTCATAATCACAGACAAACACAGAAAACACAAACACCGACGATACAAACTTCGATGATTAAAGGTAAACAATCTGGAACATAAATATGACATCTGTCAGGGACGGTATGTGTGAGTTTTGAGAATCCGTATTGGAAAAGTAGGGCGCTTCTAATGAAAAACTTTTAACCGGCTTTCGATGACTCGTGGTCTAATTGTATGGCCTAAAATCCAAGCTTCGCATCAAGTATAGTAAAATATTTCCCCAAAATAAACTGGCCAATATTAGAAAATATAATGATATAATGGCCATTTAATTTAATAACTATCAACAACTTTGACTCGGTAATTTTGATTCTGACTTTTAACCCCTCTAAGCGGTGTAATCGTAGGTAATTCACTTTTAGTCCGCCATTACAGTGACATTTAAGTATCATAGTTAAAGAAAAGTCGAAACGAATTCCCAACTAAACAACAACTAAATCATGAAAAGACTCTTTGCACAATTCGATAAATAAGTAAGATAGTTACACGATATTTTCCCGCTCAACAAAACAGCACCTTGACAAGAAAACCATTTTTAAACAAAATCCGCAAATTTCATTTACAATAATATTTAAAATCAATTACCTATGTACTACTGAATATATATTACTTCCGACACTTATAAATGAGTTTTACAAATCTTTACAATAGTCACTATATTTTTGTTTAATATACTCGTACATACATATATATTTATATTATTATTTCATACATTGATTTAGTTAAGTAAATTTTCTTTTTTCTTTTTAGTAAGGGAAAAGGATTTTCTACACGGCAGTGTTTTCTTTTTTTTTGTTTATTAATTTCCTATTTCAATTAGAAATTCGAATTCTATGTTTTAGTTGAGTATTTGGAATTTCACGAATACAACGATTTGAAGTTGAAAAATGGAAACATCTGTTTTATCATTATTTACGCTAGCACTTTAGTTACGTAAAAACAATTTACCCGGTTCAGATACTTTTCATTATTATACTCCTACACTACTTCACATTTGCCTTAGAACAAGAATTTTGGATCCGTTCTTGTTTTTTTTTCCAAAATATTATGTTTTTTTTCTTAATTTTGTATATACAAATATTTTTTTATTTTATTTTTAATTCTTGTTGAATCGAATTTAAATTAAAGCGAACCGCACATGATTAACCGTTAATGTCACTGTGCTAACACTATGGGATTTCCGGTACGGTCATTATTATGCACGATAATCGTCCAAAACCGAATACATACTCGTACACTTAAACACTTGGCTTTTCCACAAAACCGAAAGGAAATCAAATCAGTAAAAAAAAAATATTAAAAGTGCGGACAACAAAAATGGGAAAAGAAAAAGAAAAAATTGTTTAATGACGATTGCGAAAAAACACTACAATGAATTTTCGGAATTTTCCTTAGTGAGCCTTTTTTTCTGTTATCTTCTCAATAAAAGTCACACGATGAAAATTTGAAATGATTCCTGGAGGAATTGAAGGACAGGACGCACGGAGCACGAATCCACGAATATCCACACAAGATGTAGGGGCAGAAGAAGGAAAAAAAATACAAAAAAAAAGAAAAAACAACAACCGCCAACCGAAAAACCGACCGAGAACTAGTGCCGAATTACTTGAGACCGTTTTCGTTGGTTTTTTTTAGCGCAACACCCACACATGATTCCTCGTTCGTTCGCTTCGATTTTGTTCTCGGTTTTGGTATGAAAGTAAGGCAGTAAGCAGATGGATATATGTAATTTTTTTTTTTTTTAATTTTTCCAAACAATTAGTGTGGTTTTCTGCGTCGGCGGCGGCTTGAATGGTTTTTCTCACAATGGATTTCGAAAAAAGAACTCATAGTACGGAAGTACGAACAGTAGCGGTTTTTTTAAATCGCGCCTATGCATTTTGAATTATTTTCCTTTTTTTTTAAACATAGAATTTTCGATGGTTTTCTTTACATCTTTTTTAAATTGCATTCATTTTTATTCTTATTATTATTAATTTTTTTTAATTAATTAATTACTATTTTTCATTGAAAAAAATAGGGAAAAAACTCAAAAGAAAAAACAGAGAACCGAGAGCATTCGAAGCTCCAGAGAAGCGAACAGAAGACCGCACAAACTCCGACTATTGTGCGTGTTATCCTAAAGAAGACATGTTTCGATGAAAGCATCTCTCACGGTAGCAAGCTACCAACGATGGCAGCATCATCGACAGTTGTTTTTCTTTTCTTTTGTCTTTTTTCCTTGGTACACCAACAGACAAAGTAATATCCTGCGGAGAGCGAGAGATACCGGGAGAGTTTATTATTGCATATTTTCTACTCTAGCTTCGGCTGTTATAGCACTTGATAGAGAGCTTTCGTGCTCTGTTTTGCTAAAGAGGGATAATGTTGCTCAAATCTCTGGAGAAGCAGTTCAAAGTTTTACTCCTTTGCCTGGGATATGAAAATGCTAAAGGATAATTTGCGTTGACAGTTGAAGGACTTGCGTATTGGTCATGTATGGTACACAGATTCTATTAGATGAGATGTAGCATCCAGACCTATAGAATAGAATTTTATCTGTTATTTTCTTTTTGGAATCTGTGAGACCTTTAAACCTCTTCATTTGTAGCTAATTTGTCTAAAAGAAAAATGTAAAAAAACGCTGATATTTATTGTAGTTTCTTTAAGCTTTTTATTTTTACTGCCTTATCGGGACAGGTAGGGTTGTGGAAAGATCGCAGGCGAAAATATCGAACAGAAAACAAAAATCACTCAAAACAAAATGCCATAACGTTCCAAGCCTTAACCCAGAGGATGCTAAATCTATATATTCTATCGACTTCTGTGGGTCCCCTCACGACACGTTAGGTAAGCTAAGCTGCAATAATGTTTGGAGAAGTGGAAAATGACGGGGAGAGACTTATGCTTTGACTCCAACAAAATAGCCAGACGGTTTTCCAGAGAAACTTAACTCGGTATACCAAAAAGGGTGAAAAAAGTGGCACGCTCCGAAAGATTACTTTATAAAAGCAAGTTGAAGGAAAAGAAAATGTATGCCAGACAAAAAGAAAAAAAATTTTAGCCGAGACCATATGTACAGCGACAGCAAAAAGAATTGGGCTGGCAAAAGGCACTCCAAATAAAACCATAACGTTTCGTACGAGTATGTTTGATCTATGGGTAACACGACTTCTCAATTGGCAAAGGTTGAAATTTGTGTGCACGAAAGTCAGCTGAAGTGATAAGGTCCACCCCCGAAAACAACTCTGTGATTGAGTTTTCCCGGTCACAAAGCCTGAGTTAGACCCTAAGATGTGTCATTTTTCTTTCCATTTACTTACGATAATGTTGCAGTAGTGGAGCTCTAATACCATCAATGCATCCAGTCTCAGTGACTTTTGCTCTTCATTATTATTGTTATTATTATTATTCCCCTTAATGGTTGCGAAGAAGATACAATTTTAGAGACTTTAAGTCTGAGTAAAATTGTACTACTATTAAAGCTGTTATGTGGTTTCATTGGATAAATTTTCTAGTTACATGACAGGTATCGATAATCACAGCTTTTTGTATATTTTCTATAATTCTTTCTTTTAAATTTAAAATATGAATGCCTCTTGTTAAATTTTGATGGATAATTCCAATGCTGGATAAAATAATTGGCACGATCTTCATTGATCTCAGGTTCCACTGTGCTTTGATCTCTGTCGCAAGCTCGGCGTATTTATTTATTTTTTCCAAGTAAGTCTTCTCTATGTTTCTACTGAGCGGAATTGCGACGTCAACTGGGAATCCTTCTTTTGTTGCTTTATTGATGATGGTAATATCTGGTCTATTGTGTTCTCTTCGGTGTACTGTATATATTGTCCTATCGAAGTATATTTTGACTTTATCTGTTTCAATGAGTGGATCTGGATCATATTTTTTTTGTGCTATATTGTTAGCCTTCAGTAGTTCAATATGTATGATTTTGGCAACATTATTGTGTCGCTTAAGGTAATCGCTCTGCGCCAGTGTTTGGGCACCCCGATATTATATGCTCAATTGTCTCTCCACGCATTCCACATCTTCTGCATATATCTTCATGTGCGCCCGGCTGCTTGACTATGCATTTAAGATAGTTCCTGGTTGGAATTACCTCATCTTGAATTGCAACCATAAAACCCTCTGTTTCGGAAAAGATACTTTCATTCGTTAGCCATTTGTTTGACTAATTTTTGTCAACGTTTTGGTTGTTTAACGTATTGTGATAACCACTTAAATGTGAGCAGCGACATCTAGATTCATAGAGCAGAAAATGTTGATACTCGAAGACCAGAAGATTTCGATACTGGAATAACAAAGTCTCGACTGGAGAGTGGAATCGAATCTTCTAGCAAATTGGAAATTGTATGGGACGCTGGATGGCGAGGATTGTTCTCGAAGTATGTCATTCGAGTATAAATACCTGCATCCCCAAGGTATGCAAATCAGTTCTAAAGTGTAATTTGAAGTGTTAATTAGGAGAAGTGATTAAGTGGTTTAAGTAAAAGATAAGAAAAGTATAAGCGGTTGAGAAATTGGATTGTACTGAGAGAAACAATTAAATAGTGAATTGTAACTGTACTGAATAAAGGGATTTGTATTGAAAATAATAAGTTCTATCATTTGTACCCACACAAGCATTTTACATTGGTGTCAGAAGTGGGATAGGACTTATTGTGTGTAAAAAAAAAAAAAAAAAAAGTGTGTTCTGACTATTTGAAAAGGCTAGAATGGGTCGAAAACTATTGCAGTTGACCCTCGTCCAACTCAAATCCGAGTTGAATAAGAGAAGCCTCAGCGCTAGTGGAGGAAAAAGTGACCTGGTGCTCCGTCTTCAGGAGGCTTTGAACAACGAGGGACATGATCCTGATGCATATTCCTTTGATGTTGACGAGGATGAACAGACAAGTACCGGCAATGACATGGCTGCAATGATGCAACTCCTCTTATTAAAAATGGACGAACAAACCAAAAAAAAATTGACGAACAGAAGAACAGTCTCGACCAACAAAAATCTGGAAGAACAGAAGAACAGTCTGGAACAAAAAATGGACGAACAGAAGAACATTCTCCAGAACAGTCTAGAACATAAAATGGACGAGCAGAAGAGCAGCATTGAACAAAAATTCAACGAACAAACCAACAATCTGCACGGTCTTCAACAGAAAATGAATGAACAAAAGAATAATCTGGAAGAACAAAAGAACATTTTCCAGCAAAAATTCGAAGAAATCGATGACAAATTTGAAAGAATAGAGAAGAATGTTGGCGAAAAATTCGAAGAAATGGACAGCAAAGTTCAGCAACTGGCAAAAGAGCTCGACACAGTGCGAAAACAGAAACTACGAGAATGTTCTTTAAGCGGTCCAAGGAGAAAAGATTTGAAGCCTCCCTCATTCGATGGCCAGACCTCATGGTCTACTTATAAGAAGCAGTTTGAAACGGCTGCCTGGGCAAACGACTGGGACAATAAGGAGAAGTTCTTTGCCCTAGCGATGGCCTTACGTGGTCCTGCGGCAGAATTGTTACAAACAATCGATATCGAAAAGAATAGAGACTATATGGTTTTAGTGCAGGCTATCGAGAAACGGTTTGGGGATAGCCACATGCGGGAAGTTTACAAGGTTCAATTGCAAGGCCGTATGCAGCAACGAGGAGAAACACTGCAACAGCTCCAAGCAGACGTGAGTAGACTGGCACATTTGTCATATCCCACCGCAGGCCAAGAAATAATCGACGAAATGGCAAAGGACGCATTCATCAGGGGAATTGCAGATTTGAAGCTACAATCAGCAGTAAGGATGGCCGGGAAAAAAACCCTTGCTGAAGCACTTGCCTTCGCTCTGGCGATGGAAGCATCCAATCAGGCTTCCAAAGGAATGCATTTCGTAAGTGAAATAGTATCTGGTGAATGCTCCTGCTCAAGACCAACTACTATGCAACGAAATATCCCGCGGGAGAGACGAAGGATGCGCTGCTGGAACTGCGATAAAGTAGGACATCTGCAAGGGCATTGTAAAGAACCAGTACGACGAGAAGGCTGCCTGTACTGGGGTTACAGGCAAATAGAAAGAAAAACCGGCAGAAACGGTTACCAAGAAAGCGGTCAAATTTCCAGAAGCCATCAGTTAGGAAATGCTTACTTCGCGGGGCAGAAGTCTGTAGTAGGAGTCGACTCCAGGGTAATTATCCCAGTCTCACAGGTAGAACAATGCAACGAAAGCCTCCCAGCAGAAGTAGTCAGTGGTAAAGAAGCGAAAGAACAGGCAACTATCCAAACGATCAGGACTGAGCCAATAGAGGGTTGAAGTATAGACGAAATCCGTTCATCCCAACAGGCAGATAATGACATCGAACCAATATTGGCCTGGAAAGAACACCAGAGAAAAGATGAAGCTGACAAGCAGCCGCATGAAAACTAGGTACGATATCAAGGCGAAATCTTCCGGTTTCAACGAAGGAGATCTGGTTTGGCTGTATAATCCTCAGCGTAAGAAAGGCAAATCACCAAAATTGCAACAGGACTGGGAAGGTCCATACAAGGTGATAACCCGCATTAATGACGTTGTCTACCGGATCCAGCGTGGGGATCGAGGAAAATTGAAAGTGGTCCATTTGGATAGAATGTGTCATTTCAACGGGATGATGAATGACGAAATTGTTCGGGACGAACAGCTGTAGGGAGGGAGCAATGTGATAACCACTTAAATGTGAGCAGCGACATCTAGATTCATAGAGCAGAAAATGTCGATACTCGAAGACCAGAAGATTTCGATACTGGAATAACAAAGTCTCGACTGGAGAGTGGAATCGAATTTTCTAGCAAATTGGAAATTGTATGGGACGCTGGATGGCGAGGATTGTTCTCGAAGTATGTCATTCGAGCATAAATACCAGCATCCCAAAGGTATGCAAATCAGTTCTAAAGTGAAATTTGAAGTGTTAATTAGGAGAAGTGATTAAGTGGTTTAAGTAAAAGATAAGAAAAGTATAAGCGGTTGAGAAATTGCATTGTACTGAGAGAAAGAATTAAATAGTGAATTGTAACTGTACTGAATAAAGCGATTTCTATTGAAAAGAATAATTTCTATCACTTGTACCCACACAAACATTTTACAGTATGGTAGTATTTTCCGTGGAGGGGTTTCGCAGCCCACTTTTCGAGTTTCTGAGATCTTGTTTTGGCGTTTATCTCAAACTCATCTATTTGTAGTTTCATAGGTGTGAACTAATGTTATTGCCCTTATTAGGTGAGAGTCATTCACCTTCCCATGGAAGTATCTTCGGAGTGACGTAATTTGGTTGTCGTGCAAGAGTTGAAGATCGATAAGGCCTCTCCTTCCTAATTATCTTTGGAGAGTCATTCTTTCTAAGCAGGATTTCGGATGATGTATCTTATATTTTGTGAGAGTTGTTCTAATTTTTCTCTAGATAGTATTGAGTTCTGTTACAGTCCATCGGATGACTCCAAAACTGTATGTTAATACAGGGATAGCTTAATTGTTTATGTGATTGATGAGATGTTTTCCATTCAGATGGGACTTGGTTAGTTTGTGGATTCTCCCAAACACTTCATTTAGAAACTTTTCCTTCACTTTTCTTTGTTCAATTGTTCTGCTTTGCATAACTCCCAGGTATTTGTATATGTCGTCTTGTGTCATTTCTCCAACATCGAATAACTCCGGTTCATTGCAAGGTGCTAGTTTGCCTCTTATTATCGATATTGTTTTGCATTTGTCGATTCCAAAGGTCATTTTGATATCATCGCTGAAGAATTTGGTCATGATGAGTAGATGATTCAGGTGTATTTTGGTTGCTGCATAAAGCTTCAAATCATCCATATATAAGAGATGATTTATTTTGTGTGTAACTTCTCCATCCTTTTTGATTTTAAACCCATATCATGATCTATTCAGCAAGTTACTTAATTGGTTAAGTGCTATGCAAAACCATAAGGCACTTAAGCAATCTCCTTGGAAAATGCCGCGTTTAATAGGAATAACGCCTGTTTTCCTAGGTACTGTACTGCCTTTCACCCCTATTGTTGTTCTCTAGTTTTTCATTATCGAGCTCAAGAAGTTGATTAGAGTGGGATGGATTTTATAGATGCTGAGAGCTTCTATTAACCATGAATGTGGAATGCTGTCGAAAGCTTTTTTGTAATCAATATATCCAGCATGTAAATTTCGTGATCCTTTTGTAGCTTGTTCTAGTACGATTTGATCTATTGTGAGCTGTTCCTTACATCCTCTCGCTCCTCTTATGCATCCTTTCTGTTCTTCTGTAATGACGTTCTGCTCTGTCAGGTGTTTATATATAGTATTATTTATACATGCCGTTAGTATTTTATCCATCGCTGAGAGATATGTGATTGGTCTGCCTTTAGATGGGTCTCCTCCATCAAAATGCAATCCTTTTGTTAGTAGGTATGTCACGCCGTTGGTTAAGAATGTTGGGAAGGAGCTAGGATTACTGATGCAACTATTGAAAAATTGAACAAGTTTTTCGTGTGTTGATTTTAATCTCTTATAGCAGAAATTTTGTATTCTATCAGCTCCAGGGCTTTTCCAATTTTGGGCTTTAACCAGAACACTTCTGAGATTGTCTGATTATTATCGCGAGGGGGAGTTCATTTAAACTGAACATGGCGGCACCTTTCGATCTGCAAGCCACTTCAGTACTATTTTTTTGTGTTTTGTTGATACTCGTATATATTATTTTATTATTATTAATACATTATTGTTGTAGAAACGTTCTGGCTATGTTACATGTTTCCAGAATCACCACCTTCTGCATACTTTCCAGCAGTTCTTGAATATTATGCTTCTTTAGTTGTTAAAGAAGACTTTTTGGTATTAAGCCCGTCGCCGAGATGATTATGGGAGCTATATTTACCCTGTCTGCTCTGTAGAGCCTTTGCATCTAGACAGCGAGGACGGTGTATTTTTCCAAATTTGTGGTGTAGGTGTTTTGCACATTTTGGCTGAGGGGTATAGCTATGTCATAGATGTTGATGACTTTAGATGCCTTATCAAAGAGTACTATATCGGGCCTGTTTGCACTAATCGTCTGGTCCGTTGTGATTGGTCTGTCCCAATAGAGTTTAAATCGATTATTTTCGATAACAGGTTCGTATTTATAGTAAGGGACTTCCTCTGTTATCAGGTTGCATTTTATTGCAAGGCGTTGATGTGCAAGCTTCGCTACTTGGTTGTGCCTCCTGATGTATTGGGTTCCCGATAAGTTTGGGCATCCTCCAATTATGTGATCGATGGTTTCCAGCGCACTGTTACACCTTCGACACATATCGTTTTCGATAGCTTCATGCAGGATATGCTTCCTGTAGTTTCTTGTAGCTATTATCCTGTTCTGGATAGCGATCATAAAGCCCTCCGTTTCAGAGAACAGCTTTCCACGTTTAAGCCATAAGTTTGAGGCAGCTTTGTCAATGTAGCTTTGCTGCAGCTGCGCAGGGTGAACACCATGGAGTGCCTTGGCTTTCCAGCTTTCCTTTCGTTCTTCTATTGAAAACACGTTGGGAGGTCTCGTTGACGCATTTTGACGATTTGGCCATGATGCAGGTTTGGGATATCTACAAGCCCTCTTCTCGTGGAAGTACCCACCTTTCGGTGGCACTTTTCTGATGGTGGCAGTTGAATTTCGACATTTTCCGCCTAAGCATGGTGGACATTGTATCAATATCAGTGCTAAACCATTTAATAATGCCAAAGGAATATGTAAAAACAGTTATTGCCCAGGTGTTGATGGCTCCAATTTTGTTTCCCGCATTAAGTGATGATTTAAGGACCTTAACTGTCCTGCGCTTGAACTCCGTGCAAAGCTTGTCCTTGACTTCGGTTTCAGATATTCTTCTCAGCTGTAGAAAGCTAAGATATTTATAGCGCTCACATAAGACCAAATTAGAAATTATATTTCCATCTCCTATCGTGCAAACATCTGCTTGAACGACTCCCTTCTTCAAGTGGGAATTAAGTATGTGTTTGCTGACATCAGAAACTCAGGTGTTTTACTGGGGTCCTGCATCATTTCATTGAAGAAGTATGCAAGAGGTTCGTGCACTGCAGTAAATTTCTTTATCCATATGTTGTGGATCTTGTCCGGACCAGGGGATTTCCAGTTACTGCATTGTTGGATCGCATTGTGTACCTCGCTGGCTGTAATGATGAGGCCTTCCATATCATCGTAGTGGTTACACCCATCCTGTTCCTGTAGGTTTTCTCCGTTTTCTCCGTTCCCCAGACGTTGCTCCAGAAGTCCACTGTGTCTTCCATAGACGGTAGTTCGGCACTCCTTCTGCCTGGAGTAGAATCCAACACTTGCCTGTAGAAACGCTTCTGTTCCCTATGAAAGAGCGTGTTTTGAAGCTTTCGTTCGCGGCTGACTCTGTATCTTCTTAGGTGTTTAGAGAATGATTTTAGCTGCTGAATTTTACGATCTTTGATATCATTTAGGTTGCTCTGCGTCAGCTGATTCAAAGGTGTTGGTGCTACGATCCTCTTAACAGCCCGCTTGAGCTTTTTAGACCCTCCCCTCGTTAAACCAAAAGCAAGAAGTCTGGCAATGTCTTGTCGCAACCTTTGAATTTTGTTTGCGAGTCTTCTTTTCCAGCTCGGTTTTTCCCCATCTCTCCGCGCTGATCTGTTCCTCCCATACTGGATTGTCTTCGTTCCCGAGGTTCGTAGAACTGCGACAGCAGATACATATAACAACAGGTGAAGCCGTTCGAAATTTCTTGCTGTTTCGAGATATTCTGGTAGGATAACTGTGTTTATAAGGTGCCACAGCCTAGCTACTTGTACTTTATCGATGAGTCGGGGTATAACGTCCCTGTGACAGGGATCACAGTTTTCGAACTCAACAAGGGCTTCTGCAAATTTATTGCGCAGAGCAAGTGCTTCAGGGTCAGTAGTTTCTGGTTGTTCCCCCCGCGTTCTGCTTATCTGGTCACTATTTTGGGAATGTCTCGAAGCTGGACCATCTCGATTGTTGAGTTGTGTGAGTGGGCTCATCTTCATATACAGAAGTTTCAGCTCTGTTCACTTGGAGCTGTTCCGATTGACCCAAAGTCTCTTGTGCCTGAATTTTGGCCTCCTGCAGTTCTTGTGGTGCCAGAAGTGATCTTCTAATAATAGCTTATTATTATTATTATTATTATTATTATTATTATTATTACTGTGCCGGTAGCGTCGTTTGCCTCTATCTAGCTGATGCTTGTCGACGTCTGAGTTGTGAATTTTCTATCTTACCAGAGTTGGATGCATAAACATGCACTTTTAGATGTTGGACTCCGATTTATGTTGTTATCATTGTTGTGTTGTTAGTTTTGTTTCTGTTATCGAAAGCCTTGGTGGTAAACACAG
The DNA here is from genome assembly GCA_949129095.1 of Volucella bombylans. Lineage (NCBI taxonomy): Eukaryota > Metazoa > Arthropoda > Insecta > Diptera > Syrphidae > Volucella > Volucella bombylans. The sequence goes on along the minus strand of OX422141.1, from coordinate 200,989,588 downwards.
CAATTTTATGTTCCTGATGGTTGAGTGCAAGTATGCTTATGCTAGAACTTCCTAGAGATGGCATAGAGATAAGCATAAGACAGATTTCTCATGAGATGGTGTGCCTTAATCTAAGCACATTTTCGTATAGCTCCATTAAGACCGGAATAAACATCGGAGCAAAGTATAGAAAGTTTTCATTCGAACTTGGCCTACCGAGAATAGACGATTTCAACGCGACTCTATTATGAACTGGAATCCAAACAACCATTGCCGAGGTGTGTCAAGTAATAATGCGTAGACATCAATATTTGAAAAATGATGCAAAATTTTCTGCAACAATAACATCAAATAGACAGTTATAACGAACTTAGGCTAGTTGTACTAGCAGTCACTAAATCTGCAAACCTACTTTTGAAACATAACATCAACACCATTGTGGAAGTCAAGGCCCATTCGTGGTGATCACCTTTATGATTTCCACATGCAGCATGTCGGTCAGCGACTTTGGAGTTAGTTTTAGTTTTAAATGCATTTTATTTTCTTAACACTAAATCTTACATTCTAACAAAAAATGCTTAAATGCTAGCTTACAATTACTTAACAATCTTATACTAACTTACTGGCCCCACACAGGCACTCTAAGCTACTCTGAATACTTATATCTATGTCTTTCGACTGCAGTTACATTTTATTTATAAATACTTATTTTCTATACTTAAAGCTAAGAAACAGCGACTTTGGAACCTACTCGTATTATGTACTTGTTGAGGAAAAACTATTTTCCATAACATAATAGAGTATACGGGAAAACGATGCAGACAACAATACGAACATAAGCGAAATAATGGAACACATCATTTAAGGATGGACTTCCTTTGATTAGTACACCAAAAAATTGGCGCTCAATAGCAGACTTATAGGACATCTTATACTCTTCAATTTGAATGTGATATGAGTCGCGTTTTATTGGCAGGTCAGTAACCAGCTCAGTAAAATTTAACATTGCAAACAACAACAAGTCGAATGCTGGCGATAAATAAGCCAGCATTTATTACTGCCGATAAAGTTTTAAAAACTTTGAAATGAAGATGGCGCAAAGTATATAAAAGTGATCATAGATCTTAGGTATTCTGAAATCCAGGGAGCGATGGCAGGGGTTGTAAAAAATGTTATTTCATGATGGTTGTCGACTTCGTTTATTTAAGGTTGTGTTCGTTGACTATTATTTTATATAATGCATTTGAGTTGCAAAAAGAAAAGAAAAAAAATCTGGGTGAAGTCGTGGAGAAAAGTGAGGGATGAACGTGGTTCATTTTCCTTTATTACAAGAGCTGCAAATTGGTGACGAGAAATCTTTCTTCAGTTATTTAAGGATGAATAAGGAAGCTTTTCAGTAGCTCCTTTTACTAATAAAAGACGATCTGCAGAAGAAAAAAAAAGCAGTAAACTGCTAAAAGTATCTACACGACATGCAGATACATGGATATGTCTTATAGGCATACGACGAAAAAACCATAATTGTTTTACGAGTGAAAATAAATAAATAGAATATATGGTGGTTGTGCAAAAAAGAGATGGTTTAAAGTTTTACCCCGGTGTAAAAAAAGAAACACAAGTTAAAAAATTATGTACATATATACTTATGGTATTACCTGTAAAAATCAAAAATCAAATGCTAAGCACTATACCAAAAAAAGAAAACAAATATGCACAAAGGATGAAACGTATATTTGTAACACACTCAAAACGTCGAGAAACAGATCGACGACGATTCATGTGTCCATGTACAGATTATTCTCCTATCATTCCTTTGCACAGTTGATTCGCTGTAGAAGGAAAACAAAAAATGGGACACTTTTTTGACGGACACATTTTTCAGAAAGACAAGCGGTTAGACATATCCGTGTCAAAACACTATTATGAGATCCGTAATTACACCTGTTGCGCGTAGCTAATGTAAACTCGCCCTTAGCTAGTTAACGTAGATGCGCCCCCTGCATTCCAGCACTACGAAATCCCATCTTGTGAAGCTACCATCTTTATTTGGGGCGGCCATATTTTTTTTATTTGAAATTTTTGGGCACAACCCGCCATATTTTTTTCTTTGTAACATTCTTGAATTTGACTTGTAAGATAGTAGTCGTTAAATACTCGTATTAAAAATCTTGTGATCACTTGAAGAGATTTAAAAGACATCCGAGACAGTAAGTTGTAATTACACAAATGTAAATAATTATGTAAATAATTTATAAATTTTTAAATAAAGGAATTTTGAAACTTCACCTAAATTCGGAGATTTTATCAAATTGTCTCGCGCCGCCAACCACGCAGCTTGTCGATAGTTGCCGCCAACCCTTGCGACAACAACACCAGAGCAAAAGCTGGCAGCAGCTTTGAGATTCCTCGCAACTTGGAGATTCTTAATTTTGACATACTTTTCGGACATATCCGTAAGCATATTCAAATGTCAACGACTGGTTTTTTAGATTGATTTTGACATCTACTAATCAAACTGGTACCCACTTTGAAATATAGATGGAAAGTGACTGTTTGAGTGAGTAAAGCGTTTTATTGGGGTTTGTTGCTGAGCTGCGTACCCAGCTACCAATAACATACGGCTATGATATCCATTTGAATGTGAGCAGCATTGTCTAGCATAGCAGCAAGCATTGGTGAATGGAGAATAGAATCGAATTTTCTAGCAAAATGGAAATTTGTATGGAAGGCTGTACAGTACAGAATATTCTCGAAAGGGGTCAGGTTAGTAAAAGTATCATCATCCCCCAAAATATGCAAGTGAGTTCATCAGTTGAATTTGAGGAGTGAATTAAGAGTTTGATTAAATGGTTTAAGTAAATGATAAAGTAAAGTAAAAGTGGTTGAGAAAAACGATTGGATTGTGAATTATAAGTGTATTAACACCCGGTAAAGTGCTTTCAGCGCCCCTTGGTGGCATTTTGTGTAACTCCACGACTGGGCAGATTTTGGCCGGGAGCAAAATTATATTGTAAAATGTTTGTGTGGGTACAAATGATAGAACTTATTCTTTTCAATACAAATCCCTTTATTCAGTACAGTTACAATTCACTATTTAATTCTTTCTCTCAGTACAATTCAATTTCTCAACCACATATACTTTTCTTATCTTTTACTTAAACCACTTAATCACTTCTTCTAATTAACACTTCAAATTCAACTTTGGAACTGATTTGCATACCTTTGGGATGCTGGTATTTATACTCGAATGACATACTTCGAGAACAATCCTCGCCATCCAGCGTCCCATACGATTTCCAATTCGCTGCTCACATTTAAGTGGTTATCACATTGCTCCCACCCTACAGTTGTTCGTCCCGAACAACTTCGTCATTCAGCATCCCGTTGAAATGACACATTCTATCCAAATGGACCACTTTAAATTTTCCTCGATCCCCACGCTGGATCCGGTAGACAACGTCATTAATGCGGGTTATCACCTTGTATGGACCTTCCCAGTCCTGTTGCAATTTTGGTGATTTGCCTTTCTTACGCTGAGGATTATACAGCCAAACCAGATCTCCTTCGTTGAAACCGGAAGATTTCGCCTTGATATCGTACCTAGTTTTCATTCGGCTGCTTGCTAGCTTCATCTTTTCTCTGGTGTCTTCATGCAATTTACGAATCCTGCTGCGTAAGTCATTCACGTACTCGTTCACCTCTTTGGGCTCCGTCGGTGGGGATCCGAATTTTGCTTCACTTGGCAACCGAATCGTTTGACCAAATAAGATCTCGGATGGTGTGTGCCCTGTTGAGCTATGGACCGCGTTTCGGTAGGCCATTAAGAAGAGGGGTATGTGTCGATCCCAATCCCGCTGGCAATTGCTGACAACCTTAGATAGATACTCATTCAAGGTCCGATTGAATCGCTCGACCATTCCATCAGATTGAGGGTGTAGTGGCGTTGTCCTTGTCTTTCTTATTCCCAAATATTGGCATATTTAATTGATTCAAAGTTTCGCCCTTGATCAGAGTGCAGCTCCATTGGGACCCCAAATCTGCTCACCCAGTTGTTGACTATCTGTTCGGCTACGGTCTTAGCCTCTTGATTTGGGATGGCAAACACTTCCGGCCACTTACTGAAGTAATCCATGACTACGAGAGTATATCGGTTTCCATTAAAGGTTTCGGGAAACGGCCCAGCGATGTCGATGGCTATTCGTTCGAAAGGTGCTCCGACATTGTATTGTTGCATTTGTCCATGTGGCTTTACTTTTGGGCCCTTGGTAGCCGCACATCTTATGCACTTTTTGCACCAATTCTCGACATCTTGTTTAGCGCTTAGCCAATAGAAACGTTCCCTTACCTTTTCCAACGTCTTGTTTATTCCCAAATGGCCTCCTGAGACTCCGTCATGTATTTCATGGAGCACTTGGTTGACTCTGGACCGTGGCACAATTAGCTGCATACGAGATGTTGTCCCATCTGCAGTTTCCCATTTTCTCTTCAGCAATCCATCTTGCACAAAAAGCGAGTCCCACTGTGCCCAGTATGCCTTCAGAGTTTGGCTCCGATCTGATATCTGCTGCCAGCTTGGTCTTTCCTCGTGTTCCTTCCAGGCCAATATTGGTTCGATGTCATTGTCTGCCTGTTGGGAGGAACGGACTTCGTCTATACTCCAACCCTCTATTAGCTCAGTCCTGATCATTTGGATAGTTGCCTGTTCTTTCGCTTCTTTACGGTTGCAGTGTTCGCATTTTACCCCGCACGGTCGACGAGAGAGAGCATCAGCATTTGAGTGGAGTGTTCCCTTGCGGTGTTGCACTTCAAAGTCGTAGCCCTGCAACTGCTCGATCCATCTTGCAACTTGGCCTTCAGGGTTCTTAAATTGGAGTAGCCATTTCAGAGCTGCGTGGTCTGTCCGGAGAATGAACTTTTGTCCGTAGAGGTACTTATGGAAATGCTTCGTAGCCAGAATTAAAACCAGAAGCTCGCGCCGGGTTACACAGTAGTTCCGTTCAGGTCTGGAGAGTACTTTACTGTAATATGCGACCACTTTCTCTTGACCATCATGAACCTGGGAAATCACAGCTCCGACCCCAACATTGCTAGCGTCTGCATCCACGATGAACATTTTTCCGGGCGTCGGGTAACCCAAGATGGGGGCATTGCACAGCTGTCGCTTCAGTTCTTGAAATGCTTTTTCGCATTCTCCAGACCACCTGAACTGTCGGCCTTTTTCTGTAAGTTGATGCAGGCTCTTCGCAATGCCAGCAAAATCTTCCATCGCCAGAGCGAAGGCAAGTGCTTCAGCAAGGGTTCTTTTCCCGGCCATCCTTACTGCTGACTGTAGCTTCGAATCTGCAATTCCCCTGATAAATGCATCTTTTGCCATTTCGTCGATAATTTCCTGGCCTGCGGTGGGGTATGACAGATGTGCAAGTCTACTCACGTCTGCTTGGAGCTGCTGCAGTGTTTCTCCTCTTTGCTGCGTTCGGCTTTGCAATTGGACCTTGTAGACCTCCTGCATGTGGCTGTCCCCAAACCGTTTCTCGATAGCCTGCACTAAAGTCTCATAATCTTTATGCTTTTCGATGTCTACTGTTTGCAACAATTCTGCTGCAGGACCGTGCAAGGCCATTGTTAGGGCAAAGCACTTTTCCTCATTGTCCCAGTCGTTTGCACAGGCAGCCATTTCAAACTGCTTCTTATAGGTAGACCATGAGGTCTGGCCATCGAATGAGGGAGGCTTCAACTCTTTTCTCCTTGGACCGCTTAAAGAACATTCTCGCAGTTTCTGTTTTCGCACTGTGTCGAGCTCTTTTGCCAGTTGCTGAACTTTGCTGTCCATTTCTTCGAATTTTTCGCCAACATTCTTCTCTATTGTATCAAATTTGTCATCAACGTTCTTCTCTATTCTATCAAATTTGTCATCAACGTTCTTCTCTATTCTTTCAAACTTGTCATCGATTTCTTCGAATTTTTGCTGGAGAATGTTCTTTTGTTCTTCCAGATTATTCTTTTGTTCATCCATTTTCTGTTGAAGACCGTGCAGATTGTTGGTTTGTTCGTTGAATTTTTGTTCAATGCTGTTCTTCTGTTCGTCCATTTTTTTTGTTTTGTTCGTCCATTTTTAATAAGAGGAGTTGCATCATTGCAGCCATGCCATTGCCGGTACTTGTCTGTTCATCCTCGTCAACATCAAAGGAATATGCATCAGGATCATGTCCCTCGTTGCTCAAAGCCTCCTGAAGTCGGAGCACCAGGTCACTTTTTCCTCCACTGGCGCTGAGGCTTCTCTTGTTCAACTCGGATTTGAGTTGGACGAGGGTCAACTGCAATAGTTTTCGACCCATTCTAGCTTTTTCAAATAGTCAGAAAACACTTTTTTTTTTTTTTTTTACACACAATAAGTCCTATCCCACTTCTGACACCAATGTAAAATGTTTGTGTGGGTACAAATAATAGAACTTATTATTTTCAATACAAATCCCTTTATTCAGTACAGTTACAATTCACTATTTAATTCTTTCTCTCAGTACAATTCAATTTCTCAACCACTTATACTTTTCTTATCTTTTACTTAAACCACTTAATCACTTCTTCTAATTAACACTTCAAATTCAACTTTGGAACTGATTTGCATACCTTTGGGATGCTGGTATTTATACTCGAATGACATACTTCGAGAACAATCCACGTCATCCAGCGTTCCATACAAGTTCCAATTTGCTAGAAAATTCGATTCTACTCTCCTCGACTGTCTTTGCTAATCCAGTATCGAAACCTTCTAGTCTCCGAGTTTCGACATTTTCTGCTAGATGTCGTTGCTCACATTTGAGTGGTTATCACAATATACTCATAGCAGAATATTTTAAAAGAACTATTTCGTTTAGTGAAAGTGAAAGAATACTGAAAGCTGGTTGCAATTACTCTCTTGCACTTGATCCTGATTCAATTATAACTTAAGAACCAAGCCAATTTGCACCAACTTTTCAGTTTCACCAACTGAAATATTCCCCTTGAAATAATATTGCTGTAACATTAAGAGGATTCCATCTATAAAAATTTTAAGTTCCATTTCACTGTCTTTATTGATTTGTTTAGCAATATATTAAATAAACACTTTATATTATTCACTACGAACTTAATATTGAATAAAGAAATAACAAGAAAAACAATTTCTTCGCGTATAACAAATGCTTTGTTTACATTTTTTAAAGCACGATTCTATCGAAACTCGTATATCTTTTCTCAACATTTTAAGCCAACACGTATTTGAAAACAAAAATTTCTTTAACAAAATTAATAATATTATTCCGTACCGAATTTTCACTTTTCATACGAATTTGCTCGAGCCAACGATCTGTCAGAAATTTATATAGTCGATATAGTACAAAAAATTTCCCCAAGAATTTTCGTTCCGAGTCTCAATAACAACACAGTGCAGGCATTTAAGTGATGAAGTACTTCAATGCATTCTTCACGAAGTGTGTTATATGGGTCAAAGCCAAAACGCCGACTCAACTATAACAACACAGGGCAGGCAGCAAGCCGTTGTATGTCAAACGGATCAAATTACCGACCGATCGTAAGAACGATCATGGGCGCTGACACAAAAAGGTAATAACTGGGACACTTGGAACAATTAAAAGGAAATGTTATCAATAAAGGGAAAATGCATCGTGAGAATTATTTTGTACTGAAGCTATTGCGTAAGTAGATAAAATTTGAATAAAATTTGGTATAAAAGGCAGTGGTTGGGAAGGACAAGACAGAGAGTGATTAAGAGACACAAACAGTAAAGGTCGCAGCCCTTGGTTTACACAGCAGGCCTTTATTGTATTATAAAACAGTCAATAATTTAATACTCAAAAATAGTAAAGGTCGCAGCCCTGGTTTACACAGAGGGCCTTTAACTATAACTATAAATTTAAATAAAAATTATAACGTTCAACAAAAAGTCTTTTCTTCTCTCCGCTCGTGTACTCTTCTCCACATTGATACGTGGAAAGCACGGTACTACTGGGCGTAATACAACAACCATTCTCCGATCGTTCAGGCTTCTGATATTCAAGTATCGAAATCTTCTTCTAATCAAATATAGAGGACGCTGTTCACATTCAGATATCACACTGCTCCCTCCCTAAAGATGTCCGTCCCGAACAACATCGTTATTCGCCGTTCCTTTGAAATGGCACATTCTATTCAAATGAACTACCTTAAATTTTTCTCGATCCCCACGCTGGATCCGGAAGACAACGCCATTAATGCGGTTTATCACCTTGTATGGTGATCCTGTTGCAACCTTGGTGATTTTCTTTTCTTACGCAGAGGATTATATAGCCACACCAGATCTCCTTCATTGAAGCCGGAAGATTTCGCTTTGATGTCGTACCTAGTCCTCGTGCGGTTGCTCGCTAGCTTCATCATTCCTCGGGTGTTTTCATGCAATTTACGAATCTCGCTGCACAAGTCATCTACGTAGTCGTTCACCTACTTGAGCTCCGTAGGCGGGGATTCAAATTTTGTTTCACTTGGCAACCGAACTGTTTGACCAAATAAGATCTCGTATGTCCTGTTAAACTATGGACCGCGTTCCGGTAGGCCATCAAGAAGAGGGGTATGTGTCTAACACAGTCCCGCTGGCAGTTGCGACGACCTTAGACAGATGCTCATTCAAGGTGCTATTGAATCGCTCGACAATTCCATCAGATGGAGGGTGTAGTGGCGTTTTCCTTGTCTTCCTTATTCCCAGACATTGGCACACTTCCTGGAGGACTTTTGATTCAAATTTTCGCCCTTGATCGGAGTGTAGTTCAATTGGAACCCCAATTTTGCTCACCCAGTTTTTGACTACCTCTTCTGCTATGGTCTTAGGCTCTTGATTTGGAATGGCAAACACTTCCGGCCACTTATTGAAGTAATCCATGACCACGAGGGTGTATCGGTTGACATTAAAGCTTTCGGAAAACGTTCGTTCCACATGGTGGAATATATTTTCGCAGATAATACTGTGGTCATGGTTTCCACTTTCTTCAGAATTGCTATGCAATCAGGTGTTATCCCCCATTCTGATGCATTTAAGACCCCATTTGTCATGCTAATGAGTTTTTCCGTTGCAAAGTACTATGTCTAAAATGTGAATCGACTGATCTATATTTGACAAGTAGCTGTGCTAATTCTGAAACGATTTTAATTGTGTTGGCTACACACAACTACTGTTGCTATTCCCCTGAATATATTGTAAAATGTTTGTGTGGGTACAAATGATAGAACTTATTCTTTTCAATACAAATCCCTTTATTCAGTACAGTTACAATTCACTATTTAATTGTTTCTCTCAGTACAATCCAATTTCTCAACCACTTGTACTTTCCTTATCTTTTACTTAAACCACTTAATCACTTCTCCTAATTAACACTTCAAATTTCACTTTAGAACTGATTTGCATACCTTGGGGATGCTGGTATTTATACTCGAATGACATACTTCGAGAACAATCCTCGCCACCCAGCGTCCCATACAATTTCCAATTTGCTAGAAAATTCGATTCTACTCTCCAGTCGAGACTTTGCTAATCCAGTATCGAAACCTTCTAGTCTTCGAGTTTCGACATTTTCTGCTAGATGTCGCTGCTCACATTTGAGTGGTTATCACAATATGAAGATTTGGTACGAGTACAAAGCTGCTCATATTTCCAATAAAATTGATGTTAACAATACTTTTCAAATATATAAAATGTCCTCGCTATCTACAATAATACCAAAAACAACTTTCATGATCTCTTATAATTCACCAGCTGCAGTAGGCCCGTTCACGTACATTTTAGACTAAATAAACGGTTTTCCAATAGGGACTTGACAACTTTGAATTTAATTTGTAAACGCACTCTTTCACTAATCATCAAACTGTCACTGTCAATTTATTCAGTAAACTCAACATTTTCTTCATGGTAAAGTACACGAACGAGCAACGTCTGCAAATTATAAAAATTTTCTACCGAAATTCGGAGTCGGTGACTGCAACTTTAAGAGCGTTAACTCCAATTTTCGGTCGTAATTCTCGCCCTAGTAGACAGGCAATAACAAGTTTAGTGCAAAAATTTGAGTCTATATATTCGTTGTGTGATGTTGCCGTGTCAGTTAGGTAACGGGTTGGTCGAGGTGTCGAAAATATCGCTGCCGTTTAGTATTTTGAATCTTGGTTTATACCCATACAAGATCAAGCTGACTCAAGAATTGAAGCCGATGGACCATTTGAAACGACTTACGTTCTCCGATTGGGTTCTGGAGAAGATGCGCCAAGGTGATGAATTTCATCGTCATTGGTTTATGCCAACACGCCGACAACGTTGGGAGAGCTCATAGCCAACATAGAACGCGAAATAGCGGCCGTTTCGGCCGAAATGTGTGGCCGAGTCGTTGAAAATTGGGTCCAACGAATCGACCGCTGCAAACGTGCCCGCGGTGGCTATATGAACGAGGTCGAGTTCCATTCATAAATATTTTGATTGTACTTCAAGCCGATAATAAAGTTTTTGAGTTATCTCAAATGGTTTGCGTTTTATTTAAAAAAAAAGTTGTTAAGTCCTTATTGGAAAACCCTATATGTAAAAACTGTCAAATCTGCAGGAGTCAGGATAAAATTATTTCTCGGAGAGTACATTTGTTAAAAAGTAAGCGAACGGATTTCAGACTCTTTTATACAGACAATTGTAAATAGCTTTTATTTTAATTTTTGTTCCTTTTCCACAAAAAAAATAGGAAAACCAATTTTAATGAAATTAGCAATTTTTTATTTAAAATAATGAACTTCAGGACGAAAATGATTTAAGTCTAGACACGGCTGAATGAGTCAAGATAAGTTCTTCCGATAATTTCTCTTTGTCTTGTCTATTTATGTCGTTTTCGTTTGGGCTGCCAGAAGGCTTTTTTTTTTGTGTACTCCGATTTTTATTTAAATAGAACACTAAAAACTTCTTCGGACCTTTACATTTCATACATATATTTGCTTGCTTATCAATTTGAACATTCAGAATAATAAATTGGTCAAACATAGCCGATTGCGCGAAACCAGAAATCTAATTCTACACACTATACTATATGTTATATTTGGACATAAAATCGAGGAGAGAAACTTCGATTCTCAAATGAAAACGAGAAGCGAGATTTTGATTCTGAAAAAATGAGGAGAAATGGTCTTACGTCATTCTTCTTCTTCGGAACGCGGAGAAAAGCCCATACGAAAACGACATTATTTACCAATTGTAGATGCCTAAACGTGTATTGGGAGCATTTTACTTTAATTTGCATGCTCTTCAATATATTTTGTCTGTAAACACTTTTTAAAAACATATTTCCATTTGACATTTTAACTGTGCTTATTGTTAAGAAACCGTCTAATCATATTTACACTATTGTCTGTTTTAAATAATTTGCTACTTTTAGATGTTGCCAAACAATTGCTAACCTACCCTATTTTTGTACTAAATCTCTTTGGAACAATTTAAATTACAGTAATCTTATCTTTAACTTAACTTATCTTCTCTCAGGCAATCTTGCATTTCTTTTTGTTGTTATCTTCGTAATCCGCTGCTGCTTGCATTTTAACCAGTGTAGCCAACCTAGGGGTTTCCCCATAAATTTAGGGCGAAAAAAAGTGTCTAGGGTTTTTTTTTAGGGGGGAAAATAGTTTAGGGTTTTTTTTTAGGGGTATAATATTTTTTTAAATTGAACACCAACATATTTGCTTAATGTGTACCTCGCCTAAATTTAATGATAGTTACAACATCTGGTGTTTCAACTACAAAAGAAAATGTGGAACAGTTTTTTCAAATACAGACGAATTTTATGCTGATGTTAGCAATAGTCTTGTTTTGTTTGCCTTTTGCAAATGCAAGTGTTGAGCGCGCGTTTTCCATTTACGCAATAATAAAAAATAAATTGAGAAAATAATATTTAAATTCATTTAAAACTACCTACGTGTAATAAATCATAGTTTATTTAAGTTTTTATGAAGGTATTTTAATTTATTTAAAATTACAGAATCTACACTTAAAAAAACTACAAATTTTATGAATGCCAGTTTAGTTGGTTTTGCCTTAAACTTAGAGGGTTTTCACATCACTTTTGGGGTGAAAAAAAATTTCAAATGTTGGCTACACTGATTTTAACTAATCTCTTTCTCTTTGATGTCGAACCACCAGCTAAGATAGTCGCAGCAGTAGCAGATCACAGGAGAATCTAAGTATAAATTTACAAATTTTAAGAATATTACCATACCTATTAATCAAACAAAATTTTATAAAAACACAATTATTCATTATTAAAATACACATGAAACGAAACCACATTTAATAAACTAATTTAATTAAAACAATATACAGTCCACCCAACATTAAAGAACTCCTATTAAATGCTGCAACCATCCCTGCACTGATGGGATACAAATAAATTGACATAACGTGTTGAGATTTTTGACATTTCTTTATTTACACTTTAGATGTTATCGGAGATTTGTGATTTTATGCATATTCAACAAATTTGTCGTCGCGCTAGCAAATTTGGTAGAGTTTAATACAGTGTAGGATTTATAAGCGCTGTAACTGGAAGGATTCAAGTTTCAGATTTACCTTGATGACGTCTCAGCACTTTTATCTGCAAACCAGTGGTGAGTACGGATTTGGTTCAGACAAATTTCGTATACCTACATACAGTATGCAAAATTCATATTCGTACACCGATATTTTAAAGGGAAAATGGTAAATATCTCGAAAACAAAACAAAATTATAATTGAAAAATAAACGATTTTAATAAAATTGTTTATATTTTTAATAAAAAAATTACAAATAAAAGTCATAAGTTCATTATAATGTACAAAAAAGGTTCTTTTTTCATCTTTTCATAAACAACATCCATATTCGTACACATGGCAATACTAGGTTTCGTTTCCCGAAACAAGGAATTGTACCGCTATGTTGACTTCTTTTTAATGGAATCTCATTTTGAGTGTGAGTTTCTTTGTTTTGCTTCAATTATCTGCAGAAGAAGGTGTTGATAACGTGAAAATTTGAAAATGGGTCGAAAGTCAAGTGAACTTACAAACGACGTAAGAAAGTTGATAATAAATTGGCATAAAGAAGGCAAATCTTTACGAGAAATTGCTAAACTTATCAAAAGAAAGTGCGTCTACAGTTCAATATATTGTAAATACATACAAAAAAAGTGGTCGAGTCGAAAAAAAACCTCGAAATACAAAAAGATCAGTTTTAAGCAGGAGGCATACATCTTTTTTACTTCGACAAATCCGTAGAAACCCATTAGTTAGTGGTGTTAAACTTGCTAAAAATCTCTTCAAATATCATAAGATTAAAGTCACGGCAAAAACTGTTCGAAATTATGTGCGAAAACTCGGTTTTAGGAGCAGAATTGCAGCGAGAAAACCATATGTAAGCGCAATTAATAGGAAAAAAAGGATTATCTTTGCGAAAAAATATCTGAACATGGATATGCAGTTCTGGAAAAAGGTAATTTTTTCCGACGAATGTAAATTTAATTTGAAATTATCCGACGGACGTGTTAAGATCTGGCGAGAAGTTAATACCAGCTTAAGAAGGCACAACTTACTCCCAACATTCAAACACGGAGGTGGTTCACTAATGATATGGGGGTGTTTTGGAGCAGCAGGTGTCGGAAACTTACATTTTATCAATGGCATCATGAATTCAAATCAATATATTGATATTTTAAAAAAGAATCTGCGTGAAAGTGCTAAGAATTTACGGAACTTTGTTTTTCAACAAGATAACGACCCAAAACATACGGCATTGAATACGCGATTGTGGATATTGTATAACTGCCCAAAATATTTAAGAACTCCTCCTCAAAGTCCTTATATTAATCCCATAGAGAACTTATGGTCAATTTTTAAGAAAAAATTAAAGTATTATGATATAAGAAATGTCAACCATTTGAAAGAAGCTTTGAGGACGGAATGGGCAAAAATTCCACAAACCCTAGCAAAAAAATTAGTGGAATCCATGCCAGTCAGATTGAACTGTGTGCTAAAGTAAAAGGGATACCCTACAAAGTATTAAAAATACTAATTTTCTTTGAATTTATAATATAAGAAGTGTGTACGAATATGAATTTTGTTTATGGAAAGATGAAAAAAGAACCTTTTTTGTACATTATAATGAACTTTATGACTTTTATTTGTAATTTTTTATTAAAAATATAAACAATTTTATTAAAATCGTTTATTTTTCAATTATAATTTTGTTTTGTTTTCGAGATATTTACCATTTTCCCTTTAAAATATCAGTGTACGAATATGAATTTTGCATACTGTACCTTGTAATTTTCATTTTGTTTCTAATTTTATTTAATTTGTTACTTTGACTCTCAACTGTTGCATTACGTTTTAGATTTGCCAATTTGTAGAACATTTGCCTGAAACAATAAATAATCGATCTCCCACGAATCTCTTGATCTTTAAAAACTATTTCTGTTTTGTCGTCTGCTTTCTGGGAAAGAAATTTGGGAGGCCCTACGAAATTTTTATACTAAAATTTTCTGGCGTCTAAAGAATATACTCGTGGTAGATAGTATCAGATGAGTGCGTTGATATCTGCTTCGTATGCCTTAAATAGTTTGCTAAAAGCTTGTTTGCTACAGCAGCAAAATAATAGCTTGCATGGCCATCGCCCTTTCAAATTGTGACTACCGGCTGTGCTGACTGACTACTTCTATATCCTTATCCTCAATATATATTTCTCGTCGGGCTTGGTAATTTGAATAATAGCTTTCCTTGCTCGATGGATTTCGATGTGATGTATTGGTGAATTGCAGCATATTCGATGCTAATCTTCCGAAAAATAATAGACTTGAAAATGATATTAGTTCCTTGCAATTTGGGTTTTGAAACGGCTTTAATACCCACCAGGCACCTTTATGTAAAAAAGGTGTATTTGATTTCTATTCAAAAATGTTTATTGTTCTACATTTAATCTTTACTGTGTGTTATGCAAAGGAAAAAAGAGTCTTTACTCGCTGCTGACTGAATCACGAAAGGCAAGACAAAGATTAGAAGCAGGCGAGTTACAAAAAAGTGTTATACAAAATGCGCAACATATTCGAAATGTGTTATATAAGCAACTTGTTGACAATTGATTAGATATAATGTAATGTACTATTCTATATGTTTGACAATGTGTAGATTAGATTAACACTATTTATTTTTAATTCCCAAACACAAGTATTGCGGAACGATAATTAATAATAACACTAACTCTAGTAAAGAAATAGGGTGTAGAATAGAACAAGCGAGGGCGGTCTTCTGTAAAGCGATAAAAGTATTTTGCTGCAGAGAAATTAACTTAGAAATCAAAACCAGAATGGTTGATTGCTATATTTATCCGGAATTGTGCTATACGGGTCAGAAACCTGGGCGTTAAGGAGTGCAATGATGAGAAAAATAGAAGCATTCGAAATGTGGACATATCGTAGAATACTACGCATTTCTTGGGTAGACAGAGTGACAAACGAAGAAGTACTACGACAGTTCTTTAAAAATAAAAAGGCAGAAGGAGGATAAACGGTTTGGGGTCAAAGGCTGTAATGGATATTGAATATGCGGGAGTGGCTCAATCTTTCCACCACAGAGATAATAACATATAATGAAGCACTAAAAAGGGTGATTTCCAACTTCCGCAGCGGAGAGGAACTTTAGAAAGAAGAAGACGTTTAGTTTCCGATTTGCTGTGCCTGATACTGATCAAAAAAATTAATTCTCTCTTCATAGCAAGTCTCTTGGCGCATTTGCTTATTTTCCCGGTATAACTCTCTGCAGGACTCTGTAGATATCGACATGGAGCGCTTCATATAATACAGCATTTGCAACACATACCGAAAGAGAAGCCAAACACAAGCCAGACATCACTCAATTTATCTGATAGAGGTCTGCCACGGTTTGTTATCCATAACCTTCAAAATCTGAAGATGCATCAAAAAACGTCAGCTTCTAGTGAACACCTCCAATCACCGATTACCAAAATCTGGAAATGCGGCACAAACCGAGAAGTTCAGAGAGGATCAGAGGCATTCTGAGCTCTTTCGTTAGCTCGCTGTTTTCTATTTCAACTCTGGCTAGATGCCGAATAGTTGCAAATGACTTGAGTCCTGAATAATACAGAAGTAGCTCAAATAAGGTTCTCGAAGAGTTCGTATTGTGACTTATCTTCATCTAACTTATTCAAATATTCAGTAACGTTTACACAAATAGATAGATAAAACCCATATACAACAAAGTCGAATTGGGAAAAATCTCTCACCGCCACAAAGTTACGTGTATGAGGTTCAATAATTTGTATTCTTTCTTTCTTTCTACCTCTACCTACTACGACTCAGTCCGCCGACATCATGAATAGATCTTCTACCCACAAATTTTCCCTCCAAGACCAGTAATGCGATATGACGTCAATGATAGCTTTTAACTTTACCCATATCTGGGGGGCCCCCGCCCAATTATCAAGGCTTTGCCCATGAATGACGTTGTCTAATAATAAATGGGGGCAGAGCAAAGTACTGGTCTTATCGTAAACATCTTTAGATGACGCTACCGAAGGTTGCTACGATTTGATCAGTCATAGGTCTTGTTGGCGGCTGGACCACCGGTAGTCCCTACCAGGACTTAAATCACGATATAATGGGAGTCAGGAGCCCCCGGATCTCAGTCCGGGCCTGACTTGAAGAGGTGGGCCCCCTTGTGGGAGCGTCATGGTGGCTGTGGTTTAAACCTAAAGTCGCGGGAAGGGTCTTCCTTGGTTGACCCAATGTAGAGTTGCAATAAGTATTGGGTGCTGCGATCCTAAGAGCAGTATGAGGTTTTAGGTCGGCCTCGACTCATACCAAGAGTGGAACTTGTGCCGGCAACACACTTCCGAATTGGTATCAATGGATTGACGGAGAGTGATGGCAAGGCGTATCCTTGCCCCCATGGATGTATGGGCATCCCGTAAACATAAGTCTACATGACAGGTGGCTTACGTTAAAAATCAGACACTACGAGTATGTACCCATATCTCAGGAAAAAATGCTTCTGTGTCAAGGATTCTGCATATTCGGTACTAAACGGTATGTATGTAATCGGTCTGGAATTGTATTCGGCAGCGAACTCCAAAGAGCTTTTTTAAATGATCTTACCGATCGTTTGCAGACTCCTTCAATGTGCGTTGTTTAATGAATATTAAAATCCTATTTCAGTGTTGGTAGCTATGCCTTTAGAATCTATCTTCTGTAGTTCGTCTCGTATTATTCTTTGTCTCTATCGCAATTAAATAAATGTATGTTTTTCAAAATCTTTTTTTCCTTTTTCTTTCAGAACAACACAAAAAAATGGATGTAAAATGGAATTTCAAACTTAAAAATCTAAATGAATCGACAATTGGATTTTACGAATACGTACTGCAGGAAGAATTAAATTCAAATTTCCCCACAACAGTTGTTTTTAAAGGACCTAACCCCAATGATTTATTTCAATTAATTAAAAATGAGTTTGAAGAACTTCGAAAACCGCCAACGCTCCTAAGAACTTTGAAAATTCTTCATTTAAATATTCAACATTCAACAGCAATAACTATGGAAGATGTTCTAAATTTCGCCGAGGATCTATGTGCGAAATACACTTTAAAGGAAGAGGATATGATAATTACCTTACAGATAATTTACCAAATATTAAACACACTACCAATGGATATGCGCATTGATAAACTTCGTACATTAGTACTTATTACGCGATTATTGCAAACACAACATATGGCCAGTGAAAAGGTACAGGCGCAATTTGCTCTCTGCTCGTTACTCCTGGTCCAAAAATTCCAATGCGAAAATTTGCTTGAAGTCATACTAGATCAAATACTTTCAAGTAAATTGATTGGCATAGCCCATTACATTGATGTTTTCATAAAAAAGAGCAGCGTTTACGAGCGCTCAAAATTTTGGGAGTATGTTAAATTGCTTCTTAGCTCTGACTGCCGAAATGACCGCAAGTTGGGCATCTTTACTGTACGTACAATTATTAATCATCTATCAAATAGTTCAATCGATACGAATGTCGATAATTTCTTTTATTGGTCGACCGAATCGACAAACCAACTCAAAAGCTCATGGTTAACATATCTCACCATTTTTGAGAATCTAGAAGAGAAACAGTCTCACTTAATACTTCCATCACTGGAGATGCTTAAAAACATCTTCTTAGGCAATAAGACACCGTGGATTCGAATATTGCTCTTACAAATGCTTAAACACAATAACAGTCTTGTTTTACGATGGTCACTAGACTACTTATCTGACGATTTTCATCATTTGGTGCTAGAAAATCAGATTCTGGAAGAGTTTTTATGTGCAAGCAATAACACCTGGCTGTATGGTGAAACATCGGTTAACAATATGAAGGCTTTCACAATTAAACCAAGTGAACAAGAACACTTTTTAAAAGTGTTTTCAGGAATTGCTTGGAAATCAGTACCAATGCATTGGTGGCTTCTGCGTATTAAAACGATTCAATGGAGTCCAATTCAGTGTGCGCTTTTAATTAACATTGCTACTAGAGTTCGTCAAATGCAAAATCGTAATATACGCGCTGAGTGTCGTGAGATATTTGTCTCAATTTTTGAGTCGGACATCCTTAATATGGCTTTAAACGATTTTATGAATTTTCTTGACGCATTGTATAATAACAGTGACTTGTTCGCTAATAAAATTATGGAAATTTTAATAGCAAAAATTGAACACAGTTCACGTCCTTTCATTTCCAAAAAAGTGTGTTTGATTATACTTGATGATTATTCTATAAGCGATGACAATATTCTTGGTATGATGAAATCATTTGAAAAACTTAGCTCCGATGAACATGGATGGTTTCGAATATTTATTGCTTTCTATCGTACATACTTAATAAAATCCGAACAAATAGAATTTTGCAAAAGGCATTATGACTTTGATAAGAAAATTAGAACAGAATCCGAAGCACCGGTACAAAAAATAGTTGAATATTGTGTGGAAAAACTTGGTTGCGATGAAGATTTTAATGCAGTTGTACGAGAAATGTCTGTCGGTTGGTGGACGGAAAGCAAAAGAGTTATAAAAAAAGAAAATGTTGAATACCTCTTAGACAGTGGGGGAGAAAAAGCACTCTATAATATTGTGCGACTATTGGATGAAATGAGCCCGGAATTATTTCATCGTATAATGGCGGAAATAAAAACTCATCCTGAAGATATGCCGCTTATGTAAGTACCATAAACCGGGGTTACTTGACACCTATTCTTTGGGTTTTCTTTTCGAAAAACCTCCGAAATATCATAAAAATTAGCATCAAATGGTTATTCTCTCTTAGAATTCTTATACTTATGACACACAGGAATGTATCTGTTTGCGAATACTTTTTGTAAACCAATTTTCTATTTTTTGTGCTTGTATTTGAAAAGCTGGGGCAAAGATATTCATACATTTTATGAACATTGCTCCAAAGATAATTTCTGTGAAAAAATCCACTTAAAACAAAACATACTTATTTTTAACAAAAAAAAAAACAGAAGTGCATTTATTATTCATAAAAAAATATAAATATTTTAGCGTTCTAATTAAAAAAAAAGTTTTTTATCAGGTAGGTAATTCAGGGTCATCTGTTAAGTTTGTTTCGTCAAAATTTGTAGGGGGGACGTCTTTAGGCTCATTTGCTATGTTTTCAAAAAAAACTTCTTAGCATAGGCTCATCTACTGCCGCTCGTATGCGTTTTACATTTTCTGCGAAACGTACCGAAATGTCTGGGGGGTGTCTAGTTATAAAGACATTCGTCCAATCAATGCCCGGTAGGTTATTTTTAAATACATTTACAGTTCCCCGGAATTTATTGGAAACCCGAACTCTCCCAAAGAAACCAAGCAATCTACAAGACTTTGTTCTTCCTCTGGAGTAAATACATTTTGTCGTCCTGTTTTGTTTTTTAAATGCAATCCCTTCAATTTATAAATGATTGTCCTTCTTGGTATTTTGTCCTTCTCTTCGACTTTTATTTGTGGAATTTCGCCTCTTCTGATCTCATCCAAGCCATTTGCTCTAGGGTCTCGGCTGTGTAATCCGGATAATGTCTTGTCCCCAAGGTCCTGGTATATTTCCTGGGCATTTCTGTCACAAGTAGATTAGTACGATCACTACGTTAGTTACAACTTAAAGATATACATACAGTAGTGTGTAAAACATTTGCAATTTTTTTCAAATACAATAGCAACCTTTATTAATTGCTCTAAAGAAAGAATTCTAATGAAACCTTCACTCAAAAGTATTACTCACAGTTTAGTTTTAGCCTATTTACATAGGGGGGTAATCCATATGGATCGGCCCAAGGTAGACCAGGAAGTGCGAAATGGATAAACCTGCGTTGGACTACTTCTATTCTTTGAATGTTGGTTAGTTTATAGGGTGACCCAAATTGGCTGCAATATTCGAGAAGTGGCCTTACAAAAGTAATGTACTGGGACTTTGTAATGTAAGGGTTGGAAAATTCTTTTGACCAGCGTTTAATAAAGCATTTGTTGACATTAAGCTCTAAAAAGTTTTGCTTGCACCATACCGAAAACTTATTCAAGTCATCTTGCAGGCAATGGGAGTCAGAAGGCAATGAGATGACTTTGGAAATTCTCATGTCGTCAGCGAAAATAGAAATATTAGAATTCGTTAAAATGAGATTTATATCGTTAATTGTGAGGATAAAGATGATTGGGCCAAGGTGACTACCCCGAGGGACACCAGATGTCGCTTTAATGGGGTCGGGTATTGAAGATCTGAAGATGACCCTGTATTATCGGTCTTCTAAATAGGATTTGGTCCATGCCACAAAATGAGGGGAAAAGCCAAGTTTTTTTAGTTTAAAGATGATAAGTTGGTGAGAATTTTGTCGAATTTGAATCAATTGAATCAACTTCATCACTGTCTTCTAAAGCATGAAGCGTCCTAGAGACGAACTCTGTTAGGTTAGTGGTCGTTGATTTACCTTTCATGAAGCCGTGCTGATTTGTGCAGATAGGTGGCCTACAGTACGGAAGCAGTAGTTGATAGACTATACTTGCAAAAAGGCAAAGCAGGAGAAAATTAACGAATAGAATGTTGATAGGGCAAGCTCAATGTTAGTTGTTTCAGCAATAAAGTCAAAGTTAATGTTGCTGATGAGGTTTTTAAGTTTGTTAAAGTCGGTTCTTCGGAAGTTAAATGAAAATGAATTTTCCGGCTAGGATAGAAAGAAGGTGATCACTTCTGTAAACGACACAGTTATCTGAATCGGATGTGAAGACAAGGTCGAGTTGTCTGTTCATTGTATTAGGTATTCTTGAGTTGATTAGGAGTCCACCATCAATATTTCTATTTCAGAGGTCGAATTAAGAGAGACAAAATGAGAGAAATCATCGGAAGGCTCCCACTTAAGGTGAGGGAGGTTGAAATCTCCTACTAGAACAATGCAATCTTCAGGTTGTGCATCATCAGTCAAAAAATCCACTGCGTGAACTACAGTTCGATAAGACTCAATTGCTTGAAATGGGTGAATGTAGCAACAAAGTACGTAAAGACAGCGTTTGGGGATCGTAATGTTGACACATACTAACTCCAAGTTGTCAGTGTGGAGAATATCGACAGGAGTTGCGTGAAAGCAGTTCCGAATTGCTAATAAAACACCTCGGCCATAGGGATTATCAGCTCTTTCAAATCCATCTTTTCGAAAAACGTTGAAATTTGGAGGAAATAGCTCAAGGTTTTTAATGTAAGGAATTATTATTATTATTATTATTATTATTATAAATTATTAATACATAAGTAAATTAAATATTAATAAAATTACAAAATAAAGCACTAGCTGCTAGGGCTTTCGGCTAGATAAGTTCTAAATATTATTAACTAACTTAATGGCTATCATCAATTTATATACAGTTTTTACATTTTCTTCGTTTGTCGTACTTAAAAGGCCTTTGAGGTTTAGGTTAGAGATTTGGTGACAGATTGTATTTACTTGTTGGCAGTCCAAGAGATGGTTTACTGTTAGGATAGGTTTTTCTTCACATAGATGGCAGAGGGGTGGTGATTGCTTCGTAAAAATATGTTTATGGGTGATGTTGGTGTGGCCCATTCTAAGTCTTATAAAGATTTTCAACATTTTTATAGATACATTTCCTGGGAAGAAAACTTTCTCGGCAGACGGGTTGAATTCTTTGTATAGATGTTGATACTCAGTCCAGCAAATTTTTTTCCTATATTTCCAATTTGAGGTGATGTGATTTTTCAGGTCTTTTTTGTTATAGGTGTAAAAAGTGGTGAGCGGTTCCATTAAAGCCGATTTTGCAATTGCGTCTGCGTATTCGTTCCCTTTAATCCCAACGTGCCCTGGAATCCAAGCGAGTTTAACGTTACCCCTCTTCGCTATAAGTTTATCACGGATGGTTTCGATGATGTTACAAGAGTTGTTCGTGTTCTTTATAGCGGTAATTGAGGATAAGCTATCTGTGAATATTACGGTTTTTTTGTTACGAGTCATCTCAATTGCCTTAAGGATGGCGAAAGCTTCGACTGAGAAGATTGATGAAAATGAGGGCAGCAGTCCTTTGGAGATAACAGATCCATTTCCGTCTGTAACAGCAAAAGACGTTCCGTCAGTTGTTTTCGAGCCATCGGTGAATAGAATAGTCCATCCTAATCGCTTATAGTTTTCGGCTATCTCGGAAAATAGTGTTTTGTATATGTCGTTGTTGGTTGTAGCTTTAGGAAAGTATGCCAGGTCAGTAATTATACTTTCTTCCGGAAGCATCCAGGGTGGAAACGACGTTTTTTTGTTCTGGATGGTGATTGGGACGTCCAGTGTAATTGCAGATGTTAATGCCTTGGCTATTGCAGATTTGTATTTTGGACTTTTTTTCCGTCCCAGTATTTTTTTGGCGTCGTCATGGATGGGAGATATTCTTGGAGAGTTGATTTTCAGTACGACCTGAGAAGAAAGGCAGTCAAACCTTTCAGTAATTTGGGGTAACCCCGCTTCTGTCAGAAGATTTTTTATAGGAGTTGTTCGGAAAGCTCTCATGCTCCTTCTTACTGCTCCGTGGTATGGTGTTGCGATAAGTTGAATGCTTGATTTTGAACATTTTCCATAAATTGCTAGGCCATAATCAATTTTTGATAAAATAATGGATTTAATGACGTTAATGATAGTGTTGATATTGCAAAAACTATTTTTTGAAGAAAGGTATTTGATAATATTTACTCTAGAATTAAGACTTTTCTTAATATAAGTACAATGGTTACGAAAGTTAAATTTGGAATCGAATAAAAGACCTAATATGCTAGCACAATTAACGTTTACTATGAAATTATTATTTATATGTACTAATATAGATTTACAGCATCGTATCTTTTTACAAATATGTAATATTTTACATTTATTAATTGAGATCTTAGAACCTGACATGTTGCCCCATTTGGATAAGCAATCGAGTATGTTTGAAAAGATGTCTCCCATTAAAGTTAAATTCTTACATTTTGAAAAAAGGATGAGATCATCTGCATACAGGATATGGCAGACTTTGTTGTAACTGTTAATTACTGTACTTATTCCGTTGAAAGCAATTATGAATAGAACGACTGATAAAGGGGATCCTTGTGGGATACCGTTTTGTAGTTGATGAACGGTGGAAAAGACAAAGTTGGTCTTAATACGGAAACGTCTATTGGTAAGAAAAGATCTTATATAATTGAGAATTTTTGGCCCAACCTTCCATACCACGAGTTGTTTTAAGATAACATGAACACCAATGCGGTCGAATGCTTTCTCGAAGTCAATGCTGAGAATTGTTACGTGGTTCTTTTCAGAGAGGGTTGAGGAAATAAATTCGTCTAGATGCAGAAGTGCATCAATAGTGCTCCTTCCTTTTTTAAAGGCTACTTGGTTTTGGTAAATAAGTTTTCTTTTTTCGAGGAACCAGAAAAGTCGTTTAGTAATTATCTTTTCTAGGATTTTCGCAGTGCATGGGAGGAGGGATATAGGTCGATATCCCTGTATGGTGGAGAGGTCTTTCTTCGGTTTTGGTAAGGGGATAGTGCTTGCGACTTTCCATATTTGTGGAATGTTACCTTCGAGGAAAATGTGATTGTATAGGGCCAACAATCTTGTCTTAAGCGCCGAAGGGGCGTTTTTTATCATTGCGTATGATATACGGTCAAATCCTGGACTTGTCCCTTTGGCAGATCTTAAACAGCTTTCTAGTTCCATCATATTGATGGGTGATTCAATTTTAATCGAAGAGGGGTCAGTATCATATTGTGGAGATTGGTCATTCAATACTGCGTACTTTTCACAGATAAAATCGTGATGAAAATTAGAGTCTTTTGATTCGCTTTCCCAAGATTTTGCAAAGAATTCAGCAATTTGCTTAGGACAGGTGAGGGTGTTGCTCCCAGTCTTAATTGCTTTTATAATTGGTGGAATGTAGTTGCCAGTGAGGGTTTTGATATCGGACCACAGTTTTTTTGGTGTTGAGTTTGGATTAATCCCAGCAGTGAATTTCTCATAACATACTGTTTTTTGTGCCTTCGCGGCCCTTCTGAACTTAGCGTTAGCTTTGCGATACAATATAATGTTAGAGTCTGTTGGGGATCTTTTAAACAATCGCCAAGCTTTTTGTTTTTCGTCACGAAGGACGCTTATTTCTTTGGTCCACCAAGGGACGGTTTTATGGCATGTTTTTTGTTTTGTTTGGGGGATTGATTCGTTTGCAGCGGACCGTATTGCTTTTTGGATGTTAGCCGCTTCTTTGTTTATATTGGGAGAAAGTTGTCTCCTAGAAACCTCGTTGGATATTTTTGTTTGAAAAAGGTCCCAGTTAGCTTTTTCCAGTATAAATTTTTGTTGGTGTGTTTTTGGGGAAATGTTGGAACCAAGTGAT
Source organism: Volucella bombylans (assembly GCA_949129095.1). Classification (NCBI taxonomy): domain Eukaryota; kingdom Metazoa; phylum Arthropoda; class Insecta; order Diptera; family Syrphidae; genus Volucella; species Volucella bombylans. The sequence continues at coordinate 200,964,643 of OX422141.1, read as the reverse complement.
ACAGTGGTGATGATAGGAAAATGATCGCTACCATGAAGGTAGTTAGAAACAGTCCATGTGGAATTGGGTATAAGAGAGGGTGTTATAAGTGTAAGGTCGATGTGAGTGAATGTTTTGTGCGTTGAGAAGTGGGTAGGTTGCCCGTTGTTTAGAATTGCTAGTCCCGAGTTTGCAATGAAACTTTCAACCTTTTTACCTCGTTTATTATAGGTTTCAGAGCCCCACGAGGGGCTCCAGGCATTGAAGTCACCCGTTAGAATGATTGGTGTGCTTATACCATGCAGGATATTTTCGAGGTCGTTGCATGTGAATTGTTGATCCGATGGGATGTATACAGAGATTATGGTTATTTTTATTTTTAGGAATATTTCGACTGCTATTGCGGATATATTGGAGTGGATATTAAGAGGATTTTGTGAAATTGTTTTGTGAATAAGAAGACAGGTGCCGTGTTTAGAAGAGGTGTTTGAGGGTAGATTGTAGAAATATGGTTCGTATTGTTTAGGTGCCACAGGTTGACCGTTGTGCTTAATATGAGTTTCCTGTAAGGAAATGATAGACGGTTGGAGGTCATTAATAAGTAATTGCAACTCATTGTAATTATTAAAATAACCTCTAAGGTTCCATTGGAGAACTTTAAGTATTGATTTTTTACTTGGGGGAAGACCTTGTACATTATAATACGATTTATGTTGTAGAAGGTTCGTGTTGGATGAGTTTTGAGGGTGGTTTTTAGGACTCTGTGGCACAGTTGCTAAGTTGCGCGAGCATTGTAAAGAGGTCGAACGATTAAGCCGCTGAACAGCAGAGTCGGGATATTGGGTTTGAGAATTATTATGACATGTTTTCATCATCGTTTAGATCTGGCGGATTTAAAAAGTATTGATTGTGTTTGATAAGGGTTTGAGTAATTGTAGATATAGGTGAGGTGATAGATTTTTGAGTGCTGTTAAGTATTGTTTTTGAAGGGGTGGTTTGTTGTTTGTTTTTGGAATTGTGTGAATGGTTTGTATCAATGGCTTGGGGCTTGGTTGAATTGTGTTGAGTATCGAGTGGTTTTATGTTGGCTGAGGTGGATTGAGTATCGAACACAGTTTTTATGGGTTGGTTTGTGGTGTTAGTGAGTGCTTTGAGTGAGGTTGTTGGCGGGGTATCGGTTGTATTAGCTTTCCCCGTAGGGGTGCTCTGAACTCTATTGTAGAGATTGTGGGATACGGATATGTTTTGTTTACTTATTGATGTGGTTGGACGGGGTGGAGAAGAGTTTGATGTAGGGTTGTTGCTTGTGCCGGAGAATTTGCCTTGCGAGTTAGTTGCAGGTATTTCTGTTTGAATTGCTCTTTTAGCAACTGTGGAGAAAGCAGTGGAAAAGTTGTGAGTTGGGTTTTGTTCCCGGAATATTTGTTTTGCTTCAGCCATGCTGCACTTTGTAATGGTTTTGATTTTTAAAACTTCCTTAGCTTGTAAGTATCGCTTACATGTTTTAGAAGAAGATGGGTGTTCTTCTTGACAGTTGGCGCATAAAACACGAGTGCATTTTTCGGGGCTGTGGGGGGGAAGATTACAGTTCCCGCATGAAGAGGTCCTGTTACATCTTTTTGTAGTGTGGCCCAGCAACTGGCAGTTTTGGCATCTCATGGGGTTTGGGAAATATTCGTTGACTTTAACGTTGTACCAGCCAATGTTAACTGAAGTTGGTGGACGGAAAAGGTCAAAAGTAAGGAGGACGAGACCAGTGGCGCGTTGGTTGTTGTCTACAGTTTTTTTGAATTTAAAGACGTCTGTCACACCTTGAGGTTTCATCTCTTGAATAATTTCTGTTTCATTAACGTTGATAAGACAAGGCGCATATGATGTGATTTTTCAGGTCTTTTTTGTTATAGGTGTAAAAAGTGGTGAGCGGTTCCATTAAAGCCGATTTTGCAATTGCGTCTGCGTATTCGTTCCCTTTAATCCCAACGTGCCCTGGAATCCAAGCGAGTTTAACGTTACCCCTCTTCGCTATAAGTTTATCACGGATGGTTTCGATGATGTTACAAGAGTTGTTCGTGTTCTTTATAGCGGTAATTGAGGATAAGCTATCTGTGAATATTACGGTTTTTTTGTTACGAGTCATCTCAATTGCCTTAAGGATGGCGAAAGCTTCGACTGAGAAGATTGATGAAAATGAGGGCAGCAGTCCTTTGGAGATAACAGATCCATTTCCGTCTGTAACAGCAAAAGACGTTCCGTCAGTTGTTTTCGAGCCATCGGTGAATAGAATAGTCCATCCTAATCGCTTATAGTTTTCGGCTATCTCGGAAAATAGTGTTTTGTATATGTCGTTGTTGGTTGTAGCTTTAGGAAAGTATGCCAGGTCAGTAATTATACTTTCTTCCGGAAGCATCCAGGGTGGAAACGATGTTTTTTTGTTCTGGATGGTGATTGGGACGTCCAGTGTAATTGCAGATGTTAATGCCTTGGCTATTGCAGATTTGTATTTTGGACTTTTTTTCCGTCCCAGTATTTTTTTGGCGTCGTCATGGATGGGAGATATTCTTGGAGAGTTGATTTTCAGTACGACCTGAGAAGAAAGGCAGTCAAACCTTTCAGTAATTTGGGGTAACCCCGCTTCTGTCAGAAGATTTTTTATAGGAGTTGTTCGGAAAGCTCTCATGCTCCTTCTTACTGCTCCGTGGTATGGTGTTGCGATAAGTTGAATGCTTGATTTTGAACATTTTCCATAAATTGCTAGGCCATAATCAATTTTTGATAAAATAATGGATTTAATGACGTTAATGATAGTGTTGATATTGCAAAAACTATTTTTTGAAGAAAGGTATTTGATAATATTTACTCTAGAATTAAGACTTTTCTTAATATAAGTACAATGGTTACGAAAGTTAAATTTGGAATCGAATAAAAGACCTAATATGCTAGCACAATTAACGTTTACTATGAAATTATTATTTATATGTACTAATATAGATTTACAGCATCGTATCTTTTTACAAATATGTAATATTTTACATTTATTAATTGAGATCTTAGAACCTGACATGTTGCCCCATTTGGATAAGCAATCGAGTATGTTTGAAAAGATGTCTCCCATTAAAGTTAAATTCTTACATTTTGAAAAAAGGATGAGATCATCTGCATACAGGATATGGCAGACTTTGTTGTAACTGTTAATTACTGTACTTATTCCGTTGAAAGCAATTATGAATAGAACGACTGATAAAGGGGATCCTTGTGGGATACCGTTTTGTAGTTGATGAACGGTGGAAAAGACAAAGTTGGTCTTAATACGGAAACGTCTATTGGTAAGAAAAGATCTTATATAATTGAGAATTTTTGGCCCAACCTTCCATACCACGAGTTGTTTTAAGATAACATGAACACCAATGCGGTCGAATGCTTTCTCGAAGTCAATGCTGAGAATTGTTACGTGGTTCTTTTCAGAGAGGGTTGAGGAAATAAATTCGTCTAGATGCAGAAGTGCATCAATAGTGCTCCTTCCTTTTTTAAAGGCTACTTGGTTTTGGTAAATAAGTTTTCTTTTTTCGAGGAACCAGAAAAGTCGTTTAGTAATTATCTTTTCTAGGATTTTCGCAGTGCATGGGAGGAGGGATATAGGTCGATATCCCTGTATGGTGGAGAGGTCTTTCTTCGGTTTTGGTAAGGGGATAGTGCTTGCGACTTTCCATATTTGTGGAATGTTACCTTCGAGGAAAATGTGATTGTATAGGGCCAACAATCTTGTCTTAAGCGCCGAAGGGGCGTTTTTTATCATTGCGTATGATATACGGTCAAATCCTGGACTTGTCCCTTTGGCAGATCTTAAACAGCTTTCTAGTTCCATCATATTGATGGGTGATTCAATTTTAATCGAAGAGGGGTCAGTATCATATTGTGGAGATTGGTCATTCAATACTGCGTACTTTTCACAGATAAAATCGTGATGAAAATTAGAGTCTTTTGATTCGCTTTCCCAAGATTTTGCAAAGAATTCAGCAATTTGCTTAGGACAGGTGAGGGTGTTGCTCCCAGTCTTAATTGCTTTTATAATTGGTGGAATGTAGTTGCCAGTGAGGGTTTTGATATCGGACCACAGTTTTTTTGGTGTTGAGTTTGGATTAATCCCAGCAGTGAATTTCTCATAACATACTGTTTTTTGTGCCTTCGCGGCCCTTCTGAACTTAGCGTTAGCTTTGCGATACAATATAATGTTAGAGTCTGTTGGGGATCTTTTAAACAATCGCCAAGCTTTTTGTTTTTCGTCACGAAGGACGCTTATTTCTTTGGTCCACCAAGGGACGGTTTTATGGCATGTTTTTTGTTTTGTTTGGGGGATTGATTCGTTTGCAGCGGACCGTATTGCTTTTTGGATGTTAGCCGCTTCTTTGTTTATATTGGGAGAAAGTTGTCTCCTAGAAACCTCGTTGGATATTTTTGTTTGAAAAAGGTCCCAGTTAGCTTTTTCCAGTATAAATTTTTGTTGGTGTGTTTTTGGGGAAATGTTGGAACCAAGTGATACAGTGGTGATGATAGGAAAATGATCGCTACCATGAAGGTAGTTAGAAACAGTCCATGTGGAATTGGGTATAAGAGAGGGTGTTATAAGTGTAAGGTCGATGTGAGTGAATGTTTTGTGCGTTGAGAAGTGGGTAGGTTGCCCGTTGTTTAGAATTGCTAGTCCCGAGTTTGCAATGAAACTTTCAACCTTTTTACCTCGTTTATTATAGGTTTCAGAGCCCCACGAGGGGCTCCAGGCATTGAAGTCACCCGTTAGAATGATTGGTGTGCTTATACCATGCAGGATATTTTCGAGGTCGTTGCATGTGAATTGTTGATCCGATGGGATGTATACAGAGATTATGGTTATTTTTATTTTTAGGAATATTTCGACTGCTATTGCGGATATATTGGAGTGGATATTAAGAGGATTTTGTGAAATTGTTTTGTGAATAAGAAGACAGGTGCCGTGTTTAGAAGAGGTGTTTGAGGGTAGATTGTAGAAATATGGTTCGTATTGTTTAGGTGCCACAGGTTGACCGTTGTGCTTAATATGAGTTTCCTGTAAGGAAATGATAGACGGTTGGAGGTCATTAATAAGTAATTGCAACTCATTGTAATTATTAAAATAACCTCTAAGGTTCCATTGGAGAACTTTAAGTATTGATTTTTTACTTGGGGGAAGACCTTGTACATTATAATACGATTTATGTTGTAGAAGGTTCGTGTTGGATGAGTTTTGAGGGTGGTTTTTAGGACTCTGTGGCACAGTTGCTAAGTTGCGCGAGCATTGTAAAGAGGTCGAACGATTAAGCCGCTGAACAGCAGAGTCGGGATATTGGGTTTGAGAATTATTATGACATGTTTTCATCATCGTTTAGATCTGGCGGATTTAAAAAGTATTGATTGTGTTTGATAAGGGTTTGAGTAATTGTAGATATAGGTGAGGTGATAGATTTTTGAGTGCTGTTAAGTATTGTTTTTGAAGGGGTGGTTTGTTGTTTGTTTTTGGAATTGTGTGAATGGTTTGTATCAATGGCTTGGGGCTTGGTTGAATTGTGTTGAGTATCGAGTGGTTTTATGTTGGCTGAGGTGGATTGAGTATCGAACACAGTTTTTATGGGTTGGTTTGTGGTGTTAGTGAGTGCTTTGAGTGAGGTTGTTGGCGGGGTATCGGTTGTATTAGCTTTCCCCGTAGGGGTGCTCTGAACTCTATTGTAGAGATTGTGGGATACGGATATGTTTTGTTTACTTATTGATGTGGTTGGACGGGGTGGAGAAGAGTTTGATGTAGGGTTGTTGCTTGTGCCGGAGAATTTGCCTTGCGAGTTAGTTGCAGGTATTTCTGTTTGAATTGCTCTTTTAGCAACTGTGGAGAAAGCAGTGGAAAAGTTGTGAGTTGGGTTTTGTTCCCGGAATATTTGTTTTGCTTCAGCCATGCTGCACTTTGTAATGGTTTTGATTTTTAAAACTTCCTTAGCTTGTAAGTATCGCTTACATGTTTTAGAAGAAGATGGGTGTTCTTCTTGACAGTTGGCGCATAAAACACGAGTGCATTTTTCGGGGCTGTGGGGGGGAAGATTACAGTTCCCGCATGAAGAGGTCCTGTTACATCTTTTTGTAGTGTGGCCCAGCAACTGGCAGTTTTGGCATCTCATGGGGTTTGGGAAATATTCGTTGACTTTAACGTTGTACCAGCCAATGTTAACTGAAGTTGGTGGACGGAAAAGGTCAAAAGTAAGGAGGACGAGACCAGTGGCGCGTTGGTTGTTGTCTACAGTTTTTTTGAATTTAAAGACGTCTGTCACACCTTGAGGTTTCATCTCTTGAATAATTTCTGTTTCATTAACGTTGATAAGACAAGGCGCATAGACAGTACCTTTTGAAAAGTTTAAATTTGGGTGGAGAGTAACGGAGATCGGGCAAAGGTTGGAAAGGGTTTTTTGCTTAAGAAATAGGTCTGCAATTTTTTGGGATTTTGTGAGAACCAAAAGGTTTCCATCACGTAGTTGAGAAATATTCTCATAGGCCGTACTAATACTGTCAATTGCTTTCTTAAGTAAGAAGACGCTGAAAGATGAGAGTGGTTTTTCTTTGTTGGATGAAGATATAACAATAAATTTAGGGTTATTGGACACTGCATGGGTTGTAAGCACATTGTGGTTTGAATTATTGATGATTGGCGTAAAGTTAGGTTTTTTTCTTTTACTTTGCTTGGGCTCGGTTAGCGGGTCTATATCGAGCCCACTGAACCGGTTGCCCGAAAGAACACGTGGCTCAGAGGCCATGGAACATTCACTTGTTTGTCACTGTATACTGGTTTTTTGTTTACTTCACTGACCGAGGGAGGTGAGACGAAGAAAGAAAAAGAGGGGAGATGAGCAGTACGATTAGCGGAACGCAGTAGAGGAAAGAGACCGAGAACTCAGGCAGACAAACGATGTTATCGCAACGAAAGCTAGTCGGTGACTGATGTAAGGAATTAGATTTGTTTCAGTAAGAGCAATTAGGTCATAGGGAAACTTTTTAGAATTGAGATATACCGACGAGATTTTAGAGCGCAAACCTCTTACATTTTGGTAGTAAATGGACAGGCATTGTGGACTGGAGGATACAGAATTCTGTTTGTTAGGAACTGTAATAGTTTTTAAAATTTGAACGAGTTTGCAAGTGGGAAAGACGTTTGGAGCTGACCTGCGAAGACAGCGTAGAAAGATCATTATGAACTTCGTCGGAAGAGATGTCGAAACTCTCATGGTAGCGAACGAAAATTTGCGTCAATTCCACTGGCTCAAGACATTCTCGTTGTATCGAAACCATAATGTTGGTTTTAGTTATGCCATCAATGCAAACGGAGTTGGGTTTGTCATGCAAGTAGGCAAGATAGAGCCGAACATTTTCATAAATGCGGCGGTCTCGCAAACGAGACACTACATAACGAGTGTCATCATTCATATCAGAAAATTTTTAGTGAGTTTGACAGTTGGTGGAAGGAGTGGGTCAAGGTATTTCGGGTGAGAATCGGGGGCACGAGCGGATGAAGAAGGAACAGGTTGGTCAAGCACCCCGTAACTATAATCTTGACTAGGACAGGGTTTTCCCTTTAGCCGTGCGGAGTTTGATTGAGTTTGATTGAACCTCGATTAAGTTAGCTGGGGATGGATGTTTGAGGAGAGGTGGGTTATTGATAATTTCTAAATATTTTGCTTGGAGAAAGGCAGGTGAAAAATTGGATTCAAAGCCATGGTTAGACCATGTTTTGGCGATGTTGATAGGAGAGGATAGTGTGTTTGACTCAGATCTAATAAGACTTATAGAGGATTCTATAATCTCCAGTGAGTGATCTCATGTTATCCCAGAGTTGTTTGCATTAGGCTTTTGGGTTTATGTTTGAGGTGAAGTTTTCAAAATAAGCCTTTTCCGCGAGTTTGGCTGCTTTGCGGAATTGCGCATTGGATTTACGGTATGTAATGAAGGAACGGATGTTTTATGTGGCAGGGAACTAGTTTGGGGAATGGCTATGTTTGCTGCGATTCTAATGGATTTATGAATGAGAGCTGCTTCTTTATTTATGTTAAGGGATGGTATCGTGAATGTGGTGAAATTTGATGCTATACTTTGGAACAAGGGCCAATTGGCTTTATCAGTTCGAAATTTTGAAGGTCGTTTTGGGTTTGATGACTGGGTTCCTATCCTCACTGTTATAATTATATAAAAATGGTCACTACCATGTAAGTGAGGAAGGTATGTTGTATTGGGGCATAACTGGGATAGATCTACATGGGTGAAGGTGTTGTTTGTTCAGGAGGCATGTATAAGGATATGACTGTGATTTTTTTGTTTTAGTTCGATTAAGACGCCAACAGCTGATATTTTAGAGTTGATTTCAATAAATCTGTGTGGAAGTGATTTGTGGACTAGGAGTCCTATACCTTGTTTGGCCGTAGTGTTAGCCGGGAAGTTATGAAAAAATGAAGCGTATTGCTTCGGTGAGAAAGGTTTTGTAACTTTTGCGGGTACATGGGTTTCTTGAAGCGATATCACAGAAGATTTGAGGTCATTTATCAGTAACTGTAACTCATGATAGTTATTAAAATAACCATCTAAGTTCCATTGTAGGAGTTTCAATACTGTGTCTGTTGATATCGGAGACTTTTGAACAATATAACCAGAGGTATATTGTGAAAAATCAGAGGTCAAGTTAGAATATATAAGCATTGACTCTGCAATCTAGATGTTGAAGCGCCCAAGCTCATAGTCGAGCTTTGGGGGTTCAATCCCTGAGCCGCAGAGTCAGAATTAGTGGCGAGAAAAGTGTTATTTGATGTCATCATCATTGTGTTGAGAGAGGGTGAATGAAGTATTCGTTATTATTTATGAACGATTGAGTGAAGGCAGATATGGATGAGTGTGAAGGTGTAGTGAGTTGGTTACTTGTTATTGGGGCTGTGTTTGGTTTGTAAGTGGTTTTAATTGATTGGCAAGTGTTTAGAGAGCTATTGTTTTGAAAAAGTTGTTTGGATTATTTTTGGTGTGTGTTGTTTTTGGGTAATTCGAGTTGGTTTGCCAAATGGGAGTTGGGGTTGTTTTGTAATGATTGTGGTGGTATGTTTTGAGTAAGATTGTTTTGTCTTGTGATGAGGAGGTGGGATGCTTGTCTACATTAGATAAGGTAGACGGTGTTTCGGGGTTTTGCTGATTTAATGTTGGGTTGGCTGGCACGGTTGGGGTTTGCGGTTAAGACAGCATTAGATTAGATACTGTAGGTTGACTTGCTTTCGGGCTTTCAGAGGATTTAGTTTTCGACTTTTTCGGAGTAAGAGACTGAGGTTGAGTTTGGCGGAAGGGAGGCTTGTTGGTTATACACTAGCTTCAGCCATGCTGCACTTGTTTGTGGCTTTAATTCTCTAAACTTCTTTGTTCTGAATATATTTAGGGCATTGTTGTGAAGAAGAGGGGTGATTATCTAGACAATTATCGCACATCATCGTGCACAGATCGTGGGGTGGGAGGTTACAATTTTCGCATAACTTGCTCTTGGTGCATCGCTGTGTGGTGTGCCCGAACAGTTGGCAATTTCGGCATCTCATAGTTGTCGGAATATATTCTTTGACCTTAGCAGTGTAAAAACCGACTATTATTGTTTGAGGCCAGAAGTATAAGTCAAATGTGAAGAGCATTAAGCCTATGTGCTTTTGAATTCCGTCTACTCTCTTTGTGAATTTATAGACTTCACTGATACCTTGAGATCTCAGATCTTGAGATCACTGAGGTTAATAAGCCATGGAACGTACACTATGAACTTAGAAGTTGTTTGTGCAGGGTAACATACTGGGCATTGATTAGCAATATTTGAAAGTTAGAGGAATTTTTCTGCGACTTTCTCGGATCTAGCAAGCATTAGAAGGCTACCATCACGAAGCGAGGAGACACTGTCGTATTTCGTACTAATTCCGTCGATGACTTTCATTAGTAAGCACTGAATAGTGGATTTTCAGGGTTTGTCGGCAATAACAATGAACTTTGGGTGCCTTGTGTTCCTTAATGTTGGTAGGTCAGGGAATTCTTGTAGGTTATGGGGTCGCTTGTTTTTTGCCCTGGGCTCAGACGACGAATTGTCGGACAACAGGTCGAAATAATTCCCGGGTTTATCTTTGGGCCCATGATTTGTGGATTTATAAAAGAAAATTTATGAGAATGAGGTTAAATAATCACACCACGCGGATGTGCAGTTTGACAGGTGCAAGGAAGACAACAATAGTTGTCAGAAGGATATAGAAGTCAAAACACAGCCGAGAGAAAGGTTTTCACACTACGAGAGTACGATGAGGACTGCTATAAAGAAATATTTAATTGTATTTCTCTTTATGCCAAAGCGCTTCATTCACGACTCCTTGATATAATAGAAGATCACCTCTATCTTCTTCTTACCAACCTAACCTTAAAAATGTTGTGTAACCAATGTCATATAATATAAAGAAACCAAGGTAGTTGCACTTGATATTTTAAGATATTTATCAAAGTTCTTCATCAGATCCTTTTGCGCGAATGTGTGCTTTTGGGGTCGATGAATTTCTTATTAAATGAATTAGAAATTACCTTTCGAACGCTCCGTTCAGATTTTTGATTTATGTTTCCAAGTCTAAAATTACCAAATTTACGAATAATGCCGGTGTTCTCCAGACCTATATTCCTATATGAATACGAAGAACGATTGGAAAACCATTAGCAGAATGCAATTCCATGTTGTCTGTTGTCATTTAAGCGAAGTTAAAATCCCAAGGGCAGAAATAGGTTGTGAATATTTAGATTTTCAAGTGATGTATTAAATACTTTACCCTGTCTGATCTTGCTTAAATACGCAAAACGTTTTCTTACTTATTAAGGTAGCTCTACTTTCCGGGGTAAACCAGCGCCTCAACAGCAAGCCTCTCGTTGACCTGTTAGACTCGAAGACTCTTTCGGCCATATTTCTCCATATCTCGTGCTCTTTGTTTTTCTTTCCAACGAGCCTGTGGCCTTCCCTCTTTTTTCTGGTCGTAGAGCTCACGAACAGTTCTCGTCCTTCGATGCAGCGCACCTTGTCGCTTTGAAACCAGTCACATTAGAAGCAACTTATCTGCTGGCCCGTTAACAACATTGCCGTTGGTGTTCTACGCTTCTAGCATATTTATTTATTTATTTTTTTCTTTTTAATTGCAACTATCAGCATTCCATATTTCCATTATCGTAATTATACACGTATTCGTACTCTTTTCTATTTTAGATTTCAACCCTTTCTCGAATGTTGTCATCGTTGCCAGCCACATCTTCTCCATAAATATGTAAATGAAATTTTGGACATAGGCGAGGCAGCTGATTGTATATATATATGTATTTTGTACGCTATCAACGACAGTAACTTAAGTAACTCTGAAAAAAGTCAAATAATAATGCGTGGGATCTTATTTGGAGAACCATTAAATGGCGATGCACGGTTAGTTCTCAACATATCGAATTAATATCTTAATTTCAAATAATTGTTTGTTTTACAGCCTTGAATACAATTATGGCATTCAAATGCTAGAAATGCATAAACCTAGGTCAATGTATAGAGTAAGAGAACCTTGCTTAAGTTATCTAGCTTTAGAAGAGAGTGACCTGAGAATAGATTTGAAGAAAGATCTAATTAGTAAAAGTAAAAGTCTGAGTGAGAAAAAACGACGGTACTTTGAAAATTCCAAACATCATCGTATAAAATTAAGAATCGCCCAAGCATTGGCGAGGCTAAACCAAATAGATCCTTTTTGGGATGAATACTATTTATTTGCGATTCTTCATGAAAACAATCAAACGAATGTCACATATATTTACGAGTTTCTAACTGCTTTTACAATATCTGAAGGGGATCTAATGAAACAGATGGAAAACATAAGAAATCTTTCTAGTAGCTGTCAAGTTTCTATGTTTGCGATATCGTTCTTGTTCTGCGTCATACATGAAAACGATGAAAAGTTTGCAAATAACTTAATTGCACTACTTTTGCCTTGGACAATGGGTTCAAATTTTAATACCCGGCTATACGCACAGATCACAATCTATCATCTTTTGCAGCGGTTCCAAATTTTGAATTTTGAATACTTAAAAGTTTCAATCGAAAACTGTTTAAAGGAGACACCCAATGCGTATGAGAAACTAATCACTGATTTACGATACAATTTTCCCAAAGACTTGCACTGGTTAAACACTGAGTCAATCATTTATGTTACCATTGTGCCTGAAGATGAAGTCAGTAGCTATGAATTAAGGGATTTAGAAAAGTATGAAAGCTTAAAACGAGCACGCCAGCTGAACTTGTCTAAGAAAAAAATATCTCAAAAAAACAGTGATTGCAGCGAACATCTCATTGAAGACGTACAGCGAAAGATGAACCCTAGAATGGGATTAAACAAAGATTGCACTCGTTGTGCTGAAAAGGTGAGTTTCTTCTGTCTATGCAATTACAATTTTTGCATGGTTTATGAGAAATGTAAATGAGTTAAAAATCTTTAAAAAGTTTCGCAAAAAGCTAAATCGCAACCCCTTAATTCTCGTCAAGATGAGCAGTTTCAGTTTGCTGTGCGAATATTTAAAAATAGAAGAAAAAATGCAGATCATATCGTTATTCTCTAGTTAGAGTTTGTGGAACTACAACATTTCATTGTGACGATTTCATTCCCGCGAAGAAGTTTGTTCTCTCTTTTTTAATGCTTAGCATCGTCGGTGTTTGTGTTTGTTTAGTATGATGACTCGGGAATTTATGATGGAGCTTACTAAACTCCACCAAAATATTCCACCTGGGAATTCATCTTCGTGTGGTTAAAATTCCATCTCCTGTGAGAAAATTATCCAACGCTCACTTATAAAAAGACATTCATGCTATTAGCTCTTTCGGCACATTTCGCAGTCAGATAAGCGCATTTAGATTATGTCATGCCTTCACCTACACCAGAGCGCGTAGAATATTCTATGGGACAAATCCACATTCGCAGTCGTGCAAAAATGTTCAAAGATCTCAATAAATATGTTCAAATCCGCTGCTCCCGATTGTATAAGAGTATCTCCCCATTCTGAAAAAGTATTCTTCCACGCTGGCAAAACAACTGATTTAAGTTTTTTTTCTTTATCAATCCTTCGCCCAATCTGTCCTAAGAATAGAGACACGAAAACCCTTCAATTACCAGGGGTACGATTTTTCTAGCAATAGGTTTACAGTCAGATCATATCTCATTGGAAATTAGAACCAAAGCCTTCTAGTTTGCGATGGCTAGATATTTCAAACGCATTTGAGTTCGGCATACATGCGTGCATTGCATCGAGGGATCTCCTCTTCAATGGATGAAAAATTAACTTTCGGAAGATTCAATTCAAGTTGTCTTGGATGGTTTCAAGTTTGATAACCAAAAAGAATGGTGGTGTGACCCAGGGCTCCGTTCTGTCTCCGACACTCTCTTTAGTTTTCATCAATGACCTCTTGTCTGCTACTTCTAATCCAATATATTTATTTTCTGACTACTACTCTCTCTGCTTTGGCCCTTGCATCATTGAAACCTGAAAACTTTCCACTCTCGTCGTGTGTATCAATGACTACTTACGTTCAAGTGTCAGCATATTCGATATCGCCAAAAATGCAGCGTACCTAATGTCTAGGTTTCCTTAGGCGATCTAAAAATTAATTTAACGCGTTCGGTCTGTCCTCAATTTAAAAGGAATTTACCCAGCCAAAATTGAAGTGCAATTCTCGGATCTGTACTCGGTAAACTTAAACCGTGCGATAAAACTCTTAGATGATGCTAATATTGGGTAGTCAATCTTGAACTCCGACATAATGTCTGCTGCCTATTTTCAGCATCAGTGCAACAGTGAAATTGCCATTAGAAGTACGTTCCGTCCGTTCAAACCCCCCAACCGTAACACCAGTCTTGCTCTTTAGTAAACGTCTAATCTCAAACGTAATCTGAAACATCGTGATTAATTTCTAACCCGTGCAACTCGATTACGGAATATTCCACCGATCTCTTTACTTCCTAGTCATTATACTCTGCAAGCATTCAAAGCTAACCTAATACATTGCTTACAGCACGCAAACATTTTCAGAGTGCATTAATCACTTGAGCGCGTACCAATTATAACAAAGTGCCCCTGATAAATTTTGTCACCAATGAATAGAATATCAACAGTATTCTTCTTATAACTATTTACTTGCCTAAAAGATGCCAACGTAAAAGGCGGACGCTTCTCGAGCAGCATCCTTGGTAACTGGCGCTAGTTGGCGCACTTCATGTTGATTAACGGCTCCTACCATTTGTCTGCGACATTTAAGGTCGCATGGGATTGGAATCGAAACTTTTCTATTCGTTCTAGATGTTCTAACAGTCTTAAGCGACTGATGTGCATTTGACCTTACCCTTTGCTAATGCATTAATGCTTTTAATGCCAGCTCGATTTTAGGCAACCAATATTTTGTAATCCGCGAGCGGATCGCATGCCCAATCAATATACAATGAAGGCGCTAATTGTGAGAAATTATCTATTCACAAAACAATTTGCACGTCGCAGTCTACCCTCATATATACGAGACAATTCTTAGCGTCCCTAAAAATTATATCCTACAAATTGAGACAGATTCCGTTGTTTTTAGAGCCCTTAATTCCCCTTTGCTTTTTGATATGATATCGTTATCAAAATTAGCATTGAAAGCAAGATACTCAAGGGGTGTAACTACCGCAAAGTTGTTGTGACGTTCTGTTCGAGTCCAAGTATACTTGTTACAGTCCACTACTAAATCCACCGTTGCTGCTTCTTTCGAATCACTACAAATACACCAATGTCATCTGCATTTGCAGATTTTGTAAAATTTGACTTCTTCGCTGCAATTCTTAAGTACGATATTGAAGAAGTCATAATCTTTTCTATACCATATTCGACATCAAAGGTCTTGATGGGATTGCTTTTCACCTTTTCGGACAGTGGACGTTCTCTATTGTTATTCCGATGAGTTTGACAGGAATCTTAAAACTTGCCTCCATAGTTGGCGTAATCAAGAGGGTACATTTTCTTGTTTATCAGAAGAACGGTCCCATTCATCAAGCATACTTTTCTCCAAACAAATCTTGGAAAGGAGTTGTTGTATGCTCTCTACAAAGTTATCTCCGTCCAGTTTTACATATCACTATTCTCACTTCATTTGCTGGATGGAAGTTTTGGGTTTCATCATCCAAGCTTAATTGGTTCGTTCTATATGACAACATAATTTGTCGTCAAACGGCGGCAGATGTAATTTTACAAAACGCTGTTTATGATTCTATTGATTTGTTTTTGTTGCCTTGACACGTTCATTTCACGTTTTGGTGAAACTTCCGAACATTGTTCCTGGAGAAACAGGCCGACTTGCAATGCAATGCAAACAAGTAGAGCTTCAGATCATTCCCGTGAAAAAGGTGAAAAACGTGTTCACGTTATCACGTGATTTAATATTCACGTGAAGGAAAATTTCACGTAAAATGACGTGAATCGCGTGAATAACGTACACAAGTAATTGCATGAAATGAGCAATACAATATGAAGAAATAAGGCCATCAGAAATAAATTCAAAAGAAAAAAAAACAAACGTTTATCTTATTGAATTTAAATATTTTTATTACAAAGTATTACGATTTTGATAAAGAAAAATTAGCATATCAACATTTTCTGGAAGCAAAGAAGTTCTTTTATTTGTAACAAAGTTTTCGTCTGTAGAAAAACAACGTTCTGAGCTGACAGAAGTTGCTGGTGTGCACAAATATTGTTTTGCTAAGAATGCAAAGCGGGATATTTTACTGCTTTGTGTTTCCATCATTCAAAAGGGTTAAACGTAAACCTTAGCTGAGGCTCTTCTAAGTATGATTGGAGCTGCTTTTCAAAATTTGCTGGATTGACTCTGGTTTCTTGGTAAAGAAATTCCAACTTCTTTTCTGTACCGTCATTGTTTTCTGTTGGGCTGGAATCTTGAAGCTGTGCTTGAGGAAAATTTTCTTCAAGAAGTTGTTTCAACTTATCTTTTATTGCACCTCGAACAGAATAGCATTTATGCTGCAGATCTTTGTAGCGTGGATTCGGCAGAGAAGCAATTTGTCTTGATGATATGGTTTCAGGTATGTCACTTATCTGTAGGTCTAACCGTTTACGTAACTCGGAAGAAAATAAATTTTTAATTTGTTTTATCATTTCGGAATCAGCATCGGATTCTTCCATATGCATTTGTAGTAGCTTATGCGCAAGTGGTCGAACCATAGATGTTGGTGAGCCCTCCCTGCTTAACACGCTGGTGAGAACTTGCATCGGGTTGAGTACGTCTGCAAGTTGTTTCATCAATTTCCACTCCTGTTCGGATGTAGCAGTTCGATATGCTAGTACGTTGGTGATTGGGCTTCGGTTTTGTATCAGTCGCTGCAGCATAGAGTAAATGGAATTCCATCTTGTGTTGTTCGCTTCTAATAAAGATTGAACTGGCAAAGACAATTGCCTCTGCTTATCTTCTAAAGAATATTTAGCTGCACTAGAATGCTTAAAATGTCCAACAAGTTTGCTTGCTTTTTCGATAATTGTTTGAGTATGTTCCGACGAGATCGACTTTTTTATTGCTATTTGAAGACTGTGAATGGCACACGTAAAATTTTGTTTCTCTTGTGTTTCCTCCGAATTTCCAACTGCCCTCACGATGTTAGCAGTAATAACTCTTAATTACTAAACAGTTCCCGAAAAAGGGATGACTACAAATATCCGGAGTTTCCACATGCTAGGTTATTCATAAAAGAGTAAGTAGGTAGAGACATTTGTAATTTGTTTTGCTTTCAATCAGGGAAAACCAAAAATATTTAGTTCTCATTGAAAAATTCTTCGAAAACAGGTAAAAAGACATTATTTACGTGTTCACGTTATTCACACAGTTCACGTGAAGGTGTATTTCATGTGAATCACGTGAACCCGCTTCCACGTGAAATCGTAGACTCTACAAACAAGTTTTTAATGACAACCCTGCTTTGAAGAATGCGCTGCAAAAATATTGCGTTTAGGAACTTCACAGTGACTGTAACACTCATTTTTGTCGTAAACATATGTTTTTACACCAAATCGAAACATGGAAATAACAAAAAAAATGTTAAAATTTAACTGAGTTGTCATACCATAAGAAACATAAGGCGTTCAGGAAGTCGGCCACACTTTTATGTTTGATCGATAACACCCTTCTTCTTCTTATTCGGAAGTCGATGTATTCCCTACTCTTTCGCTTTTAGAGCTCACGAGCTGCTCTCGTTCTTCTCTTATGGCATAATTGCTTGTGATGTTTAAAGATCTACATACGAGTACTTCAGTAGGTTCGTTCGTTCGTCGTCGTGATACTAAATGTTGAATTTTTGTGATAGCTTGTGGCCTCACACACACGCTTTCATACCGACTTTGTCCTTATTTCGCCTTTCCGGGATCGAAATATAATTTTACGATATTGAATTACTAATCGTCTTATATGTGATTGATAAGTCTAACTTATTTTGACATAGGAAAGCGCCGACATGATAGTTGTAGCTAGCCTCATCGATAAGCTACCAAACCTGGGTGGTATAGCTCGCACATGTGAAGTTATGGGTATTAAACACTTGGTTCTGGATTCAGTAAAACAAGCCCAGAATAAGGAGTTTAAAAACTTGAGGTAACTTAAATACGAGTAGATTAAAGTTTTTTGTGAATCAATGAAACAGTCCATGTAATCTTGGAATTATTACTTAGTATGACTGCTGAAAACTGGATTAATATCTCTGAAGTAAAACCAAAGGATTTGCGAGAGTATCTAATGAACAAAAGACTCGAGGGCTATGAGATCGTCGGTGCCGAACAAACTGCAAACAGCAAGAATTTTATGCACTTTCAATTTCCGAGCAAGTGCGTTCTTCTATTAGGGTAAGTTGAACATTGATACTCGTACAGCATATGACTAACCCGACTTTGATTTTTATGTAAAGGCACGAAAAAGAAGGAATACCGGCAGATTTGATAGCATTTCTAGATCACGCTGTGGAGATTCCACAGTTTGGAATGGTTCGCTCTCTAAACGTACATGTGACTGGAGCACTGTTTATGTACGAATACTGTAAGCAACATTTCTCAAAAGCAATAAATGAAGCAAATGGACTTTGCTTCGGAAAAACATGAGAAATTATTTCTTCTTTATCTTATCCTTGAACTGAATTTTTTTTTCTTGAGTTTTGTAAAATAATTACATGAGTTTGATTTTTTGTATACGGAAATAAAGATGTTTTTGTTTTTGTACGAGTAACATACACGTACCAGTTTTTTTAAATTATTTTATTATCATAGATTTATATATACATACGTATATACAGTGGTTGTCACATAAATAGCACACTATCTTCGCACATACAGTTGTGGCGAACTAATTAAGAACGATCGTAAGTACTGGCAATACCATCGCTCCAATAATAAGACAGATGGCAACCAAAATTAAAAGTATCGCTGTCTATTCACTCATGTCTCTTTTCATGTTAAACCGTAACTATGGATGTTATTGCACATTATTTAACAGTTTAAATCTGTTTTTAAGCATATTGATCCATTATCCATTTGGCGATATAATTAAGAATGTTTCATTAAAACAGGATTGTTTGTAGAATTTCGCTGTCCACGGAAAAAGTTTTTGGTAAATATACTAATACATTTAAAATTAAAAGGATATTACTAGTTTTTGTTGGGTTTAAAGATATTTTTTTAGCGTGATATGTGCAAAAACAAACATACAACATAGCAGGCATGAGGGAAGCCATAATAAAACTTCACAATGTTGAAAGATTGTCCTATAATCACAGATAATAAATCTATACAGATGTCTCATTCATATGGGAAGTTGTGTCCTATGAAAATGAAATCGAGCTAAAAAAGGGCTTTTTAAAAAGCTACTTACAAAGAGCAGAAGAATCATTTTATTTCTTTTCGTTTTTGCTCTTGCCCATCGTCATTCACACATGAACGAAAGAAATAAATAAAAAAAAACAATTCGTCAATTTCAACTTGGATGGATTGCGATTTGCCAAAGGCATCATACGTTGACGTTCTCCAATATAACTGGTTTGCTTGGGTGTATGTACGTGTGATTGTTATTTTTGTTGTAACTTGTTATGCAATGTAAATTAAATGGGGGTAGGAATATAATTTTTAAGATCATGAGATCGAAAGTCCAAGAAGGTGGAAGTGCTGGAGGGGGTGGGTATGACGTTGCACCACACTATAAAAGTGAGTGGTATTTGAAGCACGAGGTGTTAAGGGCTAATACATGTTGTGGGGTTGAAGATATGCATATGTATGTATATAAGCGCAAGAGCAATTTTCCGATTTAGATTTTTGTCAAATTTTGTGCTCAGAACATGAAGTACCTACAAAATTTGATAAATTTCCAAACTTTGAGCAACATCGAACTTACTCGGAAAATGTATATTTACGAGTAGGTACGTACATATTTGCTCCCTCTTCTTTTAAGTTTTGTAAAAGGGAGTTTTTAAAACTATACGCCAAATATTTGTATATACTTACTTATTTACTTAACGGGCTCCCGACCCGTGGAGAGTCTCTGCTTGAGACACTTCAGCCTTCCATCCTCTACGACCCCGGGCTCGCTGCTTCCAGTTATCCAGACCAAGCGCTCTGGCATCCGCGATAGCTTATTCTTTGAAACGTAGGTTCGGTCTTCCTTGTCGTCTCGAACTTGAGGGCTGAGATTCGAAGATTCTCTTAGCTGGAGCATTGTTGTCCATTCGCTTGATGTGGCCGAGCCAATGTAGTCGACGTATTTTGGCTTTTTGGACTACATCCACATCTTGGTACAGCTCATAGAGTTCGCGGTTGTATCTTCTCCATTCGCCCTCCTCGCACACAGGACCAAAAATCCGTCGAAGAATTTTTTTTTCGAAGGAGCCCAGAATTAGCTCTCCCTTCCTGCTTATTGTCTAGCACTCGGCGCCATACAGTAGAACTGGCAGGATAAGGGTTTTGTAAAGCGTACATTTCGTCCTTCGAATAAGGAGTTTTGAAGCCAATTGATTTGCTAAACCGAAGTAGCAGCGGTTTACTATGGTAATTCTTCGTCCGATCTCCACTAGGGTGTCATTCGTGGAGTTCATGTTTACTCCCAGGTAGCTGAACTCCTTAACTACCTCGAAATTGTTGCTATTAATAGTGACGTTTTCTCCTAGACGATGGACAGATGATTCTTTGTTTGTTGATAGCATGTACTTGGTCTTGTCCTCGTTTACTTCCAGGCCAGCGAATTTCGCTTGTTCTTCAATCGCCGTGAAAGCCTCTTTCAAGGTGGTGAGTCTCGACTTGAAATTCATTGGTCTTTTCCAGGATTTGTCTCAGTGTGAAAATGTGGTCTATAGTCGATCTGCTGGGCCGGAAGCCACACTGGCACGTGCCGATTAGTGTGTTGCGGTTTGAGACGTTCACACAGTACGTTGGAAAGGATCTTATATGCGATAAGTAGGGATATGCCTCGATAGTTCTTGTAAGACATAGGATCACCTTTTTTGTAGATGGGGCATATGGAGCTGATAGTCCAGTCGTCGGGCATGCTTTCTTCCACCCATACTTGGATGATGATTTGGTGCATACGCCCTACCAAAACATCGCCACCGTATTTAAAGAGCTCGGCTGGTAAACCATCAGAGCCTGCAGCCTTGTCATTCTTAAGCTTTTTTATAGCTAAGCCAACTTCTTCTATACTGGGTGGTGGAACTGGTTCTCCATTGACTGGACGTGGGTTCTCTTCTTGCCCTATCACTCTCTCTACATAATGCCCATTTAGCAGCTGCTGGAAATGCTGCTTGAACACATCTACTATTCCCTGTGCTTCGGTGACTAGGTTTCCTTCGGTGTTTCGAAGAGCTTGTGTTCCGGTTTTGAAGCCAGCAGCCAGTTGCTTGGCTTTCTTATAAAACCTCCGGATGTTGTTTCGATCTCCCTAAGCTGGGATGCTGCGTAGGCCCTCTTTTTTCTACGCAGGATGTTCTTCTCTTCCCTCCTCCTGGCTCGATACTCTTCCCTTGCTGCCCTTGTTTTGCGCTGCAGCATTTTCTTGTATGCATCTTCTGTCACCTTTTTCCTCTAAACGCATTCATCATCATACTCGTACCACGGGCTCTTTCTCTGGGGTGGCTGGTACCCTAAGGTGGTTTCGGCTACCTACTTGATGATGTCGCGATACTGGCACCACTGATAGTTGGCGTCTGTGGTAGGTGAGTGCACAATGGAGAGTTTCTTACTCATTCGCTCTCTGTAGTCTCTGGCTACTCTAGGTGTGCTAAGGCGTCCAACGTTGAATTTCTTTTTCTGGGTGGTTCGCAGCTTCTTCTCGTTGGAAAGTCGAGCTCTGAATTTAGCCGCAACAAGAAAGTGGTCAGAGTCAACATTTGCCCCTCGGAATGTGCGCACGTCGAGGATGTTGGATGTGTGCCTTGCATCAATTAGCACATGGTCGATTTGGTTGGCGGTTCGACCGCCTGGAGAGAGCCAGGTTGCTGTGTGGATCCTTAACCTTGGAAACCTAGTGCTAGTTATCACCGTATTACGAGCTGCTGCAAAATCGATTAGTCGGTAGCCGTTGTCTGTTGTTATTTCGTGGATTATGTGCTTACCAACTAACCCGCCAAAGATGTTTTCCTTTTCGACTTTAGCATTGAAGTCCCCGAGTACAACTTTGACATCATACTCCGGACAGGCTCCGTAGGCTTCATCCAGGAGCTCATAGAACTCCTCATTGATGGGTTCTTCAGCCTCGTCAGTAGGGGCGTGTACACATATTAGGCTTATGTTTTGGAAGGTAGCTTTGATGCGGATCACAGACAGGCGATCACTTATCGGTTTGAAGTCAATGACTTTTGACCGGAGCCGATTTAACACGACGAATCCGCATCCTAATACGTGCAATCTTTTTTGGCAGCTGTAATAGATATCGCAATTTTTTCTTTTCATGCCGCCTGGAACAAGAGAAGTGCCCTAGTGAGAGGCCACTCCTCCCCCATCTCTCGTCCGCTGCCCCAACGACTATCCAAAGGTGTTGGTTACCCAATCTCCAGTCAAGGTACTGACACCAGTCACCAACGTGGAGGTGAGAGTAGGAGTTGGTAGTGAGAGGCTAAAGTTAGAACGCTTGTGCTCTTATGTAATCGCATCACTACCCTTAAACCAGTAGAATATTTGTATATAAAGGTCGAAAATTTCCAATTCCGTGACGAGGGGACAACGCAGTAAGGCACGGTCGAATATATGGTAGTGCGAACAAGTGGAATGGGATCTTGGAGTGCAGCACCGCAGGAAACAGCTGGCGAAAATTGCGCTAGGTGGAAAGGCTTGTTGATTGAGGTCTTGGTCCACCCCGAGCTGTAGCGCCACCTAAGTTAGTAAATATATTGGAAATATTTTTCCGACAGCCATGAATGAACCATATTTAAACTAGCAATATCAATACTATCTAGAGTATGATTTTGTTCCTTGGAGTAGGGACTTTGTTAAACTAGACTGAAGTAGCACCAGTTGCCTAGGCTTATTCTGGTGGCAATCTTCGACAAGGTGTCATTTGTGGAATTTGCATTAACCCAGAAGAAGAGGAACTCCTCTAAAGTAATGAGTGTTTACAGTGCAGTGACAAATTGTACGGTCAGTGCCACCCTGAAGTGTCTACATCAATGACGTGTCCCAATAGCTGGACAGATCCTTATTGTGCTAATACCTGTCTGCGGTTACATAATACGAGTATTTTAATATGAGATTGAAAAAAACATATTATGAGAGCGTATCTATTTGCTGGAATCCGGTAGGGGTTTGGAAAAATTCTGAGGTTTTGTTTCCAAGCTAATAGCGCATCGCAAATTTTCTAGTGTGATGCGACACAACCGGATAAGTTTTCTTGGGACCCCGAATTAGGCCATCGCATTATAAATGGATGCTGTCACAAGCATAGGTGGTAGGTATTCACTTGGAACTGGCTAGTCCTTTCCAAGATTTTCCAGACCGGAACGTTTTACACGTTCACAAAGTACACTGAATAGAATCATGTAGCCGACATTAGGCAGACATGTCCCTCAGCAGCGGGGTTATCCATCGTCATCGAGCTCGTCTCTATAAATGCTGTCATAGGCAGCCTTAAAATCGATAAGCCGGTGGTGGGTATCGATCTGAACTTCTTAGGTTTTCTCCAGGATCTGCCGGAGTGTGGAAATCTGATCGATTGTGGACTTTTCTGGCGTGAAACCGCACTGATAGGGACCATTCAGGTTGTTTAGGATGGATTAAAACAAATCAATCTCAGAAGAAACATGTTTTTATCAGTGGTTTTGTCAAATGAGTTCGGACTTGGCCCCGTGCCACAATTCTAAGTCTTTAGAACACTATTCCATATAGAGAATGAAAAAATAAATAATTAAAGTACAGGTGCTATAAAATTGGTTTTTTTGTAAAATAAAAAGTTAACTATCTAACACTGCTATTATTTTACACACAGGTGTATATGCACTGCAGATTAATAACACGAATAATATTTTGCTTATCAAACTGCAATTACAAAATATAACGAAATATTCAACTTTTCCCGCCTCTTAATTGCTCTTTTTTACATGCATTTACAGTTAGTCTATGAAAAAAACATTGCTTTCGCTGAAAAACCGAACGGCTAGGTTAGATTTTGCAAAGGAACACAAAGATTGGATCATCTCACAATGGAAAAAGATACTCTGGAGTGATGAGACTAAAATCAATACAATGGGTTCCGATGGCAAACAATATGTTCGACGACCAATTCAATCCTAAGTACACCACAGTCACCCTCGGACATGGAGGAGGAGTATTATGCTTATTATAGGATTACCTCAAAATGTAATACTGCCCTATAAAGAGACAGAAATGCCAGTAACTTGGAAATTTATGCAGGAAAACGACCCGAAACATACTGCTAGGTCATCAAAAACATGCTTTCAGAATGATTCTGTGCATGTCATCGATTGGCCGTCATGTAGTCCAGACCTAAATCCAATCAAAAACCTTTGGTACGAGTTTAAAAAAGGAGTTAAAGAGCATAAAATTAGCAATACAAATGAATTGTGTGCAATCGCAAGGACAGCTTGGAATGTAATACCACCGAAAAAATGGCAGGACCTAATTTTGTCAATGGGTTATAAGGCCATGATCACTGACGTTATGATTGCAGCGTGAAAGGATGTGTTTTTTTCTAACCGCATAAAATAGAACAAATTTTTCTTTGGCGATTCAAGTCATATTTTGTTGTGATTGGATTATTAAAAATAAATTCATTTGAAAGTGTGTAGGTACGTTTGTCATTAGTTTATAGTAACAATTAATATCAGGAGATGTACCTAGATATGGGGAGACGACCACATTGCTCAGAAGAAAGACGTGAAATCATCTGCATAATGAAAGACAACGGTTAAATGTTCCCGAAAGGTTATTTATAATGATTTACGTCATGTGGAGCTTTATGGGAATACCAAAAATATTGCAAGAGATCCGAGGCCAAGGAAAACCACAATGAAAGAGAACAGTCTGATCTACAGAGCTAGTGCCGCCAACCCATTTTTGAGCTCTAAAGCAATAAAGAACATCGTTTTTGGAAATCATTCCATTTGTGTGTCGCATAGAACTATAAGAGGCGTCTGCAGCAAAAAAAAAAATTAAGAGGATGCATCGCACAAAGAAAGCCACTCGTAACCGACAAAAATTTAAAACTAAGGAAGTCTTTTGCGAAAGAACACATTCACAAATCGATGACATTTTTGAAAAGTGTACTGTGGAGTGATGAATCCAAGTTCTGCCGGTTCGGATGGGATGGAAAAAGGTATGTAGAGTGTTATAACCTTAAGAATTCAAACATTATAAATGGCAGCACTTGCTATAAAAATAATACATCTTTATCCTTCACAATATATATATATATATATCTCTTTCCTTGTAAATGAATTACGTATGACTCATCCTTAAGTTTCGGCTTTTTCTGCCTGCTTATTAAATCAGACTTTGAACAAGCCACACGTGTTTTTCATTTCCTACGTTCGATTAATTTCTAGTATAAATTCAATAAGTCACGACAAATTGTCGACGAGGGAAAATTCGAAAAAGGGTATAGTGCAAAATACACCTAGTGCAAAATGGACGAGAAACAATTCGCAGATTTTATGTCTGCACAAAAAAAAATCATGGAGCAATTAATTGCGTTAAACAGCAACGCCACCGCCGCAAACACCAGCATTCCCGCCACCAGAGTTGCAGAATTTGGCGCCATCTTTATTAGTTCCAAATTTCGAGCAATTTGATGCTGCGAAGGAAAATTTTAAAAATTATATTCAACGATTCTCAAATTATATCGAAATGAAGGACATCTTTTCAAATAAAGAATATTGCAAGAAGCTCCTGCTAAATTCGATAGGTTCGAAGTACTTCAATATGGTAACGGCACTGTCTTCGCCAAAAACACCGTCGGATTTAGCATACGAGGAACTACTCAGTATGCTCGAAAGTCACCTGGCTCCAAAGAAATATGTCTTGGTAGCACAATATCGGTTCCTGAACAAATATCAAATAGATGCACAATCGATAGCTGAATACGTTGCCTGCCTGCGGATGGACCTACATGAATGTGAATTTATATGCGAATGTAAAAAATCCATTGCAGAAGTTTTTCTAAGAGCTCAATTTATTCGTGGAATCCGCGACAACAACGTGAGAGAGCATTTATTACAATCAACAACGGCTAATTTCGATGAAATTGTTGCAAAGGCATTAACATTCGAAGCCTCTAAAGTGAATGCTAAGGAGATGGCGGATAAATCAAAAGAAAGTATCGTTCCTGATATAAATAAAATTTCAATAAATAAAAAATCTAAATTTTTCAGCAAACCAAATCGATCGGGGTAAAGGTCAAAATCCAAAGTCGACTACCATGAACTATGCATTGGAGGGTTGTGTCTTCGTTCAAAATTACAATGTACCGGCTACAAAAAAAGAGGGCACATAGTAAAAGTGTGCATCTCGACTATTTTGGGCAATCGTTCGAAACCTAAATCATCAACAAATCAAGTTCGAGCAATCCAGAATGATGTTACTTATGGCACTTATAAAATTGTCGAAATCTATAAAAATAATTTTTCAACAGCTGAACCTTCTTGGAGTTTTTATGCAGACATCAATATTGAAGGAAAGACAATCAAATTCGAAGTGGATTCTGGCTCCGCGTACACACTTCTGCCTCGACATCAATTTAACACATTAAATCCATCAATACGGTTACTACCAACAAATATTGTTTTTCGCTCTTACACTCAAAATACATTCGTTCCGGACGGAAAAGCCAGCGGCAACATTCAATTTAGAGGTACACATATTATAGACGACCTATTCGTAGTCGAAGACAGCTGTGCAGCTTTAATAGGAAGATCGTGGATCAGGCGACTTAATATAAACTTGCAAGATCTTGATGGAGATAATTCAGGTAACAATTCTGTCGATGTTTTAAATAGTGCATGTGACATGGAAGGGTTGTTGTCGGAGTTTACCAGCGTATTCGAAGAAAGAATAGGATGCATTCCGAATTATAAAGTTTCACTAAAATTACGCCCGAACGCTTTACCAGTATATTCGAAAGAACGCCCGATTCCATACGCTTTAACCAAACGGGTAGATAATGAATTAGATTAGATTAGAACGGAGTGTAGTGATTGGGGTTCGCCATTAGTTGTTATACCAAAGGCTGACGGAGGGGTACGACTTTGCGTCGACTATAAAATTGGTATTAATCAGCGTCTTGTAGATGCACACTACCCTATCAGAAAAATCGATCAAATTTTTAATAGTCTTCGGAATTCAAAATATTTTTGTAGACTAGATCTATATAAAGCATACCTGCATGTACCTGTTGACGAACAATCGAGTATTATCCAAACGATTTCGACACATAGGGGGACATATCGAATGAACCGCCTTTCGTTTGGCATAAAAACAGCTCCTGCTGATTTCAATAGAAATATCGACCAAATTTTACGTAATGTTCCCAATACAGAGTCGTATTTTGACGATATTATTATACACGCGCCGTCACTTGAAGAATGCCAATCTAATCTTAAATTATGCTTGAAGCAACTTCAAAAATTCGACTTGCATTTAAACCGTGCAAAGTGTTCATTTTTCAAAAATAAAATCGAATTTTTAGGACAGACAATCGAACACAATAAAGTCGTGAAGTCACCATCAAAAGTAGCTGCTATTGTAGAAATGCCAAGACCCAATTCCATCGATGATGTAAGACGATTCCTCGGGTTAGTTACCTATTATGCGAGGTTTATTCCAAGCGCTTCAACAATTACAACACCACTTCGTGAACTTTTATAGAAAAATCAAAAATTTAAATGGTCAATCAAATGCCAAAAAGCCTTCGACAAATTGAAAAAGGAAATCGCCAGCGATAGAGTATTAATGCCATACAATCCAGACTTACCAATACAAGTTGCATGTGATGCAAGCCCCACGGGAATAGCAGGAATACTATCGCACATTATAGATGGAAAAGAAAGACCTATTGCGTTCGCGTCTAGATCGTTAACAAAATCTGAACAAAATTACTCTCAACTAGACAGAGAAGCCTTAGCCATCATTTACGCTGTTCAACACTTCCATGAGTATCTTTTTGGTAGATTTTTCAAATTAATAACAGATAACCAGCCTTTAGCTAGAATTTTTCATCAACATTCAAAGCTTCCACAGATGACATCAGCTCGCTTGCAGCGTTATGCAGCATTTTTAACCGGATATAACTGAAGTCAGTCCAAAAAGTGGCAAAGACAACATTAACGCCGATTGTTTCTCCAGAGCCCCACATAAGGCAAATATTAAAAATATAAATTCCATAGATAATGAAGTGTATTTGATCTGCTTAGCAACCATCAATCAAATTTATTCAAATAAAATAAATTACAAAACACTACGCTATGAAACACAAAAGGACAAGATTTTATCAAATATTTCATTCAATCTGCGCAGTAAAAATATACAGAATCTGAGTATACGATCGATAGCGATGTTCTGTTCAGAGACCAGAGGGCTGTTATACCAAGCAACCTACAGCAGACTATTTTGAAAGAGCTACATCACACCCATATTGGAGTAACCAAAATGAAACAGCTTGCAAGACGGTACGTGTATTGGACCTCCATAAACAAAGACTTCGAACTTTATGTGCGATCGTGCTCTACATGTGCATCAACCAGAAGCAATCCAGCTAAAGTAACCCTCCATCCTTGGGAAGAACCAGAAGATAACTGGCAACGCATTCACATTGACTATGCGGGGCCCTATCAAGGGACATTATTTTCTCGTTGTCGTGGATGCCAAGTCAAAGTGGGCAGAAGTAGGAGTTTGTACAGCAGCACCATCATCTTCTTCAACCAAAGAAATACTACTCAACATATTTTCCAGAAACGGGTTCCCGGATGTGATGGTCTCCGATAATGCAACTATATTTAAAAGTGAAGAATTTACATCGTTTTGCCAAGATTCTGGCATTTTTCAAAAATTCATAGCACCAGGTCATCCAGAAATGAACGGCTTAGCTGAAAGGAGTATTCATACGCTAAAAAACAAATTAGCCGCGATGATCAATGAGCCGTCAACATTCGTTAACAAAATAAGGGAAATCCTCTTCAGATATCGAGCAACCCCACTCAAGAACGGTATTTAGGAAGACAAATCAGAATTCGTTTAGATGCGCTGAAGCCCTACACTTCAAATAAATTGCTATGGAAACCAGCTGTTATTATAAGAAAAATGGGTCGCCTTCACTATATGGTCGAACTGGATACCGGATATGCGTTAAAAAGACACATAAATGAGCTACGTCCAACCAATGTTCAAAATAAATCAACAACAGATGTCACACCGGACGATCACCTTCATTTCGACGAGTTAAAAAGCAATACAACACCTGACAGTCAAGAGTTACAAGATCAGCAAAGAATCGCTCAACAATATTTTGCCTATGATCCAGCAAGTCCTGCACATGAAAATCTATGCACCACTTCAACAATTCCAATTCAACAACCTGAAAATGAAATAAATCTTCAACAATCCAGACCAGTCGAAAACCAAGTACAAGTTCGTAAGTCATCACGTCAACGTCAACCACCAACTTACTTAAGGAATTATGAACTGAATTCCGAGTAACATTAAGCATCAGTTAAGCGTGGGAGAATTGTTATAACCTTAAGAATTCAAACATTAAAAATGGCAGCACTATAATAATACATCTTTATCCTTCACAATATATTGTAAAATGTTTGTGTGGGTACAAATAATAGAACTTATTCTTTTCAATCCAAATCCCTTTATTCAGTACAGTTAAAATTCACTATTTAATTGTTTCTCTCAATACAATCCAATTTCTCAACCACAAATACTTTTCTTATCTTTTACTTAAACCACTTAATCAGTTCTCCTAAGTAACACTTCAGATTTCACTTTAGAACTGATTTGCATACTTTGGGGATGCTGGTATTTATACTCGAATGACATACTTCGAGAACTATCCTCGCCATCCAGCTTCCCATACAATTTCCAATTTGCTAGAAAATTCGATTCCACTCTCCAGTCGAGACTTTGTTATTCAAGTATCGAAATCTTCTGGTCTTCGAGTATCGACATTTTCTGCTCTGTGAATCTAGATGTCGCTGCTCACATTTAAGTGGTTATCACAATATGTTGTATACTGGTCCAGTTCTACAGAGAGATTTAACAACACTCATTTTAAAATGACGTTTCTATCGTTACGTTTTTAACGCCGACATTGAAAAAATGTATCGGCAGATCATTGTTCATCCTGAACACTCGTCCTGTCAGCGACTCTTATTTTGGAAATCCGATAATGGTAATAGTTATTTTCACGACTATGAGCTCAAGACGGTCACCTTTTGCGTGAACTGCGCTCCATATTTAACAATACGTACATTGCTACGTCTCACAGATGACGTGCAATCGACATTTCCTATTGCCTCATCAATACTCAAAAATGACTTTTATGTTGACGATGTGCTTTCAGGAGCTCATGATGTTGAGACAGCAGTCCAAGCGCAAAGAGAATTGATAGATGCTTTAAACTCAGCAGGATTTTCCGTGAGGAAATGGACATCCAATTGTTTGGACTTGATTAAGGAATTCCCTGCTTCTCATCTCTACAGCCAAGATTTTCTTAAACTTGAAGACAAAAGTATATCAAAAACTCTTGGGATTCAGTGGAATGCTAGATCTGATAGTTTTCACTTCTTTTTTTCAATATTGGAAGAAGATCGATTGGTTACTAAGCGAGCAGTACTTTCAGTGATAGCAAAACTCTTCGATCCCGCAGGATGGCTAGCGCCCGTACTTATTACTGCCAAGATCATTATGCAGCAAATCTGGCTTGACAGGACGTCTTGGGACAAATCTCTTTTGCCACTTACGTGTCGTCTCTGGAAAACGTTCTTATCAGTACTTCTTGACATACAAAAGATTCAGGTTCCACGCTGGATTCATTACAGTCCGAATGATTTTATACAAATTCACGGGTTTTGTAATGCTTCCGAGCGAGTTTATGCTGCCACTTTTTATTTTCGAATTCAGCACGATTCTGGAAGTTGTTCTTTCCATCTTTTGTGCTCTAAAAGTAAGGTAGCTCCGGTTAAACATGTTCCCTTACCAAGATTAGAACTTTGTGGTGCTGTTATGTTGTCAAAACTTTTTCGAAAGATCATAGCTTAACTGCCCGAATTACGAATTATTTCTTTGGACAGATAGTTCAATAGTTTTGGCATGGTTAAATAAGCCTTCTAGCTCATGGAAAGCATTTATAGCTAATCGAGTCTCACAGATTCAATCTTTTGTATCAAATATCAAATGGAGTCATATCAGATCTGCCGATAATCCAGCAGATTTCGCGACTAGAGGTCTTTCGCCAACGGATCTCGAGGCAAGCAATTTATAGTGGCATGTCCTAACCTGGCTTTGCCAACCGCAGTATTCTTGGCCGGTGTCTATTCTAAAGCGACCTGAGGATAAATACCTCGAAATGAAACCATTAAAGGTAAATCTAAATACAATTTTGCCCAATGTTGTCCACCACTGTATATATAACACTTTAACATTCAAAGGCTCTTCAGAAGTTCGAAAAGATGACGTAGCTAGCTGGCGCTCCCCACGATTCTAGATCCACAAAGTAAAATTGCAATCCATTGAGCCAAAAACCAGTATGAATACTTGAATACTATTTTAATCGTATTGTGATCGAAGTAAAGAACATTCCAATGTTTTGCAAGTCAGAAAAATCGAGGAGTGAACATTGGCCCGGACTCGGACCAAAACCTCATAGCCTTGGCACGAATCCGATATCGTGGAATGGCTGCAATCGCAAATGAAGTCCTATAATACTAGATTAGATTAAATTGAAGAGGGAGATGGGGCTATGTACCCCCAGCTGAGGCCTGTTGTGATTTCCTCAAATAAAAGCTCACCCATGATGCCTGCATTCCCGATCCAAATCAGTCAATTCCATGGCGTTCTCAAGAATTGGACATTGCTCAGATCACATTATGGCGTATTTTGCGTAAGGATCTTGGTTTACACCCATACAAGATCAAGCTGACTCGAGAATTGAAGCCGATGGACCATTTGAAGCGACGTACGTTCTCCGATTGGGTTCTGGAGAAGATGCGCCAAGATGATGAATTTCATCGCAAAATCATCTTCAGTGACGAAGCTCATTTTTGGCTCAATGGGTTCGTCAATAAGCAAAATATGCGTTATTGGTCTGGTGAAAATCCACATGTGCTTCATGGGTCACCACTTCATACACAAAAAATAACTGTTTTTTTTTTTTATAATTTACGAGCGCCTAAGGGGTTAGATACCCTTTTACTGTTGCCTGGGCGCGGGCGGAAAGTTAGAATGAGGAGAAAGGAAAATTGTTTTTGTAGTGGTTTGAAACTCAGGTGTGTTTGGTTTCTATGTTTGCTCTCCAGGGGTGGGAGTCCGAATAGGACGGAGAGTTTTTCTTCACTCAGAGTGATTCGAGATATAATTCCCAGTATTTTTTTTCATTGCTTGAAAAACTCTTATAACAGCCAAATCTACGTGTCAGTGTTATGCCTTCACACGCAGAATTTTTTTGTCTGAGTTCCAATTACACAATGAAAAACTGATTTGCCATGGGCAGGATTCGAACCTGGACCCTCCGAGTGAGAAGCGTTTGCTACTACCACTACACCACGGCCACCCGTTTGGTGCGGTTTGCATGCCGGTGGCGTTATTGGGCCATATTTTTTCGTCGACGATAACGATCGTCACGTTACTGTGAATGGTCAGCGTTATCGCACCATGATCACAGATTATTTTTGGCCCGAATTGGAAGATATGGACTTGGACGACATGTGGTTTCAACAGGATGATGCCACAAGCCACACAGCACACGCTACAATCGATTTATTGAAGAGTAAGTATGGTGAGCGTGTTATCACAAGAAATGAGCCAGTCGCCTCGTTATATTATTATTTCTATTTTTTGTGGGGCTACGTTAAGTTATTGGTATATTTTGATTGTACTTCAAGCCGATAATAAAGTTTTTGAGTTATCTCAAATGGTTTGCGTTTTATTTAAAAAAAAAGTTGTTAAGTCCTTATTGGAAAACCCTATATGTAAAAACTGTCAAATCTGCAGGAGTCAGGATAAAATTATTTCTCAGAGAGTACATTTGTTAAAAAGTAAGCGAACGGATTTCAGACTCTTTTATACAGACAATTGTAAATTGCCATTATTTTAATTTTTGTTTCTTTTCCACAAAAAAAATAGGAAAAACAATTTTAATGAATTTAGCAATTTTTTATTTAAAATAATGAACTTCAGGACGAAAATTATTTAAGTCTAGACACGGCTGAATGAGTTAAGATAAGTTCTTCCGATAATTTCTCTTTGTCTTGTCCATTTATGTCGTTTTCGTTTGGGCTAACAGAAGGTTTTTTTTTGTGTACTCCGATTTTTATTTAAATAGAACACTAAAAACTTCTTCGGACCTTTACATTTCATACATATATTTGCTTGCGAATCAATTTGAACATTCAGAATAATAAAATGGTCAAACACAGCCGATTGCTCGAAACCAGAAATCTAATTTGACACATTATACTATATGTTATATTTGGACATAAAATCGAGGAGAGAAACTTCGATTCTGAAAACGAGAAGCGAGATTTCTATTCTGAAAAAATGAGGAGAAATGGTCTTACGTCATTCTTCTTCTTCGGAACGCGGAGAAAAGCCCAAACGAAAACGACATTATTTACCAATTGTAGATGCCTAAACGTGTTTGGGGAGCATTTTAGTTTA
Organism: Volucella bombylans; assembly: GCA_949129095.1. Lineage (NCBI taxonomy): Eukaryota > Metazoa > Arthropoda > Insecta > Diptera > Syrphidae > Volucella > Volucella bombylans. The sequence continues at coordinate 200,931,181 of OX422141.1, read as the reverse complement.
ATTGCAATATATTTTGTCTGTAAACACTTTCTAAAAACATTTTTCCATTTGACATTTTAACTATGCTAACAGACTTATTGTTAAGAAACCATCTATTCATATTTACACTAATTGTCTGTTTTAAATTTTTGCTACTTTTTGATTTTGCCAAACAATTGCTAACCTACTCTATTTTTGTACTAAATCTCTTTGGAACAATTTAAATTACAGTAATCTTAACTTTAACTTAACTTATCTTCTCTCAGGCAATCTTGCATTTCTTTTTGTTGTCATCTTCGTAATCCGCTGCTGCTTGCATTTTAACTAATCTCTTTCTCTTTGATGTCGTACAACCAGCCAAGATAGTCGCAGCAGTAGCAGATCACCGAAGAATCTAAGTATAAAATTAGAAATTTTAAGAATATTACCATACCTATTAATCAAACAAAATTTTATTATTATTATTATTATACAAACTAACAAAAATAATCTTAAATTACTAAGTTAGTATGAACAGTTTTAGAGAGCGCAAGCTGCATAGGCTATCGGCTCGCTGATAAAAATAGGAAATTATTAAAAATTACAATTTATAGTTCAGTTTTAGAATTATTTTTTGAATAGTTTCTAGGTTTTGTGCATTGATATTCTTAAGCACTTCGTAAATGTTTTGATTTTTGTTTGGTAAATGCTGGCTTATGTGGTCTAGGAGATGATAGATATCCATAGATACCTGGCATGTAGGGCAGATCGGGGGACTTTCCTTGTTTAGTAGATGCTGATGAGTTAAGGACGTGTGGCCTAAGCGAAGACGAACAAAGTTGGAAATGGTTTCTTTTGGCGTGTCCGCTGGGTATATTGGGTGCGTTTTATTGTTGTTTATTTTTGAATAGTGATGAACGTATGTTGACCACCTTTGCTTCTGGACGGACCTTATTTCTGCATTAATGAGTCTTAAAAGATCAGATCTGACTCGCTGAATGTGTTGAATAAAAGTATGGGTGATTTACCGGCAGAGTTAGCGGCTTTATCCGCGTATTCGTTACCCATTATGCCTTGGTGAGCAGGGACCCACATAATTTTGATCTTTTGTGGAGCTTTTATAATAATGTCTCTGAGAATCATAATTGCTGGAGAACAGTTGTTAAGGTTCGTGATAGCATGGATGACCGAGAGACTATCTGTGCAAATGACAAAGTGGCCTTTGTTAGAAGCGGCGTATTTTAAGGCTTCGTAGACTGCTAAAGCTTCAGCGGTGAAAATTGAAGCATGTTCCGGCAGGAGGTCAACTTCAATGAGCTTACCATTTTGGGTTGTAACCGCAAAAGCTGTGTGGTTTTCCGTTTTAGACCCGTCAGAGAAGATGAACTTCCAGTTCTTGGTCTTGAGGTCATTTTCTATGGTGTTGAAAATTTGTTGGTATACGTTTTTTGGGGTTATATCTTTTGAGAAATTTGACATTGACAGCTCAAAAGATTCCAGTCTACACAACCAAGGAGGGTACGATGGAGCTTGAAAGTAGCTGATTTTAGTGGGCAGTTTGAATGATGTTATGTGACTCCATATGCATGAAATTGCTGATGGAATTCTTTTTTGGCGTCTGGATCGAAGGGCAGAGGTTACATCTTTGTTTATTACCGATCTTGAGAGAAACGAGAGTTTTTTTGCAAGCTTTGAAATTATTTCTTCATATCTTTCGGTAAGAGTGGGCAGGCCGGATTCAGCTAGTATATTTTTTATTGGCGTAGTTTGAAATGCATATATTGATCGCCTTGCAGCTTGATGGTATGTAGGTTTTATTATGTTGAGTTTTGATTTTGGACAGTTTCCGTAAATGCCGAGGCCATAGTCTATTTTATTTAGAATTAACATTTTTGTTATGTAACTTAGTGTATTTGTGTGAACTTTACATTTTTTTGAAGAAAGGTATTTAATAAGAATAAGCCTAGCAGCCAGTGTTTTTTTAAGTTCTATACAATGATCTGTCCATTTAAATTTACTGTTAAAAATTAATCCTAAAATACTCAATTTGCTAACAGATTGTATTTCAACTTCATTTATACTTGATTTTAAGCTAGGGCAACATTTTTTTTACAAATGTGGAATGTTTTACACTTCTGTAATGCTATATTTTGCACCTGAGTAAGTCGACCAGTCTGCAATATCTTTTATTAAGTACGAAAAAGTTGTTTTTATTAATTCTAAATCATTGTTCTTACAAAGTATGTATACATCATCAGCATAACAACAGTGATCTAGAATTTTATACTTGGTTATAATAAGGCTGATTTCATCGAATGCAATAGAGAATAGCATTACTGAAAGGGGGGATCCCTGTGGTATGCCATTGTGGAGAGGAAAGCAAGGAGAGTACGTATTATTAACTCTTACACAAAATTTTCTATTAGAAAGAAAAGCCTTGATGTAACCATATATTTTAGGACCTATTCGGCATTTTCTCAGCTTTTTTAGAACTAGATGGATGCCTATTCTGTCGAAGGCTTTCTCGAAATCGAGGGAAAGTACTGAAACATGATTTTTGGTTGAGATAGCGTTTGATATATAACTATCGATATGGAGCAAAGCATCTTGGCATCCTCTTTTGGGCTTAAAAGCTACTTGAGATGGAGAAATTAGTTTTTTGGATTCGGTATACCAGAGAAGACGCTTTGCTACAACCTTTTCTAAAATCTTGGATATGCAATGCATGGTAACAGTGAGATGGGTCTATATCCGTTTACTTTGTGTATCTCCTTATTGGGTTTGGGAATGGGTATGGGTATGACTTTAGCAACCTTCCAATATTGCGGTATGAGACTTGTATCAAAAATTGTGTTATGTAGACTAATAAGAACGATCTTCGCTTTGGTTGATAGATTTTTGAACATAGGATACGAAAGTCTATCTCTACCGGGTGTCTTACCTTTCAGTTTAGTTAGGCACGATTCTAATTCAGAGAGAGAAATGGGTTGCTCGAGGTGAATACTGGTAGAATTAGTAGGGGGAAGGGTTATGTTGTGTAAACTATTTTTTTTCTTGTCTAAAGTTGTTATGGAAATTAGTGTCATTGGAGTAATTCGACCAAGTGGTTGCGAAATTATTACTTATTTCTGACGAGGTGATAAGAGGTCCCGAGTTGGTGTCGATACATCTAATAGTCTGGGAAATAGCTGAGCCATTGAAGCGCTTGATTCTGTTCCAGATATTGGTTACAGTGATGCGGGGATTAATAGATGAAGTGATGTCATTAAGACTCTTAGTTTTATTTGCTTTTAACGTTCTTCTAAATAATGCATTGGCTTTCTTAAACGAAATAAGGTTTTCAGCAATAGAATTTTTTTTTGAAATTTTTCCAGGCTGACACTTTTTTGTCTCTTAAATTTTTAAGCTCTTCGTTCCACCAGGAAGCAAAAAATTTGCGGTGCTTGGGAAATGTTTGTGGAATAGTTTTATTAGCTGCATTTCGGAGGGATTTTTGAAATATAGCTGCTGATTTGTTAATTGTGCTAAAAGTATGTGTGAATTCAGTGGTAAGTTTTTTATATTCATCCCAGTTTGCTTGGTCTGTTTTATATTTTGACATTGGACGCGTGGAGTCTGCTTTCGTTCCTAAATTAAGGTTAGTTAAGATAGGGAAATGATCGCTATTGTGCAGATCATTCAAAATTCTCCATTGCATTTTTGGGTATAGCTCAGGAGAGCAACAAGTGATGTCAATGTGGGTAAGGGTTTTGTGTGTAGAGAAGTGAGTAGGAGAGCCATCATTCAGTAAAAGAAAGTTAGAATTTGTTAAAAAAATTTCTAAAAGAGAACCTTTTTTGTTTGTGCAAGGTGAACTCCAAAGAACACTCCAGGCATTAATATCTCCCCCAATTATTATGAGACCATGAACCTGCATTAAAATATTTTCCAGATCACGTCTCTTTATGACTTGTCCTGCTAAGAGATACAAATTTACGAGGGGCGTTCTATATATTCTCGGTATCGATATGAAGGAAAATGTGAACTCAATTTTAATTGTTTTTATTTTTCAATATAATCTCCCCTAACATCATCAATGCATTTGTTACATCTTGAGATAAGCTTTTTTAAACCCTCAAAAAAATAAATTTCCTCTTTCTCTGCAAAATATCCATTTATTGCCGACTTGAGTTCTTCATCATCCGAAAATCTTTTTCCACGAAGACATTTTTTCAAATACGGAAACAGGAAATAATCACTAGGGGCAAGGTCTGGACTATAGGGTGGGTGTTGGATTTCTTCGAAACCACAATCTCGCGCAGCAGCCTTGGAAACTCGCGCCACTGCGAGTTTACCCCGTCTTTTCTTTTTAATTTCCTCCCGCAAATTATGCAAAGTGGAAGCGTAGGATGTGGCGTTGATGGTTTCACCTTTTTTTTGTACTCAATGAGCAAGATTCCCTTTGAGTCCCAAAAAACTGTGGCCATGAGCTTCCCGGCAGACGGAGTGACTTTGAACTTCTTCGGGGGGTCTGTTCCTTTTTTATGCCACTGCATGGACTCTTGTTTGCTTTCAGGGTCATAGTGGTGGACCCATGTTTCGTCCCCAGTAACAATTCGATCCATAACACCGTCCGCGTTCTCACTACACATCTCCAAAAGCTCTCTACAGCATGCGATTCTCACTTTTTTCTGAGGCGCTGTGAGCATTCGTGGCACCCACCTTGCACTGACCTTTGAAAGGTTAAGATGGTCATGAAGAATGGTGTGAATGGTACCAATTGAAAGCTTGGTGATCTCTGCCATCATTTTCACCTTTATTCGGGCATCCTCAAGAACGAGTTTTTCGACTTCTTTGATGCTTTCTCCCGTACAAGCAGTAGCCGGGGCGCCGGAGCGGGGGTCGTCTTCAATGCTCTCTCTGCCTCTCTTGAATTCACTTGACCACTTTTGCACAGTTGATAATGAAGGTGCGGAACCCTGGTAAACAGCCACCATCTCTTCATGAATAGTTTTTTTGACTTTTTCCTTGCTTAGTGAGAAATTTAATTACAGCGCGATGCTCAATTTTCACCATCATCGTCTCAGTTGCCATTATGATTCTGTTTAACTAGAGATAAAACGCGAATTAATAATCACATTTATATGAAATTTTACATGAATACACTAAAATAATAGTATTACTTGATAAATAAGTCAATTTATATATACAACCACAGCTTCATCCCGATACCGAGAATATGTTGAACGCTCCTCGTATATATGTAAATTCCAATTTAGTTTTAATTTTCACTGCTAATACTAAGAGATTGGAGCTTATAGGAACTAGCGTATGGGGAATATTTCTTTTTACCATAATACCGACATGTTGCATGGTAAATTTGAAAAGTAGCCCTTGAATGATTTTGGAATTAAAGGTTTAGTTTTATAGGCACAGTGAGCCTCTTGCAGAGATACAATAGATGGATTGTGTTCAGTAATTAAAATCTTTAACTCGTCGTAGTTATTTACAAATCCTTTCATGTTCCATTGCAAGGTTACGAGAGTCATGTTTTTAAAGCTAATTTTCCACAAACTTTCATTAGTCGAAGCCAATGAAAGGGTGGATTAATTCTGTTTTTTTCTGGAATGTGATAATGAAGAACTATGTGGCGTAACATTTAAGTTTGGTAATTTTAAGTAGTTTACTTTATGAGAATTATGAGCTGTCATCATCGGTCATTGGAGTCGGAATATAATATTGATTCTTTGTCCGCTTTCATACGTCGCAAGTGTGTTTAGGGCAAGTTCTGGTTATTTTCTTTTGAATTGTCATTCTGTGATGCGAGCAACTCTACATGAAGACTTTCCCCTTCTTTGATTTTGCATGTTATTTGACAGTTCTCTTTCATTTCATCTTTGGCGCTCAGTATTTCATAATTGAAAATGAGCCCGCTTGTTAATTCTTTGGTCCATTTCAGTTCATCCACCATACTGAAATGTTGTGCTCGTAACAACAGCCAAAGAAATAATGAAGCAAATGCGAAAAAGAAAGAAGAAGGAGAAAAAGAAATGTCAAAAACTTGCAATGAAGATGCTACCCACAGGCAGTGGGAATTTGGTTAATTGGGAATTTTTTTGTTTCATTATCCCTCCCTTTTGCACTCACTAGAATCTTTCGAAACATGCGACGTATGAAAGCGGACTTTTCGATAAGAGATTGAGTGGTTTTGGAAATAGGAGAAGAGCTTGTGAGGTTTGAACTCAATTGAGGAGTAAGCAAATTTGAGTGAGAATGAAAATTGAGCTTATCTGTTTTAGTGCGATTTGAGTTTTTTAGTGGTGATATGTCTGATAAGGTTTTTGTTTTGTTAGTGTATTTGTTGGGAGTAAGTGTGATTCTATTTGTTTGCTCTAGTATTTATATTATTCGATTGTATGGTTACTTCAGGTTTCGATGGTAGTGATAATGGTGGGAGGTTGTAGGAGGAAGATGAATTGTTTTTGTTATTTTCGTTCAAGATGGAATGTGTTTTTGTGGCAATATGTTTGTCTGTTATAATTGGTAGTTCGGGTTTGTGTACTGATATGTTTTTTTTTTCGTGTGTGGAGAGTACTATGCTATTTGTTGGGGAAGGGGTAGAAGTGGGGATATTTTGTTTTGATACGTTGGCAAATGATTCATGAGTTGTATTCACCGGGGAGGGGAAGTGGTTTTTATATATGCGTTTGGCATCAGTCATACTGCACTTTTTCTGGGTTTTTATTTTAAGGATTTCTTTTATTTGAATGAATTTTGGACAGTCTTTAGATGAGGCGGCATGGGGGTCCAAGCAGTTTGCACACAAAGTTCGGGAACATTCAGAGTTTATGTGTGGTGGAAGATTGCAATTATGACACATGATGGTACCGTTGCACCGTTTAGTGGTGTGACCAAATAGCTGGCAGTTCCGGCACCGCATGGGATTGGGAATATACTCAGTGACTTTGGCATTATACCATCCGATTTCGACGGAATTTGGCACTTGAAATGTGTCAAAAGTAAACAGTTGGAATCCACTTGTTATCTACTTGCTTCGTAAATTTGTAGACTTCTGTTACGTTTTGATTTTTCATTTCTGATATAATTTCTTCCTCAGGTACAATAATTTGACAGGGAGCGTAAACTATGCCTTTAGATGAATTAAGTTGAGTGTGTAGAGTGATCGTGAAGGGCAGAGGTTAGAAAGGTTTTTTGTGGAAATGAATCTGTCCGCAATCGTTTGATTTTCGTGAGGATTAAGATCTTACCATCTCTAAGTTGGAAGATCTGCATATATTCGGTGCTTATAGCATCGATAGCTTTTCTCAGAGCAAAAATGCTCACAAAAGAAAGAGGTTGCTTCTCGTTTTGTGGGGCGATAATAATAAATCTTGGGTTTTTTTTGATTGATGTTTTTCGGTAGTTCGGGAAACATATCAAGTAGGTTAGAAGATATTTTATTTCTGTTAGGCTGGGGGGTTCAGAAAGGGCACTGAACCAATTTTTTGACTTCACTTTTGGCCATGAGGCCATTGTGGAACAGTCGGTGACTGAACAAAATTTTATAAAAACACAATTATTTATTATTAAAATACACATGAAATGAAAGCACATTTGGGGATTTGGCCCCAAAATTTTCAGCTACGTGAACTCATTCCTAAGTAATAGAAAATTCTACATAAGGTGTAATGGTTCCTACTCCTCCCCACATAGACTTGACAATGGTATTCCCCAGGGTTCACCATTGTCAGTTGTATTGTTCTCAATTGCCTTTCAAAACATCTGCTAAATCCTATCCAAACACAAATTCTTAAACTACTGCGTCTACGCAGACGATGTTTATATTCTGTGTAAAAGACAACAAATAAACGATATTCAAAATATTCTTACCAACGCAATTAAAGACATTTTGGAATGGGGAATCACCTCAGGTTCCAAGCTTTCAATATCAAAATGCAAAGTGCTGCATGTATGCCGTAAGCATCTATGTACACCCCTTAACTTAAGTATAAATAATGTACAAATACAAAATGTTAACAATTTAAAAATCTTAGGACTAATATTCAATAGAAGATACAACTGGCGAGACCATTGTTTAGATCTTAAAAAGTCTCTGGCTGCAAGGACAAACATTGTTAAATATTTATCAAGTAAAAAAAGTAGCGTACACGTAAATTCACTTTGTTATATTACTAAATCTCTTATTTTAAGCAAAATAGATTACGGCATTTTCATATATGGCAATTCTCCTAAAACGACACTCGGAATCATAAAACCAATTTATCACCAAGCAGCAAGATGTAGTGTTGGCGCCTTTCGTACCACTCCTATCAAAAATATCCTGGCAGAGGCTGGCCTACCGACTATTGAGGAACGAAGAGATAAAATAACGCACAAACTCTACGCCAAACTGATTTTCTCGTATAATTCGCCAATCGACAAAGAAGTAAACCTCACAATGGATCGTAAAAGGAGATACAAGATCCCACCAGCCCTCTTGACAATTCTACAATCTGGCAATGACGAATTTCCGAAAAAAGATCTATTTAAAATAATAAACCCAACTTCTCTGGAACCCTCTTGGCTAATAGATTCAACCTCTTTTATAATGGACCTTGCATCGTATGGAAAACCCAATACAAGTGATTTCATATATCGAAAGCTATATCAAAGCATCTCATCCGATTTCAAGGCCAACAATTGGAATCTTATGTTTACGGACGGATCAAAGACCTGTAATAACACATCTTTTGCTATCGTTAATGATGATGGCAGTACAATTCGACTTGGGATACTTCCACAAATAGCATCCATTTTCACCGCCGAAGCTTTCGCCATTCTTCTTGCGATAAAAGAGGCCACAAAAATTGGCACAAAGCAAATCATCTGCACAGACAGCCTCTCTACTATCAAAGCTATTGCAAATACCAATAATGACACTAATGTCATCAACAACATCCGGCACTTATTAATCAAGTCAACTCACTTCATAAAGCTGATGTGGATTCCAGGACATGTGGGTATCCCAGGAAATGAGCGGGCGGATGAAGCTGCCAACCTCGCACTGAAATCACCACTGTACCTCTACAACTTCTACACTAAAAATGACCTTGTTAAATATCGTATGGAAAAAGTTGCAAGTTTCGAACAAAATGATTGGCTCCTGTATCAGCACCACTACGCTAAAGTTAACCCAACAAAGACTCCACCCATCTACCCTACAAATATATCAAAAATTAAAATCACCAATTTCATCCGACTACGACTTGGCCATACCTCTGCCACCCATCTCTACATCCTTAAAAAAGAATCCCCTCCAACTTGTCCTACCTGCCACACTACTCTTAACCTTCAACACCTACTCTACAACTGCGACAAAACGAAACCATCCATCATCAATTTACTAACAGGAAACGACATCATCGAAACTTTAAAATATCCGAAAAAATCTAACATACAGAAAATCAATGCCATATTTTTTAAAACAGACATTAATATATATGTAAGTCTCTTTAGCTTTCTATATTATAATTTTTAAACTAGTTTAAGTATCTTTGAGCGTAAGGCCATTGCAGCTTCTAGCTCCTCTCTCATAGCATTAACTTGTAATTTATTTCTTGTTTAATAAAGATATAATAATAATAATAATAAATAATCGATCTCCCACGAATCTCTTGATCTTTAAAAACTATTTCTGTTTTGTCGTCTGCTTTCTGGGAAAGAAATTTGGGACGCCCTACGAAATTTTTAGTATAAATTTTCTGGCGTCTAAAGAACATGCTCGTGGTAGATAGTATCAGAAGAGTGCGTTGATATCTGCTTCGTATGTCAGTGCTTTAAATAGTTTGCTAAAAGCTCGTTTGCTCCAGCAGCAAAATGATAGTTTGCATGGCCATCGCCCTTTCAAATTGTGACCACCGGCTGTGCTGACTGACTACTTCTATATCCTTATACATTTACCTCCCTATATATTTCTCGTCGGGCTTGGTAATTTGAATAATAGCTTTCCTTGCTCGATGGATTTCGATGTGATGTATTGGTGAATTGCAGCATATTCGATGTTAATCTTCCGAAAAATAATAGACTTGAAAATGATATTAGCTCCTCTCAATTTGGGTTTTGAAACGGCTTTAATACCCACCAGGCACTGTTCGCCTTCAACATCCTAGTTGAACGGAGCTTGGAGTTGAACAAAGACATTTTTGTATGCTTCGTTGATTACGAAAAAGCCTTAGACAGAGTACAGCATGAAATTAAACGTATAAATGATATGAACGGCAGCAGAGTGGTAAAAATCCTACATTGGGGTCAGAAAACAAAAGTAACAACTATGGACTACACATAAAAACCGCTAAAACAAAGTTTATGATTTTAACTAGGACACAACTACTACCGAGTTGAACCTTGAGCTCAAGATAAACAACAAAAACATCAAAATGGTCACCAATTTCAAGTATTGCGGAACGATAATTAATAATAACACTAACCCTAGTAAAGAAATAGGGTGTAGAATAGAACAAGCGAGGGCGGTCTTCTGTAAAGTGATAAAAGTATTTTGCTGCAGAGAAATTAACTTAGAAATCAAAACCAGAATGGTTGATTGCTATATTTAGTCGGTATTGCTATACGGGTCAGAAACCTGGGCGTTAAGGAGTGCAATGATGAGAAAAATAGAAGCATTCGAAATGTGGACATTTCGTAGAATACTACGCATCACTTGGATAGACAGAATAACAAACGAATAAGTACTACGACAAATAAAGAGGAACCATCCGTGCCCGAAAGACATTCTTTTTTTAAGGCAACTCAAATCTCGTGAGTTGTGAATCGTTTGCCTAAAATACAACAACAAGTCAATCTACACTAATAATTTAGTCTCCCCAAACCCAAGCCAAAACACGTGCTCTGGCATTTTAACAGTAGTGTTAAGTTCTTTAAAAATAAAAAGGCAGAAGGAGGATAAACGGTTTGGGGTCAAAGGCTGTAATGGATATTGAATATGCGGGAGTGGCTCAATCTTTCCACCACAGAAATAATAACATATAATGAAGCACTAAAATGGGTTATTTCTAACCTCCGCAGCGGAGAGAAACTTTAGAAAGAAGAAGACGTTTAGTTTCCGATTTGCTGTGCCTGATACTGATCAAAAAAAAAATCTCTCTTCATAGCAAGTCTCTTGGCGCATTTGCTTATTTTCCCGGTAGGACTCTGTAGATATCGACATGGAGCGCTTCATATAATACAGCATTTGCAACACATACCGAAAGAGAAGCTAAACACAAGCCTGGGCATTCATCACGTAACTTTTCAAACGATCATCGTCTAGTCGATCCAACTCAACGATATCGTCGGTAGTTTGCTTTATGTAACTCCACTACTATCGTCTCGTCTATCGTTTATTTTTTCTAAAGGTTGAGTGCTACTGAGAGCAACATCCCTGAGTCAAAAGTGTCATCTGTACTGTCATTCTCCACTGTTTTGTTGTGTTTACAAGTTTATGCAAATTCATGAAATGTAAGTCATTATCAATAACTTAATCATATATTGTATAAAGAAGTTTAATAATATTTATTTTAGGTCAGCAACACCAAAACAAATGGAAAACTTGCTTAGTTTCATAGAGGAGCACCCTGAAATAGGCAAAAATTATGTTCCGAAAACGCTTCAGGGTAGGTCGCATATAAATAAACTGTGGAGTGATCTTGCAAATATATTAAATGCCACTGGGTTGGCGAACAAATCTATATGTTCGTGGAGAAAGGTATAGTATTACTATATGCAGATTTCATACAATCTCCTAGAAACTTATTCTTAATTTTTTTTAAGGTATGGACTGATTTTAAATATAGAGCAAAAAAAAATACAGCCATAATTTGCTTTCTATTAAGAAGATGGGTAGCGGTCTATCTGAAGAGGTTCCAATAACGGAACTTGAAGAAAAGGCGATCCGAATGGCGTCGCTTCGAGCTGCAGTTTCTTGTAGCATTGCAAATTGTTTTGGTGCGCCTCACGCAGAAACAGAAACAGATGACCTCGAAAGCACATTACGTGCTATAACAGAAAGTCCTGTGGAAGCTCCCAAAGAAATTGAAGCTGCAGAACTCACTAAGAGGTAAACTGTATCATTATATTCAAATACGTAATTGCAATATTAAACGACTTCATAAAATGTATTTTAGAAATTCATCGTATTTTGTTGCCAGCACTCCAAAACGAATAAGGCTCAGTAAGGAAAACGAAAATGAAAAATTGGAAATTCTAAAAGCTCAAGTGGACACGGACAAAAAGTTCCAGATGGACGTGATTAATATATTAACGGAGAGGAATTGGCAAGAAGCAGCTTTCCATTGTCAGGTCCTAAAATTTTTCTAGCAATGAGATTGCCGAAACGCAACTGCAACACAGCGCAAAATAACAATTGAAGTCCAATACTTTAATTGTATTCCTTTGTAAATAACTGATGTACAAATACTGAATTGAAATGTGATTTTTTTTTTGTTTTGCTAGAGAATAGCACTTTTTTATTAAAATCTTTAAACCAACAGCAATTCTTTTATATCGTCTCTTATTTTCTCGCCATGTTGTTTCATGCGGCTATTGGATATGTTGGAAGTTTGATTTGAGTTTCCTATGGCATGGGTATCGTCTGTTTCCGCTTCAAGGATATTGTTGTCCATATTGTGATGTATGCAAATGTTGTGTAATGCAGCACAAACATTAGCAAAAACAGCAATCTTGCTCGGTCGTATTTACTTTTTCTTTCTTCCATTATGATTCTCCATCGGCCTGGGAAGAAAAACCAATCGTTAAAGTTGAAAATAAAACAAAAATTAGAATAGGAATGTACCTTTATATACATCAATGAATCTTCCGATTATATTCCTTGCTTTTGCATGAACCTAGTTGAAATAATTTTTTTGGACATCATTAGAACTCCGATATGGTGTTAGCAACCAAGGCTCCAACGGATATCCACTGTCACCTAGAACATGCATATTTAAAATTTCTCAATTAAGATTATTCTTAGAATTTCCATAAAATTTTGTCATTACCTAAAAGTCAGCAGTTGTGGTCTCTCTCATTAAAAATTCGTTCAAAGAAAGCTCTTTCATTTGAATGCTTCTAAACAAGAGAATCATGAGCAAATCCAGAATATTTTGGCTTTATTGCGATTATTCTCATCCTGTGGTCGCAGATCTACAAAGCGCGTTCAAAGTTATTTGTTCAATAACCCCGTAGTACTTACGATCATAGCGTTTAAGGTGTGCTTACCCTTCCTGTTAAAATAAGCCTCTTCATTTTCTTGTGGCCTTTGTATATACAAGTGTGTACCGTCTATACATCCCACAACTAAAAATGAACAGCATTTAAATAAATTTGATAGAAAACATACTTTTATGCATCATACCCCCAGGCATTCCAAATTTTCTGTATAACCATTGTTTTGTACTTTGACGAACAGAGACACCAAAATCATTCCTTGTAAGCCATTGGTAACCACCTCCACCCAGAACTTCCAAGGTAGCACCAAGTTTTAATATTGGAGGAATATAAGTAGACCGAGATCCGCTTTTAAAATTGATTGTGTCCAATACCAAAACAAATGCTTCTTTCGAAAGACGGCAGCGTTGAATGAAGCTAATCAAATTATTAGAATAATAAATGAAATATGAATTATTATTTTTTTCACAATGCGCCTACTTGTTTGTTGGAAGTGGTAAGGGATCAGATGCATTTCTTAGTGTTCTTCGCCTTCGTAGCACTTTTAATTTTTCTGCATTTTTACTTTCGTGATCAATAAAAAAAAACACATTGCGACGAAACATTATTTTTCTGGAGTTATTACTAATCATTTTTTCAAAAAAACGTACAAAACATCCAAATATACCTACTCCTATTTAAGGACGATAGTGAAATAAGTATCGTTCAAACACTATCGACGGGACGATAGTAATTAACAGTTTTTGTGTTACATGAAGCAAACAATAAAACGTCAAATCGGTATCGTTCATTCGATAGTACTATTTGATGTTTACATGAAGTAAAACTATCGTCGAAACGCTATCGTCAGACGATTGTCGTCATACGTGATGAATGCCCAGGCATCACTCAATTTATCTAATAGAGGTCTGCCACGGTTTGTTACCCATAACCGTCAAAATCTGAAGATGCATCAAAAATCGTCAGCTTCTAGTGAACCCCTCCAATCACCGATTACCAAAATCTGGAAATGCAGCACAAACCGAGAAGTTCGGAGAGGATCGGAGGCATTATGAGCTCTTTCGTTAGCTCTCTGTTTTCTATTTCAACTCTGACTAGATGCCAAATAGTTGCAAATGACTTGAGTCCTAATACAGAAGTAGCTTAAATAAGGTTCTCGAAGAGTTCGTATTGTGACTTATCTTCATCTAACTTATTAAAATATTCAGTAACATTCACAAAAATAGATAGATAAAACCCATATACAACAAAGTCGAATTGGGATAAATCCCTCACCGCCCCATAGATACGTCTATGTGGTTCAATAATTTGTATTCTTTCTTTCTTTCTACCTTTTTACGTGCTCGTTTTGAAGTATTCTAGGATAGATCTTTTTGTACCCACATCTTTTCCAAGGCAATATGACGTCAATGACAGCTTTTAACTGTACCCATATCTCAGGAAAAAATGCTTCTGTGTCAAGGATTCTGCATATTCGATACTAAACGGTATGTATGTAATCGGTCTGGAATTGTATTCGGCAGCGAACTCCAAAGAGCTTTTTTAAATGATCTTACCGATCGTTTGCAGACTCCTTCAATGTGCGTTGTTTAATGAATATTAAAATCCTATTTCAGTATTGGTAGCTATGCCTTTAGAATCTATCTTCTGTAGTTCGTCTCGTATTATTCTTTGTCTCTATCGCAATTAAATATGTTTCTCAAAATCTTTTTTTCCTTTTTCTTTCAGAACAACACAAAAAAATGGATGTAAAATGGAATTTCAAACTTAAAAATCTAAATGAATGGACAATTGGATTTTACGAATACGTACTGCAGGAAGAATTCAATTCAAATTTCCCCACAACAGTTGTTTTTAAAGGACCTAACCCCAATGATTTATTTCAATTAATTAAAAATGAGTTTGAAGAACTTCGAAAACCGCCAACGCTCCTAAGAACTTTGAAAATTCTTCATTTAAATATTCAACATTCAACAGCAAAAACTATGGAAGATTTTCTAAATTTCGCCGAGGATCTATGTGCGAAATACACTTTAAATGAAGAGGATATGATAATTATCTTACAGATAATTTACCAAATATTAAACACACTACCAATGGATATGCGCATTGATAAACTTCGTACATTAGTACTTATTACGCGATTATTGCAAACACAACATATGGCCAGTGAAAAGGTACAGGCGCAATTTGCTCTCTGCTCGTTACTCCTGGTCCAAAAATTCCAATGCGAAAATTTGCTTGAAGTCATACTAGATCAAATACTTTCAAGTAAATTGATTGGCATAGCCCATTACATTGATGTTTTCATAAAAAAGAGCAGCGTTTACGAGCGCTCAAAATTTTGGGAGTATGTTAAATTGCTTCTTAGCTCTGACTGCCGTAATGACCGCAAGTTGGGCATCTTTACTGTACGTACAATTATTAATCATCTATCAAATAGTTCAACCGATACGAATGTCGATAATTTCTTTTATTGGTCGACCGAATCGACAAACCAACTCAAAAGCTCATGGTTAACATATCTCACCATTTTTGAGAATCTAGAAGAGAAACAGTCTCACTTAATACTTCCATCATTGGAGATGCTTAAAAACATCTTCTTAGGCAATAAGACACCGTGGATTCGAATATTGCTCTTACAAATGCTTAAACACAATAACAGTCTTGTTTTACGATGGTCACTAGACTACTTATCTAACGATTTTCATCATTTGGTGCTAGAAAATCAGATTCTGGAAGAGTTTTTATGTGCAAGCAATAACACCTGGCTGTATGGTGAAACATCGGTTAACAATACGAAGGCTTTCACAATTAAACCAAGTGAGCAAGAAAACTTTTTAAAAGTGTTTTCAGGAATTGCTTGGAAATCAGTACCAATGCATTGGTGGCTTCTGCGTATTAAAACGATTCAATGGAGTCCAATTCAGTGTGCGCTTTTAATTAACATTGCCACTAGAGTTCGTCAAATGCAAAATCGTAATATACGCGCTGAGTGTCGTGAGATATTTGTCTCAATTTTTGAGTCGGACATCCTTAATATGGCTTTAAACGATTTTATGAATTTTCTTGACGCATTGTATAATAACGGGGACTCGTTCCCAGATAAAATTTTGGAAACTTTAATAGCAAAAATTGAACATAGTTCACGTCCTTTCATTTCCAAAAAAGTGTGTTTGATTATACTTAATGCTTCTATAAGCGATGACAATATTCTTGGTATGATGAAATCATTTGAAAAACTTAACTCAGATGACCATGGATGGTTTCGAATATTTATTGCTTTCTGTGATAGAAGGTTAATATTATCCGAACAAATAGAATTTTGCAAAAGGCATTATGACTTTGATAAGAAAATTAGAACAGAATCCGAAGCACCGGTACAAAAAATAGTTGAATATTGTGTGGAAAAACTTGGTTGCGATGAAGATTTTAATGCAGTTGTACGAGAAATGTCTGTCGATTGGTGGACGGAAAGCAAAAGAGTTATAAAAAAAGAAAATGTTGAATACCTCTTAGACAGTGGGGGAGAAAAAGCACTCTATAATATTGTGCGACTATTGGATGAAATGAGCCCGGAATTATTTCATCGTATAATGGCGGAAATAAAAACTCGTCCTAAATATATGCCGAGAATGTAAGTACCATAAACCGGGATTACTTTACACCTATTCTTTGGGTTTTCTTTTCGAAAAACTCCGAAATATCGAAATAGCATCAAATGGTTATTCTCTCTTAGAATTCTTATACTTATGACACACAGGAATGTATCTGTTTGCGAATACTTTTTGTAAACCAATTTTAAATCAATTTTTACTTTGTTGAAAAGTGGTACAAAGTTTTCCAAGTTTTTTGCTCCGTCCGAAATTTTCTATCATTGTGCTTGTATTTGAAAAGCTGGGGCAAAGATATTCATACATTTTATGAACATTGCCCCAAAGATCATTTCTGTGAAAAAATCCACTTAAAGCAAAACATACTTTTTTTTTAACAAGAAAAAAAAAACAGAACTGCATTTGTTATTCATAAAAAAATATAAATATTCTAGCGTTCTAATTAAAAAAATAAAAGTTTTTTATCAGGTAGGTAATTCAGGGTCATCTGTTAAGTTTGTTTCGTCAAAATTTGTAGGGGGGACGTCGTTAGGCTCATTTGCTATGTTTTCAAAAAAAAAAACTTCTTAGCATATGCTCATCTACTGCCGCTCGTATGCGTTTTACATTTTCTGCAAAACGTACCGAAATGTCTGGGTGTCTAGCTATAAAGGTTATTTTTAAATACATTTACAGTTCCCCGGAATTTATTGGAAACCCGAACTCTCCCAAAGAAATCAAGCAATCTACAAGACTTTGTTCTTCTTCTTGAGTAAATACATTTTGTCGTCCTGTTTTGTTTTTTAAATGCAATCCCTTCAATTTATAAATGATTGTCCTTCTTGATATTTTGTACTTCTCTACGGCTTTTATTTGTGGAATTTCGCCTCTTCTGATCTCATCCAAGCCATTTGCTAGGGTCTCGGCTGTGTAATCCGGATAATGTCTTGTCCCCAAGGTCCTGGTATATTTCCTGGGCATTTCTGTCACAAGTAGATTAGTACGATCACTACGTTAGTTACAACTTAAAGATATACATACAGTAGTGTGTAAAACATTTGCAATTTTTTTCAAATACAATAGCAACCTTTATTAATTGCTCTAAAGAAAGAATTCTAATGAAACCTTCACTCAAAAGTATTACTCACAGTTTAATACTTAAAAGGAAACAGAGAAATTTTAAATATGTACTCTTGATACTTTGTAAAACATAAAAAAACGAGTTTATTCATTTTAAGGCTGTGCAAAACATATGCAAGTTTTTTTTGTTCATCGATATTTGGTCCAAAAACCATTGTTTCTAATAACTTCCGCACACCTTTTCAATATGGAAGTAAAAGGGAGTTTGTTAACTCACTGGTGTAAACTTAGTCTTCTTTTTAATTTTTTATTTGTTTTCTCTAATTTGTTCCGCACTAAATAAAAGACGTCCGATCGCTTTGACTGATATACATCGAATACTTTATTTTCAAATATCCCTACCTAGCCAGTAGTCCCTCCTTATTCAGCCAGTTCAGCTTCTTTCTTTCTTTCTTTTGTCTTTTACATTGTTCTCTTTTTTCTTTGGAAGTGTTGCCACACTGGGAATTTTTTCCACTCATCCTTTAAAGCTTCATAAAGAACCTTTTGTCCGCTGTTTTAGGATTCCCCATAAGTTTTCGGTTGGGTTTAAGTCGGAGGACTGTGGAGGTCAATCTAAAGCATTTACTCCCCGAGCACCTAAAAATTCTTTAACGAACTTTGAGGTGTGCTTCGGGCATCTCAAACCATAACGGAACCGCCCCCATGCTTCAAAGTAGCTCGGATATTTTCCCGATTTAACCGTGTACTTGACTTTCGGCGAACGTAACCAATACCATCGGTAGATAAGATATTAAATTTGCTCCCATCGCTAAATAAAACGGTTCTCCACTGTGTCAGGGACCAAGTTGAATATTTATGAGCAAAAATTGAAGTCTAAATAATAGGAAATTTCAAGCTTAACAGAGGCTTCTTAACAGCTCGGTATGCCCTCAAATTATTTTCTGTGCTTGCATCGATTGACAAGTTGAGGTCCTTAACGATTGCAGTTGAAGACCGGAAAGGGTCTTGCCGGATAATGTTTGCATGTCTGTTTTTCGGGGACCACCACCAGAATGAAGCGTTGCAATTGATAAATTTTGTCGGAATTTTGTAATTATCCGGGAAAGAGTCGATTCGTGAATCTTGAATCGTTTATCTATCTTTCTTTGCTTTGATCCGTTTTTAAAAGCCTCAACTACCAACTCCTTTGTTCGGGTATCGTACTTATTGCCAGCCATTTTTTCAACTCAAATGTAGTGAAAACTGAATAAAAAAACCTGCCTATGGACATAATTTATTTGATAAAGAACACTATCTTAATAACCTGATCTGAATATCTTGGAAGTTAAAACAGAAATGAGGGAAAAATAAAAAAACTTGCATATGTTCTGCATACCTGCATATTTGGCAAGCTAACATTTTTCCCTGGAATAAGTAAACTAACTGTACTTTTTTTCCGTTTTTATTGCCAAGACCTAAGAGTGTAGTGTCAGTAACGAATTTATTTTTAAATTCTTACATATTATCCTTCTTTGTATAGTTAATCAAACAAAACCTCAAGAGAAAAAAAAATTGCAAATGTTTTGCACACTACTGTAGGTACCTACCTCGATAGAAAAAACATATTGCTCCAGTGCAAAGTTGCCTCAAAATGACGAAAAATTGCATGTTTTCACAAAAAAAATTATTATTATATTTTAAGACCAAGAAGGTTAAGTTTATATAAAATTAAAAGGAAAAATGACATTTAAACAGGTATTAGGTTGTACCACATGAAATGTCTGATTTATTTGTAAAAAATTAAAAGTCAATATTTTTTAAAAATAAATATTTATATTTAGTCAAAATATGAACCATTGACATCTATAACCTTTTTCCACCGTGATTCAAGGTCCATTATTCCTTTTTTATAGAATGCTTGCTTTTTTGATGCTAAAAAGTTTTCAAAGGCTTCTATGACCTCTGCTCGGTTTCGGAACACCTTTTGCCGACAAAATGACTCCAGACTGTGTGATAATCCGTTGGAGAAATATCAGGAGAGTATGATGGATGCGGAAGAATTTCGAATCCCAACTGTAGCAGCTTTTGCACCATTACGTGTGAGGTATGGGCTCTAGCATTGTTATGCAACAGAATCGGACCATGCCTATTTGCCTGCCAACGCAGGCTGCTTTTCAGCCAATTTCTTATGCATTACGTCGATTTCCTCACAATATTTGACTGCATTTATCGTTTCGCATGGTTGAAGAAATGAAAAGTGGATTGGTCCTTTCGATGTCCACCAGATTGTCACCATAACATTTTCTGGGTGAAGACCAAGTTTGGGAGTGTTCTTTGGGTTTTCGTCTGCATCCAACCACTGCCCAGATCTTTTACGGTTGTCATACAAAATCCACTTTTCATCACATGTGATTGGATTATACGGTGCATTTCGGTGTCTTAGACTCAGTGATGCACAGGTTTCTAAACGGCGTAGTTTTTGGGCCTCGTACAATTCAATGCTCCGCACCGTTTTTGTTGGGTCAGCATCCACCGTTTCTCGTAAAATGGCGTCATAAATTACCGCTTCCGGTTTCCCACGCGGTTCGTTTTCGAGGCTTAGATCTCCCGAACGGAATGGTGCGTTCGTTCACCGCTATATTCTCAAACGCGTCACTTATATTTTTGGCTGCCAGAGACGCATTATGTCCTAGTTTGAACTCGTAAATGAAAATAGTACGAATTTGAACCGTCGACAGCATGATATAAAAATTCCTAGAAAAAAATAACTGTACTTGCAACGGACCCTAAAAGTCGCACACATCAAACACATAATAAAATAAAAATCACTGTGTTGTACAAATGTTCACTCGACAGCTGCTAATTGAGGACTAAGTGAAAAACTGGACATTTCATGTGGTACAACATAATACATAAAAGTTACTTTGTATATTTGGATACAGACACCTGTGGGCAGATTTTAAAGTGAAAGACTAAATCACTCCTCCAGGGTTAAGTAACTGACTCTTTATTTTGACATAACAACATGTTTATATAATCTGGCATCTGGGCTGAACAAAATATTAAAACGCTATTGGAGAGATTTCAGTACAATCAACCCATCATATGGCGAGACGTAATAACAGTGTCATCCACTACACATACACAAAAGTCTATGAAACTGATATGTATGTACAGTGGAGTACAATAATTGCTGTACGATAAAATTTAATAAGCTTACACTACACACCTTAGCATCCTCTTCAGAGTACCATGGTTGAATGAAAATTTAGCGTAGACATGCAGCTGCACATGATTTTGCACACGCATACACATTGTGTTATGTTACAGTTAGACCGATAAGCAATACCCAACAAGTATTAAACTCTTTATGACAATGGCACAATGTTTGTACTGAGTCTCGTCCGCAATTCATATAGCTGCGAACACTATTTTCACACAGAAAGGAAGCAGCTCTGTACATCTTTGGAATATGCAGCGGTTCTCGGAGAATATTTCATTTTAGTTTTCTTAACGGATCCAGAACAAAAACATGCTAATAATGTATTTTCCTACATTTGATATGGGCTTCCATAAAACTTTGGCATGAGCAAACTTCTGCCACGTGGATGAGAGCGATGTCGTTGTCTTTTCACTCCTTGCGTTTATATTCCCCATAATCATATTATCCTTGGAATACAGTAACACTTAGTGATAGGAATTAATATTTATCAAGTTTAATGAGATTTCCAATACGCTTTCCAAAACATTCTTGATTCTCTCTGTCGATGAGTCTTACTAGAAATCTACATCTTAATTCCACTTTGTTTCAACAACAGTAACACTCGCCCCCAAATCCCTGACCGTTATCTGTATTATCCTTCTTCTGGTCCAAGCTATTGAATCCTTCCTACTAGCTATCGAAGCAATCCACATATTAACTGTCTTATCTGACTCCTTCGACGATATCCTTAACTTCAGTGACTTTAATTTGCCTCAGCTGAAGTGGACACCATCAGATAATTAATTTTATCGCTTCAAATACCAATTCGGCTAAGGAATATCTCTTCTTAGATCGACTAACAGACACAAGTCTTTGCCAAAATACGGGCATCTGTAATTGCATGCGCAAGCAATTATACCTTTATTTTTTACAACAGATCCAATTATTTCCTCAGTATCGTTCTTCCTCAATTCTATAATAGTCTAATACAACTTTTATAAAGCAAATTTTCGGAAAATCAATTCCTGTCTCAGCAAATGTTGTAGGTTTTTAAGCACAAAAAAAACTGTGAATCATAACCTTCGATTCACTCTGAGTGAAGAAAAAACTCTCCGTCCTATACGCGAAGTAACTATATAAAAATTCATAAAATGTGTTTTGTGCACGTGTGGAATGTCAAAAAGTACCATGTTGTTTACTCGCAAGTTATAAGTCGAAGAATTCCTAAAAGGAACATTACCGCTTCGTTTAAAGAACTCTTTGAGTACCTTGAAAACGTATAGATTCCTGAGTGGCAATATTTGAAGACTTGTAAAAAGTGGCCAACTTTCCGTATAGCGATTTTTGCCACACATAATTCTAGTTATATGCTTTTGGGCAACGACTAGTGCACTTAGGGTACTTAGATAGGTGGCTCCCCAACTAACAATCCCATATTGAAGCTTTGACTGGACTAAAGCATAATAAAGCATTGAAAGTACTCTCTGCGAGCAGTATGGCTTCAGCAGATACATTTTCCGTGTTAATAAAGTCATATATGATTTTAACTGTAGGGTGTGTGCCTTCCAATTTAGTTTGTTATTAATGAGAACTCCGAGATATTTGAAAGACTTGACTGCTTCAATATTAAAGCAGCACGTGGAACAATTATCAATAACGCTGAAGTTTTGCTTCCCACACATGTGTGGTAAACAGAATTTTTGGCAATCGCTTGAATGAAAAACTAACCCAAAGTTATCTAAATTATTTTGGCATAGCTTAAAGTTCATTATTTTTGTTTTTTCACTAATAATAAGCTTATGATAGGTGAACCAAATTCTAAGTAAGTGAAGGTCGTTGTTAACTTTCGCAACGCATTCATGTAGCTAAGCGTCAGTGTACGTGAAGGCGATGTCGTCTGCAAATGCGCTTTGATTTCCGTAAAAGTTCTGGAAGAAAGTGAGTTTACGTAAACAAGAAACAGTACTGGGCCTAGCACAGAACATTGGGGAACGCCATTTCTAAGCTTAAGTGAAGTACTGTAAAATATAAAAAAAAAGTTAGAGGTTTATTGAAAAAAGGTTTATTATATATTAAAAATACAGTGTTTGCTATGTGTGAGGTTTGTGTGGCCCATGCGGAGTCGTAGGAAGCATTTTACTCTTTCCACCTATCCCTTCTTCTGTTATTCCACAGGGTCTTTCATTTATTCTGGAGGTCTTCTTTGTTGTGTGTATAGAAGGTGATAAGCGGTTCTGTTGTTTCAGTTTTTGCAGCCTTATCAGCTTGTTCATTTCCTATGATTCCGTTATGACCAGGAACCCATACGATTTTAAGCCTATTTTCGTTTGTGATAACTTTGTCTCTAATGATGCTAAGAAGAGCGGTCAGACAGTAAAGCCTTTCTTCGATTGTAAGGAGGCCAGCTTCTTTTAAGATACATTTTATTGGGGTCGCCCTGAACGCTTTGAGGCCGATCCGAACGGCGGAGTGATACTGTGGTTTGAAAAGTTGGAGTGAAGCCTTTGGACATTTACCATAAATGACTAGCCCGTAATCGATATTCGGTAAAATGATAGATTTAATAACGCTAATTATAGTGTTAGTATGTGAACAAGAATGTTTTGATGTTAGATGCTTGATTCTATTTAGTCTGGTAGCTAGACTTTTTTTTAAGTTTGTACAGTGATCTTTAAAATTAAACTTAGAATCAAAAATAACGCCTAATATGTTTAGTGAATTAACATTACAGATATTGTTATTCTTAAAATTAAGTGTTAGTATGTAGTTAGTTATGTAGTATTTTAATTTTTTCTAGGGAGATTTGTGCCCCAGAGATATTACACCACTGGTCTATATCTGTTAGGATATTAGAGAATGCGGCGGTGGTTGTTATCAAATCTTTACATTTGCAAAATATGATCAAGTCATCGGCGTACAGACATTGCCGAATGGTATTATATTTTTGTAAGATTAGGCTTAATTCATTGAACCACAGATGTTATAGGTTATATAGATATTGCACGCCGAAGGAAAAAATCTAACCATTTTTCCATTCAATGGGACGTACCCGTACGTCTTTGTATTATCAAGTTGCGTGTTCTGAACATTATATTTAAGAAACGTAGGAAGGGCAAAGCAGAATGGGCTCTCTTTAATGTTGTGTTTATTGAATAGTTGTTTTACGTTTTTTTACAGATAAAATTTGATTTCTGGATGCTATGTTTTTTTCTATTTTCCACGAACAATGCTTCCGTAATAGAACGATCAGATCAAAGTATAGAAGGGTCTACCCCAGACAACTTTATTAAGCTTATTGACAAGCAAAAACTTAAAGCTAGGCTTAGAAACTAACAAAGATATATTTAACCTAAGGGTGGACGGGGGAAATGTTAAGGGAGTGGTATATTGAGCAGTGCTTTTTTTTATTTCTTGTTTGCTGCTATTTAGGTCAAAGACTTCGGCGTAGTTGTTCGTTATACGCAACATTCTAGATATGGGTTCAAAGTGACCGTAGTTGGTGCGGTGAGTTCGGACCGGGAAGAGTGGGACAGATCTAAGATTACGCGGATTGGGAGTGAATGCAATATTTTGCGTTATTCTCGAGCAGTCGATATTTCCAGTCAGTAACTGGTGGGTATGCATGCTAATTAGTTTTAGCCGATTTACATAGGGGGGTAACGTTACAAAAGTAACGTACTGGGACTTTGTAAAGTAAGGGTTGGAAAATTCTTTTGACCAGCGTTTAATAAAACCAAGTGCAGAGTTAGCTTTATTTATAATGCTGTCAATATGTAAGTCGAAATTCAATTCTCTGTCACAAATTATTCCTAGATCCCGTACTTGGGTAGTGGAAGGAATAGGCTCATCCAGATGAAGTAGTTTTTTGGAGGGGGAGGTAGACGTCTACGGTAATAGGTTATCGCTTGGCATTTGTTGACATTAAGCTCTAAAAGTACCATACCGAAAACCTATTCAAGTCATCTTGCAGGCAATAAGATGACTTTGGAAATTCTCATGTCATCAGCGAAAATAGAAAGATTAGAATTCGTTAAAATGAGATTTATATCGTTAAATGTGAGGATAAAGATGATTGGGCCAAGGTGACTACCCCGAGGGACACCAGATGTCGCTTTAATGGGGTCGGGTATTGAAGATCTGAAGATGACCCTGTATTATCGGTCTTCTAAATAGGATTTGGTCCATGCCACAAAATGAGGAGAAAAGCCAAGTTTTTTTAGTTTAAAGATGATAAGTTGGTGAGAATTTTATCGAATGCCTTGCTGAAATCTGTGGAAATTGAATCGACTTCAACACCGTCTTCTAAAGCATGAAGCGTCCTAGAGACGAACTCTGTTAGGTTAGTGGTCGTTGATTTACCTTTCATGAAGCCGTGCTGATTTGTGCAGATAGGTGGCCTACAGTACGGAAGCAGTTGTTGATAGACTATACTTGCAAAAAGGCAAAGCAGGAGAAAATTGACGAATAGAATATTGATTGTTAAAGTCGGTTCTTCGGAAGTAAAATGAAAATGAATTTTCCGAATCGACAATGTGTTGCCATTTTCATATGAGTATATAATTGTCAAGGGGGGATGAAAGCGGTCTAGGATAGAAAGAAGGTGATCACTTCTATAAACGACACAGTTATCTGAACCGGATGTGAAGACAAGATCGAGTTGTCTGTTCATTGTATTAGGTATTCTTGAGTTGATTAGGAGTCCACCATCAATATTTCTATTTCAGAGGTCGAATTAAGAGAGACAAAATGAGAGGAATCATCGGAAGGCTCCCACTTAAGGTGAGGGAGGTTGAAATCTCCTACTAGAACAATGCAATCTTTAGGTTGTGCATCATCAGTCTAAAAATCCACTGCGTGAACTACAGGTCGATAAGACTCAATTGCTTGAGATGGGTGAATGTAGCAACAAAGTACGTAAAGACTAACTCAAAGTTGTCAGTGTGGGGAATATCGACAGGAGTTGCGTGAAAGCAGTTCCGAATTGCTAATAAAACACCTCGGCCATAGGGATTATCAGCTCTTTCAAATCTATCTTTTCGAAAAACGTTGAAATTTGGAGGAAATAGCTCAAGGCTTTTAATGTCAGGAATTAGATTTGTTTCAGTAAGAGCAATTGGGTCATAGGGAAACTTTTGAGAATTGAGATATACCGACGAGATTTTAGAGCGAAAACCTCTTACATTTTGGTAGTAAATGGACAGGCATTGTGGACTGGAGGGTACATAATTCAGTTTGTTAGGAACTGTAATAGTTTTTAAATTTTGAACGAGTTTGCAAGAGGGAAAGACGTTTGGAGCTGACCTGCGAAGACAGCGTAAAAAGATCATTATGAACTTCGTCGGAAGAGATGTCGAAACTCTCATGGTAGCGAACGAAAATTTGCGTCAATTCCACTGGCTCAAGACATTCTCGTTGTATCGAAACTATAATGTTGGTTTTAGTTATGCCATCAATGCAAACGGAGTTGGGTTTGTCATGCAAGTAGGCAAGATAGAGCCGAACATTTTCGTACATGCGGCGGTCTCGCAAACGAGACACTACATAACGAGTGTCATCATTCATATCAGAAAATTTTTAGTGAGTTTGACAGTTGGTGGAAGGAGTGGGTCAAGGTATTTCGGGTGAGAATCGGGGGCACGAGCGGATGAAGAAGGAACAGGTTGGTCAAGCACCCCGTAACTATAATCTTGACTAGGCCAGGGTTTTCCCTTTAGCCGTGCGGAGTTTGATTGAGTTTTGAGAGTAAGTTTGATTGAACCTCGATTAAGTTAGCTGGGGATGGATGTTTGAGGAGAGGTGGGTTATTGATAATTTCTAAATATTTTGCTTGGAGGAAGGCAGGTGAAAAATTGGATTCAAAGCCATGGTTAGATCATGTTTTGGCGATGTTGATAGGAGAGGATAGTGTGTTTGACTCAGATCTAATAAGACTTATAGAGGATTCTATAATCTCCAGTGAGTGATCTCATGTTATCCCAGAGTTGTTTGCATTAGGCTTTTGGGTTTATGTTTGAGGTGAAGTTTTCAAAATAAGCCTTTTCCGCGAGTTTGGCTGCTTTGCGGAATTGCGCATTGGATTTACGGTATGTAATGAAGGAACGGATGTTTTATGTGGCAGGGAACTAGTTTGGGGAATGGCTATGTTTGCTGCGATTCTAATGGATTTATGAATGAGAGCTGCTTCTTTATTTATGTTAAGGGATGGTATCGTGAATGTGGTGAAATTTGATGCTATACTTTGGAACAAGGGCCAATTGGCTTTATCAGTTCGAAATTTTGAAGGTCGTTTTGGGTTTGATGACTGGGTTCCTATCGTCACTGTTATGATTATATAAAAATGGTCACTACCATGTAAGTGAGGAAGGTATGTTGTATTGGGGCATAACTGGGATAGATCTACATGGGTGAAGGTGTTGTGGGTAGAAAAGTGGAGTCAAGTTGGAGTGTGTCAGCAAATCTTCCACAATTTTGCCCCTTGTACTGGAATGGAGAGAGCCCCAAAGTGGGCTCCATGAGTTGAAGCCACGTATGGTCAGTATGGGGGGTTGAAAGGTATTAACGATATTTTCGATTTCAGAAACAGAAAAAGTTTGTTCAGGAGGCATGTATAAGGATATGACTGTGATTTTTTTGTTTTAGTTCGATTAAGACGCCAACAGCTGATATTTTAGAGTTGATTTCAATAAATCTGTGTGGAAGGGATTTGTGGACTAGGAGTCCTATACCTTGATGGCCGTAGTGTTAGCCGGGAGGTTATGAAAAAATGAAGCGTATTGCTTCGGTGAGAAAGGTTTTGTAACTTTTGCGGGTACATGGGTTTCTTGAAGCGATATCACAGAAGATTTGAGGTCATTTATCAGTAACTGTAACTCATGATAGTTATTAAAATAACCATCTAAGTTCCATTGTAGGAGTTTCAATACTGTGTCTGTTGATATCGGAGACTTTTGAACAATATAACCAGAGGTATATTGTGAAAAATCAGAGGTCAAGTTAGAATATATAAGCATTGACTCTGCAATCTAGATGTTGAAGCGCCCAAGCTCATAGTCGAGCTTTGGGGGTTCAATCCCTGAGCCGCAGAGTCAGAATTAGTGGCGAGAAAAGTGTTATTTGATGTCATCATCATTGTGTTGAGAGAGGGTGAATGAAGTATTCGTTATTATTTATGAACGATTGAGTGAAGGCAGATATGGATGAGTGTGAAGGTGTAGTGAGTTGGTTACTTGTTATTGGGGCTGTGTTTGGTTTGTAAGTGGTTTTAATTGATTGGCAAGTGTTTAGAGAGCTATTGTTTTGAAAAAGTTGTTTGGATTATTTTTGGTGTCTGTTGTTTTTGGGTAATTCGAGTTGGTTTGCCAAATGGGAGTTGGGGTTGTTTTGTAATGATTGTGGTGATATGTTTTGAGTAAGATTGTTTTGTCTTGTGATGAAGAGGTGGGATGCTTGTCTACATTAGATAAGGTAGACGGTGTTTCGGGGTTTTGCAGATTTAATGTTGGGTTGGCTGCCACGGTTGGGGTTTACGGTTAAGACAGCATTAGATTAGATACTGTAGGTTGACTTGCTTTCGGGCTTTCAGAGGGTTTAGTTTTCGACTTTTTCGGAGTAAGAGACTGAGGTTGAGTTTGGCGGAAGGGAGGCTTGTTGGTTATACACTAGCTTCAGCCATGCTGCACTTGTTTGTGGCTTTAATTCTCTAAACTTCTTTGTTCTGAATATATTTAGGGCATTGTTGTGAAGAAGAGGGGTGATTATCTAGACAATTACCGCACATCATCGTGCACAGATCGTGGGGTGGGAGGTTACAATTTTCGCATAACTTGCTCTTGGTGCATCGCTGTGTGGTGTGCCCGAACAGTTGGCAATTTCGGCATCTCATAGTTGGCGGAATATATTCTTTGACCTTAGCAGTGTAAAAACCGACTATTATTGTTTGAGGCCAGAAGTATAAGTCAAATGTGAAGAGCATTAAGCCTATGTGCTTTTGAATTCCGTCTACTCTCTTTGTGAATTTATAGACTTCACTGATACCTTGAGATCTCAGATCTTGAGATCACTGAGGTTAATAAGCCATGGAACGTACACTATGAACTTAGATGAGTTAAGTTGTTTGTGCAGGGTAACAGATACTGGGCATTGATTAGCAATATTTGAAAGTTTGAGGGATTTTTCTGCGACTTTCTCGGATCTAGCAAGCATTAGAAGGCTACCGTCACGAAGCGAGGAGACACTGTCGTATTTCGTACTAATTCCGTCGATGACTTTCATTAGTAAGCACTGAATAGTGGAATTTCAGGGTTTGTCGCGGCAATAACAATGAGCTTTGGGTGACTTGTGTTCCTTAATGTTGGTAGGACAGGGAATTCTTGTAGGTTAGGGAGTCGCTTGTTTTTTGCCCTGGGCTCAGACGACGAATTGTCGGACAACAGGTCGAAATAATTCCCAGGCCCAAAGCTTAGTGGGCCCATGATTTGTGGATTTATAATAGAAAATGAGAATGAGGTTAAATATTCACACCACGCGGAAAACGATTGCAGCAGTTTGACAGGTGCAAGGAAGACAACAATAGTTGTCAGAAGGATATAGAAGTCAAAACACGGCCGAGAGAAAGGTTTTCACACTACGAAAGTTCGATGAGGACTGCTATAAAGAAATATTTAATTGTATTTCTCTTTATGCCAAAGCGCTTCATTCACGACTCCTTGATATAATCGAAGATCACCTCCATCTTCTTCTTTCCAACCTAACCTTAAAAATCTTGTGTAACCAAATCTGAATCTATATAATCTAAAGAAACCAAGGTAGTTGCACTTGATATTTTAAGATATTTATCAAAGTTCTTCATCAGACCCTTTTGCGCGAATGTGTGCTTTTGGGGTCGATGAATTTCTTATTAAATGAATTAGAAATTACCTTTCGAACGTTCCGTTCAAATTTTTGATTTATGTTTCCAAGTCTAAAATTACCAAATTTACGAATAATGCCGGTGTTCTCCAGGCCTATATTCCTATGTGAATACGAAGAACGATTGGAAAACCATTAGCAGAATGCAATTCCATGTTGTCTGCTGTCATTTAAGCGAAGTTAAAATCCCAAGGGCGGAAATAGGTTGTGAATATTTAGATTTTCAAGTGATGCATTAATTACTTTACCCTGTCTGATCTTGCTTAAATACGCAAATCGTTTTCTTACTTATTAAGGTAGCTCTACTTTCCAGGGTAAACCAGCGCCTCAACAGCAAGCCTCTCGTTGACCCGTTAGACTCGAAGACTCTTTGGGCCATATTTCTCCATATCTCGTACTCTTTGTTTTTCTTTCCAACAAGCCTGTGGCCTTCCCTCTTTTTTCTGGTCGTAGAGCTCACGAATAGTTCTCGTCCTTCGATGCAGCGCACCTTGGCGCTTTGAAACCAGTCACATTAGAAGCAACTTATCTGCTGGCCCGTTAACAACATTGCCGTTGGTGTTCTACGCTTCTAGCATATTTATTTATTTATTTTTTTCTTTTTAATTGCAACTATCAGCATTCCATATTTCCATTATCGTAATTATACACGTATTCGTACTCTTTTCTATTTTAGATTTCAACCCTTTCTCGAATGTTGTCATCGTTGCCAGCCACATCTTCTCCATAAATATGTAAATGAAATTTTGGACATAGGCGAGGCAGCTGATTGTATATATATATGTATTTTGTACGCTATCAACGACAGTAACTTAAGTAACTCTGAAAAAAGTCAAATAATAATGCGTGGGATCTTATTTGGAGAACCATTAAATGGCGATGCACGGTTAGTTCTCAACATATCGAATTAATATCTTAATTTCAAATAATTGTTTGTTT
Organism: Volucella bombylans; assembly: GCA_949129095.1. Taxonomy (NCBI): domain Eukaryota; kingdom Metazoa; phylum Arthropoda; class Insecta; order Diptera; family Syrphidae; genus Volucella; species Volucella bombylans. The sequence continues at coordinate 200,900,320 of OX422141.1, read as the reverse complement.
TACAGCCTTGAAAACAATTATGGCATTCAAATGCTAGATATAAATAAACCTAGGTCAATGTATAGAGTAAGAAGACTTTGCTTACGTTATCTATTTTTCGCAGAGAGTGACCTGAGAATAGATTTGAAGAAAGATCTGATTAGTAAAAGTAAAAGTGTGAGTGAGAAAAAACCACGGTACTTTGAAAATTCCAAAGATCATCGTATAAAATTAAGAATCGCCCAAGCATTGGCGAAGCTAAACCAATTAGATCCTTTTTGGGATGAATACTATTTATTTGCGATTCTTCATGAAAACAATCAAACGAATGTCACATATATTTACGAGTTTATAGCTGCTTTTACAATATCTGAAGGGGATCTAATGAAACAGATGGAAAACTTAAGAAATCTTTCTAGTAGCTGTCAAGTTTCTATGTTTGCGATATCGTTCTTGTTCTGCGTCATACATAAAAAAGATGAAAAGTTTACAAATAACTTAATTGCACTACTTTTGCCTTGGACAATGGGTTCAAATTTTAATACCCGACTATACGCACAGATCACAATCTATCATCTTTTGCAGCGGTTCCAAATTTTGAATTTTGAATACTTAAAAGTTTCAATCGAAAACAGTTTAAAGGAGGTTACCATTGTGCCTGAAGATGAAGTCAGTAGCTATGAATTAAGGGATTTAGAAAAGTATGAAAGCTTAAAACGAGCACGCCAGCTGAACTTGTCTAAGAAAAAAATATCTCAAAAAAACAGTGATTGCAGCGAACATCTCATTGAAGACGTACAGCGAAAGATGAACCCTAGAATGGGATTAAACAAAGATTGCACTCGTTGTGCTGAAAAGGTGAGTTTCTTCTGTCTATGCAATTACAATTTTTGCATGGTTTATGAGAAATGTAAATGAGTTAAAAATCTTTAAAAAGTTTCGCAAAAAGCTAAATCGCAACCCCTTAATTCTCGTCAAGATGAGCAGTTTCAGTTTGCTGTGCGAATATTTAAAAATAGAAGAAAAAATGCAGATCATATCGTTATTCTCTAGTTAGAGTTTGTGGAACTACAACATTTCATTGTGACGATTTCATTCCCGCGAAGAAGTTTGTTCTCTCTTTTTTAATGCTTAGAATCGTCGGTGTTTGTGTTTGTTTAGTATGATGACTCTGGAATTTATGATGGAGCTTACTAAACTCCACCAAAATATTCCACCTGGGAATTCATCTTCGTGTGGTTAAAATTCCATCTCCTGTGAGAAAATTATCCAACGCTCACTTATAAAAAGACATTCATGCTATTAGCTCTTTCGACAAGGTCAATATGAACTGGCTGTGGCGCACTTTGTCAGATAAGCGCATTTAGATTGTATCACGTCTTCACCTACACCAGAGCGCGTAGAATATTCTATGGGACAAATCCACATTCGCAGTCGTGCAAAAATGTTCAAAGATCTCAATAATTATGTTCAAATCCGCTGCTCCCGGTTGTATAAGAGTATCTCCCCTTCTGAAGAAGTATTCTTCCACGCTGGCAAAACAACTGATTTAAGCTTTTTTTTTCTTTATCAATCCTTATCTTTAGGAAGCTGTCTGCGTCGATGGAAAATAGCATTCGCCCAACCTGTCCGAATAGAGACATGAAAACCCTTCAATGGGTTTACAGATGATTTGACCATATCTCATTGGAAATTAGAACCAAAGCCTTCTAGTTTGCGATGGCTAGATATTTCAAACGCATTTGACCCAGTTCGGCATACATACGTGCATTGCATCGAGGGATCTCCTCTTCAATGGATGAAAAATTAACTTTCGGAAGATTCAATTCAAGTTGTCTTGGATGGTTTCAAGTTTGATAACCAAAAAGAATGGTGGTGTGACCCAGGGCTCCGTTCTGTCTCCGACACTCTCTTTAGTTTTCATCAATGACCTCTTGTCTGCTACTTCTAATCCAATATATTTATTTTCTGACTACTACTCTCTCTGCTTTGGCCCTTGCATCATTGAAACCTGAAAACTTTCCACTCTCGAGTGTCCGCATATTCGATATCGCCAAAAATGCAGCGTACCTAATTCGATCTAAAAATTATTTTAACGCGTTCGGTCCGTCCTCAATTTAAAAGGAATTTACCCAGCCAAAATTGAAGTGCAATTCTCGGATCTGTACTCGGTAAACTTAAACCGTGCGATAAAACTCTTAGATGATGCTAATATTGGGTAGTCAATCTTGAACTCCGACATAATGTCTGCTGCCTATTTTCAGCATCAGTGCAACAGTCATTATACTCTGCAAGCATTCAAAGCTAACCTAATACATTGCTTACAGAACGCAAACATTTTCAGAGTGCATTAATCACTTGAGCGCGTACCAATGATAACAAAGTGCCCCTGATAAATTTTAAATGAATATAATATCAACAGTATTCTTCTTATAACTATTTACCTGCCTAAAAGATGCCAACGTAAAGGGCGGACGCTTCTCGAGCAGCATCCTTGGTAACTGGCGCTAGTTGGCGCACTTCATGTTGATTAACGGCTCCTACCATTTGTCTGCGACAATTAAGGTCGCATGGGATTGGAATCGAAACTTTTCTACTCGTTTTAGATGTTCTAACAGTCTTAAGCGACTTTTGTGCATTTGACCTTACCCTTTGCTAATGCTTTTAATGCCACCTCGATTTTAGGCAACCAATATTTTGTAATCCGCGCGCGGATCGCATGCCCAATCAATATACAATGAAGGCGCTAATTGTGAGAAATTATCTATTCACAAAACAATTTGCACGTCGCAGTCTACCCTCATATATACGAGACAATTCTTAGCGTCCCTAAAAATTATATCCTACAAATTGAGACAGATTCCGTTGTTTTTAGAGCCCTTAATTCCCCTTTGCTTTTTGATATGATATCGTTATCAAAATTAGCATTGAAAGCAAGATACTCAAGGGGTGTAACTACCGCAAAGTTGTTGTGACGTTCTGTTCGAGTCCAAGTATACTTGTTACAGTCCACTACTAAATCCACCGTTGCTGCTTCTTTCGAATCACTACAAATACACCAATGTCATCTGCATTTGCAGATTTTGTAAAATTTGACTTCTTCGCTGCAATTCTTAAGTACGATATTGAAGAAGTCATAATCTTTTCTATACCATATTCGACATCAAAGGTCTTGATGGGATTGCTTTTCACCTTTTCGGACAGTGGACGTTCTCTATTGTTATTCCGATGAGTTTGACAGGAATCTTAAAACTTGCCTCCATAGTTGGCGTAATCAAGAGGGTACATTTTCTTGTTTATCAGAAGAACGGTCCCATTCATCAAGCATACTTTTCTCCAAACAAATCTTGGAAAGGAGTTGTTGTATGCTCTCTACAAAGTTATCTCCGTCCAGTTTTACATATCACTATTCTCACTTCATTTGCTGGATGGAAGTTTTGGGTTTCATCGTCCAAGCTTAATTGGTTCGTTCTATATGACAACATAATTTGTCGTCAAACGGCGGCAGATGTAATTTTACAAAACGCTGTTTATGATTCTATTGATTTGTTTTTGTTGCCTTGACACGTTCATTTCACGTTTTGGTGAAACTTCCGAACATTGTTCCTGGAGAAACAGGCCGACTTGCAATGGAATGCAAACAAGTAGAGCTTCAGATCATTCACGAAAGACGTGTTCACGTTATCACGTGATTTAATATTCACGTGAAGGAAAATTTCACGTAAAATGACGTGAATCGCGTGAATAACGTACACAAGTAATTGCATGAAATGAGCAATACAATATGAAGAAATAAGGCCATCAGAAATAAATTCAACAGAAAAAAAAACAAACGTTTATCTTATTGAATTTAAATATTTTTATTACAAAGTATTACGATTTTGATAAAGAAAAATTAGCATATCAACATTTTCTGGAAGCAAAGAAGTTCTTTTATTTGTAACAAAGTTTTCGTCTGTAGAAAAACAACGTTCTGAGCTGACAGAAGTTGCTGGTGTGCACAAATATTGTTTTGCTAAGAATGCAAAGCGGGATATTTTACTGCTTTGTGTTTCCATCATTAAAAAGGGTTAAACGTAAACCTTAGCTGAGGCTCTTCTAAGTATGATTGGAGCTGCTTTTCAAAATTTGCTGGATTGACTCTGGTGTCTTGGTAAAGAAATTCCAACTTCTTTTCTGTACCGTCATTGTTTTCTGTTGGGCTGGAATCTTGAAGCTGTGCTTGAGGAAAATTTTCTTCAAGAAGTTGTTTCAACTTATCTTTTATTGCACCTCGAACAGAATAGCATTTATGCTGCAGATCTTTGTAGCGTGGATTCGGCAGAGAAGCAATTTGTCTTGATGATATGGTTTCAGGTATGTCACTTATCTGTAGGTCTAACCGTTTACGTAACTCGGAAGAAAATAAATTTTTAATTTGTTTTATCATTTCGGAATCAGCATCGGATTCTTCCATATGCATTTGTAGTAGCTTATGCGCAAGTGGTCGAACCATAGATGTTGGTGAGCCCTCCCTGCTTAACACGCTGGTGAGAACTTGCATCGGGTTGAGTACGTCTGCAAGTTGTTTCATCAATTTCCACTCCTGTTCGGATGTAGCAGTTCGATATGCTAGTACGTTGGTGATTGGGCTTCGGTTTTGTATCAGTCGCTGCAGCATAAAGTAAATGGAATTCCATCTTGTGTTGTTCGCTTCTAATAAAGATTGAACTGGCAAAGACAATTGCCTCTGCTTATCTTCTAAAGACTATTTAGCTGCACTAGAATGCTTAAAATGTCCAACAAGTTTGCTTGCTTTTTCGATAATTGTTTGAGTATGTTCCGACGAGATCGACTTTTTTATTGCTATTTGAAGACTGTGAATGGCACACGTAAAATTTTGTGTCTCTTGTGTTTCCTCCGAATTTCCAACTGCCCTCACGATGTTAGCAGTAATAACTCTTAATTACTAAACAGTTCCCGAAAAAGGGATGACTACAAATATCCGGAGTTTCCACATGCTAGGTTATTCATAAAAGAGTAAGTAGGTAGAGACATTTGTAATTTGTTTTGCTTTCAATCAGGGAAAACCAAAAATATTTAGTTCTCATTGAAAAATTCTTCGAAAACAGGTAAAAAGACATTATTTACGTGTTCACGTTATTCACACAGTTCACGTGAAGGTGTATTTCATGTGAATCACGTGAACCCGCTTCCACGTGAAATCGTAGACTCTACAAACAAGTTTTTAATGACAACCCTGCTTTGAAGAATGCGCTGCAAAAATATTGCGTTTAGGAACTTCACAGTGACTGTAACACTTATTTTTGTCGTAAACATATGTTTTTACACCAAATCGAAACATGGAAATAACAAAAAAAATGTTTGTGTCCACTTCTTCTCACTGTAATATCATATACATATTTAGTAATATTTACATAAATAATTTATAATAAATAAAAAATTAGTTACTCGGCCATTGAAACGTAAACGTTCGCGTCAAAAAAAAACTGATGCATGATTTTGACAGTTGAAGCGCATTAAACTGAGTTGTCATACCATAAGAAACATAAGGCGTTCAGGAAGTCGGCCACACTTTTATGTTTGATCGATAACACCCTTCTTCTTCTTATTCGGAAGTCGATGTATTCCCTACTCTTTCGCTTTTAGAGCTCACGAGCTGCTCTCGTTCTTCTCTTATGGCATAATTGCTTGTGATGTTTAAAGATCTACATACGAGTACTTCAGTAGGTTCGTTCGTTCGTCGTCGTGATACTAAATGTTGAATTTTTGTGATAGCTTGTGGCCTCACACACACGCTTTCATACCGACTTTGTCCTTATTTCGCCTTTCCGGGATCGAAATATAATTTTACGATATTGAATTACTAATCGTCTTATATGTGATTGATAAGTCTAACTTATTTTGACATAGGAAAGCGCCGACATGATAGTTGTAGCTAGCCTCATCGATAAGCTACCAAACCTGGGTGGTATAGCTCGCACATGTGAAGTTATGGGTATTAAACACTTGGTTCTGGATTCAGTAAAACAAGCCCAGAATAAGGAGTTTAAAAACTTGAGGTAACTTAAATACGAGTAGATTAAAGTTTTTTGTGAATCAATGAAACAGTCCATGTAATCTTGGAATTATTACTTAGTATGACTGCTGAAAACTGGATTAATATCTCTGAAGTAAAACCAAAGGATTTGCGAGAGTATCTAATGAACAAAAGACTCGAGGGCTATGAGATCGTCGGTGCCGAACAAACTGCAAACAGCAAGAATTTTATGCACTTTCAATTTCCGAGCAAGTGCGTTCTTCTATTAGGGTAAGTTGAACATTGATACTCGTACAGCATATGACTAACCCGACTTTGATTTTTATGTAAAGGCACGAAAAAGAAGGAATACCGGCAGATTTGATAGCATTTCTAGATCACGCTGTGGAGATTCCACAGTTTGGAATGGTTCGCTCTCTAAACGTACATGTGACTGGAGCACTGTTTATGTACGAATACTGTAAGCAACATTTCTCAAAAGCAATAAATGAAGCAAATGGACTTTGCTTCGGAAAAACATGAGAAATTATTTCTTCTTTATCCTTAAACTGAATTTTTTTTCTTGAGTTTTGTAAAATAATTATACATGAGTTTGATTTTTTTGTATACGGAAATAAAGATGTTTTTGTTTTTGTACGAGTAACATACACGTACCAGTTTTTTTAAAATTATTTTATTATCATAGATTTATACATATATACATACGTATATACAGTGGTGGTCACATAAATAGCACACTATCTTCGCACATACAGTTGTGGCGAACTAATTAAGAACGATCGTAAATACTGGCAATACCATCGCTCCAATAAATAGACAGATGGCAACCAAAATTAAAAGTATCGCTGTCTATTCACTCATGTCTCTTTTCATGTTAAACCGTAACTATGGATGTTATTGCACATTATTTAACAGTTTAAATCGGTTTTTAAGCATATTGATCCATTATCCATTTGGCGATATAATTAAGAATGTTTCATTAAAACAGGATTGTTTGTAGAATTTCGCTGTCCACGGAAAAAGTTTTTGGTAAATATACTAATACATTTAAAATTAAAAGGATATTACTAGTTTTTGTTGGGTTTAAAGATATTTTTTTAGCGTGATATGTGCAAAAACAAACATACAACATAGCAGGCATGAGGGAAGCCATAATAAAACTTCACAATGTTGAAAGATTGTCCTATAATCACAGATAATAAATCTATACAGATGTCTCATTCATATGGGAAGTTGTGTCCTATGAAAATGAAATCGAGCTAAAAAAAGGGCTTTTTAAAAAGCTGCAAGTTCTTACAAAGAGCAGAAAAATCATTTTATTTCTTTTCGTTTTTGCTCTTGCCACTCGTCATTCACACATGAACGAAAGAAATAAATAAAAAAAAACAATTCGCCAATTTCAACTTGGATGGATTGCGATTTGCCAAAGGCATCATACGTTGACGTTGTCCAATATAACTGGTTTGCTTGGGTGTGTGTACGTGTGATTGTTATTTTTGTTGTAACTTGTTATGCAATGTAAATTAAATGGTGGTAGGAATATAATTTTTAAGATCACGAGATCGAAAGTCCATGAAGGTGGAAGCGCTGGAGGGGGTGGGTATGACGTTGCACCACACTATAAAAGTGAGTGGTATTTGAAGCACGAGGTGTTAAGGGCTAATACATGTTGTGGGGTTGAAGATATGCATATGTATGTATACGAGAGCAAGAGCAATTTTCCGATTTGGATTTTTGTCAAATTTTGTGCTCACAACATTAAGTACCTACAAAATTTGATAAATTCCCAAGCTTTGAGCAACATCGAACTTACTCGGAAAATGTATATTTACGAGTAGGTACGTACATATTTGCTCCCTTTTCTTTTAAGTTATGTAAAAGGGAGTTTTTAAAACTATGCGCAATATATTTGTATATACTTACTTACTTACTTAACGGGCTCGCGACCCGTGGAGAGTCTCTGCTTGAGACACTTCAGCCTTCCATCCTCTACGATCCCGGGCACGCTGCTTCCAGTTATCCAGACCAAGCACTCTGGCATCCGCGATAGCTTGGTCTTTGAAACGTATGTTCGGTCTTCCTTGTCGTCTCGAATTCGAGGGCTGAGATTCGAAGATTCTCTTAGCTGGAGCATTGTTGTCTATTCGCTTGATGTGGCCGAGCCAATGTAGTCGACGTATTTTGGCTTTTTGGACTACATCCACATCTTGGTACAGCTCATAGAGTTCGCGGTTGTATCTTCTCCTCCATTCGCCCTCCTCGCACACAGGACCAAAAATCCGTCGAAGAATTTTTTTTCGAAGGAGCCCAGAATTAGCTCTCTCTTCCTGCTTATTGTCTAGCACTCGGCGTCATACAGTAGAACTGGCAGGATAAGGGTTTTGTAAAGCGTACATTTCGTCCTTCGAATAAGGAGTTTTGAAGCCAATTGATTTGCTAAACCGAAGTAGCAGCGGTTTACTATGGTAATTCTTCGTCCGATCTCCACTAGGGTGTCATTCATGGAGTTCATGTTTACTCCCAGGTAGCTGAACTCCTTAACTACCTCGAAATTGTTGCTATTAATAGTGACGTTTTCTCCTAGACGATGGACAGATGATTCTTTGTTTGTTGATAGCATGTACTTGGTCTTGTCCTCGTTTACTTCCAGGCCAGCGAATTTCGCTTGTTCTTCAATCGCCGTGAAAGCCTCTTTCAAGGTGGTGAGTCTCGACTTGAAATTCATTGGTCTTTTCCAGGATTTGTCTCAGTGTGAAAATGTGGTCTATAGTCGATCTGCCGGGCCGGAAGCCACACTGGCACGTGCCGATTAGTGTGTTGCGGTTTGAGACGTTCACACAGTACGTTGGAAAGGATCTTATATGCGACATTAAGTAGGGATATGCCTCGATAGTTCTTGTAAGACATAGGATCACCTTTTTTGTAGATGGGGCATATGGAGCTGATAGTCCAGTCGTCGGGCATGCTTTCTTCCACCCATACTTGGATGATGATTTGGTGCATACGCCCTACCAAAACATCGCCACCGTATTTAAAGAGCTCGGCTGGTAAACCATCAGAGCCTGCAGCCTTGTCGTTCTTAAGCTTTTTTATAGCTAAGCCAACTTCTTCTATACTGGGTGGTGGAACTGGTTCTCCATTGACTGGACGTGGGTTCTCTTCTTGCCCTATCACTCTCTCTACATAATGCCCATTTAGCAGCTGCTGGAAATGCTGCTTAAACACATCTACTATTCCCTGTGCTTCGGTGACTAGGTTTCCTTCGGTGTTTCGAAGAGCTTGTGTTCCGGTTTTGAAGCCAGCAGCCAGTTGCTTGGCTTTCTTATAAAACCTCCGGATGTTGTTTCGATCACGAGACTCTTCGATCTCCCTAAGCTGGGATGCTGCGTAGGCCCTCTTTTTTCTACGCAGGATGTTCTTCTCTTCCCTCCTCCTGGCTCGATACTCTTCCCTTGCTGCCCTTGTTTTGCGCTGCAGCATTTTCTTGTATGCATCTTCTGTCACCTTTTTCCTCTAAACGCATTCATCATCATACTCGTACCACGGGCTCTTTCTCTGGGGTGGCTGGTACCCTAAGGTGGTTTCGGCTACCTACTTGATGATGTCGCGATACTGGCACCACTGATAGTTGGCGTCTGTGGTAGGTGAGTGCACAATGGAGAGTTTCTTACTCATTCGCTCTCTGTAGTCTCTGGCTACTCCAGGTGTGCTAAGGCGTCCAACGTTGAATTTCTTTTTCTGGGTGGTTCGCAGCTTCTTCTCGTTGGAAAGTCGAGCTCTGCATTTAGCCGCAACAAGAAAGTGGTTAGAGTCAACATTTGCCCCTCGGAACGTGCGCACGTCGAGGATGTTGGATGTGTGCCTTGCATCAATTAGCACATGGTCGATTTGGTTGGCGGTTCGACCGCCTGGAGAGAGCCAGGTTGCTGTGTGGATCCTTAACCTTGGAAACCTAGTGCTAGTTATCACCGTATTACGAGCTGCTGCAAAATCGATTAGTCGGTAGCCGTTGTCTGTTGTTATTTCGTGGATTATGTGCTTACCAACTAACCCGCCAAAGATGTTTTCCTTTCCGACTTTAGCATTGAAGTCCCCGAGTACAACTTTGACATCATACTCCGGACAGGCTCCGTAGGCTTCATCCAGGAGCTCATAGAACTCCTCATTGATGGGTTCTTCAGCCTCGTCAGTAGGGGCGTGTACACATATTAGGCTTATGTTTTGGAAGGTAGCTTTGATGCGGATCACAGACAGGCGATCACTTATCGGTTTGAAGTCAATGACTTTTGACCGGAGCCGATTTAACACGACGAATCCGCATCCTAATACGTGCAATCTTTTTTGGCAGCTGTAATAGATATCGCAATTTTTTCTTTTCATGCCGCCTGAAACAAGAGAAGTGCCCTAGTGAGAGGCCACTCCTCCCCCATCTCTCGTCCGCTGCCCCAACGACTATCCAAAGGTGTTGGTTACCCAATCTCCAGTCAAGGTACTGACACCAGTCACCAACGTGGAGGTGAGAGTAGGAGTTGGTAGTGAGAGTCTAAAGTTAGAACGCTTGTGCTCTTATGTAATCGCATCACTACCCTTAAACCAGTAGAATATTTGTATATAAAGGTCGAAAATTTCCAATTCCGTGACTAGGGGACAACGCAGTAAGGCACGGTCGAATATATGGTAGTGCGAACAAGTGAAATGGGATCTTGGAGTGCAGCACCGCAGGAAACAGCTGGCGAAAATCGCGCTAGGTGGAAAGGCTTGTTGATTGAGGTCTTGGTCCACCCCGGGCTGTAGCGCCACCTAAGTTAGTAAATATATTGGAAATATTTTTCCGACAGCCATGAATGAACCATATTTAAACTAGCAATATCAATACTATCTAGAGTATGATTTTGTTCCTTGGAGTAGGGACTTTGTTAAACTAGACTGAAGTAGCACCAGTTGCCTAGGCTTATTCTGGTGGCAATCTTCGACAAGGTGTCATTTGTGGAATTTGCATTAACCCAGAAGAAGAGGAACTCCTCTAAAGTAATGAGTGTTTACAGTGCAGTGACAAATTGTACGGTCAGTGCCACCCTGAAGTGTCTACATCAATGACGTGTCCCAATAGCTGGACAGATCCTTATTGTGCTAATACCTGTCTGCGGTTATATAATACGAGTATTTTAATATGAGATTGAAAAAAACATATTATGAGAGCGTATCTATTTGCTGGAATCCGGTAGGGGTTTGGAAAAATCCTGAGGTTTTGTTTCCAAGCTAATAGCGCATCGCAAATTTTCTAGTGTGATGCGACACAACCGGATAAGTTTTCTTGGGACCCCGAATTAGGCCATCGCATTATAAATGGATGCTGTCACAAGCATAGGTGGTAGGTATTCACTTGGAACTGGCTAGTCCTTTCCAACATTTTCCAGACCGGAACGTTTTACACGTTCACAAAGTACACTGAATAGAATCATGTAGCCGACATTATGCAGACATGTCCCTCAGCAGCGGGGTTATCCATCGTCATCGAGCTCGTCTCTATAAATGCTGTCATAGGCAGCCTTAAAATCGATAAGCCGGTGGTGGGTATCGATCTGAACTTCTAAGGTTTTCTTCAGGATCTGCCGGAGTGTGGAAATCTGATCGATTGTGGACTTTCCTGGCGTGAAACCGCACTGATAGGGACCATTCAGGTTGTTTAGGATGGATTAAAACAAATCAATCTCAGAAGAAACATGTTTTTATCAGTGGTTTTGTCAAATGAGTTCGGACTTGGCCCCGTGCCACAATTCTAAGTCTTTAGAACACTATTCCATATAGAGAATGAAAAAATAAATAATTAAAGTACAGGTGCTATAAAATTGGTTTTTTTGTAAAATAAAAAGTTAACTATCTAACACTGCTATTATTTTACACACAGGTGTATATGCACTGCAGATTAATAACACGAATAATATTTTGCTTATCAAACTGCAATTACAAAATATAACGAAATATTCAACTTTTCCCGCCTCTTAATTGCTCTTTTTTACATGCATTTACAGTTAGTCTATGAAAAAAACATTGCTTTCGCTGAAAAACCGAACGGCTAGGTTAGATTTTGCAAAGGAACACAAAGATTGGATCATCTCACAATGGAAAAAGATACTCTGGAGTGATGAGACTAAAATCAATACAATGGGTTCCGATGGCAAACAATATGTTCGACGACCAATTCAATCCTAAGTACACCACAGTCACACTCGGACATGGAGGAGGAGTATTATGCTTATTATAGGATTACCTCAAAATGTAATACTGCCCTATAAAGAGACAGAAATGCCAGTAACTTGGAAATTTATGCAGGATAACGACCCGAAACATACTGCTAGGTCAACAAAAGCATGCTTTCAGAATGATTCTGTGCATGTCATCGATTGGCCGTCATGTAGTCCAGACCTAAATCCAATCAAAAACCTTTGGTACGAGTTTAAAAAAGGAGTTAAAGAGCATAAAATTAGCAATACAAATGAATTGTGTGCAATCGCAAGGACAGCTTGGAATGTAATACCACCGAAAAAATGGCAGGACCTAATTTTGTCAATGGGTTATAAGGCCATGATCACTGGCGTTATCGATTGCAGCGTGAAAGGACGTGTTTTTTTCTAACCGCATAAAATAGAACAAATTTTTCTTTGGCGATTCAAGTCATTTTTTGTTGTGATTGGATTATTAAAAATAAATTCATTTGAAAGTGTGTAGGTACGTTTGTCATTAGTTTATAGTAACAATTAATGTTGACAACGATCCTAAGTACACTTCTCGCCTTATGAAGGGTTATCTTAGCGATCAAAATGTCAGCGTCTTAAAATGGCCAGCCCAGTCTCCCGATCTAAATCCGATCGAGAATCTGTGGGACAATGTCGAACATTACATTGAAACAATAAAACCGCGAAACGTATCTGAGTTATGGAACCAGATTCAAATCGCTTGAACATCTATTCCTAAAGAACGTTGTCAGGCTTTAATGCAAAGTCTTTCAAGAAGATGTGCAGCTATGCTAAAGAATAACGGGTTTCCGACAAAATACTAACTTCTACATTGTGTCTAAAAGGTATTTCATATTTTTAATGCAATGCAATATAATGTGCTATTTACGAGTATGTGGCCAGGCTTTACAAATGAGGGTATAACTTTTTTATTTTCAGGAAAACAAACTCATCTTTTCGTGAATTAAATGAACTTTTTGAAAGCTAATAAATAATACAAGTCAAAAGTTTTTGTTTTGATTATATTCTGAAAAACTGCCTTTTTATTGATAGAATTGCAAGGTGCTATTTACGCGTCCACCACTGTATATATAACACTTTAACATTCAAAGGCTCTTCAGGAGATCGAAAAGGTGACGTAGCTAGCTGGCGCTCCCCACGTTTCTACTCGTAGATCCACAAAGTAAAATTGCAATCCATTGAGCCAAAAACCAGTATTCAAATTAATCGTATTGTGATCGAAGTAAAGAACATTCCAATGTTTTGCAAGTCGGAAAAATCAAGGAGTGAACATTGGCCCGGACTCGGACCAAAACCTCATAGCCTTGGCACGAATCCGATATCCCGGATGCCAAAGCACAGGAAAGTTCGTGGAATGGCTGCGATCGCAAGTGAAGCCCTATAATGCTAGATTAGATTAAATTGAAGAGGGAGATGGGGCTATGTACCCCCAGCTGAGGCCTGTTGTGATTTCCTCAGGTAAAAGCTCACCCATGATGCCTGCATTTTTTATAAAATCGGCTATTACGTTGTGTGAGCTGGCAGTAATATCTTCTGCACTAAGGTATGGCTTACCTAGAAGACGTAGACGTGTTCTGCTTAGTTACAGGGTTACAATTTAGTCTGCAGTGATCCCTTAGGAATCCGGTTACTGCGTGTATCTGCGTGTATCTGAGTTGGAGTTGTTTTCTTCTTTTGAAAGGGTGGATAAAAATGTCTTGTCTTTCCTATTATCTTCAGTTTTCATGCAGTAATGGAGCGTTTATGCAGCCTTTTATGGAGCTAATTGTTGACCCACAGAATGGTCGTGATAACGTGAATGTTGAGGCCGGATCTTTAATGCCAATTCGTCCGCTCTTTCATTATCATCAAAACCACTCTGACCTAGTACTCAGATTAAATGGACCCTATTGGTGTTGGCCAGTGTTATTAGAAGTCTAATAGAGTCCCAGACAATTTTCGAGTTTATCTCAAAACCGTACCCCACCGGTGAATCTTTTGTAAACACAGGTTTACTCTGTTCCCAGTTCTGTCGATCAGGAACGTAAGCTTGAAGTTATGGTTGAAGTTGTACTTTTTCATACAGGTGTCCATAAGAGTAATTCCTGAGTTGGTGTTTGACAAAGCCTCTTTCTGTATGTGGCGATGAAGAGGTGGGAAGTTCAGCAGAACCTCTAATGTTACAGTGGGTGCTGTTCACATTCCACCCATGGTACACACACAGGCTAGTCTTTGAAGTTTGTTTAGTCCAGCCTGTCCAGTCCAGTCCTAGGTCTGTCTAGCAATTTCTGTGTGCATTGGAAAATGGAAATTTGTTGTTTGTGGCCCACGTCCGCTGCAGACTAACATCACCTTCCCCTACGCTCCACCAAAAACGAGATCTTTCTGCACTTCGTTATCCATCCGGGGCGGAGCGTTAATATTTATTCGCTCTTTATATCTTAGCTACATCAAGCCAATTGTGTGTGTATTTTTCTGACCAGGTTGATGTCGCTGTATAGCTTGTTATATCTTCTCCTCCAAGTCCTCAACGTAAACGGGACCAAATTTCACCTGAAGAATCTTGCGTTCTAAACGACCAAGGAAATTTTTATCTATCTTTCCAAACGAACATGCTTTTCCGCCTTAGAGTAGGACTGGCTTAGTCCTTATTGTATATAGAGTGTCCTTAATATTTCTTGACTCAATTACCTTCTTAGACCAAGGAAACAGCGATTAACATGGGATACCTTTGCTTTATTTCTGATTGTATTGAAGTCGAGGTAGAAAAAACTCCTAAAATCCTCAAAGTTCTAAATGACTATTGTTATGTTCTGACCGATTCGTTGATGTGAGTTATAGATTTGATTCAAGTTGTTTTATATAGTTTGAAGTTTGATATTCACAAAATTAATAATGTTACGATATGTCCTGCTCCGATAATAATAGGATTCGGCGGTGAAATATTTTTTAATTAAAAATTTCTCCGAGCTCGCTTTGACCTATTCTTTCGGAAAGCCTTTCCAACATCTTACTTTCTAAACATTTAAAACTAACATACACCTGAATCTCACTATTAGTGACTATTAGCAAATATACGAGTATATATAAAGGATGCACTCTCTGAGCACTATGATAGAAAATAAAAGCAGAGCTAGTGACATGAGTGAAATCATGTGCTGCCCACTCTATGAGCAATGGAAACAGGATTATCATTTTCGTTAAAAAAATAGTAATAAATAAATAAAGAAAAAAAAGATGCTGAGAAGCGCTTGATCAAGGCCATGGAAAGATAATAATTCACATCATAATAGTAGAATCACATTCGTTGCTGAAAGGAAGAATGAATCATTCATTGTGCACGGTGATCGACAACAACTTGGTTCACCCAACCGAAAACTGCTGATTCTTAAGTTAAAGACTAATAAATACGTTAGCGTTGCGTACAACACTATATCAACAATCTGATATATCATTATTAGAGTGGCTTTACGCTGTATATTCAAACAGGGACACTGAAAATTATTTATGCTAATTGAGAACAGAGAAATAAGCTAAATATTATTTCGCACAGCAAATTTCCAGTCCTAGAGTGTAGCGCGAAAGCACGGACTTCATCTAAAATGAGCGCAAAGCCTTTGATTTTTGGTCACGTTGCATTAACGGAATTTGAAGAAGATATAATGAATTGTATGTGCTAAACGGAGACATTTATCTTATCAGAATTCATTTCATCGTTTTCGATGGTTAGGACCGGTTAAGCGAATGAACACTACCGGTTTGGATCGGAATGTCTTCGAATCTTTTCCGAAGAGACAATGCGGTCATGAAAATGCTCGCTTTATGTGGTACGCTCTAGTTGAAGGAGACATAATCTAACTTGGTCTGATTAATTATGTTAATGAATTATGATTATTATGATTAATCTGTAGCAGGAGCGCTATCATAAGTGACAGGATAATGGCATAAGAAGATCACGATGTACGAACCGAACCTAATTTCAGATATGTATACAAAAGTATATGCGGACAGACCACAATAGCGCTTTACTCTTCCGTTTATCTGACGTTACAAGTTACGAAAGTCAACTAAAATGTGGATTTGCGCTTGGACCTCTTTTTGGTATTCATAAAGAAGATCGTAATGCTCCTTAAATTGACTTCAACTCAAACAAAAACTTGGAAATGTTTTGCTTGCTATTGACAGCTAACGAATACAAATAAGCAAAAAAGTAAGTTTTCGGAAAAAATCGCAGATGTTCTTCTGCGAATAGAATATTAAATGGCAATGGCTTACGTTGAAGCGCAATTGTATTTTGGCTATTATTGTATTTGTATAGTATACTATTTAATATCCAAAATATTAAATACTTTGGTTCTGTCGTATCACACAAAATTAACGTGGGTTGGCTTAAATTATGCCAAATGTATCATTCAAGTGCAACAACATCAGCCTGCTTTCGGCTTCATTATCGACGTGCTCAAAAATAGAGCGATATGTTAGAGATATATAGGTTTTTTTCTTTAAGCAATAACGACAGGAATTTAAGTCAAAACTCATTAATCATTGTCAAGAATAATTAATTACATCACGTTTTGGATACTACTTCAATCATATGGCTTCCTCGTTCGACACAAAAACTCCTGCGGATTTAGTTTAAAGTGTCACAAACATTGCTTTGAAGTTGACAGCCGTAATTTCTTGTTGTCCACTGTGAGCAATCGCATCAATCAACGGGCCGACAGCTTTTTTCTAAATTTATCTTGTTGAATGTTGGTTGCCGTTGGGTAAGATACTCGTGTGGCTTCTGCTACTTCACGAGCTTGAGTTCGGCGATTTGCAAGAATCATGTCACGATTTTCTCAGTAATCACCTTGTCATAGTTGGTGAAGGATTCCCATCGATACTGCTCTTTTTCCATTATATTAAATCAAAACCAACCGATGAATCAAGCTGAAGATTTGTATTCCGTCACTTCAAAGATGGTAACACTCAGTGGCAATATCAACGTTCCTTAGCAACGCCACCCACCATTAAATAAAATTCAATGGACCATTTCACGATATATTGTTGTTATTGACTGAAGTCCTCAGTAAGTCAATGATGTTATGGGTCCGGTCCTGCTGGAACCATATCTTGTCCTGTTCAATTTTATCCATATTTTCAAAGAAATACTCACTGTTCATTTGCGTTGACCATTGATTTTATTACGAGTCTCGGCTTCATTTGAAAAAAAAAAATGTCTGATTAGTCACCTGCGTGAGGACCACAACAGTGCGCCTTTGCAGATATACTTGAGTTTCACGACCCTCTTCTGCATTTGCCTCACTCCAGAACCAAGAGATGTATGTATATGTGAAAACCTTACTCAACAGTATTCAAAATGTTCCGGCACTTCTTCCCAGCTGCCTCCAGTGGGGCAAACGAAGTTAACTGAGGTCCTCTTCCGCGTGTGTGCGCCACTTAAGGTAAGGTCGTCCTCTATTGCATTGTCTCTTTGGGTTACAGTCGAAATCTTTCCGGGCAGTAACGTTGGTGTCCATGTCACCATAGGTGAACTAAGCCGGGATATCCAAGTTTTTTTTAACGAGATCGGTATCGCTGTACAGCTCGTACAGCTTGCTATGGACATGTCTACTTTGTTCTCTATTGAAGCAAACGGGACCGAAAATTACGCGAAAAACTTTTCACCCGATGTTGTGTGTCCTTCTTTTTTGACAGCATATATTTAATTTTTCCTTAATTGGCCGCTAAACCAATTTTTACCTTTTCTGCTTCAACAGTTGCAAACTCTCAATTAACAGCTCGCTGTATTCTTCCCAAAATATCAAGGTATATTGTTAATGCCATATGCTACTTCCATACGCATATGAAAAGACTTTTGAGAGATGGTTCCTCTGGAATAGACTTGCCAGTTTTCCGCAATTATTTAAAGAGCGTTGTTGAAAAAACCACGTGACAACAAGTCCTTTTCTGACATTGAGCGTCTCGATTTAACCATTAACTACCATAACAGAGCCGCGTGGATTATCCATCGTCATGCTTTGTAGTCGCATGAGCTTAGCATGAATTTTGGAATTCCTGTTTTTTTTTTTTTAAAGATCTGCGTAATGTGAAAATTGACTTTCTGTTTTAGACAACAACACAATAAAAGCCGGTCAGATGGTTCACGAAGGGTCTTATGACGTATTTTATTCTTTTTCCCCTTTTTTTCAAAGACAGTCGTTGGAATTCGATCCAAGAGAGGATGCCCCTTCACTATCCTTACAGACGAGAATTCTGAATGCGCGTGGCTTACTTTGATTTCTAATCCACCTGCCACAGTTAAAATGTGGTTTGAGCAATTGAATATTAGTAAAAGAAGCCTATGTGGTGAAGGCTGTTTACGCGTTAATCTTGGGAAAAGAAAGATTTGTGTGAAATTTTTTCCACACGCACTAACCGACGATTAGAAACAACTGTGTGGATGCATTGAATATGCTGACCAATACGTTCTGGCTGGATCTGCCCCCGGGCGAATTCTAACAATAATACTCCATATGTTGAAGACCACCAAGAAAAGACATCGTTTTGAAGACTTGGATACTGTTCAATTGACACCCGGTAAAGTGCTTTCAGCGCCCCTTGGTGTCATTTTTTTTACTATTACGACTAGACTGATTTTTGACAGCTCGTTGGCGGGATAAAATTCACAAGTAAAAATTAATTTCGGTGCGAAACAAAACAAATAAATTAGTTAAAGAATTTATTTTTGTCTGAATAGAATAAAGTTGAAATGTCGAGAAAAAATACGCGAGTTTCGAAATAAGTGCTTGTGAAGTGTGTAGACGGGTTAATTTGAAGAGAATCGTGCTTTAAAAAAAGTAAACAAAGCACTTGTGAAACACGAACAAATTGTTGTGTTGTTACTTTTCTATTAAATATTTAGTGAATACTGTGTAATATAGTGTCTTTTTGTTATATATATATATATTTTTTTTTTTATACATTAATTATATGGTTAAACAAATCAATAAAATAGTGAAATGCTGCTGAAAATTCGCATAGTTGGAATACTACACATGTGTATGTATATGCATATACTCATAGCAGAATATTTTGAAAGGACTATTTCGTTTGGTGAAAGTGAAAGAATACTGAAAGCTGGTTGTAATTACTCTCTTGCACTTGATCCTGCTTCAATTATAACTTAAAAACCAAACCAATTTGCACCAACTTTTCAGTTTCACCAGCAGAAACATTCCCCTTGAAATAATATTGCTGTAACATTAATAGGATTCCATTTATGAAAACTTTAAGTTGCATTTCACTGTCTTTATTGACTTGTTTAACAATATATTAAATAAACACTTTATACGAGGGCGGGTCAATAAGTCCGTGACTTTTGGAATAAAACACAGATTTTTTGATAAAAAAATAATTTTATTTTTCAACGTAGTCTCCCTTGAGCTCTATACACTTTGTCCAACGCTTCTCCAATTTTTTTATCCCTTCCAAAAAAAATGATTTGTCGAGGTCCTCAAAATAGGCCTTTGTTTGCGAGATGACTTCATCATTGGAGTCAAATCTTTTTCCACCAAGCCATTTCTTCAGGTTTGGGAACAAGAAGTAGTCGATCGGAGCCAAATCTGGAGAATAGGGTGGATGAGGGAGCAATTCATAGCCTAATTCATGGATTTTTGCCATGGCAACTGCACATGTGTGCACCTTTGCATTGTCTTTTTTCTCCTCAAATTTTCTCCTCAAATTAGTGAGTAGTCTGATAAAAATAGCTGTCAAACACAAACTAACTGACGCAGCAAGTTTAAATTTTGACAGGAGTCAACTGACAGATGCCTGTTGACAGGAGCAGTGTTGCTGTTTCAGTAAAGAGGTCAGAAATTCAAAAAGTCGCGGACTTATTGACCCGCCCTCGTATTATTCACTACGAACTTAATATCGAATAAAGAAATAACAAGAAAAACAATTTCTTCGCGTTTAACAAATGCTTTGTTTACATTTTTTAAAGCACGATTCTATTTAAACTATCCCATCTAAACACTTCACAAGCACTTATTTCGAAACTCGCGTATCTTTTCTCAACATTTTAAGCCAACACGTATTTGAAAACAAAAATTTCTTTAACAAAATTAATAATATTATTCCGTACCGAATTTTCACTTTTCATACGAATTTGCTCGAGCCAAAGATCTGTCAGAAATTTATATAGTCGATATAGTACAAAAAATTTCCGCAAGAATTTTCGTTCCGGGTGTCAATTAAATGTGACGAGATTGCTGCTACAAATAAATTTTCCAATGGCCTTGCAGAGGCTTTATTGAATATATTGAATATCGATTAATAAATGTTTTCCTACCTCGTTTTTCGTTAAATCAGAGTGGCAACATTTTAAATAGACCTATACCTTTTATTGAGTGTTTTTAATACAACTGCTTAAATATAGCTTCTCCCTTAAGTATAACTCATCTTGACGAAGCAGACTTCCATGAACGCAACTCAAGTTGACGTTTTATCCACACAAACAGCGCCCCCCAAACTTTCCACTTTCAACGAAACATTCGAAGCAAGGCACTAATTCGCTGCAAGAGAAAACCTTTACCGTGCGAGTAGAGTGAACGTGAACGTGAATATTTTCTCGGCAACCATCTTTGAAAAATACTAGAGAAGTGAACAGTTGGAATTTTTTCACATCAAATTTGGAAAAATGTCACTCTTATCCGCACGTTTGGCCTCCTCCGTGGCCCGTAACCTGCCCAAGGCTACTGCACAGGTATATTTCAACAAATTTTATTCAATATTTCTTGTGAAAAAAGTGTTTAAATTGTCTTTTTTTTCCATTTTTCTTTCCCATTTTGTTACATCGCCCATGTCACTGTCATGTCGGATTTTTCACATTTCAATCTTCCGGCTGAGCTAAAAGAAAAAAAAAACGAATTAAGTAACAAAAGTGTTCAATTTTATATTTATCGGATAAATGTGGTCATCAGGTTTTCATTTGCTTTCGATTTGGTGATGGGCATTTTACGGAGAAAAGTTACGCAACGTCTTTACGTACCGAGTGGGTTCTGAATCGGATCGGTCAATTATGTAACATGTGATCGGGGGGAGGTGGAAAAATGGAATTTTCTGTTCCAGCCGAAATTGTTGGGGGAAAAGTCCTTCAAATTTGAAGATATTTGATGTGAAAATTGTGAATTTTTCAGAGGGGAGTGTGGAATGGTTACATAACATTTGCGGCAGGGTGATACAATCGTTGTTGCTGCTGAATTGAGGTTAGGAATCAAACCCGTCCTAAAGTGGCTGGACTGCCGTGTGCTACTGAAATTTGTCCAACTCGGAAGGCTTTTGATACACAATGGATGGTGTTGTACTCATTTTATAAAATTGCCTCTGTTGAACTTACATAAGTTGCAGGTTATCGACGACTTTTTCCTATTTTTCTAGTCTTCCGTTCAAGTGCAAAAGCATTTCTATTGGTTTAAAAAACCCAATTTGATTCATCTCTTTAATTTCAGAGTATTTCAAAGGAAATCAGGTGGACGCCGAAAGAACTTGGAAAAGCGTCGATCTTTGTTGTATATTACATAAGTTGGTGGCTATGTTCGGTGGTTGTTGTGTCGAGGAAAACAACAATGCGTACACTGTTAATTGGCTGGGTATCGATTTTCATATTTTACGTAATTGGTTGAATTTTCTTTATGGTCGCCGAATACCGAGTTCTTTCCGTCTCTAGGCATTGCCCTAAAAACAAAGAGAAAAGCCCATATACATATTTATCGCTTTGCTCTAGCGAATCTTATAGAGAAGTCGAGCAAGAATTTTATCGTAACAATGAGATCTTTTCTCCGGTCTTTTGGTTATGTGACAAGTCGACACGTTCGTGCGTCTCACGATCAAGTTTTTCTTAGTTGAAGTCACAGTTTAGGACATTAAATATGTCTGCGGCGAAATCATTTTCAGCTCTTGAATTGGTCCCTTTAAAATTGGGCTTACCTCGGAAAACTATTCGTTGTTTTTCTATGATGACTGCTTCATCATGCGCAAAAGACAGTAGCTTTCTCTACTTTAGTTTATGTGTGGCTACAGTTCGGAGTTTTTATGCTTAATGTGGTCTAGCACTAATCGCCTTCAGTTGCGCACACCAAGTTGAATGAGGACCACTTGACCACAACACCTAAGGTGAGGTCTGTCTTTAGCTTTGTTCCTCCGGTAGGGATTCGAAGACACACCCTCTGAAGCGGTGATGTATATTTTCTCATTATGATGATCCATCGGAGCCGGTGAATTCTAACTCTTCCAACAAAGTCAATGTCTCGTATAGCATTCGAATTCCGTCTGTGTGAACTGAAAATCATACGAACAACTTTTATCTCCGTATTTTCGGTCGGTTTTAGATAAAATCAATGCTTCTGCACCCTACAATAAGTCTTATACGGTGCTCCCTTCGTTGTGCGTGAGAGGGGCTTACTTCTCGGTTGCTTCGTTGGCCCACTGCGATTAACGAGGATAATTAAATAATAAAACTTTTGGTGCTAAGTTTTGTTTCTTGCCGACAGCTTACATTCATTTCTCACTGAACCCATCTTTGCTCATAAAACGTTCCATAAACAGCTCGCTGATTTCTGGTCACAATATTGTCTGCGTATGCCAGCAATTGAAATATTGTGCCAAATTCTCAAGTATGCTGTTGAAGAAATCACACGACACCGCGTCGCCTTGTCGAAATCCTTTTTTCACATCAAATTCCTCCTTGGTGCAGCAAGGGTTGTCCGTTGTCACCCCGCACGTACGATTTTGGCAAGGATACTAAAACTTGACATGTCGCTATATAGCTCATCTCTGGAAGCGCAGAGCGGCTTTAAAATCAATAAGCAGTTATCATTTTGAATTGTCTGGGCTTTTCTAAGATTTGCCTTAAGGTGCATATCTGGTTGGTGTTGAATTTAGCAGGCGTAAAACCACATTGTTAAGGACTTTATCAGATTGTTGATATAAGGCTTCAGGCGCTCAGATAGTATGTCATTTCTATTTAGTTAGCGTAGTCTGAGGTTTGGCGTTTTTAGAATCGGATAACTGGGTATACTAAGGGTTGAACATATTTTACTGATGATTTTGGATTTGAACCCCATCCCAATGATCAAATTAGTGACGTAGTCTAATAAGAAGTGGGAGAGCAATACTGGTCTTATCGTAAACATTTTTAGATTGACGCCACTGAAGGTTGCTACGATTTTACTAGTTACAGCCTACCGGTCATAGTCGTAGCTAGCTCTTTTGTAGAAATAATTGCTGTTTTGTTAGAATCATGAATCTAGTTCGATGAATAACACTTTAGGATCTTAGAGTTTTCTCTGCGGGTTGTCGATTCTACTATACTTTACACGATGCGAAGAGAGAATGCCTATCTTTCCATCATGTCCAATTTCGAGTCAATTGTTTTATTCATTTATACCAGACTTGAGTTTATAGTGTATTCCACCAACTTCCATTGTTTGGAAGCAGAAAATAGTCGCAGGGGGCTAAATCTAGAGAATACGCTTGATGAGGAAGCAATTCGTAACCTAATTCATGCAATTTTGCCATTGCACTTGCGCACTTATGCGCCGTTGCGTTGTCTTGTTGGAAGTGAAATTTTTTCTCGCCGAATGCGGTCGTTTTTGCTTCAAATCGGCGTCGAATCGGTCCAACAGTTCTGCATAATAGTTGACATTGATTGATTTACCCTTTTCAAAGTACTCGATGTGAACGATACCGCGCGCTGTTGTCTGTTGGCCGACAGACGCACCTTGGCCTACTTCGGCCTCGCTGTCTCGACTGTTCGTTTGTCTGTGGTGTGTTATAATGAATCCATGTTTCATCCACGGTTACGAAAGGGTGCAAAACTCATTCGCGTTGTGATTGAACATCACCAAACACTTCTTTGAATATCTGAAATCACTGATCCATGTGACGAGCCTATAGACCCTTCAAATTCGCGCACTGTCATAACGCGGTGTGGTAACCTCAATTGGGCGACCAGAACGCTCGGCGTCACTTGTGCTGGTACAACAGCACCAAAATTGAGTAAACCAGTGGTGGATGATTCCAACCGATGACGAAGAGTCCCCACAATACTTTTCAACAAATTTGAGTGATTGTGTTTTTGCGCAAAAAAATAGTGTTTAATGAGCAGACGAAATTCCCTTTTTTCCATTTTTACGAAAATTCTCGTAGGCGTCTGTTTCGAATTGCTGTCACAACAAAACAATTTGACGGATCTGTCTGAAAATTTGGGTGCGGCCTTTTGAAGGATGCTTCTTGACAACAACACGTTGGATTTGAGGTGGGAACGCCATCTGTTTTAATTTTCAAGGACTTGTTATTGGAACAGCTTTCTTTAATCCATCAGCCACCATTAGATCAGTTCCGATTTTGGTGATCTTCACGCTTTCACTGTCGAGCATATCTCGAATAAAATGAAGCCTGATATTAATGTGCTTGGTTTTTGCGCTATAATTTCCATTTTCGCACAGGTCTATTGCCCCCTTGTTATCACAATTGCCGTTGAGAACCTCGTTTTTGAGTTGTTTTAACGAAATTGTTTCTTGACATGCACTCGTTAGCGCCATGTATTCAGCGCTCAGCTGTACTTAATGCAACTGTTGGTTGCTTTTTACTTTGCCACGAAATAGCCGCACCTTGCCAAATGAATACGTATCCAGTGCATGACTTATAGTCACAAAAATTCGATCCCCAATCCGAATCAGAATAGCGACAAAGCTCGTCGTGTTTGCTATCTCTTTTGAATACCAGCTTGTTGTTCAACGTACCTCTTAAATATCGTAAGATACGTTTAACTGCTCTCCAGTGAGCACTGTCAGAATTATTATTGAATTGGCTCACAATTGCGATGCTGAACGAAATGTCGGGCCGCGTTCATTGAGCATAATAAAGAATACTTCCCACTGCTTCTTGATACGGCACTGATTCCATGCTCTACTTCGTTTGACGGTGACATTTGTTTCGTGAGTTTTTGATTTGGGTCTTTTGGCAATTTAACCGGATCACAATCAAACATATTAAATCTTCGTAAAACTGCCTCCGCATACTTTCGTTGATCACACCATTGTCATGATTGTACTCGATATGTATACCCAAAACATTGCTCGCGCTGCCCAAGTTTTTCAATTTGAAATGCTGCTTTGAAATGTCGATTTCAATTGCTCTTTCCATTCCAAGTTGTTGTAAAATATCAGCAAATCATCGGCATAAACCGCCACAATTACCATGGAATCGCCATGCGTCCGACTTGCATCGTACAAATCCGGCCTTAAGGAATACCTCCTTCAGTTTGATGTTCCATTGCTTGTGACGACATCCATTTGATCAATTTTTGGTGCATTCTTAACTTCCATTGCCATTAGCAAACGAATTGATGAATATCGTACCACCGGAGAGAATGATTTCAAAATAATCGATCCCTTCCTTTTGGCTGCAGCCTTTTGCAACCAATCGTGCTTTATGACGCACGGTACTTCGTTTGCTATCGGTTTTCCGTTTAAAAACCCATTTATTGCTAATTGTTTTGCATCCATTTGGCAAATCAACAAGACTCCATGTATCATTTTATATCAGCGAACGATACTCTTCATCCATAGCCGCTTTCCATTCATTTTTCTCACCTCCACTTAGCGCTGCATTTACTGAAACAGGTTCATTGTTTAATTCCGTGTTTTCATAAGCTAAATATGCAAAATGTTGTGCTTGATCAGGCTCTGGCAAAGGTGACCAAAGGTCACTATTATCGTTCACGCCTACGTTGCCTTCTGGTACATATGTTAGCGCTGCCATCGCCGATCGCTTCGTCGTAGTCATCATCAATACTGCTTTCCGCTGCAGCATTGTTTTGGCCATGCTGTACGCCATTCAATGGATCATTACCAATAAATCCATTTGTATCACTGTCAAGGCCATGATACACGCCATTTTCAATTGGAATGATGAATTGAACGCAAAAGATTTGTTATTAACATTTAATTTTTCAAAATCGTTACCATGTTCAATAACTGTGACATCTGTCGCTGCCAATCACTTTGTTGGTTTCACGATCAATCAATCGATATTCCTTTTGGTCTTCACAGTACCCAACAAAAATCAGCTCACGCGATTTCGCATCGAATTTTTGTCGTGTTGCCTTTGGTACCATCGTCATGTCCGACTGATGTTCGGTTTTTCGCACACTTCCATCAGTGATTTTCTGCCAAAACGTTTTAGGTTGTGCAATTTTTCATATAAGCCGCGATGTTCATCGCCTCTGCCCAAAAATTCTTTGGTAAATTCTAGCCCTTTCAGTGAGTGTACGAATTGTCCGTTCTGCTAAACCATTTTGCTGTGGCGTTTTAATAATTGATGTTTGGTGTTGAATACCATGGTCGTCGAGATATTTAGCAAATTCTTTCGAAATAAACTCTGTGCCATTATCACTGGGAAATTTCTTGATTCGATGTCCAGTTTGCTTTTCAACCAAACGTTTGAAACTACAAAATCTGGCCAACGATTCATTTTTGTGCTTCAACATACCATATACACAAAAGTTCGACGGCTAAAATCATCGACAATCACCAAACAAAATTTACTGCCACCAATCGATGTACAATCCATTTTACCTGCTAAATCAGCATTCATCAATCAATTCCAGTAACTGTGTAGCTCTTCAACCATTTTTAGGGAATGGTTTACGTGATTGCTTGTTTTCCTTTGCAGCATGCGACACACGCTTGCTCTTTTCATCACCTTCATACGATACACCAGTTACACCACCGTCTCGCATATTTTTCAAATACTACGGCTCCATTGACTTATCCGAATCGATTGCTGCTAATGCCACTGCACTTGAGCCATTTAATCGATGAAGTCGGTTTACCAACGATGCTGTTGCTAGCAAATTTCCATTGTCATCTTCAATCGCAAAACCCCTGGAAGTAAAAACAACTTTTTTTTGTTTAGCAGCTATTTCGCTTACCGAAAGTAAATTTGTAGTCAGCTCCGGCACGCAGAGTACATCTTGAATTTGCACATAATTTGACATTCTACCTCCATTGGCTCATTATTTGCTGCTCGAATCGCCGGTATACCCAATTTCTGTCTCCAGTTATCCAATCGTTGCGCATCGTTAAGTGTCTCGTTGCTCCTGAATCGATGTACCAATCGTCACGATGAAAATTTCTACACAAAAACACTGGGGCGACTCTTTGCGAAAAAGGCTTTAATGATTTAATGTCATCACTTGATAGCTTTTTTCCCGTACTTTCCATCGCCATAATCATCGGTTGGTACTAATCGCCTAAGCCAGTGCATACAAATATTGCCAACCATTCGTCTGGCACATCGAAACCAAACATACGGCCAAAGCAACGAAAATGTGGTTCGGAGATATGAAGATCCAAGTGCTTGTCATTCAAGCAGTCCTCAGATCTTAATCCTATAGAAAATTTGTGGCGATTTGTTAACAGAGAACTTAATAAGACCACGAAACCAAGAAACTGTTTTGAGCTGTGGCAAAATGTGCAAACGATTTGGTATAATATCCCAAGCACACTTTGTCAAAAGCTCGTTGATTCCACGCCGCGTAGATGTAAGGCTGTATTAAAAACAAAGGAAGCACAACAGGTATACCCTCCGTTGTTGTGGGATTTACTGCATACCTTTGGTATTTGAGATTACAAATCTCTAGTTGCTTCACGTAAACGTCTTTTTGTATATTCTTCGCTATTCTGCTTCTACATGAATCCAACACATTTGCAATAATTGGTGGAGAGCTTCTGCGGAACGGTATTTAGGCTGCAGAACGGTATGAGAACTAGATGTTGAAATAGAAACCAATGATAGTGCACACTTGGCCGATGGATCTTCTTCAGCTTTACGAGTTTGTCTTTTGGAGTTACGTTTGGAGAGTGTATCTTGGGGCGCTGTAATGGTCATCTTAGTCGTAGGATTATCGTAATTTCAAGAAAGGGTGGTAAAAACATCTTCACTAATCTGTTTCATATTTATTCAATTAACAACGATTTGCAGTTACAGAGTTGAAGAAGCGATACTTTCGAAAATGTGCCCGACCGATGCTGGTTTTTATCTCTCAGAAGAGAAGCGAAGTGGTTGGTTCGTTGTTCGTCGTTCGTTGCTTGAAAAAGTCTACATCTACGAGTCTTTTGTTTTGAAACAGCTGGGGAAGCAAAAATGCTTCGTTGTCATTCCGCATGCTCTTAGCATCTTCTAATAAATCATTTGACAATAACTTAGGCAGTAGCACCAGTACCTTAGCATTTTCCTTTTTAACGGAGAGTCGACAATACTATCTTCTTTGCCTCCAGTTGCCTCACATGAGCTTGCCGGCTTTCCTACCAAATTCGGTTTCGTTGCGACGTTCAGATAACGTTTTACGGTTGTGATGGTTGTCTGACAATATCGCTACTGCCTTCTGTCAAATCCGAGCTCGACAAATACCTCCCCAGTAAAGGCAAACCTCTGACCGGGTGTCAGGCAATGTTTCTATGAGTGTCACTTCCAAACGTTGTTGGAATCTGTCAAATTTATTGTGAATTTATCTCTTACGAATTTGATGGACTGGACGTGTTTGCTGTCTAGTAACCATACGGTTTTTTCCTATTCCAGAGATAAATAAGTTCGGGTTAAGATATGTTTTTGTCACATTCGGTTTCTTTTTTCCTTTTAATCTTACGTTATTGGGGCAGATTTAATGAAGTATAGTGCTATTCAAAGCAGTTTGCCAACGGCCACATGCGCAAAGAGAGTAAGAGAATGAAATTGCATCGGTGTGCACTTCATCTTCCTTTTTTTTTTCTTCTCTCAGCAATCATTTTCATATACCACATATGTATATCGTTGTAAGGTTCATTTTTGTAAAAAAAATTGACTTTTGAGAGCAAATTTAAGAGCCCTAGCTGTTGCAATATAACATTTTCATCACTACAGTATCAGTTTTTCGTGTTCCTTGGGTCCCCTATTCTTTCGATGTTGTTACTTCTTTACTAAAATATTTTTTTTAAATTTATTTGATAGGTTGCCTGCAAAGCCGCCTACCCAGCTGCTTCTCTAGCTGCCCGTAAACTGCATGTCTCATCACAGGTGCGCAGCGCTGAGATCTCTTCCATTTTGGAAGAAAGGATCTTGGGTGTTGCCCCAAAGGCTGATTTGGAAGAAACTGGTCGTGTATTGAGCATTGGTGACGGTATTGCTCGTGTCTATGGCTTGAACAACATCCAAGCCGACGAGATGGTGGAATTCTCTTCGGGTTTGAAGGTAAGCACTAACAGACATGATTTAACTGCAGCAGTTGAAATAATTTTTCTCGATTTGAATTCGATTGTTGTTTTTTTTATTTTGTGACAGGGTATGGCTTTGAATTTGGAACCCGATAACGTTGGTGTTGTCGTCTTCGGTAACGACAAACTGATCAAACAGGGTGATATTGTCAAGCGTACCGGTGCTATCGTCGACGTTCCAGTTGGTGATGAGCTTTTGGGTCGTGTTGTTGATGCTTTGGGTAACGCAATTGATGGTAAAGGACCAATCAACACCAAGGATCGCTTCCGTGTGGGCATCAAGGCTCCCGGTATCATTCCACGTGTGTCTGTGCGCGAACCTATGCAGACTGGTATCAAAGCTGTCGATTCATTGGTACCCATTGGTCGTGGTCAGCGTGAATTGATCATCGGTGACAGGCAGACAGGGTATGCTTTCAAAATTTTGTTCACTTTCATTCAGAAACTAAACATGGTTAATTTCGTTTTTTTTTTGTTTTGTTTTTTAGTAAAACTGCTTTGGCCATTGACACCATCATCAACCAGAAGCGTTTCAACGATGGCCAGGATGAGAGCAAGAAATTGTACTGCATCTACGTTGCTATTGGTCAGAAGCGTTCCACTGTCGCTCAGATTGTGAAGCGTTTAACTGATACCGGAGCCATGGACTACTCTGTCATTGTATCAGCTACTGCCTCTGATGCTGCTCCATTGCAATACTTGGCCCCATACTCTGGCTGTGCCATGGGCGAGTATTTCCGTGACAAGGGCAAGCACGCCTTAATCATCTATGACGATTTGTCTAAACAAGCTGTGGCCTATCGTCAAATGTCTCTATTGTTGCGTCGTCCACCAGGTCGTGAAGCCTACCCCGGTGATGTATTCTACTTGCATTCACGTTTGTTGGAACGTGCCGCCAAGATGTCCCCAGCCATGGGCGGTGGCTCATTGACTGCTTTGCCTGTTATTGAAACCCAAGCCGGTGATGTGTCTGCCTACATTCCAACCAATGTCATTTCTATCACTGACGGTCAGATCTTCTTGGAAACCGAATTGTTCTACAAGGGTATCCGACCAGCCATTAACGTCGGTTTGTCTGTATCACGTGTCGGTTCAGCTGCTCAGACCAAGGCCATGAAACAGGTCGCCGGTTCCATGAAATTGGAATTGGCTCAATACCGTGAAGTAGCTGCCTTCGCTCAATTCGGTTCCGATTTGGATGCTGCCACTCAACAATTGTTGAATCGTGGTGTTCGTCTGACTGAATTGTTGAAACAAGGACAATACGTGCCAATGTCCATTGAAGATCAAGTAAATGAAACCATCATCCAACACCAATTAAGCAAATGTTTATTGGAATGTCTTTTTCAATTCCTTTTAGGTTGCTGTCATCTACTGCGGTGTTCGTGGTCATTTGGACAAGATGGACCCAGCTAAGATCACAAAATTCGAAAAGGAATTCTTACAACACATCAAGACCACCGAACAAGGTCTTCTTAACCAAATCGCTTCGGAAGGCAAGATCTCCGAGACTGTAGATGCCAAACTTAAGGACGTTGTCACGAAATTCTTGTCAACATTCAGCGGTTAAATTGTATTTCACCGTGTTCCACCGTCACCAGTAACACCTTCAAAAGAGCTAAGTCTTACACACTGTCATCCCGTAAGAAGAGAAAAAACAACAAAATAATTTCTATTAACTTAAGAGTACGATTTAAAAGTTAAAACAAATAAAACAAAAAAACAAAGAAAAAAATATAAAACGAAATGTTCGAAATCATTTAAAGATAAAATTCCCTCTTCATATAGTAGTCCTCCATTCTATTTCCTTCCTCATCAAAGTCTACAACAAAACCAAACACATGCCCAACTATGTAGAGCTAGAAAGCGTGCTTTTCAACAATTGAAACAGTAACAACAAAGAGCGAGCGAGTCACTTGGTAAAAGCATCATTTTTAGTTAAATCATAAGGAATTTCATTAATCTGTTCGATAAACTAACGAATTACAAGAAAGTGAATAAAAGAAAGTTATATACCATATGTACATAAACCTCTTGAATTTTGCGTTTTGTTATCTACGGTGCGGGTGAGCAATTGAGGGACGAATGTTCAGATGATGTACTAAGCTGGAAAGTAATCGACGGCCTGTTCTTTTTCTGGTCGCCCACG
The DNA here is from genome assembly GCA_949129095.1 of Volucella bombylans. Classification (NCBI taxonomy): domain Eukaryota; kingdom Metazoa; phylum Arthropoda; class Insecta; order Diptera; family Syrphidae; genus Volucella; species Volucella bombylans. The sequence goes on along the minus strand of OX422141.1, from coordinate 200,868,616 downwards.
TGCCTAGTTTTTCTTTTAGTAGCGCGCGCTCAAGGGGTTAAAGTACCCTTAAAATGGGCAAAGGAAAATTAGGGAGGGAAGTAGATAGGTACCGATGTACATTGGTTTGAAATGTCTGAATATTATAATGACTAGGAAATAGAGAGCTCGGCAGGGCATTCCACAAGCGAGTTGGTCGGCTTTGGAATGAATCACGATATTTCAGAATACGTTCGAAAGTGGGCTTGAGGGTATACTGAGCATTCTGAGCATTTTTAGCGAGACGGGTGTTACGGTTAAAGGTTTGAAGGGGGCGGAATGCTACTTTCAGTGGAGCACTGATGGTGTTAATAGTGAGATACGAGACATTCATGGATAATGGCTGGGTGTTTAAATTTCGCTTTAACGACAGCAGACAGCATTGTGTTTTGGAAGCATTAAATTCCACTCTGTTGATAGTTCCCTATTTGGTTATGCTGTCAATATTGAAATTTAATGAGCTTAACATACGCTGTCGTTCCCGTTCTACATCCGAAGAGCAGGGACTTGAGTCCGGAAACGAATATGAAAAGTAGAGAGTACTGTCGTCAGCAAAGAATATATTGGATTAGAGATGACAGACAAGAGATCATTGATAAAAATTAAAAAGAGTGTCGGAGACAGAAAAGAGTCCTGGGGCACACCAGCATTTATTTTGTGAATATCAGTCTTGAAACCGCCCAAGACAACTTGAATTGAACGTTCGGAAAGGTAATTTCTAATCCATTGAAGAAGACAGTATTTGATCCCAAATGCACGCATTTTCGACAAAAGAGCCTGATGCCAAACTCTGTCAAATGCCTTAGAAATATCAAGTGCAACTACCTTGCTTTCGCCAGATTGATGTACGCTTTGGTTCCTGCTTTGTACTCCTGCTACTACATGAGTGCGAAATTGGATTCGTCCTATTGAGGATTCGACGCTTTCAAGTGTAGGAGGGGACAAAGCACAATCTGGGAGTGTTGAACTGGCCGCAAAGTGTGCAGCAAGCAGATTGTCCGAGAGAGGGCTTTGCTACTCAATTGCGTTCTTAGCCCAAAGAAACAGCGGTTGGCAAGAGTTATTCTTCGTTTGATCTCAGCGCTGGTGTCGTTATCTGTATTTATAGCGGAGCCTAGGTAGACAAAGTTCTTAACGTTCTGCCCGAGACGTCGGTGTTGGTTGTCCTTGTTGCTTGAGAGCATATACTTGGTCTTGCCCTCGTTGACCGCTAAACCCATTTTCGCCACTTCCGTCTCAATACTCGCGAAAGCGCCACTGACATGACGCTGCTTTCTCCCGATTATGTCAATATCGTCGGCGTATGCGAGTAGTTGGACGGACTTTTGAAAGATAGTGCCTCTTGTGTTTGCTCGTGAGTTTTGCACTATTCTTTCAAGTACGATGTTGAAAAAATCTCATGACAGCGCATCGCCCTGTCTAAATCCTTTCTGGACATCAAAGGTCTCGGTGAAATCTTTAGCATGCATTCTCCATCGTCATCCTGCACAGACGGACGAGTTTGGCAGGGATGCCGAAACTAGAAATTGCTCTGTATAGCTCGTCTCTATAGATGCTGTGATACGCGGCCTTAAAGTCGATGAATAGGTGGTGTGTATCGATCTGAAGCTCATGGGTCTTCTTCAAGATCTGCCGTAGTCTGAATATTTGGTCGATGGTGGACTTTCCTGGCCTGAAGTCCCACTGATATGGACCTATCACACCAGCGTTTTTATGAACATCAGATAAGATCTTGTATGCGATGTTAAGGAGACTGATGCCTCTGTAATTGGCGCAGTTCAGAGAGTCTCCTTTCTTGAGAATCGGACAAAGGTTCCATTCATCGGGCATACTTTCGTCCGACCATATTTTATAGATGAGTTGGTGTATGCTCCTTACCAAGTCATCGCCTGCCGCTTTGAAGAGCTCGGCAGTCAGGCCGTCCGCTCCAGCGGCTTTGTTGGACTTAAGCTTAGATATAGCTATCTTCACTTCGTCCAGGTCGGGTGGACGGAATTGTTGGTCATCATCGTCCAGATTGAAAGGTTGATTCTGCCTGACAGCGGCTGCGATTCTACCACGATGTTACCTTGTATATCTCTACAGGCTTCGGTTCGGGGTTTGTTTCCGTGGCATGTTATTTTTACCTTTTGGTAAAACTTCCGAACTTCCTGGAGTAGCATCTCTCAATTTCCTCGACCACGGGCTTCTCATGCTCTTTCTTCTTCCTCCTGAGAAGCCAGTGTTCGTCTCACCTCTTCCGCTCATAGAGCTCATGAGCAGCTCTGGTCCTTCTATGCAGCGCCGCTTTATATGCATCTTGCTTAGCTGCATGTGCTTGCCGGCAGTCATCATCGAATCAGGGGTTTCATTGTGGTGGACGAGTGAAAGCCAGCACATTAGAAGCGGCACCTCTGATGGCGTTTTGGCAGTGTTTCCAATGGTCTTTTATGCTTGATGCTGGCGGTATTGGACCCCTTAAGATATTAAGAGACACTCGATTGGATAAGCTGTCTAGCTGTCTGTGACGTCGAATTTCCTCACAGCATTAGTTTGTCTTGGCGTAGTTTGTGATATCTGCAACCATACCTTGGCTACAACAAGTTAATGGTCCGAGTAGATGTTGGCTCATCGGAACGAACGGACATCCATAATACTGGAGGAGTGTCTTGTGTCGATCGCAATGTGATCAATCTGGTTGATTGTTGATTGATCAGGAGCTCTCCAAGTTTCCTTGTATGAGATGTGGGAACCGCGTGCTAGCTACGACAATGTTTCGCCCCGCCGCAAAGTCGATTAGCCTGATCCGTTATCGGAGGTGGTGTCGTGCAGGCTATATTTTTCGATCGTTCCACCAAAGATACCCTCTCTTCCTAGCTTTGCATTAAAATCACCGTGGACAATTTTAATGTCATAGCTAGGGCATTGCTCGTAGGTCTTGTTAGGCGTAGGTCTTGGTGTCGTCATCTTTCTCCTCTGTGAGGGCATACGCGCATATAAGGCTAATATTGGCGAATTTAGCCTTGATGCGAATTTCAATTTTCAATTTCAATTTCAATTACAATTTTATTTCAAGATAATAACTATATACTCGTAATATTATAATAAGTTATAAGAACATCAATTAGTTGATAAGTAAGTAGAGTTTAAATTAATTAATTTAATAATTAAAATACAACTTAAACGAAGTCTGGGTTCTATTAAAATATGTGATGTATGATGAAATAAAAACACACTTTGTGGTGTAATACAACCAATTGCAAGCGTGTGACTAATGAAAAAAATTAAAAGTATAACTATTAAAGCCGAATAGCGGTGGTGGATAAGGAAGAAATAAACAGCGAGAGTGCACCGAATGAAAAGGACAAGGAAGACGAGACCGTAAAAAGAGAAAGATAGATTAAAAGTAAAGTGAAAACGAAAATATAGAAGCAATACTCGTAAAATGTAAATGAGTAGAGCGCTAAGATACTACTTGAAGAAGAGACTCCACTTCATTTCTTGAAAGCAGCCATACTTTTAATTGTTTTAAGAATTGGTTTCCATGTGGTAAAAGATTGCCTATATCAGACGGCAGTTTATTAAAAATATATGGTGCTGTAGAAGTTAAGAAACGTCGAATGTGCTCTTTGCAAACTCTAGGAACATCAACGTATATATTCTATATCTTGTAATGTGAGTGTTACCAATTCTGATAAAGAAAACCTTAAGCACTTTGTAGATAAAAAGATAACGTAGCGGTAGTATTTTTGTTTCTTGAAAAAGTGGCAGCGAGGATTCATTGTAGTTTTTGCATGGCAATGCTCTCATTATTTTTTTCTGTACTGTAATAATAGGACTTAGGTTACTTTTGTAAGCACAGCCCCAGCATGTGAGACCGTACTCAAGTCGAGATTGAACCAAGGCATAATAAATACCTAGTTAAGAGCAAAGTATGCGGGATAAGCTTGCGTAGGTGAAAGATTTTGTTCAAGGATATGTATCACATTATTTTTAGAGACATGATGTGTGGCCTCCAGTTTAATCTGCTGTCAATTATAATTCCTAGATACTTATACTCCTTCACAAAATCAAGCATAAAGCAATTGTTAGTGCAATTAATCTTGTCACAAGAAATGTCATGAAAAATAATACCTTCAATTACTTCATTCAAGGTGGTTAGGAAAAATGGACCGCCTTCGACTTTCTGCTAAGGATAAACTGATGGTAATTGAGGCAGGTTCTGAGCAGATCTAGGTCATAGATAATTTGATCTCGAATGGTAGCTAGAGAAATGTCTGCATATGAGAGTGCTATGTCATCAGCATAGTCAATTAAATGACCGTCAACAGGTAGGCTAAATATAGATTTAATATAAACAAGGAAAAGGACTGGTCCGAATACTGACCCCTGTGGGACCCCAGTATTCGGACATGTTTCTTCCTTGCTTACAAATCCATTTACCATAACCATCTGTTTTCGATTAAGTAAATATGACTTAAACCATTCCGAAATATTACCTCTAAAACTCGCCTTACCGAGTTTCTGTATTAATAAGTTATGATTTACAAGATCAAATGCTTTTGTAAGGTCAATAAATAGTCCAGCTGTTTTTTGGTCATTGTCTAAGGCATTATAAATTCGCTTCAAAAATACAACAATTGCATCTTCAGTACACTTGCTTTTCATAAAACCGAATTGAGACTTATTAAAGAACCTAGTCTTTTCAAGAAAGCTAAGCATTTTAGTTACGATGACCTTTTCGAAGATCTTAGAAAACATCGAGAGTAAGCTTATTGGCCTGTAGTTATTAGGATTACTTTTATCGACTTTTTAAAGATCGGTATAATTAAAGCGGTTTTAAGGCAATTCGGGAATATACTGTACTGGAAGAGTTCATTAATAATATGACTCAACGGATTTATTATGTATTTCCCAACCTTTTTAATAATCATATTACCAATACCATCTACTCCACTTGAGTTCGTAGATTTTAAACTGTTGATAATATTGAGAAGCTCTAGATTGCTAATGGGCCCATAATAGAAGGAAAGTTGACTCGATTTGTCAGTTAATAATTTTATATTGCTGCTATTGAGTTCAATAGATACACCTGGTTTACATTTTTCAGCAACATTTTTGAAAAAATCGTTTAGACTGTTGGTCATATTTAGGTTGTCATTGACGATTTTATTGCCAAATTTGAGGTATTTTAACTCTGGCTCTTTTGTGTTTTTGACAAGTATGTCATTAAAAATACGCCATTGCTCTTTTGGATTATGCCGATTTTTGGCAAATTTATTGGTATAATATTCAAGTTTTTGCTTGTATATGAGATTACGCACATTCGATTGCAAATCTTTATATTTATGTTTAATTATAGGTTCATTCATTTTATTCTTATTTTTTGCATAGAATTTATTCTTTTCTTCAATCTTAAAGCAAATCCTGTCAGTAATCCAGGGTTTGATTTTTTTAAATCTGTTCTTAATTGTGGTGATTTTGCATTCATTAACGAATTGCGTAAGTTTTTCCACAAAAAATGAAAATGCGTTAGAGGGATTTTCCGATCTACAAACATTGCTACGAGGCGCTCGCTCACATGCCGGAAGCTCAGGACTTCTTGTAAGCAAGCGCTGCTTTTGCCATCGATAGCAATCGCCGTAATAGATGTCACAATTTTTCATCCTCTTTTTGTCCGGCCCATCCCATCGCATTTCTTGGATGGCGGTTATGTCTGTTTTGCAGCAGTCCAGGGGCTCCGCTAGTTGTTCGGCTGCACGTGGTCTATTAAGGCACCTAACATTTCACGTGCATATCCGAAGCTCATTGTCCTTTAATCGTTTGCGTGGGTTGTCAACGTTGTTGATGCTTCGTAACTTAATTTTTTTTTTTTAAATGACCTGGCAGTTACCCCGGCTCCACAACCCTCAACCTGGAGGACCAGTTCCATTTTTTGCCCCTAGGACGAGGGGTCGGTTACACCGACGCCAGTAACCCGTTGCGGGATGTAAGTGCTGCCGTTGGCCCATATAGGGCTCGTCCGCCACCATCTCTTTTCCAAGACTCTGACTAAGTTTTCTACGAATACGATTAGTATTCGTTGCCATCCAAAGAAGCAGCGATTGGCAAGAGTTATTCTTCGTTTGGTTTCAGCGCTGGTGTCTAAATTGATAGTGGAGCTTAGGTAAGCAAAGTCCTTAACTGCCTCAAATTTATATCTGTCGTGGGTGGCAATCTGTTCTATTCTGGAGACGTCGGTATTGGGTGTCCTTTTTTGTTGACAGGTCTTGCCCTCAATACTACCGAAAGTGTTGCTGTCATCTGTCCTTGATGTTCCGGTGTTCGTCTCTCCTCTTCTGCTCATAGAGCTCGTGTGTCCTTCTATGCAACTGTTGCTTTGCATGAGACTTGCTTAACTGCATGTGCTTGTTGGCATTCGTCGTCAAACCAGGGGTTTGATAGCTCTCCCACTCTGACCAACAATATATTCTGATCAAGTTTAACTGTAGCAGGTAGAACATATGCCGTACTCTGTCAGAGCTCTGATAGAGCGACAAAAATCATCGCAATCCAATGATCTAGCGCCTAAATCGTCCGGGGGTTTGGTTAGTATGTTATGCCGGTTGAGGCTTGCAGAATCGTGCACAAATGATTTTTCGTTATACAGTGAGCGAAATTCATTTATACGCACCTTTTTTTCTGATTTTTTACATTTTTTACATAAAATTGCTTTGGCAACAATTTTTTTTTTAGAAAAGTGCATATACTAATTCTGTATTTAAAATAAAAAACCATCATAATCAATCAAATCTATTAAACACTATTTATTTAAACAAAATCACATTTTTCGCTACGAAATTCATTTATACGCATTTTAAGAAACTAGTAAAAAATATAAATAAAACACATTTTAATTAAAAAGAAAACTTGTCAGTATTTTGTGGGTCTTCCATTTTGTTGGATAACGGCAAATATCCTATTCGGCATGGAACTTATCAGTTTGTAGATGGTGTCCCATGTGCGCTTAATTTCTTCCTTAAGAGCCCGGATGTTTTCAAACTGATCACCGTTTTTATAAACCTATCGTGCCCTTATACCCCACAGATTTTCTATGGGGTTAAGGTCAGGACTGCATGCCGGCCAACGCAGAACTGGGATGTTTCGCTGTCTCAACCATTCTTGGGAGAATTTGGAAGCGAAAACAGCTGCGTTGTCCTGTTGAAAAATAAAGGCAAGGTCATCAACATTGTCTTCTAAAGACGGAATAAGCGCTGTGTCCAATATTTCACAATATGTTTCCGAGTTCATTTTAGTTGGAATAAAACACAATTGCGCTTTTCCGAAAGAAGAAAAAGCTCCCCAAATCATTACACTGCCTCCATGGTAGTTCCTGCTTATTCTTGGTGGATTGTTGTGACGTAAGTCATGCCAGTAAGAACTGAAACCATCTGGTCCATCAAGGTTAAACTTCTTTTTGTCAGAGAATACAACTGTATTCCATTTTTCGTCCCAAGTCATATGCTCTGGCAAATGCTAATTGAGCTGTTTTATGATGGATTTTCAGAAGTGGCTTTTTAAGCTGGTTTTTGTATACCACGTTCGGAGTACTCCATAAAATTTGTTGAACTTGACGCTTTGTTATTGACAAATCGAGATGAGCAACAATTTGGCCTGCAGTCATCTTGTTTTGGGTAGCTTCGATTACAATTCGGTTCCATTCTCTTCGAGTTATTTTACTCCAGCCTTTTCAACCACCATTCTTTCCATACGAATCACCTTTTTTAAGGAAATTTCTGATAAGCCCTTCAGAACGATTGATTTCACGTGCAATTGCCCTATTGTAAATGCCGCGCTCTTTTAAGACCGTTATCTTAATCTTTACTTCCGCTGTTAAATATTTTCCTTTTCCCATTATAGATTGAAATATTTATTTCTCTGAAAATCAGTTCTAAGATATTATTTTTTGGTATTTAAAAAAATGTGATCTTTAACCTTTTTTAACTTTCACTTCAATTTTTCCACAGGAGTCAATCAATTTCACTGAAATACTAAATGCGTATAAATGAATTCCGCGCTTTATCACAAAAAGATGCCGTTATCAAAACTGGTTCTTAAATCTACAATACCGCTTAAAAGCTAACGGTCGTGCAAATATAGATTTTTTTTTAAAACCCTTAAATGATCTTTAAGGATCTTTTGCGCTTAGTACATCGTCTCTGGTTCATTACAGAATCTTAGGATCTTTGGCCTTTAAATCTTACTGGCACGTAAAGTTAGCCACGGAAAGGAAGGCTTAACAAAGCATACTAATTGAATCGCATTCAAAAACTTTTTTTATTTTGCACATCAAAAAACCCGACAAAGAAACAACACTGCTATTTTTTTCTCGGTTGTTTTTAAAGATTAAATTTAAATAAATCAGAAATGAATTAATTTTCCTAATATGAAAATATATTACTGTTTATGTTACCAATACGCATTTTTAAAAGACTCTGTGGTTTTTATTTTTATTTTCGGTTCACTCTTCTTCCTTAGGAACACTGCTATTTTTGTCGACAATATATCTAGTCAATCCTGTATTAAAAACAAAACAGCCCTTCTGGAGCCCTTACAGATGTATATATACAAATGTCTCCCAAAAAAGAAATTCAAACAAAGATTTGTAGGCCCCTTTCGAAGAACCCTACGATGCAAATATCTTACACCTGTTGAATTTTAAACATTTCAGTGAAAACTGTGAAATATACATAGATACTTGAACTGGATTTGTAGGCACGTCCTCCGAAATCCTTAATCTTGTTTAATATTGTAATGGAGACTGACCCTCTTCTCGTTCCTATTTGAAATTCATAATGGACATGCCTCCTTTATTCACATTAACACGTGGTAAACAAAATCAAACTATTTCATTACATTGCCCTTTCCATACCAACTCTACGATGAGTGTAAACAAAGTTATGTATGTCGGATTAACTATATATGTTTATTTACTACAAAAGCTTTAGATCAATTGATGAAGAGAATATGCGCGGTATGGTGGCACCCATGCCAAAGTTCCAAAACGAACCCAATTGATAAATCGTATCCTGGACGCTAGCATCAGTTGCCTTTTGATTCAATCATGTTGCAGTTACAATATATAAGCTTTCGACACAACTTGTTGAATGTACTCAAGCCATTCTGCATGCCACGAAAGCTAATCTAATCTCTCGTAAGCTGTTTGGAGAGTTACTCGTACATGAGAGTTGTTGAAACGTTACCTCAAGAGTGTGTGCTTTAATTTGTTGATACGAAAAAGATGAATGAAAAGTGTCCATGGTCACATGCTTACTACATGCTGCTCCTTTAAGGAAACAGGTAGGTCTTAAGGGGGGGTAAGGTTAATTCGCACAAAAAAAGGCATGTTTTTGTGAATTTTTTGTGACGACACAAAACAATATTACATTAAAGTATGACATTCGGAGAATATTGTATAAAATTTTCACGAAGAAAAATTTTTAAAATACGGCATAGCAGCCATTCGGACGTGTCTCGGAAAAAAGTAGAATTGCGGTGCCCCTCATAACTTGGTGCTGGATCATCCGAAATCAAAAAATCAAAGTTCATTCGTTAGATAATAGTTTTCCCCTAGGTAACGCTGGAAGGGTTTTTCGAAATTTCAATTTTTCACAATTTTGAAAAAGTTCTCCAACGTTACCTCGTAAATTATCGTGTTCAGAATTTCAAAAGGATCGGCTCAGTAGTTTTGAAGTCTCTGAAAACGTGAGTTGTGGGGAAAACGCTTTAATGAAAATGGAGCTAAAATGATGCGAAAATAAGAACGCACGTCTACGTCTGCTCGACAGGATACTTACTGCTATACTAAATTTTATACTCTACACTGACAAAATATACGGTACAGGTATAAGGAGGTTTGTACTTAAGTTGAAATTTCTATAAATAGATCTGCGGGGTAAGATTAGGTATTGTATAGAGAGCGAAACATCTGCCAGGGTCGGGTAGGTATTAAAATCCGACATGTATAGAAATACTCGTAACTTCGTCAATTTTGTTCCAAGCGACTTGAAATTTTGACACAATATTCTTAAGATATAATGCATTCAAAAAAAAATTAATACTTTACCTCCCCTTAAAGGATACCTCAACGTAATAACGTCCTCAACGTCGTAACCAACTGTTGCTTTATAGTAGTCTAAATGAGATAGATATTCCATTTGTACTCTTAGGAAATTTCTTTGTTGATGTAAAGTGCTCTGGTTCCAGAACACATGACAAATGCACGTTCTGGAGAAATTCTCCAACGGGGGATAGAAGTAATATTGAGATCAGGTGAAATAAGCGGTCACGACGTACGCCGTAGGTTCGAAACCATCTCTTTCAATGATGTCAAATCTTTCGTCTGTTAAGTTGTCTAAGTAATATTAGCCTTTGTCGTTAAAACCATCCGTAAGGAGAAAATGCAAAAATTGACTACGACCTGTACAATACAAAGAAAAAGGGCCAGCCAATTTCAAAGGGCTTATACAGATTTTTAAGATACTACTGAACAGAAGAATATTACTTCAGTTTCAGTTATATTTCTAGGCAAAAAATACATACGGACTTGCGAGAACTTTTTGATATGTACAATGTAGTTCAACTGAGACTTCCTCAATTTAGCGTGATATTGCACTTATCGGCTTCATTTTTGCAAGATGATTAAAGTCCATTTCCATCTGAGTGCTCAACTTTGACCTAGCCATCGAAACCGATGAATATTATCCCTTCCAATTGGTTACTTCTGTGATGTCGTTGCTTGACTTTTCAGTGGAATCCAGGTAGGCCACCTCCAAGCTAAAGATTGCCCTTGTAGCGTGCCAGAGTCTACAAGATACTTTGTCTTAGTCTTATTTATAAACTTACCCATCTTCTCTTTACTTCTGATTCATTACTAGCTTTGATAAAGTAGCGGGCGTTCGAATGTTTAATCTGTACACCGGACGTGTTTAGCATCGATGACAAAATTTTCCACAGCTCTATAAAACGGGTGGCTCGAAATGTGCCGAGACTGGCACATAGATAGCAACTCTAATATAATATCCATACGAACCTTCAAATGATGACATTTCGACCATTAGGCATTGAGATATTTAATTTTTAGTGACACAGCGTTTGATATTTGCTGCTAAAACTCAATAATGAAAATGAAAACTGTTATAAGTGGGCCCAAGTGAGCCTATTATGCCGGAAAACAAAAAAAAAAATCCATAAAATCATTTTGAACAACCTTAAAGGGAAGGTGATTGAGGTAGTTGACATCGTAGAGATATCAATCGACCGCGTACATCATATTTCACAAGTACGAGGGTTATCTGAAAAGTTTCCGACCGAACAGACATTTTTTCTCAAAATATTTTTTTTTATTTTTCTACATAGTCTCCTTGTAACTCTACACACTTCTCCCAGCGATGCTCCCATCTCTCTAACCCGTCCAAATAGTAATTGGTGTTTTTCTCTGCAAAATAATTGTTCACGAAGGTGATTGCCTCCTCATTTGACGAAAATCTCTGTCCTCCGAGCGCAGTTTTTAGATGAGGGAACAAAAAGAAGTCGCTTGGGGCTAGATCTGGTGAATTCCTGGATTTTCGCCATGGCAACCGCTGAGGTGTGAGAACACGTTTTTGATCTAAGGTAAGCAAACGCGGCACCCAACGCTCGTGCAGCTTTCTCATGCCTATATCAAACACGTTTTTTTGGACATTTTCATAACCTATACTATCTCTCTCACTTTAATTCGGCGGTCGTCTACCACCATTTGGTGAACTTTAGCAATGTTATCATCAGTGGTTGCAGTTTTTGGACGTCCCGAACGTTCCTCCCAAGCTCATAGGGCCACGTTTAAATTCAGCTGCCCAAAATTTCACTGTGGTAAATGATGGTGCAGAGTTCTCATACACAGAGTCCAACTCATTTTTGATTTGCGTAGGCGTATTGTCTTTCAAAAACAAGAATTTTCACTCAAACGACTGTCAACTAAAAACTGCGCCTCCAAAATGGCTGAAACTTCGGTAAGTAACTGTCAACAGATGCACAACTAGCATTCATTAGCTTTTTATTGACGAGTGCCGCTATCTTTACGTTGCGGTCAGAAACTTAACCCTCGTATCTGGGCATGCGAAAGGTCTGTTCGAAGCGGGTACAGGGCTTGCGCATAGTTGACCAAAAACAACAACGTGTTGAGCGCTGTTTGGAGCTGTTTAAGCAAATAAAAATAATTTGTTCATGCGGTATGTGACAATGGATGAAACATGGATCCTATTACCTGATCGCAAACCTCAAAGTTCCTTGAAGTTCCTGAGTTTAATTCAGGATCTGTCTTACAGTGAATATCTGGTCGATGGTGGAATTAAATGCCTCTATAGTTGGAAAAGTTTATAAGTTTTCCTATCTTAAGGATCGACCATATTTTATACTCGTAGATGAGCTGGTATAATTCTGAAGAAACTTTTGGTTCTTAGTTTAGTGTACGCAATCCAAACTTCTACTTGGTGGGGTGAACGAAGTTGTTGTCGATCATCGTCCATTGTTCATTCTGTTTGATAGCTAAATGTTTGCCATCTTTGCCGTTAAACAACCTATAGATGTAAGTAATCCTTTCAGATTGTCTGCACTGACTCTACTTTCGGTATTTGTGTACTTGATAATTTCTTTTCACTTTTGACAGGACTTTTGAACATTATTTCTACAGTAGTAGGTACCGCATAGTCCCACGAGCGAGTGCTTTTCTATTTCGTTGTTTTGCTTCCTGAGAATCCCTGTTTCGTTCTTAGATTCGAGAGCAGCCCTTGTGCCCTTCTTTCGAACGAGGGTTTATAGGCTTCCTGCTTCGCTCCACGCATCTTTCGACACAGTTTGTTATATCGGGTTTTCGTTGCAGTGGTCGATTGATATAAAAATTTGGTTTAATGCCTTGACTTATTTTCGGCTGGTACGAATCCGAATATTGTATAGCCCAAAGTTTTTATCCGTTTAAAATGTTTGTACACAACGCGGGCGAAGAAAATTTAGGGTGGAAGAAAAGAGGGGTACTGATGTTCTTAAATGTTTGCAAGTTATAACGACCAGGAAATAAAGAGCTCGGAAGGGGATTCCATAAGCAAGTTCTACGGCTTAGGAACGAATCACGATATTTTAGAGCACGTCCGAAAGTGGGCTTTAGGGTATACTGTTGAGCATTCATAATGAGAAGGGTGTTACGGTTGAAAGTTTCCAGGAAGCGGAATGGTACTGGCGATTTCAATGGAGTACTGTAGGTGGAAATAGTGATAAAAATAGTGATAAAAATAGGAGACATTACGTTGGTGTTCAAGGGTGCCAATTGACTGACTGATATTAATATCATCTATGAGTTTTATCGCACGGTTTTGAATACTATCTATCAGGTGCAGAGATGGATGAAGAGCGCCTGACCAAATATGGGCATTGTACTCCAATTTCGTGCGGGTGAAAAGCCTACAGTGCTAACTGGAGAGGTTGTTGATTTTAGCCCATGTTCACTGCAGCCCTTACCTTGCGTTTTAATCACCCTCCTGGGATATAGGGCCTGTATCTGCAATAATTTCCTGCTTATCGTTCAATAGTTATTGCATTTATAATTTATTTATTTATTTGTTTAAATAATTTACAAAATCGATTTATAAAATATTTATATTGAAGACTTCAGGGCAGCAAGGCCATTTGAAGACGTTTTTGATTTGAAAGGCAATAAACAAAAGAAGAACAAAATATGAAGTGCAAAATTTACAATTTTGTTGTATAGGGTGCGTTCATGATGTGCCGGAATGTACGAAAAAATGTTTGGCTTTTTTCCCACGAGGAAGCTATCTCTTTATCTAGGACTGCTTTAAAGTTTTTTAAAGTTGGAGGTTAAGGGGTTCTTTAGCTGTGGAGTCTGCATCATGGTTGCTCTTGATACCCACATGGGTTGGTACCCAAGCCAAGATTATATCTTTGCATAAGTAAAGCACGCTTCTAATATTTTCTAATGACGCAGATTTATTGAACTCACTTTTTAGACGCTAAGGTTATCCGTGAATATCAGTTTCGTTACCGGGAGGTTTTTAGCTAGATTCAGACATTTTTCGATTGCAGTCATATCGGTCATATCGGGAAGTAGTCCTTGATGGATTGTTTTAGTTCTTCCACTAGAAATTAATTTCCGTACTGCATATGGCAATCATCTCGTTATGGAGCGCTTTGTATTCTTGATCAGTAGTGTCTTTTTCCCTGTGGTTCTCCAAAGTTATTATTGATTGGGAGCGTATTTCATTTCAAAGGTGGTGGAGAATTCAATGTTAAAGTCGTTGGCTGTGACTGAACTAGGAAGACAAACTTCGATCGTTGACAATAAATTTTCCATAAAACGTGCTTCCTTTGTTGCAGTATGGAGTGGGTGCAATGGATTTCCCAACGCTTTGCTTATACGACCTGTGGATCTTATCCTTCCAAGCTATTCAAAAAGCAAGTAGTCAGCTTCTCTTCGAAGCGAAGTTTTTGGAGTGCCTGTTGCTGTGCGAAAGCATTGGTTGACACTTTCTTCAACATTTTTCTTGGTGGTCCACATGAAGATCGTCAAACCATGTTGGAGAGATCCCATTATTAAAGTTTTAGCTAGTAGGATGGCGGTCTCAATGTGGGTCCTTTCCTTTTTGAGCAAATCATTTTAAGGTCTAGTTTAAGTTGATTGATTGTCGTTTTTATTTGCGAATTCCATTTTAAATTTCCAGAAAACAGAACACCGATTATCATCAGTTCTTTTTTGAGTGGTATTGCGAGATTCCGCAGGATCAAGGGTGAATATATGCATTTTCTCTTTCTGCAAACGTGGATCGCTTCTATTTTGTTTGATGGGCCAGAAGCTCCCCTTTCTTGCGTCAACTGATATATTGCTGGGTCCGTAGTTGGTTGACATGGTTTGGGTCTTCTGATGCTAGTGTATAAATGTTGTCTGTGTAAACACCGATAAACTGTAAGCCATATTGGGGGCTAGCAATCCAACGTATCAGTGTGCATTTATAATCTTCCCTACCAAAGGAAACAGATACAATTGATTAGCCTTTTATTTTCAGTTTTAATACATTTTTATTTTTATCACTTAAATTACTCTTACTTCCTAGACAAAAAAATGCTTAAAAATTAGCTTAACTTACTTACAAATAATCTTATTCTAACTTACTGGCCCCATGCGGGCACTCTAAGCTAAACCTATCACTTAAACTATGTCTTCCGATGTATCTTACAGTCTAATTTATTTTTATTTTAACATTACTTGACACTAAAACTAAGAAAATAAATTTCAAGCAAAAACTTAGTAAATGGACCTTGTTTTAATTTTTTATAAAACTTAAAATTAAAAGCCTACAGACTACCAACAAATAAATCTCAACCTACTTATCCTACTTACATTTAATGCATACATACATATATATATTTTTTTTCTTAAAATTTAACTTAAACCTACCTAAAACTATGTAAGCCGGCCATGGTTAAAAAAATTAGGCTGGCCCACCTTGCTTTACATGAAGCTATCTATACTGAAGGCGTTCGACGACGAATCATGCTCCCCTTCAACAAGCCACCAAAATTGTTGGTTCTTCCGAGGAACATCCCTCATATTGCGACTCCCTACCTCTCTACTGAACCGGAGACGCTCCGCACTGCCATGTGCGACGTCTATGTCGTAGTTGAATCGCCTGTCCACAGCTGTTCGAGTGACGTGGAAGATTATCGGCACAGCTAATCTGTCCTGGATCAGACCTTTGCTATCTAAATAGAGGAACGCTTCTGGAGGAATAAAGCCGTCAAAGCGAACTCTCTCGTGATACATATAATTAGGGTATTAAGCCTTGGAGATCAGGTTGTTCGATGAGGTCATTGCTCTTGCAACATGCCTTCGAGTCAACTTAATGACGAAATTGTCCACTCTTATTAGGTTCGCCCTATTGTATAAGACCTCATTAGGATAGAATTTTATGTACTCAGACTCTGGTGTTTTGTACAAGCGAAGACAAGTCCTCTCAAACACCCGAATCTTTTCCAATAAACTTGCTCTCACGTTGAACCACACGGGACACCCAAATAAAAATACAAGCATGTGCCTGATAAGTGCCATGTAGCAGATCACCTTCATCTTCACCCTCGCATCGAGTTGGCTGTTATAAAACAGTCCCTTTGTAAGGATAAAAGCACCTTTGGCTCTGGCCAGGGCAACATCTATATGTTTGTTAAAATACAGAAATTGATCTAGCCAGATCCCAAGGTATCTGACTACATTTCGACAAGCAAGTGGCTGTCCGTGCTGCCCCATGATCGAGAACTTTCGACAATTCTTTCTGGTATCCCTAGAGGCCCCAGACAAAGGCGTCCTAAACAGAATGGTTTCCGACTTCTGAAAGTTGATTTTCAACGCATATCGCTTAATTTTGTCGAAGTCACGCTGCAAAAGTATATTAATGACCTCAATCTTTGGACCTGATCTGTACGCGACTATGTCGTCTGCGTACGCTATGGCATGGTGAAGTGAACCTATCAGTTCACTCGTGTAAATGTTGAACAGGATCGGCGAATTCACCGCACCTTGCTGCAGACCGTTTTAATGCTAAAAGTTCCAGCAGAAGTCACATCGCCATTCTTCACGATGAACTGTCTACTGGAGAGCATATCGAAAAGAATATACAGCAGTGGTTTACTAATGCCCAACCTGTCCAGCTTGAAAAAGAGTCCTTCTAACCATTCGGTATCGAAGGCCTTCTCCAAGTCAATCAGGCAGGCACCAGTGCACTGTTTCTTGCCTTTGTTCCATTGGATATCAGAAAGCAGTTTCGACGCAGCATGAATAATATCATGCCCCGCCTTGAAACCGAACTGATTATCCGGAACTATATGTTTGTCCTCAACCCACTTAGTCAGGACTCTATTGATCACCTTCTCGAACACCTTACTGATGTTTGGGAGAAGACTGATCGGGCGGAGATTCGCCGGATTGGAAGTGTCTTTATCCCTTTTGGGGATGGGGTGTACCACCGCAGTTTTGCAATACGCTGGACAATGTGAATTGTTCATTGCATTATTAAACAGGGTGGTATAAATGTTCACTGCTTCTAGAGGGAGATGTCGAAGCACAATGTTCGGTATTTCATCGGTTCCACGGATTTCTTACTTCTAAGTGATTCGAAGATAGTTTGGAGCTCTTCCTTCGAAATGAACGGGGGTAGTACCCTATCGTTGGTGATGACATTATTTGCCATATTCTCGTCACTGAACTGGGTGAAACCCGAGCTCTCGAATTGCCAATTCACAATTTCATTTCGAAGGTAGAAATTGTGCACAAGGACTCGATTCTCCAGATCGTGGTTCGGGCCAATGATAACATTCGCCTTGTACACTCCCTGGAAAGTCGCTCCTATAGCCTCTACCTGCTCCTGCGGATCCTCGATCACAAGAAGTTGTCATCATCAACAGCTTCATTTGGATCTATGCCTGCTGCTACCAGTATTTGTTCGTTGTTCGTCGATCTAGCGATTTTAAGACACTGAAGGTCGTTTTGATTTTTTCTCCGAAATATTTTATTTATTTGCGGGAACATACTCGGGTTGCTGGTGTTTACAGCTCAAATTTTATTGTTCCAATACAAACTTACATAATTTCTGTAATTTTCCTTTATTAATGTTTGGAGGTTTTTAATCGACGACTTTAGTGTCATGATCTCCGGGTTATGTCTGTCAGTGAACTGTCTGTAGAAGGTTTTTAGTCTTGACAGCGGCCTACTTTTTTGTCGGTGCAGTGCGTCAATATTTGCGTTACGGAATAAGTCTTCTTCAGTCAGTGTGTTGGTACCGAGGTATCGTTTTGTCCATTGTTCGTTTGATTGTCTCGTCCATTAGTCTTAGATACCTGTCAATCTCCTCGTTTGACAGATTTCTGTTGGACGGTGGGTAGAGCGAATTGGAGGAAAGTGCTCTAGTCAGTGATCTGGTGAAGTGTGTCCAACGCACCCCACTATAATTGTAGGAATGCCTTTGAACAAACTCTTCCAATTCCTCAATTTCGTTTGGAACAGTTATTTCGGTCCTGAGACGAAAGTGCGTAGACAGTTTATAGTTTGTTGGTTAGTGCATGTCAGTTGTATTCGTGAGTCGGACAGCAGAAGATCCAAATAGGACCCGTGCCTGGGAAACGACGGACTATCCGTCGCCTTAAGCCCGAGTCTATACATTACACTGTGTTGACCCCAGCAATTGAATAGTAGGTTCCCTCTAGTATTTGGATTGATTAGCCTTAGTATGAAATTAATTCACTGCTGTAGACCATTCAAAATGAAATAATAAAAATATTATTCAGATCTGCATTTGCAAAATTAGAACTATGAAAAGGCCGCATGCCCCTGAACAACTAGATGAGACTTAGTGGCTAGAACATGCAGGGGAGATGGATGCCAGTGCTCTTCGCGGAGAGTCTTCAATTCCAAATGAAATTGTTTCAGGTGATCCTTGCAAGGGAAATAGGCCAAATTGACTTGGATCGGGAAACTATTTGTGTTATAAAACTTAACACTTAAGTGGGTATGAATACACTTATAATGCCTCAGCATGTGTAAAGTTTTTTTTAGAAAATGGGATAGAGAGAGAGCAAGAAAGGTGTTTGGGCTCAGTTGTTATGTAGCTGCATTTGTGGCATCCAACATTTCAATGGGGAAATTAAATTCTTAGTGGAAGTTGGCTTATTTTTGATTTCTAGTCAATTACTCATCTTACTTAATTTTAGTTAACTGAAAGTCTTTCGGGCGAGGTTGGGATTCGAACACCGAACCTTCCGATTTAGAAGCCAGTCCACCACCGCTTGAGCCACGGCCACCCACTACTACAACTACTGCTTGTATAGTCAAAATGGTTCTATATATAAATAACTGAGTCCAGGCTATTTAAATCTGTTTATTTAACATGAGCTTGAACTATCAGAGAAAAGAAACACCGACAAAAACATCTAATCTCTATTTTTGTAACGAATACATGAAAAAGTCGACACATCTAGTGTCTAAAAGATTCTTCATAGATTCTTCATAAAAGAACAAAGTGGACTAGTCAAATATTTTAAAATACATAAAAGTAAACATATTATTCAATGAGTCAAACATTATTGCCACTATTTAGGAGAAATGAACTCACAATTACCTCCAACCAACAGTCAACTATCAAAACAAAATTCTGACATGATTTGTAAATGAAAATCACAAACTATGTCACATTAACTTGATATCACAATTCTATATCAACTCAGCAGATTTTATTAATATAATGCAAACCATATCCTATTTGTGTCTAGTCTTGTGCCATTTTATTAATAGCTTGTATATACATTCACGACTATCCATACGTATGGACATACACAATGATACTCGTACATTACTGTACCGCCGAGGATGCTGAATGGTTAATGGTGACGATGGTAATGAAATACTTAATAGACCAGGAGCAACACTGCATGACCTCAGATTCCTTTAGTCCATACCGTATCCTGGACACTGTCGTTTTCACTTACCTATCAAAAGCGATGGACCATATTGCACCCCGTAAGAGTTACCAATGGTGTATTGGTTGTGGAAAAGGCCCAACAACAGGAAAAAATAAAAAAGTGCCACTATAGCTTTTTTATACGAACAGAGTGATGAGTTATTAACTGAAAATCTTATCATCACTCAGGAAGAGTACGAGGTTTCGGGTGTCCCTAAGAAATTTCGCTATGACTAATTGAACATGATAACGCCATTGAATTTGATAAGTTTCCGCGTCTACGGACTTAACTTGATTATTTACTTGCAAGACTCCCAAAACAAATTTCAGAAACAAGGTTTCGCAAATAGACTGCTTCTTTTGCTGCAGCCGTCAAAGCCATATATTCCGCTTCTGTGCTAGACAACGCGACAGTCGGTTGCTTCTTCGTTGCCCATGTTATAGCTCAACCAGATAGCTGGAATACACTACTAGTGTAGGATCGACGGTCATGATTCCCTGTCCAAGCAGCATAGGAGTAACCACACAAAGGGTATTCAGGTTGGCTATAAATTAGAGAAAAATTAGTAGTATTTTTTAAGTACCTGATTATATGCTTTGCTGCGAGCATATGCTGCATATGTGGGTTCGCATTGAACTGAGACAACTTGCTGACAGAATGTAAGATGTCGGGTCTAGTTGCTAGACCAATGAGCAGAAGTGACCCGATTATCCGCTGATATTCCTTTATATCTGCAAGTTGACAATCAACACAACTTTGACACTTCGTAAACTTTTGACCAGGTTCTAATGGTGTCCCACGTCCTTTGCAGTCACTCAGGTCCCAATTCTCGAGTAGAGATGAAATTGCCTGCTTCTGTGAGATACGGATGCAGTTCCTCGCTTCAGTTTGTTCGACTTCCAGTCCTAGGAAATACTCCATTTTTCCTTTGTCCACAACAACAAATTCATTTTTGAGCATGTTCTTAATTTCATCTAGCCGGATCCTCTCCGAGCAAGCGAGTAAACTATCGTCCACATAGATTGCCAAGATATTGATTTCTCCCTCTTTGTTGTTTGTGTAAACACAGGAATCGTAGCTGCATCTTTTAAACCCAAACCCTTTTAGAGCTTCGTCGAGCCTGATGTTCCACTCACGTCCTGATTGTTTGAGTCCGTACAAGGCCTTTCTTAATTTGCAGACACGCTGTGGATACATTGGATTGATAAACTCTTCTGGCTGGTACATGTACATTTCTTCTTTTAATCTTCCATTCAAGTATGCACTTGTGACATTCATTTGATGAAGATGTAAATGTAAAGATAAGTCGCACTGTGGAGTAGCGGACAACAGGCGATAACGTTTCGTAGAAATCGAATCCTGGCCTCTGTGTAAAACCTTTGGCAACCAAACGGACTTTATACCTTTCGATCTTGCCCGCTTTGTCTCTTTTCAAACTAAACATCCATTTGCATTTTATTGCTTTCCTTTCCGGTGGCAGGTCAACAAGCATCCACGTGTCATTGGAAATCAAAGTCTTGTACTCCAATCACATGGCCTGCTTCCAGTGTTTGGCTTCGTCACAATGTAGAGCTTCTTCAATCGTTTGCGGAATTTTTTGTGTTTTATTCAAATAGAAAAGCATGTTCTTCTTCTCTAATGCTTTTGCCGCCTTACTTCGTGTAACAATACCTGGAGCATTACTTTCCACACCTTCTTCTTCCTCACGGTCCAGGTCTAGATTACAGATATCTGGTTGGTTCACTATTTCTTCGATTGTGTTTTCGAAATGGTCTTCGCCCTCATTAACGTCATTTTCTTTTAGTTGACTGGCATCGGGTGTATTTTGGATTATATTTCTGTCCTTAACCTCTGCAATGAATATTCCTTTGTCGTCTTTATTTGATATCTGGTCTAACTCCGGCATGCTGAGGAATTTGACATCACGGCTTTTTAAAACCTTTCTTTGTTCAGGAACATACACCCTGTATGCTTTAGCTTCAGCTGAATATCCAACCATCACGCAATTTATGCCTCTTGGCTGGAACTTTGATTTTCCGGGCTTTTTATTGAGCATGACACCTAAACAACCAAATAAATTAAAATGGAAAACATTAGGTTTCTTACCACTCCAGCTCTCGTATGGGGTCATCGATGGAACAGACTTTGTCGGCTATCTATTCCTTATATAGGCTGCAGTATTTATTGTCTCTGCCCACATCATTTCAGGGAGACCAGACTCCAACAGCATACACCGAGCCATTTCAACAAGGGTCCGGTTTGCACGTTTGGCAACTCCATTCTGCTGGGGTGTGTATTCAGCCGAAAATTGTCGTCTTATACCGAGATCACACAAAAATTTTCCAAATTCCTCGCCCAAATATTCACGACCATTATCGCATCGAAGCATCTTAATCTTTCGACCTGTTTCTACTCGTAGTTCGACTTGAGATTTAAAATTTTTAAATGCGCTAAACACTTCGGATTTTAATTTTAAAAATTCGACATAAATTTTTCTCGATTTGTCGTCAATAAATGTTACAAAATAAACCGCACCACCAAGGGAACGAACACGCATAGGTCCGCACACGTCACTATGCATTAGATCTAGAATATTTTTACTTTTCATTACCAATTCTTTTGAAAATGGCTGGCGTGATATTTTGCATATGTTGCACTGGATGTTGTCGGGAACATTTTTTAGGTTAAAACCGCGTACCATGTTTTCTTTGGATAAACGTAACATGCTCTTTATATTTAAGTGACCGAATTTTTTATGCCAACTGTACATCTTAGTATCTTTCTCGGTTTTTGACATGAATGCTTTACAACTTGGTATATTTTTAATAACATATAAATCGCTTTGTCTTTCGCCACACAAAATGATTTTACCGCGCTCGTTTTTTATCACTACTTTATTCCGCCAAAAGTTTACATTCATATTATTATCGACAGCTTTACTGATCGAAATAAAGTTTGTTTTCAATTCGGGTACAAATAATACATTGCGTAGTTTGATTTTATAAAAAGGAGTTTCAATCAAAACGTCACCTTTTCCCGAGCTAGTCGTATAGGTTATGTACCCCACAAATTCCGATACCCGATCCATGTTTTCATTTCCCTTTTAGAGTCAAATACAATATTTTCCCACACTTTTCACGATAACGGCAAGTCAATGGTTGCAACAAAGTTGCAAAGGAAGTGTCAAGTATCGGAAAAGTCACACGCGCAACATAAAAAATAAAGCTGAGATAGCAAAGTAAAAAGTAATTTAAGGGAATGCCAAGTGGGCACCAGGAGTCAGTAAGTGAAAAGTGTTAGACTAGATTGGAGAAATAAAGAATAAAATTTTTTTTCGACAAATCCGAAATTAAGTTTTTAAATTATATAGAAATTTATTTCTATTCAATTCTAGTTCAATCGACTCTGTATGCGCATTGATGTTTTCAAAAAAATTTTTCTCACAACACAAATGTGATGTTGCTCCGCTATCGAAAATCCAGGTGTCTCTGTTTCACTCACTAGAGTTAATTAAATTTAACAGTGCGAAAGAAGTTGTTGGCTTAGACCAAGTTTTATCCCTTTCGTTGCACTGAGATGCAAAATGGCCCTTCTTGTTGCATTTGAAGCATCTTACTTTAGACATGTTGCTATCTCGTGACTTGTTCTGCTGGTATGTTTGTCGATGAGTGTTTATTTGCCTCCCTTTAGCTTTTACCAATAAAGCCATTTCCCCTTCCGATTCTTTCTTTTCTCTGTCTCTTCTTTGTCCCTCTTCGGCCAACTTTGTTTTCAATATAGCCAGCTTCGGCAGTTCATCCCTCGTCTCTATCGCTACAACGAAATTTTCATAAGACTTAGGTAAACTTGACAAAAGAATAATACACAAAAGTTCCTCTTTGAGATCTACGTCTATCTCTTTTAGTTTTTCAACCACTTCCAAGAACGCATCCATGTGGTCTGATGTCGGATGACCTTCGGTCATTTTCAATGACAGTAGCTTTCGATATAGCGTGACCTTCCTAGCAGGTC
Organism: Volucella bombylans; assembly: GCA_949129095.1. Classification (NCBI taxonomy): domain Eukaryota; kingdom Metazoa; phylum Arthropoda; class Insecta; order Diptera; family Syrphidae; genus Volucella; species Volucella bombylans. The sequence goes on along the minus strand of OX422141.1, from coordinate 200,845,078 downwards.
CAGCAGGCTGATGCAAGGCTTCTAGCTTGTCCCATGCGTCCTTTGAAGTGCGACAATTCCGAATGTGGTTCAGCTGAGAAGTTTTGACACACAAGAAGATTGTTGCAAGGGCCTTCTCGTCCTTCTGGTTCCAGATTGGTCGGTTCTCCATTGTTTGGGCATCAAACGTGCTGCATCCGTTGACGTATGACCATAGGTCGTTATGAATAAGTACACTACGCATTTGGATCTTCCATCCGTCGTAGTTCTGCCCATCAAGTTTTTCAATGTTTAAAAACGAACTCATAGTTTACTTATCAAAATTTTTATTTTGTAAACTAACCACGACATCAATTTTTTTTTTTCACTTTATTTCTAAAATTTACCGGCTCCCTAACATAACCTTTGTTAGGGAAAAATTAAAAGCACTAAAAGTTCATATTTATTGTGTAACAATTACTTTATGCTTTTACAAAATAATTACAAATTCCAATAGATCACAAAGTTTTTTTTAAAAATGCATTTTGTAAAGAAAAAAGATTAATGCGATTTTATTCTGTAGCCATTTAAGACTAGTGGCGGATGATCGTTACAAAAATAACCTAATAACTAGTGTGGGGTAAAACGCAAAAATTTCATAATATAAGATTAATATAATAATAAAACTAATTAAATAAAATTTAGATCAATAACGAAAGGGCAAACTTTACCAAAAATGAAAATTGTTACAAATTTGATAATACAATAGTTTGTAGTTTTTCTAAACAATACTAACAAGCAGGTTTTTGACTTCAGAACTATCAATTTTGAAAAGCCAGTTCTTTAATTTGTTCAGGAATATGTTACATAAATTTGTTACTCTTATGTCGTGTGGCAATTTATTAAAAAGCTTAGGCGTTGTGATGGTAAAAAATTAGAGTAGTGAGTCTTTTTGGATGTTGGCACATTAACAAGAGCCTTAGAATTGACTCTTAAATTGTATTCATTAGAGCTTCTGATCGTGGATGTGAAACCATTACGGATGTAGAAAATTTTTAGAACTTTATACAGATAAATATGTTTAAGTGGTAAGATATGGAGATCTTGAAAGAGAGGCCAGCTGCTGACAAGTCTTCCTTTGTTGCAAATTATTTGAATAATATGCTTCTGTGCTATCACAATAGGCTCAACGGTGCTAGAATATGTTCCACCCCAACTCGATATGCCGTATTGCAGTTTCGAGTGTACGAGTCCATGATATGTCATTAGCAATAGATTTCTTGAGCAGTATGGTTTTAATAAGAACATGTTTCGAGTTACCGACATCATATATTTTTTTTAAATCTGCTGCATGTGTCTTCCAATTTAGGGTCTTGTCAATTATAACTCCTAAATATTTAAAGCTATCGACGGATTCAATTTTGAAGCAGGTCGAAGAACAGGGGGAATCTGTTATAAAATTTTTTCCCCCACATGTGTGTAAGCACATGCTTAGTTTTTCACATGCAGCAGAGTGAAAGTGAACTTTATAATCAAACAGTTCTATATTTGAAAGACTGCAACCCATAATCTTCGTTTTTTTTACTTATAAGAAGTTCATGCTTTGCGAACCACTGCCTTAAAATTTGCAAATCCTTTTGTAGTTTTATTACGGATTCAAACAGATTTTTGCTTGTGTATGTAAAAGCCATATGGTCCGCAAAAGTCGTAATATTACTACAAAAATTTTGTTCGAATATTGAATATACATAAATAAGAAATAACAATGGCCCCATGACTGAACCTTGTAGTACACCAGTGACCATTTTCATTTCCTCACTGTAAATGTTGTCCAATTTGACTCTTTGAGACCTTTCACTTAGGTAAAAAGTAAGCCAGTCGTAGATTGCACCTCTAAATCCAGCTTTATAGAGTTTGTTTAGCAAGATGTTATGATCGACCATGTCAAATGCCTTGGTCATGTCTATAAATAACGCTAAAGTTTTTTGATTGCTATTTAAACCTGAATTATAATTCACCACTTAATTTTAAGATTGCATCTTCGGTTGAAATACCTTCCCGAAATCCGAATTGTTTTTCACTTAAAAACCCAGTTTTGTTTAAGAATGACCCAAAGCGGGATTTCATTAACTTTTCAAACAATTTAGAAAAGGTTGGAAGAAGGGAAATTGGTCTATATTGGCTCGCTTTTTTTCGGTTTCCTTTTTTAAAAAAAGGAATGACTTCTGCATTTTTCAGTGATTTGAGAAAAATACCAAAATCCGCGCTCAAATTAAATATGTAAGGTAATACATCTGTGATATAAAACGCGATGCGTTTTAAAGTACAATTTGTAATACCATTAGAGGTACACGATTATTTGTTATCAAGAGACCTAATAAATTTATAAATTTCGGTTGAGGTATTTTGTTCGAAGAAGAAACTTTTAGTTTGAGAGACATCGTCAACTAAGTCTGAATAAAGATCACATCTGCAATTAGTTTGCGGTGAGTAGGGCTTAGATTTAGTGGCAACAGAAACAAAATATTTATATAAGGCGTTGGCAATGTCCCTTTGATTGCCAATTTTTGTATTACTGTCATCTTCGATTTCAAGTATAGTTTCCCTTTTTTTGTCCTTCTGAAGAATATGGTTAACTACCCTCCATTCCTCTTTTACATTACCTCTGCAATTTTCAAACTTTCTAGAATAAAATTTATCGTAACATGATTTTAACTCTATTTTAACGTCTTGACTGAGTTTAATAAATTTTTGCTTTAAGATCTGATTCCCAGGGTTATTTTTACATTTTTTCCACATTGAGTTTTTTTTGGCAATCTTTTTTAGTAGATTCTCTGTAATCCAGGGATTAAGTCGTTTCAACTTGGAACTATTTATTATTATTTTGTGTGTACTCATAGTGAAGTCATAGAATTAAACCATTGTACATTGTATTTGTAGGTTTTTAGATTTTTTTCATTCCAAGATACTCGTAAGTAATAGCATTAGTTATACGGGTACATAAAAAGTTCCTCTGTATAGCAGCCATACGTGCAGCCTTATGTGGATGTAAGCTGGACATTAAAAGCAGATGTCACAGGAGGAGGTGTCGTCTTTGCTCTCTGCTTTAAAATGCTAAAAAAATCGTAGTTTGATCCTCCTGCCGTCTGGAGATTCATATCATTTACAGATGTGCTCTTGTTTTCCCTAACTTGCCCTGATGCAGATTCAGGTTCTGAGAAAGTCTGTTTTGAATCGTTTTAAATTCCTGTGATTTCATTATGAACTAAGGCCCAGTGAATTAAGTCTGAATACAAAGCGGAATTTGTTTTGGCGAATAGATCTCTCATTAGAAATAGTTTTCAAACAGGGCTGCCATTTTCTGCATTTATGTTTATGCATTGTTTAACAAATCACCATGAATCGGCTTACATCAGAATCGCCGTTTTATTTTTATTATTATGTAATTTGTTAGTCCTAATTCTCGACAAACTGAGCTCGCTTTTTGTAGTGTTGTAGATACACTTCGGCCAACAACGCTTTATCGTAATTGGCATACAGACTATGTGGATAATTTTGCGAAAGATCTCGGCCCATACCCGTATGAGCTCCAGCTGTTGCAGGAACTATGTTAGAACCAACGAGATCATGGCTTGCGATAAGAGTTCACGGATTGAGCTCTTAAGCAGGTTCAAGTCGACTTTTATTTTTAAGTGGCATGGCATACTTTTGGGTCGATGGGTGTGACAACAAACAAAATTACCATTTCTGGAGTGCGGTAAAACCGTTAAACTTAATAACTTCCATAATACGTGGTCGTCTGGTGGAAGGCCTTAGAAAAAGCAGTCAACTGCATTAAACTAAGCAGAGTCCAAAGAACAGCTATGCATAAGCGGAACCTTGCTGTCTACCCTCTCTGCAGCATTAGACATTCTGTTTCATTCGCCTTAAAACTGCTAAACAATGGACAAATAATTCATTTGGCCGCGCCAATATTCTTAACACCTTTTGAATCCTCACAGGGAACATCAATTACACCATACCTGAACTTTGGTTTGACAAAAACTTTCATGTAAACTTCCCCTCCAGATCATTCTGGGAGGAAGATGCTTTCATAGATCATAAGTCAATCCATCTCTACACAGATGGATCTAAGGCCAATAGCGGAGTTGGTGGTGGTGTTTTATCAGATAAGCTAAATCTAAGCCTCTCTTTCCGTCTTCCAAATCACTGTAGCGTGTTCCAGGCGGAAATTTTGGCGATTTCAAATCTCTCGACTCGGTCTCACCATATTCTAAAATCGCCCTTGAATGCCGATCATCTCTCATGGAGATGGCAAAGAAGTTCAGCATTCACCTTTGTTGGGTGCCGGGTCACAGAGACATTCCAGGGAACCGCAGAGCCGATGAACTCGCCAAAATTGGAACCACTCTACCTATTCTACCGGATAAAGGTAGTATAGCTATACCAATCGCTACGTGAAAACTAACACTAAAGCTGAATGCTAATAAAACAACAGACCTTAGGTGGATTGCTGGGCAAACATGTCTAGCGACCATACAGATCTGGCCAAAGCTGGATCTGAATCGCCCTAAGTGTCTGATCCTTTTAAATAGGAAACATCTCAGCGCCATAATAGGTGTCATCACTGGACACTGCCTCATAGGCTTGGCGCTTTTACAAATGAATTCTGTAGAAGCTGCATGGACGAGGAAGAAGAGGAGACAATCCTCCACCCACTCTGCACATGTCCAGCTCGACATGACAACGACCTAAACGATCTAGAAAATATAGACGTTAACAGTCTCCTACGCTTTATCATAAGCTCAAACTGGTTCCATTATTAAGAGGATCATAGATCCACGTGGCATCACAATGGGCCAATAGGTCTAAGTGGGTTGGTATTTCCAACAGCTACTCTTACCTACCCTACCCTACCTACCCTAATAACTTCCACAAAATTGCTATGTTTTACGTGGTATTCACGCAATCATAGTGGCATGACTGGTCCGTTATTTCTCAAAAACCGTCAAACGCCAATGTTATAGAACAATGATGGGCAATCATTTGTTTGCAAATATAAACGGCATTAATCTGATTAATATGTGTTTCAGCAGGACGACGTCATGTATCGTACTGCTTATTGTCTTTCTGAGGACTCGGTTTGTCGACAACATTATATCGCGAAATGAACCAGTATATTGGTCACCGAGAACGGACCATTGAATCCGTCACTGAATTTCTTCTTGTACAGCTATGTAAAGTCTTTGATGTAGGCTGATAAACCATAATTTTTTTAGTCCTTGAAAGCCAATATTCAGTCCTCTAAGTTGAGTTCAGCCATGAAAAAAAAAAAATTATATTACGAAGCAACAACAAGCCTCGGATACGGATGGATCTACTGTTGACAACCCCTGCAAACGAAACAAGGACGGTGAGCTTCGACGAGTCTCCCTTATCTCTTTAGAGGTCCTATGCCGCCAGCATCAAATACTGAAGACCAGTCGCAACATTATCAAAAAGCTATCAGAGATGCCTTCTCTGAGCGCCGGTCAGCACATGGATCTAAGCAAAAGGCATACAAAGCGGAGCTGCATTGAAGGACTAGAGCTGCTCAAGTGCTCTACGAGCAAAAGAGGAAAGAAAATAAGGAGAATGACAAGCGCGCAATCGAGAAAATTGAGAGCTGATACTCCAGGAGTGAGATTCGGAAGTTTTACCAAGAGGTAAAAAAAAAACAAATTCCATGGACAAAAACTCCGAACCGAAGCCTGTAGAGACGAACAGGGGAACATGTAGAGGCGCAGTCGATGTTGAGGATTTGGAAAGAGCATTTCTGTACACAGTATAACAGCGATGATGAAACAAATACCGCTGCCAGGCAGAACGAACCTTTCAACCTGGAGGATGTACGCTAACAAATTCTCCACCCGTCCAACAAAGTATAACACAGCTGCTGGAGTGGACGGCCTGATTGCCGAGCTCTTCGAAGCTTCAGGCGATTTCACAACTCATCTGTAAAACATGTTCGGATGAAATCATGCACGATAATTGGAATCACCAGGAAAGTTCACCATCGACCAAATATCACATTCTTGGATAGAATTTATGAGCTTCAAATCGATACACACCAAGTATTCAGCGATTTTAAGACCACGTATGACAACATCAATAGAATAGTTTTGGCATCCCTGCCGAACTTGTTAGTTTGTGCAGCATGACGATCGAGAATGCACGCTACTCCACCAAGGCCGGTAAACATATCACTGAGACCTTTGATGTCAAAAAAGGATTTTAGACAAGGCGAAGCGCTGTGATCCGATTTATTTAACATATTCTTGAAAGAACAGTCCGATGATATTATTATAATCGGAAGACAGCAGCGTAATGTTAGTGGAGCTTTGGCGAGTGTAAGCGGCATAGATGGGCTTAACGATCAAGAAGGGCAACACCGACGTCTCGTCTCACACAGAACGTCACGGTCGATAGATATAACCTTGAGGTAGTTAACGACTTTGTCTACTTAGGTTCCGCTATCAATTCAGTCAACAACACCAGGGGTGAAATCAAACGAAGAACAACTCCTTCCAACAATGTTTGTCGTTACTGTCTAAAAAGCAATTGTATAAGACATAAAAAACATCGTTTACTTTGAAAGTAGATAAGAGTTCCGGAAAAGTAGATTCCGTATTTGTATTATTATTCCATATTGCTCCAGAAGTCGTCTGTAAATGAAAGAAAACTAAACCCGTAGTTTAGTGTTTACATTCTCATTAAAACAAATTGCAATCCTTGCTTGCTGCTTCACCTGATTTCCTTTCATCTGCACATAGGGCCTAGTGAAATCCAACAGAGTTGTTTGTGTGGATCAATTTGACCGTTTTAACTAATTTTAGTCTAGCACAACATATAGCAAAATAGACGGCAAAGTCGTTCTACACGCCAACATACAAAAACTTCTCACTGATTGCTCTTCCTGCAGTGTATACCTCGACGATAACATAGATACGCATAATAAGTTTCCAATACTTCAAGTCCAGGATTTCTTCATTTGGTGAAACACCGCCCGAGTAAATATCAATGCTACTGATGTGTTAAGAAAATTTGCATCAGTTTCGCATTTTATTTTATTTTACTCTGCAGACTTTTCAAATAATTTCCAAAGCTCTTCTTCTCTTGCTACTCTCATTCCTGGATTTTTCTGCACAAATATAATACGACTACAAGTACTTTGGGAAAACATTGGAATTTTAAAACTGAAAAAGAAAATATGTAACTTATAGTCGCATTTAGGGAAGGTATCCAAAAAAAAAGGTCTCATTGCGACATTGATAGAACAACGGTAGCCCTGTTACCAAGAATGAAAGGGAAATCCGTTGCGAGATGAATTAAAGTCTCCTCCACATAGCACTTAATGGGTGTGAGTATTTTGATAAAGTAAGAACAACTTTTAAAAGAAACCTCCTTGTAGGTGAAAAGCTCATTCGTTGTCGGTCAGCTGAAGCGCAAGGATCTCCTCTAATAGGATTTTCATTTCCCCTCTGTGTTATTTTTCATTTTATCCTTCAGTTGAGTTAATCGGTTTTGGGTATTTTTCAAGGAGGAAATTTAAATTTTATTTCTTCCTATCTTTAAGTGATTTTGTTTAGTAAAAAAAATTCATAAATAACAAAATACGAGTACAATACGAGTATATAAAAAAAAGGAAGTGAGTGCAAATGACTTTTTGAAAAAGCAACCGCAACCCTTATATTTTGATTGTTTATTTTTTCTGTGTTAAACATATTGTGGTTCTCTTAGGAATCCAAATATTTAATATGGACTGTGGCCAATCAAAATGCCAAGACAGTTAAAATTTAAAAGAACAAAACTGTTTTATAGTGCGAATATCGGTGGCATGAGCAATGAGTAAAGGATTTCCTAAAGCAACAAGTTTACAGACATGTTGCTGGACTTAATATTGTTTTTAAATTAAATATTTTATATGAAAATATTAATTTGAATTTATTTTTTAATTTAAAAAAAAGGAATTAAAATAACTGACTAAACCTTAAAGTTAGAAAAAATATTTGGAGTTCTCAAGAGCAACTAAACTGCTCTCAATTTTTACTTCATCAGGAAGCTAACTAGATTTAATATTAAACTGCTAAAAAGTTGATTCGGAATAACAAATAATGCTCTATTAAGTATAATCGCTGTAATTTTCCTAAGACATGTAGAAAATGTGTGGTCGTTTTATGGATTCCTTTTAAGAGTTTGGTTTTCATTACATCGTACAATATTTCCACCAAAAGAAAATCATTTTTTTTTAGTTTTGGATAGGGATGTGTTAATGGGTGTTGTGAATCGTAAAATACATTCTAAAGAAGACAATATTATTCACGTTAATATTTGCTGAGGAGTATTTAATATTTTTCTGTCTGTGTATTCAGTTGTTTATGGACAATTTTATTAAAAAGGACATTAGTAAAAATCAAACCTCTTCTCGAAAATAAACCAATGATATTCAGTTGCAATAAAAAATTGATTTGAAACCATACTAAATTAATTGAGTTATTACAGTTTCCTTTTTGCACACCACAAAGTCTGCTTAATGCTTATTGGAAAATGGTCCAAACAACCACAAAAATAAGAAAAAAAACTATATTGTGAGCAGTAGGTATGGGTAGCACTAAATTGAATCCAAAATATAAAATACTCGTAAACTTTTGAACCCCTTCTCGGTATGAGCATATCAATTTCCTACGGGAGTGAACATGTCTGCAGATGGTACTTGCACTCCAACAATTAGTCTTGCAATTCTGCATTGCGCTTTTGAAAAAACATCGGATTGCACGCTGTTTTTTATTACCGTGTTAAAATAATAATTCATAAGGTCCATATTCCGTATTTTCATTGCCATTGTGCCATTTGTGTAGTTCGCAAAATTTACGGACCACCATATTTTGTCCATATATTTCTTGATGATTTGCATTCGAGCGATTCATTTCTTTTTTCGCCCCTTTTTCGTATCTTGGCTGAAATATAAGCGTCTACTTCTTTTCTATTTTCTTGCGACCTTCGTATATATGGTAGTCTTAACTTTTTCGAATGCACGTTTTATATTTCTTATCAGATTATCTCTTGTTTTATCAGCTAACATTCGTAATCTTTTCATATCCGTCGCTGTAATTGTTTCTTCTCCGAATTTATTTGGTACTTCGTCAACACTTAAGCAGCATTTTTCGATAGCATAAGCTCAACGACTTTAAAGTTAAGCCACCCCAGAATAAATGTATGTGCACTTCTTCTGAAGACTAATTCGTAATTTAAAATATAAAGTCATGTTTCATAATACAACATATTGCAAAATGATTTAAGGGCACATTTCGCGGTAAAAATTCAGTGCGAATCAAACAGCACATGCCTTATAAAATTTTTGATGTTAAAATCTTATTTCGTAAAGCAAATGTAATAGCCAAAATGTAAACACAAGTCTTTGTTATTGGCAAAACAAAAAAGGCATATTATGGTTTTTGTCTCATTTGCAAAGAGGCATCAAGCCATAACCCAAGTTACGGCCATATCTCGCGGCACTGCATTGCCTCTATTATCCTCTAGTGGCGTTTTCCTAATACTGAGAGTTTTCTAAATGGTTGTCGGTGCGCTGTCATTGTCGGTCTGGTTCTTAGATCCTTAGCTTAAATATCTGTATCATTATTTAGGTGGTGCTACAGTTCGGGGTGAACCTGGGCCTCAAGTAACAAGCCTCTCCAGTTTGTCCGGTCTTTAGTTTACTGCCTCCAGTTGCGCCCTCAAAGTCAGTTGAGATCTTCCTTTACTGACGGAGAATTGATATCCATTCGCTCTACATGTCCTAGCCATCACAAGCGACTGATATGCACTTTTCTGACTAGGTCGATTTCGCTGTACAGCTTGTATAGTTCGCCCCCTTGGATCTTCTCCTTCAAAGTCCGTCAACGCAAACGGGACCGAATATTTTTCGAAAGATATTTTTCTCGAAACGACTGAGAATAACTTCATCCACTTTCGCTAGGGTCCATGATTCAGCGCCGTAAAGTAGGACTGGGATGATCATATACTGAATTGCCTTTTTATCCCAAAGAAACAACGAGTGTCAAGAGTGCTTCTTGGTGTTGTTGGCAGAATTCATAGCAGGGCCAAGGTAGACAAAGTCCTCTTGAAATTACAGCCGTCCGTTCCAATTCGTCGATGTTGTGTATCCCTTCTTGTTGATAGCATATTGATTTTGCCCTCATTTACAGTTTCCGTTTTAAAACTAATGAAAGCACCGGTGACAGCCCGCTGTCGCTAGTATTTTCACAGACTTTTGAAAGATTGTGCCTCCAATGTTCACTTGTGAGTTCGGTATAATTCTTTCAAGTATGATGTTGAAGAAGTCACATGACAACGCCTCATCTTGTCTAAAACCTTTTTTGCCATCAAAGACGTCGGTTAAGTCTTTACCGACTTTTACCGAGCTGTGAACGTTCTAAATCGTCATTCTTTACAGACGGACGAATTTGGCAAGGATGCCAAAACTAGACATGGCTCTGTGTTGCTCATCTCTATAAATGCTATCATATGCGACCTTAAAATCGATGAAAAGATAGTGGGTATCGATTTTCCAGGATCTGACGGAGTGTGAAGATTTGGTCGATTGTGGACTTTCCTGGTCTAAAACCGCACTGACAACAGCAATATGGCTGATAAGATGTTGTATTCGATGTTGAGCAGACTTATATACGGTTTTCCAATAAGGACTTGACAACTTTTTTTTTTTAAATAAAACGCAAACCATTTGAAATATATCAAAAACTTTATTATTGGCTTGAAGTACAATCAAAACATTTATGAATGGAACTCGACTTCGTTCATATAGCCACCGCGGGCACGTTTGCAGCGGGCGATTCGTTGGACCCAATTTTCAATTGGACCCACACATTTCGGCCGAAACGTCCGCTATTTTACGTTCAATGTTGGCTCTGAGCTCTTCCAACGTCGTCAGCGTGTTGGCATAAACCAATGACTTAACGTAGCCCTACAGAAAATAGTCAAGCGGCATTAAATCGCACGAACGAGGCGGCCAATCGACTGGCCCATTTCTTGAGATTAAAATGCTCACTACACTTACTCTTCAATAAATCGATTGTAGCATGTGCTGTGGATCTTGTGGATCAGGATGATACCCTGTTGAAACCACATGTCCTCCAAGTCCATATCTTCCAATTCGGGCCAAAAATAATCGGTGATCAGAGGGATAACGCTGACCATTCACAGTAACGTCACGATCGTTATCGTCGACGAAAAAATATGGTGCAAACCGCACCAAACAGTAATTTTTTGTGGATGAAGTGGTGATTCATGAAGCACATGTGGATTTTCACCGGACCAATAACGCATATTTTGCTTATTGACGAACCCATTGAGCCAAAACTGAGCTTCGTCACAAGATGATTTTGTGATGAAATTGATCATCTTGCCGCAACTTCTCCAATGGTCCATCGGCTTCAATTCTTGAGTCAGCTTGATCTTGTGTGGGTGTAAACCAAGATCTTTACGCAAAAGACGCCATGGTGTGATCTGACCTATGCCCCATTCTTGAGAACGCTGTGGAATTGACTGATTTGGATCGTTTGCTACGGACGCCTGAACGGCAGCGATATTTTCGACCAACCCGTTGTCTCACTGACACGGCAACATCACACAACGAATATGTAGACTCAAATTTTTGCAATAAACTTGTTATTGCCTGTCTACTAGCGCGAGAATTACGACCGAAAATTGGAGTTAACGCTCTTAAAGTTGCAGTCACCGAGTCCGAATTTCGGTAGAAAATTTTTATAATTTACCGACGTTGCTCGTTCGTGTACTTTACCACGATGAAAATGTTGAGTTTACTGAATAAATTGACAGTGACAGTTTGATGATTAGTGCAGGAGTGCGTTCACAAATTAAATTCAAAGTTGTCAAGTCCCTATTGGAAAACCCTTTACATGTATAGTTGGCGCAGGGGGGGTCTCCTTTTTTGCGCATCGAGCAAACGATACCGAGATTCCATTTATCGGGCATACACTCTACTGACCAGATCTGAGAAATGAGTTGGTGTATGCTCCCGACACAGTCATTTGCAGCGGCCGGTAAGCCCTTAGGTCCAACGGATTTCTTGAATGGTCTATTCTGTCTGACGTTGGGATGTTGGGCTTCTTCGTCGTTATATAGTCTGCAGAAAAACAAGTTTTTCCATATTCTCAGCACCGACTGTGATTCTGCTACACGGTTTCCATTTTCATCGAGTGGAACACAGCACATCAGTTGAGGCATCTGTGATGGCACGTTGGTACCGTTGCCGCTAATCTTCGGTACATGACACTGGTGGCATAAGAGCTGTTGAGACATTTTGGGATTCCGATTGCGGCTTTTCTACGTTATATCTTCTCACAGTAGTTCTTCTTTTTTGTGGCGCTTGGGAAATCCGCATTCGCACCTTGGCTGCAACAAAGCGGAGATCCGAGTCAATGTTGGCGGCCCGGAAGGTTGGGATGTCCTGAATACTAGAGGCATGCATTAAGTCTATCACAAAATGATCAATTTGATTTAACGTTTGATGATCCGCCATGTCCCCTTTTGTATTGAGATGAGGAAAGCGTGTGCTTATTGTAGTGATATTTCATTCAGCTGCAAAGTCAACAAGCTTAGGTCCGTTGCCACACAGGGTGTCGTGGACACTATACATACCAATTGCCATACCAAAGATGTCCTCCTTTCGTATCCTCGGATATTGCTCGTATGTCTTGTCAAAGAGCTCGTTGAAACATACTGACCCAATCCAAGTCATAGGACACTCAGCAGTTTCGTGATCAATCGCCACGCAGTTCCCCAGTGGCCAATCGCCCAAGCCACTCATATTCGGGTGAATATAGTTGTTGCCGATTATGGCCCAATTTGAATAGTTCATTGATAGAGCGCTCCTCTGCTTCTTTCTTTTTTTTTTTGAAAATTCTCTCATCATCGATCAGTAAAGGATGTAACAATTTCCTGCAATTAAAGTTTCTTCATAGTATTTAATTCGGTCGATATTCGTATTCGTCCCCATTTTTCTGGTTACTCTGTGAATTCTTCTTTCGTTTTTACGACGTCTTATTCATTATTTCAGCTCCATTCATAAAGGTGTCTGTTAACTCTAGCGAGTGCAATTTTCGAATCAATATGCGACGCTACTTCATTTCATTTTTCACTTTTCAATCATCCCTAATCTTTTATTAAATAAAATCGCGAGCCATTTAAATCAAAAATGTTTGCATCTAACCCATACACCAAAAGACGTGTGATTCGGTTCTGCTCGTCCTTTTTTCTACGTCTCTTAGTTAATTATGGATATTCGTGCAATTCAAAATTTCTACCTCTTGCACGACAGCATGAATCGTTCTCAGAAATCTTGCCTCCTCGACAAAATCTAGTTGGATTCTAGGTTTCCTAATTGACCAATAATTTGAGTCAATCTTTCGCGCATTCAGTACTCTATCTCACCAGTAATCCGCTGAATATTGGTTTTTAAGGTCTGAATAGTGTGTGGTTTATCATCTTGCGGAATCCACACTATCGAGATCAGTGTCGGAATCACTAATTGTTGATAAGTAACGTGTGCTGCTGACTATAACTCGAGGTCCAGTTTCATTTTTGAAAAATTACAGACACACAAAGACACTAGAGTACAGACCTCACCTAACAGATTACTTTGTTGTGAGTAATTGAGACTCATAAATCTCTTCTGGATTTGTTTCACCTCAGAAATGGCTATTTTGCTTGTTCATAAGCTTAAGTGAGCCTCGTCACTAAGAACGATTTTTCGGTAGACTAAGAGCCTAGTCCTTGAACTTTTCGAGATCTTTTCGCAAAATGTTCAAATACGTAGTGGATAGAGAGAGATCAGACTGCAGAAAATTTAGGATCTTGTTTGGAAACAGGAAATATTCACATGGGGCTAAACCTGGAGAATATGCTGGATGAGGGAGCCATTTGTAACCTAGTTCATGCAGTTTTGTCATTGCGCCTGCGGACTTATGCGCCGGCCGGTCCGTTGTCCTGGTGGGAGAGAACTTTTTTTCTCGCCAAATGCGGTAGTTTCTGCTTCAAGAGCTTTGCATAATAGGCGCCGAAGATCGTTTTACCCATTTCAAGGAAATGGATGTGAAAGATAGCGCGCGAATTTCAAAAAACTGTCGCCATAACCTTGCTGGCCGATAGACGCACTTTGGCCTTCTTCAATTCACCCAGAGACTTTTCCTTGGTCTCTGGTGTGTTGCGTTTCGTTCACGGTTACTTCTTCGGATTATGATTGAACATCGTCAAACACTCCTTTCAAGTTGTCAAACGATTGCGTTTGTTTTCAATTGTCAGCAAATGACGCATCCATCTGGCGGATAGCTTTTTCATATCAAAATATTTTTGCAAAACTGAAGTCACTGATCCATTTGACGATCCTGTAGCCTCTTCAAGTTCGCGCACTCTCATACCGTGGATTTTATCGACCATTTCTGGTGTGGTGACCTCAATTAGGCGACTAGAATGTTCGGCATTTCTTTTGCTGATAAGACCGCATCGAATTTGAGTAAACCAATAGTCGATGGTTCCAATCGATGGTGAGGAGTCCCCACAATATTTTTCAAGCTTTGGTTTGGTTTGCGTGGCGGTTTCTTTGCGCAAAAAATTGTGTTTAATGAGCAGACGAAATTCACTTTTTCCCATTTTTACGAAAATTCTCGTAGGCGTCTCTGTAAAATGGCTGTCACAACAAAACTATTTGACAGATCTGTCTGAAAGTTTGGGTGTGTTCTTTTGAAAGATGCTTGACAAGCAAAATGTTGCGTTTGAGGTGGCATCGCCTTCAAATCATTATGATAAAGGTGGGAGTTTTTTGCTGCTTTATTAAAGAAAATCACATTTAATTCCATTACTTGGAGTTTAGCCGTCTATTTAAAATGACATCTAGCCGTTCGGTAGAGAGAATTTAAATAGATCGAAGCTGTTTGAAGCCGAAATGATTTTCCTTCTGGTCACCATACTGTTCTAATTGAAATGGGATGTCTCTGGGTGTCTCCATGTGTATTGTAGTTTACAGAGGGTCCCAAAAACACATCCGAAAATGAGATTTTAGGATTTTCTTTACTGTAATTGGTCCAAGGGCCATCCACATTAACCAAATAGCTTAGAGTAGTTGAATTAGATGCGAGAACTGAACAAAGTCTTGGGTCCTCGGAGGACTCTTTTATGTTTTCATAGAAGAGAGTTTCTTATAGGCCACCCAGTCGGATATTTCTCTGGTGACTTTAGGTCTTTTCAAAAGCCGTCGACTTTCAATTCTTAAATTTTCCAATAAGGTGGTTTCGGCTTGCCCCTAGAGACACTAAAGCACAAGTATCTTTGAAATCAGTTTTGTATGCTGAAATCAGCGAATTTGGCCAAAGTTCCCCAGCAGTCTTCTACTTAAAAGCAGGTTTATTAAATTTGTTCCAATATGTCTTCCTGCAGATAGATTGCTATGTGCAAAGGGGCGGTATCCATAACCGGAAAAGGAATTGTGCAGGAATTCCTTCCAGTTGTTAGCCATCTGTTTACGATTGTTGGGAGACAAGAGTATTGCCAATAAGTTCTTATAGATTTTAAGTACGCCCTTTATTGCACAGGCTTGGATGTTTACTGAAAAATTATTATTCATATCTGAGCGTCTTCAGATAGTTTGCATCACATCCTAGTATAGGGTTTTCCAATAAGGACTTGACAACTTTTTCTTTAAATAAAACGCAAACCATTTGAGGTATTTCAAAAACTTTATTATCGGCTTGAAGAACAATCAAAACATTTATGAATGGAACTCGACTTCGTTCATATGGCCACCGCGGGCACGTTTGCAGCGGTCGATTCGCTGGACCCAATTTTCAACGACTCGGCCACACATTTTGGCCGAAACGGCCGCTATTTCGAGTTCAATGTTGGCTCTGAGCTCTTCCAACGTCCGCGTGTTGGCACAAACCAATGACTTAACGTAGCCCCACAGAAAATAGTCAAGTGGCGTTAAATCGCACGAACGAGGCGGCCAATCGACTGGCCCATTCCTTGAGATTAAAATGCTCACTATACTTACTCTTCAATAAATCGATTGCAGCGTGTGCTATGTAGCTTGTGGCATCATCCTGTTGAAACCACATGTCGTCTAAGTCCATATCTTCCAATTCGGGCCAAAAATAATCGGTGATCATGGCGCGATAACGCTGACCATTCACAGTAACGTGACGATCGTTATCGATGGTGCAATAACGCCACCGGCATGCAAACCGCACCAAACAGTTATTTTTTGTGGATGAAGTGGTGATCCATGAAGCACATGTGGATTTTCACCCGACCAATAACGCATATTTTGCTTATTGACGAACCCAATGAGCCAAGAATGAGCTGGAATTCATCATCTTTGCGCATCTTCTCCAGAATCCAATCGGAGAACGTACGTCGCTTCAAATGGTCCATCGGCTTCAATTCTTGAGTCAGCTTGATTTTTTATGGGTGTAAACCAAGATCCTCACTCAAAATACGCCATAATGTGGTCTGAGCGATGCCCAATTCTTGAGAACGCCGTGGAATTGACTGATTTGGATCGTTTGCTACGGACGCCTAAACGGCATCGATATTTTCGACATTTCAACCAACCCGTTGTCTCACTAACACGGCAACATCACACAACTAATATGTAGATTCAAATTTTTGCACTAAACTTGTTATTGCCTGTCTACTAGGGCGAGAATTACGACCGAAAATTGGAGTTAACGCTCTTAAAGTTGTAGTCACCGACTCCGAATTTCCGTAGAAAATTTTTATAATTTGCAGACGTTGCTCGTTAGTGTACTTTACCATTGAGTTTACTGAATAAATTGACAGTGACAGTTTGATGATTAGTGCAGGAGTGCGTTCACAAATTAAATTCAAAGTTGTCAAGTCCCTATTGGAAAACCCTTTATAAGCTTGGTGTCATTTGCTTCCTATTCAGACTCAAGTAAGAAGCCTCGTTATGGTATAGGTCACACAATCCGCGACTATGTCCATGGTATTATTTGTCTAAAGGGTCTGCATGAATACAATCCTATTACATTTATATTACACTTCTTTCATAATTTACAGTTTCGTATCCACTCATTTCCCCGGTGATTTTAGGACATATCTAGGTTATAGACCCAAAGTTTACAAAGAAGACAAGATATTTCGAAGACATTAAGCCGAGTCTGTTGTTCAAAATACGTTAATTTGAGATCGATTAATCCCAACGGCGGAGCAGCGTATCTTATGCTCACTGATTTATAATATTGTCACCATAATGCGTTAGAGAACCAGCAGTAAATAGAAATGCCGTGCTTTTAGAATACAATATCGTCCTTCGTCGACATTTCGATGTCCAGTCATTCTTTCAAAACTATCTACCATCGTTAAAATAGAGAATATTGTTTTACGTACTCGTATATTACATATGTTTATTAAAGGACGTTTAAGTTGGAATGACCATATGTTCGATATCAAACATATGTTCGATTTACGTAAGCAATGGAAAAAATATTTAACAACTGTTGATGTTGTTTCAGCTTGTAAATTTTTAATGCCTCCAAAACTAGATAACAATGCAACATCATATTGAAATACACGTACAAGGAGCTCGTACTCGAGAACCCAAAACGGTTCCAAACGCTCTTTGGTCTTTATTCCATATAATCATATCCGTGGCTGAGGAGTATTACCTTGAGAAAGGACTAGAGTTTTTTTTTATGTCATTTAACCCAATCAACTCTGTTAATACCTACTCATATGGCTCATCCCCCGTACGTCAATCTAACATAAATTCGATTAAGATTCAGAAAGACTACCACGACCGCGATTTTTGCAATAATAAAGGATTTTTACTTGCCTTTCTATGTATAGAGATGAAAACAATTTTGCTTTTCCTTTGTACACATTAACAAAGAAAAGCCTTTTTTTGAATTTGAATAAATAATAGAAATGTAGTCCCTTTTGAAATTCGCAGGAACTAAAAAAAAATGCTTGCCATATGATTTTTTGGACGATTTCACCTGTGCCAAATCCATTAGCAGGCGTTCGGGTGTACGAGTTTACGAGTATAATCCCACCGTTATCAACCCTGTCACAAAGCCACCACCTTATTGCCAGGCAACACCACTCAGCAATGCGACTGAACTTATTCCTGACAACTGGATTCTGCCTTCTTGTGGCTATAAGAACATTCGGAATTGTATACGAATCGAAAAAAATTTATTTCGATGATGGTTTCTGGGAAGAGTTACCTAAAGATGGTAACGCAACTGGGACGACTGGGTCGGCTGCCCTCATCGAGCAACAGGTTGCGGGTGAACAACAAGGGACCTGGAGGAAAACAAAACGAGAAGTGACATCTGAGTATGAACATGAAGACAGTGTAATGACAGTTTTCAATGTAGGCGTCTTGATGGCTTCACATTTGGGTAAGTCCCATTGAGATATGATACGTTAGCTGGGTGTGAAATAGTAGTACAATAACTAAAACGTCTGTTGTTTGGTTGGTTTGGGTGTTTTGTAGATTCACCTTTTGATTTGGAACGATGTGGGCCAGCTGTTGATCTAGCTCTGGATGTTATCAATGAAGAATTCCTTAAGCCTCATAACATTACACTGAGAAAGGTCCAGGCAAGGTTCGTACGATGCTTTGTGCGTAGGATGTACGATACGAGCACGAGTATGAATCTTAGAGATTGATTATTTGCACACAAATGTACATATCTTTAGATGGACCATGCTGTTGTTATTGTCATTGTAGCTCCTAGATGTTGTATCATTTTTATATGCTTTGTCGTCAAGTAGTGTTGAATAATGTTTAATTGCGCATGTGAAACGATGAAATTATGCGTGTTATTCAAATGGCGAAAGAGAGAATCTTTTGTCTAGAAAAAGTTTTAAACTTGGCATTGTTACTGTTGCTGTGTTGTAGATGATTTGATGGGATAGGCTACAACATTTGGCCGTGACCTAGTTCAATTATTTTTGCTCTTTTCTTTATTTGTATATATTTATAGCTATCCATCTTGCTCGGGCGCAAAGGCTCCTGGCTTAGCTGCTGATATGCATTTCAAGGACGACGTGATTGCATTTATTGGACCAGCCTGTGCTTTTGCACTAGAACCAGTTGCAAGGTTAGCAGCCTACTGGAATACACCGATCATCACTGGAATGGGTGACCAGGTAAGTTGTCTATTTTTACTTTCTACGATTTCAAAGCAATTTACAATAGTCTACGGTGTTTCATAAATATGCAAAGGCAAGTGGGAGGAAATTATTGTTGATTTAGGCAGACTGATTTTTCTGCTACCTCCAAAAATTAGAGTTTGATGAATGATGCAGAGATTATTCAGTTTATTGTAATTTGTCGGCCCAACTTATGGGCCTTTTTAATATTTAAGGTAAAAGGAGTGCACTTTTCATAGATTTGTTAAATTTTGAGTGAAAAATAACCACCCGGCGAACTCGCCTTTAAAATGGTGATGGATTGACAAACGAGGAGGAGGAAAGAAAATCGGCTTCTCCGGAGAAAAAAAAAAGAGAATATAGAAGTGAGCAATTTCATTAAAAGTTAAAAATAACGTGTCAAGCCAAAAAGAACTGTGGGGACGTCCTAAACTGCATTGATGAGTGAACTTTGCTTAATGAATAAAATCTGAAAATCTGCGCCAACTAAAGAAGCAACAGTCTTCAACATCTCATATAAGAGTATATCTGCCGTATTGTGTAATTTTAATTTTGGTGGGGGCGAACGCCCCCATTTATTCGGCTTAATACAAGCTATAACTTAAAAAATAAACTTAAACTAAAACTTAAAACTAAGGTTGGTTGGAGTGGTGAAGGAGAACAGATTTGAGGTAGGAAGTGGTGAGGTGAAAGTCAAAGACGGTAGGGTTTGAGTTGATTTGACGTAGCATACGGGAGATTGGTTCGTTCGCGCCATAGGAGGTGTGGTGGGTTGGTAGATAGAAGAGTAGAGGGGTACGTAGGTTACGAGGGTTAGTGTTGAGGAAAATGGAGTTGTGAAGGGACGCGCATTCAACGTGACCTGAAAGGAGTCGATGAATGAAGAGAAAGTCAGCTGCATCTCTGCGATATTCGAGGGTGTTTAAGTTGATAAGGTTGAGACGATTTTGATAGGGGGGCAGATTAAAAGGATCGTCCCAGGGCATACCTCGAAGAGCAAATCGAAGAAAACGACGCTGAATGCTTTCAATTCTCGAGATATGAACACGATGATATGGGGACCATACTTGACTGGCGTCCTCTAGGAGGGGGCGAACAAAGGTAATATAGAGGGACCTGGTCACGTATGGGTTGGTGAATTCTTTGGACCACCGTTTTACAAAACCTAGTGCAGAGTTGGCTTTGAGGATTATCTCATCCATATTTAAACGGAAGTTGAGCTCGCTGTCACCAAAATGCCGAGGTCGCGAAGAGACTGTACGGAGGAGATAGGTTGGTTATGGAGAAGATAGAGTCGGGGAGGAGATTGGTTCCGCTTATGTGAGAAGGTGATGGATTGGCATTTGGCGATGTTAAGTTCCAAAGAATTTTTGAGGCACCAGATCGAGAAACTATCAAGATCTTGTTGAAGGAGGAAAGAGTCATGGGGAGAGGAAATGGTTTTGAAAAATTTGGTATCGTCGGCGTAAAGGGAGACAGACGAGTGTTTGATGATCATATCGAGATCATTTATGGTTAATATAAAAAGAAGGGGGCCGAGATGGCTGCCTTGTGGAACTCCAGAGGTGGCCAAAAATGGAGCGGACTGGGCTGACCTAAAACGAACACTGTAAAAATGGTTTTCGAGGTAAGAGGATATCCATTTTAACAATATGGGTTCAAAGCCGAGGGCAGACAATTTAAAGATAATTAACCGATGAGAGATTTTATCGAAGGCTTTGCTAAAATCGGTTGCAACTACATCGACTTCATTGCCATTCTCTAGGGCAGAGAGGGCAAAGGATACGAATTCAACGAGATTTGTGTTGGTTGAACTACCCTTTAAGAAGCCATGTTGTCTAGGGGAAATAAGTGATTTGCATTGGAAGCTTAGAGCTTCATACAAAATACTTTCGAAGAGTTTGGGTATATGGGAGAGTTTAGCGATGGGACGATAGTTGGTTATTTCATTCTTTGATCCTTTCTTGTGGATCGGGGTTATGAAGGAGGTTTTCCAAACCTGAGGAAATTCTCCTTGTGAAAGGGATAGACGGAAGAGATTAGAAAGGGCAAGGGAAAGAGAGGAAGAACATTTTTTAAGAAATATGGCAGGGAGGCCATCTGGGCCGGGTGTGAATTCGTCATTGAGTTGGTGTAATTTATGTTCGATATAAGACGGATCAAAAATATGAGAGAGAAGTGGGCCATTAGAGAAGTTCAGTAGGTAACTAAAATAGGATGGATCTGGTACAAAGGAGTCGTTGGTGAAGGATTGTTTAAAAAATGTGGCAAATAGGTTGGCAATGGTGAGTGGATCGGTTGATGACCTGTTGTTGAAAGAGAGGGAAGGAGGGTAACCATCGGACTTTCTTTTGTAGTTAACAAATTGGAAAAAGGACTTAGGGTGGTTTATAAGGTTGACTTGCGCATTGTTAAGGTAGCGCTGGTAAAGGGAATCGTAAAGTTCGGTGAAATGAAGATAAGCACCAAGATAGTTGGAATAGTCGGTAAAGGATCTGGTACGCAGGAAAACAGCCCATAACTTATTTCTCTGATTTCGTAAGGAACGAAGCTTGCGATTATACCAGGGAGGACTAGTAGATGATGTTTTAAGGCGAGAAAACGGAACGTAAAGGGAAAAAGAATTAAATATTTCTTTATAAAAAATGGATAAGGCATCATTTATATTTAGGTTGTGAAAGTTAAAGAGGGATCTGCTGAGATATTCACTGATTTTGTGAAAGTTTGCTTTATGAAAGTCGTGGAATGAGAGAGTTGTGGGGGGAGTGGACTGGAATGATGAGTTATGAAAAAATGAAAGTAGAAGGAATTTAACGAATTGGACAACTTTACTTTCGAGGCAGTTAAGGAATATGTCTACATCGGATCCGCTTCAAACTCTAATAATGACTGCTCGTCAAAAATCAAACTAAGAGTTACCAGTGCACTTCCCAGATGCCATTCCTTTGGCCTAAATAGGCAATTGAGTAGGCCTTATATCAAAGTTAGATGAAGATGTCCTTGGTAGTTTTTAACATGCTTCCACGGGGAGATTACATTTTTAAGATGTGGGACTTACTACCCTCATAACTCCGGCCTGATTAGACTTACTGTGATAACCGGCAGAAAAATAGACAATAAGAAGGGGATTTCGTTATGAATTAAACGTTACTTCAAAAATTAGTTGCCAGTAGACACAATCACATGCATTGAAGATGATTTTCTTGTAAATCGTGTTATAAAGCTTAATAGTGAAGGTTTAGACTTCCCTGCAGTAGGTATCTTAAAGTCCTAGACTACGGAGTTCGATAAGAGACAGAATTGTAGCTGAAATTTTGCTGTTAAATATGCTAGTAGCCCTGAATAATATTGTTTCATACTGGCAATATGCCCACCTAAATAACATTACTCTAGTGTAGGAGACTAAAGTTGGTTTTAACTTCTATGTTGTAGAGTTTCAAGCACAGAAAAAAAAATACTGTAAATTATACCTCGAATCACTCTGAGTGAAGCAAAAACTCTCCGTCCTGTTCGGACTTCCACCCCTGGAGAGCGAATATTGAAACCAAACACACCTGAGTTTCAACCACTACAAAACAATTTTCCTTTCTCTTCCTTCTACCTTTCCGCCCGCGCCCAGGCAACAGTAAAAGGGTATCTAACCCCTTAGGCGCGCTTAAATTATATAAAAAAAAAAAATACGAGGATTGTCTGAAAAGTTTCCGACCGAACAATGATACAAGACATTTTTTCTTAAAATTTTTTTATTTGTAGAAGTTTTCTTATACGAGTATGTGTAGTGTAGTGAATAGACGTGTATTTAACTCGCTCCTGGCTTTTACCCTCTTTTTGATCAGATTTGCTAAAAGTTGTCTTAGTTTAAAAGTTTAGTAAGTTTGTTTCGGACCAACTAGTGAAATCAGCTGAATACCTTGAGTTAACTTGTGCAAAATAATTTGAAATATTCATAATGAATACACGCCAGCAATCACTTAAAGAAATGTCACCATTTGCTTCTCCACTGACATTGGGTAAATCTCCTGCAGCTGGCAGCATATTAAAACAAAATCAAATAAACATCAAGCCCTCAGGTAAAAAACTATCTTTATCTGAGAAACTCCACAAAGTCGAGGCTAACTTGCTGCAAAAATTCAAATCACTGCTTCAGGAATTCCAAACCAATTTTAACGAGAAACTTAGTGCCGTCATATCCTCTCTCGAAACCAAAGTCCAGCAATTTGAGAGTGACATAAGTGAACTTCGTGAGGAAAACAAAAATAAGAGAAGAATTAGCTGATCTTCATAGAAAAGAAAGACTCAAAGATGTTATTGTTCGCGGTGTACCACGAAAACCTGGTGAGAATCCCATTGAAGTGGTGAAAACAATTGCCACCAAGTTACGACGCCAAATTTCACCACACTTCGATGCTTTCCGTCTAAAGCCTAAATCTGCTGACGACGATCATTGCCCGTTACTGGTTCGCCTCTCTTCGCACACGGAGCAACGTGCACTGTTAACTGCGTCATAAGGGATTAACGCTGGCACAGCTTGAAGACTTCTCTTATGCTCCCAATGTCAGCAGTAAGAACAGTACAGGAAACAACCGCATCTTCATCAACGAGAGCCTCACGCCTGAGAACAGTTCTTTACTACGTTATGCTCTTCAGCTACGTAAAGAGGGTATTCTCTTTTCAGTGAGAACTCGAGATGTTTTCTGTTGATATGTTTGTTTGTCACCTGTCTGTCAAAATGATTATTATTATACGCCTTGACCGAAACCAATTTGATTCCTGACATAAAGAACCAGGAATTGTTCCCTCCTACTTATAATGTTTTCCGCGACGACGATCCTACCCGTACAAATAAAGATTCCCCCTGTCGAGGCGTCCTACTGGCGATGGACAACAGCCTTAACTCTTCCCCCATCAAAATTTGTTCATCCTCTAAAGCCGACGTTGTCGCAATAAAAATATCACTGCCTCTCAAGTCCCTTTACGTTATATGTTGCTACATCCTACCAGCTCAACCTATCGAATCTTACCAATTTGTTATTGATGCGATCGATCATTTAAATGACCTGTCAGACCCTATTGATGATATCCTTATTTTCGGCTACTTTAATCTTCCTCAGCTACAGTGGACTCCATCAGATGATCAATCGTTTTTCATCGCTTCAAATGCCATCTCAGCTAAGGAATGTCTCTCCTTAGATCGCTTAACAGACTCAAGTCTATGCCAAGTCAGTGGTATATCCAATTATATGGGCAGGCAATTATACCTTATTTTCACAACAGATCCAATTAACTCCTCAGTCTCACTTTGTCCCCTATCTCTCTCAACAATCGATAACTACCATCCCCCCCTTCTACTTTCATTTTTTCATAACTCTTCATTCCAGTCCACTCCCCCCACAAATCTCTCATCCCACGACTTTCATAAAGCAAACTTTCACAAAATCAGTGAATATCTCAGCAGATCCCTCTTTAACTTTCACAACCTAACTATAAATGATGCCTTATCCATTTTTTATAAAGAAATATTTAATTCTTTTTCCCTTTACGTTCCGTTTTCCCGCCTTAAAACATCATCTACTAGTCCTCCCTGGTATAATCGCAAGCTTCGTTCCTTACGAAATAAGAGAAATAAGTTATGGGCTGTTTTCCTGCGTACCAGATCCTTTACCGACTATTCCAACTATCTTGGTGCTTATCTTCATTTCACCGAACTTTACGATTCCCTTTACCAGCGCTACCTTAACAATGCGCAAGTCAACCTTATAAACCACCCTAAGTCCTTTTTCCAATTTGTTAACTACAAAAGAAAGTCCGATGGTTACCCTCCTTCCCTCTCTTTCAACAATAGGTCATCAACCGATCCACTCACCATTGCCAACCTATTTGCCACATTTTTTAAACAATCCTTCACCAACGACTCCATTGTACCAGATCCATCCTATTTTAGTTACCTATTGAACTTCTCCAATGGCCCACTTTTTTCTCATATTTTGGACCCGTCTTATATCGAATATAAATTACACCAACTCAATGACGAATTCACACCCAGCCCAGGTGGCCTCCCTGCCATATTTCTTAAAAAATGTTCTTCCTCTCTTTCCCTTGCCCTTTCTTATCTCTTCGGTCTATCCCTTTCACAAGGAGAATTTCCTCAGGTTTGGAAAACCTCCTTCATAACCCCGATCCACAAGAAAAGATCAAAGAATGAAATAACCAACTATCGTCCCATCGCTAAACTCTCCCATATACCCAAACTCTTCGAAAGTATTTTGTATGAAGCTCTAAGCTTCCAATGCAAATCACTTATTTCCCCTAGACAACATGGCTTCTTAAAGGGTAGTTCAACCAACACAAATCTCGTTGAATTCGTATCCTTTGCCCTCTCTGCCCTAGAGAATGGCAATGAAGTCGATGTAGTTGCAACCGATTTTAGCAAAGCCTTCGATAAAATCTCTCATCGGTTAATTATCTTTAAATTGTCTGCCCTCGGCTTTGAACCCATATTGTTAAAATGGATATCCTCTTACCTCGAAAACCGTTTTTACAGTGTTCGTTTTAGGTCAGCCCAGTCCGCTCCATTTTTGGCCACCTCTGGAGTTCCACAAGGCAGCCATCTCGGTCCCGTTCTTTTTATATTAACCATAAATGATCTCGATATGATCATCAAACACTCGTCTGTCTCCCTTTACGCCGACGATACCAAATTTTTCAAAACCATTTCCTCTCCCCATGACTCTTTCCTCCTTCAACAAGATCTTGATACTTTCTCGATCTGGTGCCTCAAAAAATTCTTTGGAACTTAACATCGCCAAATGCCAATCCATCACCTTCTCACATAAGCGGAACCAATCTCCTCCCCGACTCTATCTTCTCCATAACCAACCTATCTCCTCCGTACAGTCTCTTCGCGACCTCGGCATTTTGTGTGACAGCGAGCTCAACTTCCGTTTACATATGGATGAGATAATCCTCAAAGCCAACTCTGCACTAGGTTTTGTAAAACGGTGGTCCAAAGAATTCACCAACCCATACGTGACCAGGTCCCTCTATATTACCTTTGTTCGCCCCTCCTAGAGTACGCCAGTCAAGTATGGTCCCCATATCATCGTGTTCATATCTCGAGAATTGAAAGCATTCAGCGTCGTTTTCTTCGATTTGCTCTTCGAGGTATGCCCTGGGACGATCCTTTTAATCTGCCCCCCTATCAAAATCGTCTCAACCTTATCAACTTAAACACCCTCGAAGATCGCAGAGATGCAGCAGACTTTCT
Organism: Volucella bombylans; assembly: GCA_949129095.1. NCBI lineage: Eukaryota > Metazoa > Arthropoda > Insecta > Diptera > Syrphidae > Volucella > Volucella bombylans. The sequence continues at coordinate 200,818,602 of OX422141.1, read as the reverse complement.
CTTCATTCATCGACTCCTTTTAGGTCACGTTGAATGCGCGTCCCTTCACAACTCCATTTTCCTCAACATTAACCCTCGTAATCTACGTACCCCTCGACTCTCCTATCTACCAACCCACCACACCTCCTATGGCGCGAACGAACCAATCTCCCGTATGCTACGTCAAATCAACTCAAACCCTACCGTCTTTGACTTTCACCGCACCACTTCCTACCTCAAATCTGCTCTCCTTCACCACTCCAACCAACCTTAGTTTTAAGTTTTAGTTTAAGTTTTAGTTTAAGTTTATTTTTTAAGTTATAGCTTGTATTAAGCCGAATAAATGGGGGCATTCGCCCCCACCAAAATTAAATTAAATTAAAATTATTAATTGTAATGTCGTAAAATTCATTGGGATCTTTGTTGTAGGTGTCGTTTCGTTGGATTCTTATGGGTGATAATCACTTAGTCGAAGGTGTGAATAATTTTAACAGCGGCCAAGCTATGCTTAACATTTTTGCTAACCGGTGCTCTGGATTAAGAATCTGTCATATTAATGTGCAAAGTCTTAAGCAAAGTATCGATGAATTTAGGGAACTGTTTTCTTCGCTAAAAGTAGATGTAATACGAGTATGTGTTTCTGAATCTTGGTTGATCCCTCTTGCTGATGATGGATTCGGTGATGATTACAAATGTGTTGCACCTCACGGTTACGAAATACTTCGTGGTGACAGATCCACAAGGGGAGGAGGGGTTGCAATTTATTATAGATCGGCCTTTAAATGTGAAGTTTTAAAAAGAAGCGGAAGTTCTTCGTTCTATGATTTTTTGTTTGTTGTAATTTCCGATCGTAATCAAAAATGCTTTATTGGTTGCATCTACGTACCGAGTCGAAACATTGCTCTTACACAAATCGAAACCGAGCTAATTACCTTAATCCCATGTTATGAGAATATAATACTTTGCGGTGATTTCAATAAAAATCTTTTGAAAAATGATGAGATAGCAAATTCCAATAAAAATCTTGCTACTGTGGTCTTAATATTGTTCATAACTCCGTTCCGATACATTTCCGAGTAGGTTGTCGACCTTCACTTTTGGACTTCTTTATTGTATCAGATGCGACACTTGTATTATTCCACGATCAAATATCCGTACCCGGCTTTAACTCATCTCATGACCTAATATTTTTAACCTTCGACCTTCACATGAATACTGTACTTCCTCTCAAGAAGGTGCTATTTAGAGCTCTGCATAATGAAGCGTCAATATACCCTTGGAATTTATGTTGGAATCTAGCTAACATTAATGAGAAAATTGCCTTATTCGAGTCGATGGTGTTGGAGCTCTTCAATAAATATGTACCAATAAGGAGGGTGGTTGTTAAGGATCCTGGTTGCCCTTGGTTTACTCCAAATATAAAAAAGCTCATGAAGCTTCGTGACAAAGCCTATCGCAGATTTAAGACTTATTCTACATCTATAAATAGAGCCAAATTTGTTAAGTTAAGAAACTTAACAACTGCAGAGACCCGTAAACAAAAGCAGCGTTATTACACTTCCAAACTTAAAACCAATGCAACCCCTCAAGATCTCTGGAAAAAATTGCGTGAACTGGGAATTATTTCCGACAAAAAATGTTTTCCTAGCAATGAGAGAACTGATCCGGATCTACTAAATAGTTTCTTTGTAAGCAAACCTTTTCTACCTAATCCTATATCTTCAACTGAAACAGATCTAAGCCGTGGACCCTCAGCCTACTCAGGTCCAACATTTTCCTTCATAACTGTTAACAGCCTTGATATTATTTTTGCTGTTAAATCTGTAAAGTCTACCGCTATAGGTATAGATGGTATTTCACTGAAGTTCATCAAAATAATACTGCTGCATGTGGTAAATACGCTCACCCATATCTATCACTGTTGCATTGTTAAATCTTGTTTTCCCCCAGCCTGGAAACTTGCAAAAGTGATACCTATTCCAAAGAATTCAAATCCTTCTGAATTGGCCGACTTTCGCCCAATAAGCATTCTCCCGGGTTTGTCTAACGTTCTTGAGATCGTCATAAAGAATCAACATCAGACACACGTAGACTGACTCAATTTAATAAGCCAACATCAATCTGCTTATCGTAAAAGTCACAGTTGTACCACTGCACTTGTAAAAATAATTGATGACATTCGTTTAAACTTCGACAAGTCCCATGTAACCTTACTACGAGTATGTCTGTAACGGTTCTTTTACCGTTATGCAAATTAACAGACCAAGATTCTTATATCTTGACTGTTAGTGGTATTGCTGATGGTACACCAGAACACCCAAAAGAATGAGAGAAAATTTTGCAGCTCCAAGCAGACTCACTTGGAATAATACAAAATAAGTCTTCAACAACTGCTTGATAATCTCTGAAAAATCAGTCTTTATTTCGACACTATTTATACAAAATTATAGCTTAGCCTAGCATTTAAATTGATATTACACAAAACAAAAAGAAAACTTATTCTAATACAAAATTATTCGTACCTACATTGCAAAGATAAATTTTAATATAGAAACAAAAAAAGATATTCTATCGTGAGTATCAGGTGTATGGTGCATTGTGCGATGTGCATACAGGGTGTATCATGTGGGTTATTTATTTTTATTTTTATTTTAAATTGTGGGTGTGCATTTATAAAATTAATTCTTAAGATTAAACATCCTGCCCCTCGCTGACGATCCTCGGATTGTCAGAGATTGATAGGGTTCTTGGTTGTGGTACTGGGATGGTTGTTCTTCTGCAGATAGTTGGACTGTGATTGCAAAGTATATACAGAACAACTGCGACAGCCAGGAAGAGTCCCCCAGAGCTTATAATTGTATGCCGGATGTTGTGATGGTGAAGCAGGTTAGACAAAACTGTCTGCTGAATCTTAATTTGTTTATGAAGAGCTTGCAGTTCCATGATCCTCGTGCTGACATTTATCATATTGTGACGAAGTGCCGCCAGATATGTTACATTGGGTAGATTTATAACATCGAAAAATTTGGTCCGTGACAGCCGAATACTACTTGAATATATGTCATGCGCTTGCAGCGTAAACAAATTTTGTCTCACAACACAGGTCGGTTGCAGTTTCAAAATCCCGGTTCCACTGATTGCAAGAAGAATTGTTACATACCACATTCAACAGAGTTTCGTTCATTACAGCATAAATCCATTCGTTTGTGTTTGGAATGCTTGTCCATACAGGAATTGTTTCAATGACCTTTAATTTACATGCTGATAACGAAGGTATATTATTTAGCAGATCAATTTCACACAAGCTGATATTCGATCCACGGCGGTAAACTGGATGGGTTTTAGTACTCGTACATACTCGTAGGTATCTGTCCTTCCCTATGATATTGCATGATGCGATGTCATCGTTGGATAATGGGTAGTACTCGTCTTGATGAGCGTTTACTGCTAGATAGGTAGATGATGGTTCTATGGCGATGAAGATGTCGTTTACCATTGCTGGAATTGGATCATTTGGATCAGTAGAGAGGGCAGTGATTGGCCTTGAATTTAGGATGGCTTCTGCGTCTATACTTAGGGTACACAATTCCTCATATGTTAAAGAAGCTGATGCGATTTTTCGTTGCAGCAAATGTTTTGCTGACTTCACAGCCGCTTCCCATAAACCTCCAAAATGTGGAGCCCTCGGAGGGATAAAATGAAAATCTATTCCCCTCGAGCTGCAACTGGTTGAAATTTGATCTTGGGTTGAATATATTGCTGTTTGTAATTCAGTTAATTGATTGCTTGCGCCGACAAAGTTAGTTGCATTATCACAATAAAGATTTTTACAATGTCCTCGGCGGCCAATAAACCTCCTTAACGCACCGATGAATGCATCTGTAGATAAGTCGCTTACAACTTCAATGTGTACGGCCTTCGTGCTAAAGCAGCAGAATATTGATAGGTAGCTCTTTTGTGGACGACTTCCCCTTGAGCGGTAATGAATCCAGATGGGCCCACAAAAGTCTACTCCACAATTGATAAAAGGACGCGCTGGTTGAACTCTGTGTGCAGGTAGATGGCCCATCATCTGACCATACATCTTAGGCCTTGCCTTGATACAATCTGTGCAGTGTTGAACGATGGAACGAGCTATATTTTTTCCTTTGATCGGCCAAAAACGTTGTCTTGTTATGGCTAATAGACCTTGAGGGCCTACGTGCATATTTTCTGCATGTATATCTGTCATAAGTATTTTGACAAATGGGTGGTCATAAGGCAATAATATTGTATGTTTGGCGTCATATGGTAGAGAGGATGCTTCCAACCGTCCTCCTACACGCACGAGCTTGTTTTGATCTAAGAAAACTGATAGACCAAATAATTTGCTTCTTGCATTCGGCTCCTTGTACTTCTCTAAATGAAGTATGTCAGCTTTGAATTCTTGTTCTTGAATATACTTTAGAATAAGTTGAGTAGCGTTGTCTAATTCTGCTACTGTTCCTAACCAGATTGTTTTGTCAGGTTTTAAATGTGACCGTCTCAATTCATGTATTTTAGGGAGAAACTGGCCACTCTTTATTAATCCAATGAAGCGAAGACAATACGCTGTTATCCTGTTAAGCTTGCCAAAGGAATTTGAATGTTTAATTTGTTCAAACACTCCTTTCGGCTCTTCTGCATTTATCAACAATGATGCCTTTTTCCTTTCTTCTAGAGGCGGGCTCTGACTTGCATATTGTGGTGGCCATATTGATTCCTTACCACTTAGAAATCTTGGACCGTAGAACCATAAGCTGTGTTCTTGTAACTTTTCTGGGGTAATTCCTCTCGATAACACATCTGCTGGATTCTCGTGTGAACGGACGTGTCGCCACTGTATGCTGCTGGAGAGTTGTTGAATATTTGCCAGACGACGACCGACGAATACTTGAAATGATTCGGGATTTGAGTTAATCCAATCAAGTACAATTTGAGAGTCTGTCCAGAAATGTGTTGTTCCTCCTTCAATACGTAAGTCGGATTTTACTCGGTTGGAAAGCTCTGCAGCTAATAGCGCTGCACATAGTTCGAGTCGAGGGATGGTTAATACGCGTATTCCTGAAGATGTTTTCGCGACTGGTGCTACTCTCGATTTGGAGCATAATAGTCGAACTACTATAATGCCATCATCGTAAGTGGATCTTGCATAGACTGCGGCTCCATAGGCCTTCTCGGATGCATCAGCAAATGTATGAAGTTGCACTGACGTAGGAACCCTTTTAGCAAATACATGCCTTGGAATTTTAATCCGATCTAATGATTGCAATTGTTCTCGATACGTACACCATCTGGTACATATTTCTATTGGAAGGGCGGCATCCCAATCGTATTTAAGTTCCCATAATTCTTGAAGAAACAGTTTAGCCAGGATTACAACTGGTGCAATAATATCAAGAGGATCAAAAAGTTTTGCTATTTCGGATGCAACTGTTCTTTTTGTTACTCGTTTTTGCGGTTCGCACTTGACCTTAATGCAAAATATGTCTGATTTTGGTAGCCATATTAAACCAAGAGTTTTGACAAATTCTTCATTATTTCCTTCGTCAAAATTGATTTCCTGATCCTCTAATGGAGCATCTTTTAGCAAATGTTTGTGGTTTGAGCTCCATTTCCGTAATGTAAATCCAGCTTCTTGAAGTAATGCTGTTAATTGTGTCTGAATGGCCTTTGTCATCGTTAAATTGTTTGCACCTGTCATCGCGTCATCTATATAGAAGTCCCTCTGAAGTGCGGCTGAAACCAATGGATAGATTGCCTTATCAAAAATCTCTCGCTACAACATCAACCACAAACAATTCACATTCATGCAAATGCTGCAAGGAGAATCATCAATTATTCGCGTGCATAAAATGTTTGCAAATGACACCATCACAAAGGTTGGCATTTGTAAAGCAATGGAAAGGCTGCATTAATTGTCTGAGGGATGGACACACATCGTCAAAATGTTCATCTCGAGGATGCAAAGTATGTTCGAAAAAGCATAATACATTATTACATTTGGAAAATACTGTTCAGGGTTCATTGGCCGACAGAAAGAGTACGAGTACGTTAAACACATCAACTGTTAAGAGTAATGATATATCAAACTCCACTAATCTCAGCAACTCGACAACAAGTCAGCAAATTACGACGTCTTCTTGTATTACAGAATGTTGCGTGTTCAGATCACGTCGGGGTCACCAAAAAATGTAACGGTTCTTTTACCGTTATGTAAATTAACAGACCAAGATTCTTATATCTTGACTGTTAGTGGTATTGCTGATGGTACACCAGAACACCCAAAAGAATGAGAGAAAATTTTGCAGCTCCAAGCAGACTCACTTGGAATAATAAAAAATAAGTCTTCAACAACTGCTTGATAATCTCTGAAAAATCAGTCTTTATTTCGACACTATTTATACAAAATTATAGCTTAGCCTAGCATTTAAATTGATATTACACAAAACAAAAAGAAAACTTATTCTAATACAAAATTATTCGTACCTACATTGCAAAGATAAATTTTAATATAGAAACAAAAAAAGATATTCTATCGTGAGTATCAGGTGTATGGTGCATTGTGCGATGTGCATACAGGGTGTATCATGTGGGTTATTTATTTTTATTTTTATTTTAAATTGTGGGTGTGCATTTATAAAATTAATTCTTAAGACTAAACAATATCTTTTGGATTTGAGGCATTTGATTCGGTTAATCATGAAAAGCTCTGTCGGAAGCTAATTAGTGGGTTTGGTTTAGGAATAAGAGCCGTAGTACTGATTAGAAATTATCTAAGCGGTAGATATCAACAGGTCCATATGAATGGCAAAGTATCAAGCATTCTCAAGCTTCACTGTGGCTTCCCGCAGGGCTCAATACTCGGGCCATTACTTTTCGCTCTGTTTATAAATGACCTAGCCCTAGCTTGTAAACATGCGACTGTACATTTATACGCTGATGACGTCCAATTATACGTTTCCAGCCCGCGAACATGTATACAGAGTTGTGTCAGCCATTTAAATGAAGATCTGGAGGCAGTGCGATTTTGGGCTTCCGGAAATGGGCTTCAGTTAAATGCTAAAAAGACTTTGTGCTTACCAATTGGTAAGAAAATTGGACAAATTGAGGAATACCCAGATGTTTACAGTTTACAGTTCACTAGACTCAGTATGCTTTAGAAAATTGGAACTTGAATTTAATTCCATAATTAGATATGTATTCCATCTGCGCAAGTTTGATCATATTTCCAGGTATAGGAATTCCATCTTAGGGTGTTCACTTTTAAACTACCTGAATTACCGCAACTGCCTATCCATTGCACGATTGATAACCAATAAGAAGCCATATTACCTATACCGAGTTTCCGAGGTCATCTAGAACTTTAAGAACTAATCCTCCAAATTATTTCTATTTAGAAAGTAGCCGTCGGTTTTTTGTTCACTCCGTAAGACTATGGAACTCGCTTCCATCTGAAATCGGGCGCTCGCTTGGAACAAAAATTTTTATTGATTTTTTATTTGTTTTTTTTAGATATCATTGAGGCATATAGGGGACAAGCATATAACAATAATTTTGTAAATATGAACATATAATACAGCCTACAATTTTATTTTCACTTTTATTTATTATTATTATTATTTTTTTTTTCTACCATAATTTAAAACTTTTTTAGTGGATTAGTACTTGTACGACTCTACATAGTTGCTCTAAATTTATTTATTATTTTTTTTTTAAGCTGATGAAATTAATTTATTTTTAATTTATTTTTAACTATCCTCTTTTATACTTTTTTGTCATATGTACTGTTAAAAGAGCTTAGCTCTTATTTGTACAATCTGCTTTTTATACTTTATACTTAAATAAATAAAATAAATATATAAATGTGTTAGGAAACACATACAAAAAAAAAAAAAAAATGTTGGACTGTCGAAAACAACCTCAATTTTGATGAAACTCCCTTTTGCCAAAAACACGTACAGTTGTATCTACTGTTAGATTGCAAAACCTTCTCTGTTTATATCTCTTATCTTTTGTATCTTGTTTATATTTATTCTCTTTTGTATCTTAGACATAGTAAGCATTCACAGTTCTGTCATGTGCATAAGAAGCTTATTAATTCTTTCTGATGGGTCTAAAGCTAGTGAGTGGTTATCTAATTTTGGAATTCATGGAATATCTAGTAACACTTTTCGCAAGGGACCTATTTTATAGGTTAGTGTTATAGCAATTACAATATTCTCTTTAGAGTTGGCAACAGCCGGTCTATATATTTTGCGGCGGCAATGGTTTATATATGTCATCGGTACCAGAAGATCGAACTTTTTCGAGGTGTGCACATGAGTTCAAACCATTTAATGAAGACAACATTCACATTTACAACAGGTTCTCCTACCTTCTGTCTTATACTGAGTACAGTGTGAGTACTTAGTTAAGTATGCCTGTTACTTTTCTTCAGATTTCGCGTCCTATTAGTAATTCGATATACCTATTCTGAGACAAAGGAGACAGCCTCAATCAATGCCGTTTATGAGAAGCCAAGTCCAAGCAGGAGAAGGGAGTGGACAAAAAAATAATGTAGGCCCCACGAAATACACCACAAAATGTAGGCCAGAAAGTCAAGCTCGAAAAGGAAACTCCTGAAATACAATAAACAACGAACAATAAAACAGCTACGCCCAAGCTGTTAAGAAAAAATCCGCGCAACCAATGGCAGAACGAAGAAGAACAAAGGAGAAGGTAAAATGCAAGAAAAAGCAGCAGAAATCTCGACCAGAAGTAATTCTTATAAAGCCTAAAGAAAATGAAAAGTATGCCGATATCCACAGTAAGGGAGATCCGAAGTAAGGCGAACCAAAAATTTCACTCGAGATTAGGGACTTGGACGAACTAACTACAGTGAAAGAAGTTTAAGAAGCCATAAGAAAGATGATCAGCGATCCGGTATGGGACCTGCAGGTTGTGATAACAGGAAAGAACTGGAGCTCGACGAAGATGACAGTAGTCAATGTTAATGCCCGAGCAGCCAACGAGATGCTAGCAACTCTTCGTATAGAAATCGATTCAATATCCAATCCGAATAAAGGTAGAGGTCTCATGATGTTTGAGATGCTTTGGATACGGACATCAGCAGGCAACCTGTAGTGGTGCAGACAAGAAGAGACAAGGGTGTGCGCCAACTGTGCACAAAAGCGTCATAAAAGAATCGACTGCCGAAACCATCCAAAGTGCTGTTTCTGTTTGAACATAAAAACTCCTAAAGGTAAAGCAACTTCCAATGAACAGAATACTTCAAGGAAATCTTCACATAAAGTCGAACAGCTGACAACCTTATGGTTAAAATTAAAAGTGAACTGCGAGCAGATGTGGTCATCATTAGCTAACAAAAAAGGGCCAATCTGGTTTGCGGATTTATTAGGAACAGCTACATCCGGATCCCAGACACAAGGAAAGGCACATAATGGGGTTTTGTTTGGATGAAAAGCGATGAGCTCACGGTAATAAGCATAGACAAATGAAAGGATAGATGAGTTCCGGCCAAAACTGGAATACTTGGAGGACTTTATGTCTGAAATCGAAGGGAAGATCTTTGTCACCAAACACCTCAATGCCAGGGCTCACGAGTGGGGGATGCCAATCATAGACTCATGAGCAAGGCATGTACTCGAGACGGCTGCGAGACGTGGCATTAATGCAGTAAGCTCGCCCACATTCAGGCGACCTGGAAACGAAGGAATCTTTGCAGACGTCGCCTTCGCGGCGGAATCGACATCCGCAAGAATAGCGAACTAGAGATTCATCGACGACTATACGGGCATCGACCGTCAGTACATAATTTTCTCTCTACGAGGAGACCAACGAGTTCCAAATTGGAATTCAAGACGAGCTCCGAGGTGGAACGTTAATAGACAGTATGACTTCAGAAAGAGCCACGCTATGAGCGAAGGTATCAGAGAAATAGTAAAAGATGCCCAAACCGCCAACCAGGGCAACCCCTTCTTAATAAAGACCGTTATGTTGGCAACTGTAGATGTGTGAAATGCATTCAATTTAATCAGGTGGAGTGATATGCAGAATGCGCTTGAACGTACTTCCAACATTCCAGGTTACCACTTGCGGATTCTGAAGAACTGCCTCAAAAACCGGAAGCAGATCTGCGATACTACGGACGGTCCTCGAAGAAAGAAAATCACCTCCGGAGCAGCACAGCGATCGGCCCTGGGACTTGACCTCTCCAACATCTCATACGATGACATACGAGTACTTCACGAGATGGCTAAAGATTCCTTCTTGATAGGGTACGTAGATAATATCGCCGCAGTGATATTATGGGTAAACTCACATAGCCCAGCTACAGAAAAAACCAAGATAGTAACACTGACCAAGAAGAGCATCGTTAATTTCCAAATCAGGTTCGTATTTATAAAAAGCAACGAAGCTGTGAAATATATAAGACTGACCATCAATACGAAACTCACCTTCTGGTGCATCGGAACGAGCCTCGAAAGCCGCTATGTCACTAATCAGAGTGAAGGCGAACGTAAGGGGTGCTCCGGTCAGCAAATTAATGCCATTCTTCAATATGGCTGTGAGATCTTGGCAGACGCTTTCCGACAAGAAAACTGCAGGAAGCAGATGGCAGCAAAGCATAGACATGAAGCTCTACACGTGGCAAGCTCGTACCGAAGGGTGTCGGAACCAACTCTCCTTGTAGTCGACCCCTATCGGTCTGCTAGCGGTAGAAAGGCATTACGTCTACCACAAAAATGCGGAAACTGGAGTAGAAGCGGCAATCGAGGTGGCAAAGGAGCTTACGAAACGGCAATGGCAAAAGCGTTGGAATTCGAAAAGCGGGAACGATGGACTGCGGAGCTGATCAAGGATGTGGCTAAATGGACGGAAACACGGCGAAGTAAACTACTACGTCACCCAGTTTCTCACTGAATACAAATATTTCAATGCCGTTCTTCACAAGATCGGAAAAACAAACAAACGACGCTCCAATAGACGATGCAAGCTATACTTTTTTCGTTTGCAGGAGGTGGGAAGCTAAACAACAGGAGCTGGAAAGCAGCATCGGCGTAACCAGCCCAGAAAACATGGTCGAAAAGATGCTGACGAGCGATTAGGCCGGGAGTCAAATTTGTTCCTTGGGATAAGTCACACTCAGGACACAAAAGAGAAGGTAAGACGCAAATACACCTTTAACAGACCGATGAAAGCCTCACCCGCAAGATGGAATAAACTCGCACATGAAGATAAATATGAAAAGGGGAAAGAAAACGACACCACCCTGAAGTAACGCGAAAGCGGTTCCGGAGTGGATGGTATCAAGATGAAAGCTGTTAAGGTGGTGTTTAGTGGGTGAGAGTCGCACAGTACTTAAAGCAGGGCCGGACTTCTTCTCGTCGTTATCAGTAGGAAAATTAAAATTGTGAGATACATGTTTTGCATTGTTAATGCTATACATTGTACTAAATAGTCTACGAGCTACTTAGACTTCCCTTGGCTTAACTTGAATGTGATATCATCAAGTAGTATCTTATTTTCCTCCACTGATCGAGTAGCTTTTAAATTCTTAAACTCGTTTTAACAACGTGGAAAATATTTAACCACATCGTCAAATAAACATGAACTTTTGCGGGATACCTACAATAGTTAGCGTGATATTCTGGCAAACTGCAGAGCTTGAAAGCGTTCGCCCAGAATATCACAACCCTATGTAACATATTCATTTAATCTTCAAAGGATGCCACTAGTTACATGTTGATTCATGCTCTAGCTGGTTGCGATCGATGAAATCAATATAAAGTACTGAAATTGGACCACCTGCAACCGTAGGTACCTACTCTCCCCTTTATTTCACAACTTATCGCCATTTGCGGATCTGAAATGAAGTGAACGCATTGATTCCACCAGTATTGGAATCAAAATCGTGAGTTCAATACTTTCATTGCTGGCAAATACACTATTAGGAATACTAATAGAAAAAGAAGAAGAAGAAACAAAAAACAAGAACAAACCTCGCGCGTGTGCAAAAAAAAAAATAATAAAACAAAAAAGTGCAGTGCAGTGGAAAAAAATATCACACAGTGCGGGTATCCCACCTCTCCCGCTCCAGGTAGTAGTACTGTTGCTTGCACTCAATCACTGTATTGTATCCCTGTATCCTCATACTGAAATATTTATTACGGGCGATTTCAATATACACAATTCTGGGTGGCTTCGACATTCTGGACAGACAACACCCGAAGGACGGTGTGTTGAGATCTTCGCTGCGGAAAACAACCTAACGCAGCTTGTATATGAGCCCACGCGAATACTAGACGTTGACAGTCATACCGCCAACACCCTGGACTTGTTTTTAACTTCTCACCCTGATAAGTACACCATTGATGTGCTCTCCCCTCTAGGCTCGTCGGACCATTGTGTCATATCAGCTAATTTCTCATACACCGACCACACAGTTAGAGAAAAAAATTCCTAAAAGAACCGTATGGCAATACGAGAAAGCCAACTGGAGCGGTCTTAACAGCTTCTTTAGGAATTTTAACTAGTCGTTATGCTTCCTCGATAACGACGAGGATGCCGCTGCTGATATAATTACAGACACCATTCTTTTTGGAATGAGATCCTTTGTTCCTCATCGGATGAAGTGTATCAAACCAAAAGAAAAGGCATGGTACGACTCGAGCTGTAAAGAGGCCGTCAGGGTTAGAGAAATATTTTTTCGGTCCTACAAGACCAACCCGACAGAGGAAAACCGAAAAAAGTTCAAACGAGCCAGAAATGACTGCAACGCCCTTCTTAAGCGTGTGAAATTCCAATACGACCAAAAACTGAGGCAAAAAATACTGCAATGTCCCAAAGGCAGTAAAAATTGTTGGTCGTTCGTCAAAAACATTAGAAATTCCGCCTCATCCTCCATCCCAACGCTCATTTACAATGACATTCCAGCTGTCAGCTCTTTGGACAAGGCCAATCTGCTTGCTGCACACTTTGCGGCCAGCTCAACACTCCCAGATTGTGATTTGTCTCCGCCGACACTTGAGTGCGTCGTATCTTTAATGGGACGAATCTACTCTCGCACTCGTGTAGTAGCAAGAGTACTTAAAGATCTCAACATACATAAATCCGTTGGTACAGATGGTATATCTCCGCTTCTTCTGAAGAGGTGTTCTTCTACGCTGGCAAAACCACTGCGTAAGCTTTTTCATCAATCCTACTCTTTAGGACGTTTCCCGAGCAGATAGAAAACAGCATTTGTCCAGCCCGTCCCTACCCATTCCACTTACGTCCCTTCTTTCCAAGGTCATGGAAACGCTGATAAATCGTCAGCTCATGAAATATCTCGAAACACGAAAACTCCACTGGTGATTTGATGGCATGTCTCACCGAAAAGTGGAACCAAAGCGTACATCAATCTGGCGAAAGCAAGATAGTTGCACTTGATGTTTCTAAGGCATTTGACAGAGTTTGGCATCAGGCTCTTTTGTCGAAAATGCGTGCATTTGGGATCGACGACTCTCCTCTTCAATGAATTAGAAATTACGAATTATCAATTCAAGTTGCCTTGGACGGTTTCAAGTCTGATATTCACAAAATAAATGCTGGTGTGCCCCAGGGCTCTGTTCTGTCACCGACACTCTTTTTAATTTTCATTAACGATCTCTTGTCTGCTACTTCTAATCCAATATATTCCTTTGCTGATGACAGTACTCTCTGCTTTTCATATTCGTTCCCGGACTCACGGCCCTGCTCTTCGGCTGTAGTACTAGAACGGCAGCGTATGCTAAGCTCATTAAATTCCGATATCAACAGCATAACCAATTGGGGAACTATCAATAGAGTGGAATTTAATGCTTCCAAAACACAATGCTGTCTGCTGTCTTTAAAGCGAAATTTAAACACCCAGCCATTATCTATGAATGGCACTTGCATCGTCGAAACCGAAAAACTTTCCATTCTCGATATGAGTGTCAATGACAACTTACGTTGGAATGACCACATATTTGATATCGCCAAAAATGCTGCGAAATGTCTAGGTTTCCTCAAGCGATGTAAGAAATATTTTACCTCCTCTGATTTGGCCTCAATATATAAGGCATTCATCCGCCCAAAATTGGAGTACAACGCCCACATCTGGTCAGGTGCTCCTAAAACGTCTCTGCACCTGCTAGATAGGATTCAAAACCGTGCGATAAAACTTATTGACGATACTAATACCAGTCAATCAATTGACACGCTCGAACAGCGACGTAATGCCTCCTGTCTCACTTTGTTTTATCGCTATTTTCAACACTAGTGATCCACTGATATCGCCAGTAGCATTCCGCCCATTCAAACTTTCAACCGTAACACCCGTCTCGCTATGAATGGGCTCAAGCCCATTTTCGGACGTACTCTAAAATAACGTGTTTCGTTCCTAAGTCGTACAACTCGCTTATGGAATGCCCTGCCGATCTCTGTATTTCCTTGTCGTTATAACTTGCAAACATTTAAAAACAATGTACATCGGTACCTCTCTTTTCTTCCTCCCTAAATTTCCTTTGCCCACGCTGTGAACAATCACCTTAACTTAAGGGTACTCAAACCCCTTAAGCGCGCGTTGATTATAAAAAAAAAGTAAAATATCAGTTACATTTTTAAAGCTTTCTTCATCAAAGGCTCTGCCTCTGTTGCAGAACGAGGGCGATTTTTTAAAAAGAAATTTCGGTGAAAATAACGCATAACTGCGCCTGCTATATGCGTACGCAAATTTGTGAAGTGAGTTCGAGAAACAAGTTACTTTCGTACTTAACCACAGTTCTCAGTCCAGAATATACGTATTTCGTGAAAAATGATGTGCCAGTAACGAGTATATTGAACTGAACAGCTATAGTAGCCAAATTATTAGTGCAAATTGACTTGATGTTGTATTTAGGCAACCATTCATCTCACGAGATTTTAGTTGCCCGAAAAACAAGTCTCGAGAGCGGCTGGTATTGAACCCCGAACCTTGCGATTGGGAAGACAATACACTACCACTTGAGTCACGGCCAATTTAAGGGCTTTAGAGAAGCTCAAAATTAATATCTATAGTTATTTTGCCTAGAATTTCTAGTTGCAGCCGATTTTTATCTCGGCGGCTATGTAAATAACTAAGTCGGTCGAATTTGAGTGGTCGTGCAATACACGCTGAAACCATCGAAAATGTATTAAAATGTGTTATTTGATGTGTTAAATTGATTTGATAAGATGAGCCAATGTAAACCCAGTCGAGGAAGCCATTTGAATAAATTTATATTCCTTAACTAGTCGAAAAGTTTACTATTTCGAATTAGCAAACTCGGTTCAAACATGACCCACATAGTAAAAAACAGGAAAGATATTTTTCCCTGACGTTGTACTGAGACGTAGCATCTTCTGTACAATCTTCTGCCTTTTGAAAAGTCTCTCCCTCCTCCAGTTCTTCAACCAATCGGTAAAAAAATCGTAGGTCGCCCTCTCTAATAAGACCAACAACCCAGCGAGTAGAGGTACCAAGGCCTGGATACACCAAACTGCGTGATTAAATTATTTATTTTTAAAGAGCTTATTTTTTCCACTTCTGGCGAAAAGTAGTGACTTTATATGATCTCGGTCTACATATAGTGGCAGACTTTTGCCGTCGCAAACATTTTCGCAGATTTCTAGTATTGTTTCGGCAGGCAGAAGATAGCGTCGCCCTAACTCATCGAGGACTCTTGGAATAAGTTGAAAAGAGTTGAAATTGAAGACCAAAGGATCAGTAAATGATTAGTATACTCGTACAAGCTGTGACAAATAAATTGTTACCCTTCCATATTTGAAGCGATAACCTTAAATTTTCCCCTGATTTTATGCACGTGTTTGTTTTCATTGCCTTAAAGGACATAAATCTGACACTATTTTTCCTTTCTTCTAAATCGAATTAAAGAATGAAATTCCACTTTATCTACCACATGCAGTTAAGAGACAATTAAGGCGACAATCAATATCCGGTGAATGGAAGCAAGGACAACATTATCCGTCGTCTATCCATTTGCCACATGGATTTCCTTCTCTGATTGGAAAAAAGGAAGAATCGCGGTTTCATTCACCACGTTACTTAATTAAAATGTTCATACAACCCCTACAGGTTTTCTCCGATTAGAGGACAAAAAGTGAACTAAAGGAAGCTCTTGTGAAAGTGCTTTAGAGAAGAAGTGGTTTCCTTATGGAAGGAGGCATACTGAAAGGGAAGGAAATTATAACGTTGTGACTTTTGAACCCAAAAAGCAGCTTCTACGAGTATGTTCATGTGTCCCATCAATATCAACGAATGATTTTCTTAGAGTGGAATACTGCGTGTTTTTTTTTTTTTGTACAATATTTATGTTACCTGGTGGAAAGTTCTTGCCGTATCCAATATCCGAGAAGTTGCACTTGAAATTAAATATAAATGAGCCACTTGAAAGTGTATCCTTGCCACTTACTTGAACTTCTTGTTTGTTCAAGTAGATTATGCTAACGCAAAATGTACATGTTTGTTATTCTATGCTTACTTACTTAAAATATTTATGTAGTTGGTTCTATAGTCGTAATATCCCACGAGCAGTATCGTTTGCAATGTTTTGCATTTTTCGAGTAACATTTGTATCATTCGTATTAGTGGCTTTTGGTTGTTTCTTAAACATATACATGTGGGAATGGCTACCAGGTCTCCTACATTGTATTTCAACGCTTTTTTTCTTCTCCTGTCAAAATCCCGCTTGTTCTCCGCTTGTGTTTTTAAAATTTCTTCTTTAGCCTGTTGTCTTCGTTGTTTTACAATTTCTTCAAACTGTCGGATGTACTTTTCTTCTATAATCTCCATAATCGTCAAGTCCTTCGAAGTTTTCAGATCAGTACCTACGAAAAGTTGAAAAGATGTCGTGTTAATTGCACGTTGGTGATAAGAATTTAACATTTGCTGCAATGACTTAACATGTTGACCACTTTTCCGCATTGCCGATTGTCAATTTCGTTAGATTTGCAATGACAGTTGAATGAAGGCGCTCGATTTGCCCGTTCCCTCTTGGTACTCCTACGGTGATAAAATGTAGGTTAATATTACGATTCTTGCAGTAGTGAATTTTTTCAGGATCTCCGAATGTTTCAGCTATAATCTCTAGTTTCTGGATAGCTTCTTCGCTGGTTAATGTTTTCGTGGGAAACAGCCAACAGAATTTGGTGAAAACATCTATAATTGATAAAATATAGCTATAGTTTTTTCGTGTGGATTGAATGGGTCCTAAGTGGTCGATATGAAATGTCTGCCGTGGTCGCTCTCCCTTCGGTATAGGTTGTAAAAGGCACTCTGATTTCCGTGTTTTTCTTTCTGCCAATATACAATGAATGCAATTAGATATGAGTTTGGTTATTCTACTGCTTAATCCTGGTATAAAAAATTCTTTTTCGATAATGTGACCCCTTTCGTGAACATTTTTTATTATATTGTTCACCATTTTATCTGGAACGACAAAAACAGTATTTCATTGTACATAATATAGGGTTTTATAATAAGGACTTGACAACTTTTTTTTTTTAAATAAACCGCAAACCATTTGAGATATTTCAAAAACTTTGTTATCGGCTTGAAGTACAATTAAAACATTTATGAATGGAACTCGACTTCGTTCATATAGCCACCGCGGGCACGTTTGCAGCGGGCGATTCGTTAGACCCAATTTTCAACGACTTGGCCACACATTTCGGCCGAAACGTCCGCTATTTTGCGTTCAATGTTGGCTCTGAGCTCTTCCAACGTCGTCAGCGTGTTGGCATAAGCCAATGACTTAACGTAGCCCCACAGAAAATAGTCAAGCGGCGTTAAATCGCACGAACGAGGCGGCCAATCGACTGACCCATTTCTTGAGATAACACGCTCACCATACTTACTCTTCAATAAATCGATTGTAGCGTGTGCTGTGTGGCTTGTGGCACCATCCTGTTGAAACCACATGTCCTCCAAGTCCATATCTTCCAATTCGGGCCAAAAATAATCGGTGATCAGAGGGATAACGCTGACCATTCACAGTAACGTGACGATCGTTATCGTCGACGAAAAAATATGGCAGCCGGCATGCAAACCGCACCAAACAGTAATTTTTTGTGGATGAAGTGGTGATTCATGAAGCACATGTGGATTTTCACCCGACCAATAACGCATATTCTGCTTATTGACGAACCCATTGAGCCAAAAATGAGCTTCGTCACTGAAGATGATTTTGCGATGAAATTCATCATCTTGGCGCATCTTCTCCAGAACCCAACCGGAGAACATACGTCGCTTCAAATGGTCCATCGGCTTCAATTATTGAGTCAGTTTGATCTTATATGGGTGTAAACCAAGATCCGTACGCAAAATACGCCATAATGTGGTCTGAGTGATGTCCAATTGTTGAGAACGCCGTGGAATTGACTGATTTGGATCGTTTGTTACGGACGCCTAAACGGCAGCGATATTTTCGACACTTCGACCAACCCGTTCTCTCACTGACACGGAAACATCACACAACAAATATGTAGAATCAAATTTGTGCACTAAACTTGTTATTGCCTATCTACTAGGGCGAGAATTACGACCTTAAATTGGAGTTAACGCTCTTAAAGTTGCAGTCATTGTAACATGCTGAAAATGTTGAGTTTACTGAATAAATTGACAGTGACAGTTTGAAGATTAGTGAAAGAGTGCGTTCACAAATTAAATTCAAAGTTGTCAAGTCCCTATTGGAAAACTCTTTATAATCTTTATATGGTTTATCTATCAAATTTTCGATTATAGATTTAAAATTTTGATTCGATATGATCTTTTTTACGCTGAGACTCCGCTAGTTTTTGGAGAAAATCACTGCTACTGGAACTCGTTACACAAAATACTGTTGGATTACGACTTTAACTGTTTACGTGCTCTATTTTAGTCCCATCTCGCTACTCTAGTTGTTAAATCTTTCTTTCGCATCGTGCACTCGAATGCTTTGCAATTAGTAATTAGCATTGAGTGATTCATCACTTGAAGTTGTCCAGGAGCCGTCGGTTTTTTTCAAACAGCTAGGCATCATAGGATTTGTAGAGAGGATTTTTCTTAGCCGCGATGCCTCAGAGGTTTCTGTGTTTTTGTCACAGAATGACCTCCAGGATAGTCGCTTTGCCTTCCTCAGTTCTTTTTTGTATAATTTGAGGGATTCTTTGTATGAGTCCTAGTCAGTCACTTTTCTTATGCCCTTTGCTACGTTGAAAAGTTTTCTACAACTTTTTTTGCTGATGTCCACCAATGTGGCATTTTCTTGACTCTATTTTGAATAAGAGGGCTGGAAGCAGCCATAGCCTGATTGAGAGCCAGAGTGAATTCCTTGACTTTCATGTAAAGCTCATTGGTGTCACGCGGGGGACTTGATCGTTTTAAGGATAGCGTTCCAGGCCGTATTCCTCTGTATTTTGGCCAATCAGTTTTCCGGTAGTTCCGGACGCAGTGGTGTAGGCATATCGAAGTCGGACAACTTCTTTCCGGAAATCGTTATTATTTTGTCTTCGATAAGACCTAGTGCTTCATTGAAACATAGATTATTGCTGATTGATTCATCCTTTCAAATCCATGCAAGATATCTTCTGATAACGCAGTTTTATACCTATCCAATAATTGAAGAGGATTGGATAAACCGCAAGTGCATATCAATATAAATAGTTCTCTTGTTTGCTATGGAGAGCGGCACAGCACGGCCTCTTCTATTGTGGCATCCCAATGCTTGTCATCTTCCAACAACCCCAACTTCTCACATGTTTGTCGAAAAATTTCAAGTTCTTGGCCGTCAACTGTTTCCAAATCCAAAAAGTTTGTGGGTCCCCGTATTGTGCGAATATTTGGCATGCAACTCACTGAGTGCTCACTTTTTGTTTGATCAGCGGTATGACGTTCTGTTTGAAATAGGTTCGATGGTTGGGCTTCGAAAAATGCAAGAATTTGTTTGCTCTAGATGAACTCTACTCTTTGCTCTACATATGAACTCAATTATCTGTGGTCGTAACTTTTATAATATTTGTCTAAATTTTTATTTTTTTTTGTTATTATTTTTTTTCGTAGGAAGGTGAGAAATCTTCATAGACACTATAGGCCCGGAGCCTATAGTAGTTTTTATAATCCTGCAGGCGATTTTCCATTGAAAATTCCTGTGTAATTTAGAAAATTACGCGCTGCTAATCACCGCGCTAGGTCGAGAGGCTTAGTCCTTTTCAGACGGCGCAATAAATTCGTCGAGGATCTGTTGAAAAGAAGTATTCGTATGACCTTGTAATCGATTATTATGTTTCGCAAACATTTTAATTACGTTCTGAACGTTTTTGACTCCTAAGTCTCTGTAGATATCATCGTTTCTTATGTACCACGGCGCATTAACAATACCTCGAAGAACTTTGTTTTGGAATGTCTGTAATATATTAATGTTACTATTTTTAGTACAACCCCAAAGTTGTACACCATATGTCCAGATCGGTTTTAACACTTGCTTGTATAACAGCAGTTTGTTCTCTAAGCTAAGCTTGGAATACTTTCCAATAAGCCAGTAAATATCTCTATATTTGATTTCAAGCTCTTCACGTTTTTTTTAACGTGTGCTCTCCATTTTAGTTTAGCGTCGAGTGTCATACCGAGATATTTGGTCTCGTTCGCGTAAGGAATTCGTACTGCGTTGATAAACACCGGTGGATTCTCAATTTTCTTGAGAGTGAAGTTCACGTAGACAGACTTGTTTTCATTAAGCGCGATTCGCCAAGTCTTTGTCCAATTGTTAATCCGTGTAAGGGCACGTTGCAACTTGGCAGTTGCTTCTTCGACTGTTTTAGCCGTTGCCAAAATGGCAGTGTCATCAGCAAATGTGGCTAGGACAGTGTCGTCCGTTTGCGGTATATCGCGGGTAAAAAGCAAATATAGCAGAGGGCTAAGTACACTTCGTTGCGGCACTCCCGCCTTTATTGTCTTAAAAGTGGAATATTCGTTTCCGTGTCTCACACGGAAGAGTCGGTCTTCCAGGTATGAATCTAAAATACGAGGCAATTGCTGGGGTAGGGCTTGTCGAAGTTTATATTTTAGGCCTTCGTGGCATGCCTTATCAAAGGCTTGCGAAACGTCAAGGAATGCGCTTGAACAGACTAACTTACACTCGATTACTCGTTCAATTATATCGGTTATTCGATGCACTTGGTCAACTGTAGAGTGTTGGCTTCTAAAGCCAAATTGATGATCAGGTAAGAGGGAATTTGTGTCGGTAATTGGTTTAAGACGATTAAAAAGGATTCGCTCAAAGACCTTCGATGTAATCGGGAGAAGCGATATTGGTCTATATGACTTGACTTCTGTCAGCGGTTTACCGGGTTTCGGAACCATAATAACTTCGGCTACTTTCCACTGGTGCGGTACATGCTCTAATCTAATGCTGGCATTTATAAGATTGAGCAGCTTTATCAAACCTTTTTTCGGCTACGCTTTAAGTATCTCTCCCGTTATTAAGTCATATCCCGGGGCTTTATTGGGCTTAAGCGTGTCTATAACTTGTCTAAGTTCCCTAAGTGTAGCCTTTTCTACTGGAAAGTTTATCGTCACGTCTAGCGTATTGACATTCTCTGGAAGCACTTCCCCGTCGAATGGTTTAAACGTTTCTGCAAGATGGTAGGCGAAAACATTAGCTTTTTCCTTATCTTCTTTCGCCCAGTCATCCTGGTTTCTTCTTATTGGCGCCACGTGTATTTGGGGCTTTCGAACACTTTTAACGGCTCTCCATATGGAGTAGTTGGTATCTTTTGTCGCTGTGAGTTTTTCAAGGTAGTTATTAATACCTTGGTTATTGAAGTCCTTGATCGATTTTTTCAACAAGTTGCAGAGCCTAATCTTGTGGTGCCCGGGTTTCATGCCACTTTTACGCGCTCTTCGTTTCTTCTTTATCATTTCTCTGATTTTCGGTGGGTATCTTATGCCGACTTTGGGAACTTTGTTCGATTCGCGGGGAGTATTATTCCAGGCCGCTTGCTGTATGACTTCAACAAAACGTTCAACTTCTTTTTCAAGTTGATATAGCGTTCTAAGTGCTACTTTCAACTCAGTATTGTATACAACGGTTGTTCGGAAATCTTCCCAGTGAGTTTTGCTGTTACTTAATTTCGGTGGTCTTTGTTTCTTAACCAAGGATTCGCACAGTGAAAGGATAAATGGAGAATGGTCGGAGGAAAGATCGAAGCTTTCTTCAACTTTGACGTAACTAGCGTTTACTCCTTTTCCGATAAAGAAGTCTATTAGATCGGGTGTTTTTGCGACATCCGAGGGCCAGTATGTCGGCTTGCCTGTTGAGTAAAAATAGCAACCACATTCCATACCAGCCCTGTAAAGAGTTTTGCCTTTTTGAGACAAGACATCTTGAGCCCCAAAAGGTGTGCTTCGCGTTAAAGTCGCGAATGAATGAATATTGGTCCAAGAGAGTTTAATAGGTCAATAAATTCGTGTTTTTCTATTTTGCAGCGCGATTGGCAATAGATTGAGGATATACTAAAAGAGTAATTTTTATTTTTAGCGCGCACAACGGTCATTTGAAATTTGTCAAGTTCAATTATTGCTTAGAGAGTATGTTCAATGCAGTCTTTTATGAATAGGGATGACCCGCCTCTTGCGTTTCCCGATGGATGATGAGCGTGGTAGTCGCGGTAACCTTTTAGTTCCACGCGCGATTCTGTCGCCAGATGAGTTTCAGAAATTAAGCATATGTCAATTACTTTTTCCTGAATGAGAATATTTAGTTCATCAAGATTTCTGTAGCCCGTTTGGCATTCCACGCAAGTATATTGAGCTTCTTTGCCATAATTAGTTGCAGAAATTGGCTTCGAGCTTAAGAAGCCGTTCGATTATTATCTTATTTATTTTAGTCTGTTCTTCTAGTCCCTCGAGAATTACTGAGAACACATTTGAGGCAGGATCCGGTGATGTACAGTTAGTCATATTTACTCGCGCCGCTATTTGCGCGTAAGTTTTCAATTTTGACAACAAGTCCCAAAATTGAATTTATGGCATAAATTCTTTCTAGGCTTTCGGTTTTGTCTAAAGTTAGCCTAAAGAGGGGAAGACCGCGTCTTGGGGTCGTCCTCTCGCTTTCAACATTGCGCTGTTTTTGCGCAAGTATACTAACTGCGTCGATTATGTTAAAGTCTTTATTTTTAAGGTCATTTACTATGTTTTCTTTAAGGCAAGATGGATGCAATCCTCAATTACAACGCGTATGGGTCTTTCCGTTTTATTTTCGTACGTATGCCATTGAATCTTCTCAGCATTTAATTTTTGCGAATCATCAGTCGGTAGATCACCGAAATCCGAGGGCATTTCTAATCCCTCGGTTAAAAAATCTCGTAATATGGGAAAAAATTCGGGGAAAAGGGACTCGAGGCATAATTACTGGAGTCCCTTGCAGTGTTTTGATAGTGATGAAATGGACGACGTAATAATCGCACCGACTGCTAATAAAAAAGTGTATGTTCCTCCAATCAAATTATTGCAAAAAACGAGTGAGTTTGTGCATAATCTGATGAGATCTTTAAACATCTAAACATATTCAGTTAAAAAAATTTCTATCGGCATAAAAATTCTTTGCGAAACTGTGGATTCGTACAACTCGGTTCTTCGTTCTCTTAAAGAAAAAAACTGTCAATTTTTTACACACGATGGAAAGAATGAAAAAGCCTTTAAAGTTGTTTTGTTTGGACTCGATAATATGGATGTGGATTTGCTTAACAGCGAATTGATTGAACGCGGACTAAAGTGCATCGAAATCAAAAAAATTATAAAGAAATACGAGAGGTACATAGACACGTTCTATCTTATTTCTCTAGAAAATGATTCGGTGAAATTAAACGACCTAAAAAAGAATTTTCGATCAATTTTTCACACACAAGTCAGTTGGAACTTTCAAAGAAAAATGAAAGGGAAACTGATACAATGCCACAACTGTCAGATGTTCGGACACGGCGAGCGCCACTGCCATATAAAAACGTATTGTGGAATTTGTGCGGGTTCACATAAGACTGCCGATTGCAACAATAGTGCAATTATTAAATGTGCTAACTGCAACGGTGATCATAAAGCAAGTGATTCATCTTGCCTAAGTAGAGCTAAATACTTAGAGCTTAAAAGCAACATGGTAAATCGGAGAAATGAATCTCGCTCGGGCTTAAAAAAAGCTTTTTCCCACGTGAAAGCTCCCACTGCTGCACCAGTTCATAATGTACATATTGATTTGCAATCAATGACGGATTTCCCATCTCTTTCACTCAGGAGACAAACGATCGAGAAAAACAACCATCATACAGACTTCAATAGCTGCGTCCAGCCAACAACCACTTGGGGAAATGAACAACAGCAATCAACATGGGGTAAATGCAACAACGATCTTTTTTCTATGGAGGAATTAAATTTATTAGTTATGGAAAGATAACCAAGTTAGCTTCTTGTAAGACAAAAGTCGATCAATTTAATGCCATCACGCAATTAGCTACTAAATTCTTGTACTCCAATGTTAAGTAATGTAATAGATAATAATTTAAACATTGTAACATGGAATGCCAGAGGTATTTCTAATAAACATGTTGAGTTTATAAATTTTTTAAATAATAATAGAATAGATATTGCACTAATAACTGAAACTTGGTTAACATCTGGAATTAATATTTCAACTTCTGCTTTTAAATGTTATCGTATAGATAGAAATAATAGAAGAGGTGGAGGTGTAGCAATTCTGTTAAGGAGATCGATTCAACATGAGCCTTTGCAATGCATTCAAACCCAGTTTGTCGAAAATATAGGTGTAGAGGTAAAGCTGCAAAACGGCCAGGCAATTAAAATTTTCTGTGTATACTTTCCAGGCAAGGTATCCACAAATGCAAACCAAGTAATACTCAGGTCAGATTTAAGAAAACTATTCACTATGAGTGGTGAGTTTCTAATTGGCGGTGATCTGAATTGTAGGCATAGAGATTGGGGTTGTACAAGAGCAAATTCTTGGGGCAACGTTTTATCTAGTCTGTCTGCAATGTTGCCAATTTGTGTTTTATTTCCGTCTAGTTCTACGTATTTTCCAGCTGGTTCTCGTGGTTGTCCATCTGTTCTTGACCTGTTTATAACTAATATATCTAGTCAAATTTCTCAACCTATATCGATTCATGATCTGTCATCAGATCACAATCCAGTTATTTGTCGAATTCCTAGATCTGGAGAGAAAAAAGTGCAATATTTTTTAGATATGAAAAACGCAGATTGGTCAATTTTTCGGTCCGAACTGAAAACAAAACTTCAAAATTTGCCAACTACGCTAGAAGGTATATCTACAACACAAGATGTTGATAACATTATCAGTACGTTTTCTGTGCATATATTAATCTCTGCGTGCCGCAGTATCCCAAAAAAAGAAAGATAATTGTATTAAACTTTCAAATCACGTCATTGAACTTATTAAAATAAGAAATAAACATAGAAGAAACTGGCAGAGGTATAGGCAGACAATCTCTCACACCATGGTTAAATATTTCAATAAGTTAATCGCAAAGTTAATACAAAATAAACGAAATGAAGTGTGGAATACTAAGTTGAATTCCCTTGACAAAGCTTCCAAACCTTTTTGGAATATTGTCAGGATTGTCAAAAGCAAAAATAAACAAATTCCAATTCTTAAAGATAATTTTACCACATACTACACGGATAATGACAAAGCTAGCTTATTCAGCCAAACTTTTGCCAAAAATCACACTGTTTCGGATAACTTAGGGGATGTGGATACAATTAAAGTAGTAAGCGATTCCTTGGAGGCATTTAATCTTATCGATGTTGAAACTCCAGTAAATGCGTTCATTAATGAGAACACAATAAAGAACTACATAAAAAACTTAGTGACTAGGAAAACACCTGGCCTGGATAATATCAAAAATTGTTATCTGAAACATCTACCTAAAATTGGAATTGAATATTTGACATTTATAATAAATGTATGCCTCAAAATTCAATACTTTCCTACTGTCTGGAAAATAGCTAAAGTAGTTCCAATTCCGAAAGCAGGAAAACCAACCGACAGCCCGGAAAGCTACAGGCCAATTAGCCTGCTTAGCAGCCTGAGCAAGATTTTCGAAAAAGTTATCAAGGACAAGCTGCTAAATATTATTGATGTACACAAAATAATTCCAAATGAACAATTTGGGTTTAGACGATTTCACAGTACCAGCCATCAAGTACTTCGAATCACCAATTTTATCAGGAAAAATCGACGTGTAGGAAAGTCGACGGGCATGCTACTCCTCGATATAGAGAAAGCATTTGACTCCGTCTGGCACAATGGACTTGTATTCAAAATGCTTAACTTTAACTTTCCTCCCTTTTTGTGCAAAGTTATTCAAAGTTTCTTGTCAAACCGTAATTTTAAAGTGCTTGTGAATAATAGCTCGTCTAGTTTGCTAGGTGTGCCCGCTGGTGTCCCCCAAGGCTCTGTCCTAGGACCACTCCTATATAATTTATATAATATCCGACTTCCCAGATCTACCAGGATGTGAATTTGCAACATATGCTGATGATACAGCGATACTTTCGTCGCATATGTTCAGTCTAAACATTGAGACGAATCTTAAATATGCGACCGAAGTATTTAGTGATTATTGCAAAAAATGGAAACTCAAATTGAATGCGGGAAAAATACAAGCTATCTTTTTCTCTAGGAAAAGAAAACATTGTTTCCTCCCATCTGAACGAATCATAGTCATCAGTCAGCCGATAGTCTGGGAAAACACAGTTAGATATCTGGGTATACATCTTGATAAGAGATTGACATTTCAGGAGCATATAAGCAAAACTTTGCACAAAATTAGCATTGCTATAAAAATATTATACCCATTTATAAACAGAAAGTCTCTCTTATCAGACCAAAATAAAATAATTATACATAAAGTCATTTTTCAAGCACTCTTGCTTTATGGTTGTCCTGTGTGGGGAAAATGTGCCAAGTGTCATATTAAAAAATTACAGATTCAGCAAAATAAACTGCTAAAAATGATGCTAAACTTACCTTGGTACTATTCTACCTCTAAATTGCATCGGCATGCCAGTGTTGAATTGATCTCTGACAGAATAGAAAGGCTAACTAACTCTTTTCTTATGAGATGTAGTATACCTGGAAATCCCCTCGTTAATGAGTTAAATGCTACCTAGCTTAAGTTGAAATACAAAACAGAATCGCGCTTAGTAAATCGTTATTTATTTATTTGTTATATTATTTTCTTATCTATTTGCAATCTTGTTGTTAATATATAAATACTCGTATATAGCTCAGTATCTATTCATTTATTTTCCTGTTTTTTGTTAACTTGTTTATCTCTTTATTACATTTTGTTATTTATTTATTAATTTATTTATTTAATTACTTATACACATATACTTATTTATTTATTACCTATTTATTATTCTATTTGTTTATTTAAATATTTATTTATTTATTTATTTTATTTTTTCTTCTAAGAGGGTTTTTAATCGTTATTTTCCCTTTAAAAATATTCAAAATACAAAAAAGTTCGTAAACAATATTGTAAAGTTTTTTCTCAGTTGAAAGATATATTAAATATCATATCTCTGTATGTAAATTGTGTGGTGGCAAACCTTGTACAAATTTAACAAACGAAATAAATATCTATCTATCTAATTTTTGCGAAAGCGAACGATAGTTGTCTGGATTAAGGACATTGATAGTCCATGTCTCATTATTACGAGATCTTACTTTATAATCGGTTGAGCACAGTGATTTCAGGATTATGTGCAACTTGTTGTAGTCCGAGATTCCAAAAACGTTTATTGGCGGCGGCGGTCTTTGTTTGGGTTGCTTTGTTGCTTTATCGACCTCAGCAGTGTTAAAGCTGGCTTGCTTCTTTGTTTGTTCGATATCAGGCGAGGAAGTAGCTTTGCGCTTCTTACCTGCCTTTTTTTTAAGTATCCAGTCCGTTTCGCGGACTAGCTCTTCTTTGTCCGTGTGAAAACTCGAGTTTTCGGGGCGGTCAAGTAGCAAAACAGACTCAGACTTAGATTTAGATTGCGGCTTAATGGCATCTAGTTGCTTTTTTAATTCGTCACAGAGCAATTCCATATTCTGGAGTCTGGCGCGGAGATCAGAATTTTCGCGTTCGAGATTTTGTAGCTTATTCGGTGTAATGCTATTGCCCTGAGCTACCGACTGTGCTTGGTCTTTGCTTTCGCAAAGAGTGCCAGATGATTTCCCCCGCTGACTCCAGCAGTTCCTGCAGCTTCAAAGTCAACATCCCAACCAAATATTCGTGGTTGTTCCCTACTCCTCCTGGTAAGACAACTAAACCTGGGAAGATAAGAATTACAAAATGCTCTGAAGAACGAGAAAACGCACATCTCGAGAGTAATGAAAGTGTTAAAAATAATCGTAGTGTTAACAATAAACTTAAAAAAAGACCCCTCTCCAACTCCCTTCCAAATAAAAAATATGCTTCCAAGAAACGAAGCTCTAATCTCGACCCCAACTGGAGCTTCAAAACAAACTTATTCCCCAATTTTAGTCCTCCCTCCTCACTTATCCGACACAAAGCCCTTACACACCAATCTTCTAATCCCCCAATTCCCCCCGTTCCACCGAAGTCAACGCGCCAACGCGTCTCTTTCAACTTAACCCCAACCACCCATATTATTCCTTCTCAACCTTCTACGCCACCAAACCCAGCTAGCAACCCAATTCCCAACTTCGACCTTAAAACTGGAGCTAAGTACCCTAACTTCATTAACTCCCATACCTTAAACCCCACATCTCATCCCTCGTCCAACTCCATATCCAATCATTTATCTCTATCTCCCTCCTCTAATGCTCCTATTCTTGATCCCCTTTTTCCTCCCATTGTTAAACTAACACAGCAAACCAATGGCACTACAGAAAGTCGATATGCTCTCTCTAGGCTCAGAGAACGAAAGATATATGAAAACATTCGTCTCTTTCTTGCCTATTTATATGACAAATCTGACTCGGTCTGCTACGAAGGGAAAACCAAAACCAGCGTCATGGTTTCCATCCAGCAGGAAGGCCTCCCTACCGACCCTATCAGTCTCAGGAACCTTTATGTCAGGTACCACGAGATATTTAACATGTCCCCTCAAAAAGTAGCAGACGACCTTGCTGCATTCGGCAACTATGTTCACTCTAAACGAGTATCACACCTACACCGAAGCCGAGCCGACCACGACAAATTTTTTCGTCCATAACGTGCCTCCCTTGCCAGCGCTTAAACCATCCTGCCTTACACCTCCACCCCACAACATCCCTCTTACATTTTACTACCAGAATGTAAGAGGTCTTCGCTCTAAAACCAATGCTGTCCTACGTCAATCGCATGCTCTTCCCTTTGATATCTACGCCTTGACCGAAACCAATTTGATTCCCGACATAAAGAACCAGGAATTGTTCCCTCCTACTTTTAATGTTTTCCGCGACGACGATCCTTCCCGCACAAATAAAGATTCCCCCTGTCGAGGCGTCCTACTGGCGATGGACAACAGCCTTAACTCTTCTCCCATTACAATTTCTTCATCCTCTAAAGCCGACTTTGTCGCAATAAAAATATCACTGCTTCTCAAGTCCCTTTATGTTATATGTTGCTACATCCTACCAGCTCAACCCATCGAATCTTACCAATTTGTTATTGATAAGATCGATCATTTAATTGACCTGTCAGACCCTATTGATGATATCCTTATTTTCGTCGACTTTAATCTTCCTCAGCTACAGTGGACTCCATCAGATGATCAATCGTTTTTCATCGCTTCAAATGCCATCTCACCTATGGAATGTCTCTTCTTAGATCGCTTAACAGACTCAAGTCTATGCCAAGTCAGTGGTATATCCAATTATATGGGCAGGCAATTATACCTTATTTTCACAACAGATCCAATTAACTCCTCAGTCTCACTTTGTCCCCTATCTCTCTCAACAATCGATAACTACCATCCCCCCCTTCTACTTTCATTTTTTCATAACTCTTCATTCCAGTCCACTCCCCCCACAACTCTCTCATCCCACGACTTTCATAAAGCAAACTTTCACAAAATTAATGAATATCTCAGCAGATCCCTCTTTAACTTTCACAACTTAAGTATAAATGATGCCTTATCCATTTTTTATAAAGAAATATTTAATTCTTTTTCCCTTTACGTTCCGTTTTCCCGCCTTAAAACATCATCTACTAGTCCTCCCTGGTATAATCGCAAGCTCCGTTCCTTACGAAATAAGAGAAATAAGTTATGGGCTGTTTTCCTGCGTACCAGATCCTTTACCGACTATTCCAACTATCTTGGTGCTTATCTTCATTTCACCGAACTTTACGATTCCCTTTACCAGTGCTACCTTAACAATGCGCAAGTCAACCTTATAAACCACCCTAAGTCCTTTTTCCAATTTGTTAATTACAAAAGAAAGTCCGATGGTTACCCTCCTTCCCTCTCTTTCAACAACAGGTCATCAACCGATCCACTCACCATTGCCAACCTATTTGCCACATTTTTTAAACAATCCTTCACCAACGACTTCTTTGTACCAGATCCATCCTATTTTAGTTACCTACTGAACTTCTCCAATGGCCCACTTCTCTCTCACATCTTGGACCCGTCTTATATCGAATATTAATTACACCAACTTAATGACGAATTCACACCCGGCCCAGATGGCCTCCCTGCCATATTTCTTAAAAAATGTTCTTCCTCTCTTTCCCTTGCCCTTTCTAATCTCTTCCGTCTATCTCTTTCACAAGGAGAATTTCCTCAGGTTTGGAAAACCTCCTTCATAACCCCGATCCACAAGAAAGGATCAAAGAATGAAATAACCAACTATCGTCCCATCGCTAAACTCTCCCATATACCCAAACTCTTCGAAAGTATTTTGTATGAAGCTCTAAGTTTCCAATGCAAATCACTTATTTCCCCTAGACAACATGGCTTCTTAAAGGGTAAGTCAACCACCACAAATCTCGTTGAATTCGTATCCTTTGCCCTCTCCGCCCTAGAGAATGGCAATGAAGTCGATGTAGTTGCAACCGATTTTAGCAAAGCCTTCGATAAAATCTCTCATCGGTTAATTATCTTTAAATTGTCTGCCCTCGGCTTTGAACCCATATTGTTAAAATGGATATCCTCTTACCTCGAAAACCGTTTTTACAGTGTTCGTTTTAGGTCAGCCCAGTCCGCCCCATTTTTGGCCACCTCTGGAGTTCCACAAGGCAGCCATCTCGGTCCCGTTCTTTTTATATTAACCATAAATGATCTCGATATGATCATCAAACACTCGTCTGTCTCCCTTTACGCCGACGATACCAAATTTTTCAAAACCATTTCCTCTCCCCATGACTCTTTCCTCCTTCAACAAGATCTTGATAGTTTCTCGATCTGGTGCCTCAAAAAATTCTTTGGAACTTAACATCGCCAAATGCCAATCCATCACCTTCTCACATAAGCGGAACCAATCTCCTCCCCGACTCTATCTTCTCCATAACCAACCTATCTCCTCCGTACAGTCTCTTCGCGACCTCGGCATTTTGTGTGACAGCGAGCTCAACTTCCGTTTACATATGGATGAGATAATCCTCAAAGCCAACTCTGCACTAGGTTTTGTAAAACGGTGGTCCAAAGAATTCACCAACCCATACGTGACCAGGTCCTTCTATATTACCTTTGTTCGCCCCCTCCTAGAGTACGCCAGTCAAGTATGGTCCCCATATCATCGTGTACATATCTCGAGAATTGAAAGCATTCAGCGTCGTTTTCTTCGATTTGCTCTTCGAGGTATGCCCTGGGACGATCCTTTTAATCTGCCCCCCTATCAAAATCGTCTCAACCTTATCAACTTAAACACCCTCGAAGATCGCAGAGATGCAGCAGACTTTCTCTTCATTCATCGACTCCTTTCAGGTCACGTTGAATGCGCGTCCCTTCACAACTCCATTTTCCTCAACACTAACCCTCGTAACCTACGTACCCCTCGACTCTTCTATCTACCAACCCACCACACCTCCTATGGCGCGAACGAACCAATCTCCCGTATGCTACGTCAAATCAACTCAAACCCTACCGTCTTTGACTTTCACCGCACCACTTCCTACCTCAAATCTGTTCACCTTCACCACTCCAACCAACCTTAGTTTTAAGTTTTAGTTTAAGTTTATTTTTTAAGTTATAGCTTGTATTAAGCCGAATAAATGGGGGCATTCGCCCCCACCAAAAATTAAATTAAAATTAAATTCGTATGATTTTCCTAGCGATCCGCGTGCTGGAGATCTCGTGACCCTTGAGCATTTTTTAAAGGGCTCCTGGTTTATATTTGTGTTATTTTGATGATTATTTGAACAGAGATCCGCATTAGACAGATAAGGCTGGCTGATCCGGAGTTCGCCAAGTATCCGGATGCTCCGTTAGAGATTGAGTTATTTTTATACTGGGCCCCCAACCTGGTCGATTCTGGCACGGGTCGCTTAACACCTTAGTCCGGCCCAGTGGATTTTAGTCGGCTCTTACAACAGGCATGCCTTACCTCGGGTATATTCTAACCCCTAACCCGAAAGGAGTTATGTCTAAATGACATAGTGTAAAAGACAAAGTTTATCTAATTTAAATATCAGAAGCGATAAAAGTATGTGTTTTGATAAGAACCAATTTGTTAATACAAAATTTGATGTCAAATAATAAATACAATCAAATATCAAATCGATTCATAATTTTTTGGCGATATTGGCTTACACATCAAAGATAGATATATGCTGTAGTGGACTTTTTTGTAGAACTATTTAATAGATATATTTCCACGATACATTATATTTATGTAACTCTTACGGTTTTTGTAGCGCACGTCAGAATGGCTCGCAGATGGGGGAATTTTTTCTGACTTACGTGACACTTATTGCTTTATTTTGGCCAATTTACTCAATAGCTTTATAAATTATATGTTATTCTGATGTATGAGCTATATAATTGTAAAGTTTCATTAAAATCCATTCAATCCTTTTTGCGTGAAAGAGTAACAAACATCCACACATACATCCATACACACTTTCACTTTTATAATATTAGTATGCATTCATTTTTCATTTAATTTCTCCGCATATATTCTACGCTAATTAATTGTACTTAATTCATGGGATTTCAACGCCATGTAGCAAACTGTAGGGGTAACCTCCCTTATTTAAATTATCATACTTATTATAAAGGATGTTTCAACAAGAGGAGTAGGATTTGTTTTTTTTTGAATACAACGAACGATTTTTGGGAAGTTTCTGAAACGAGTAGACATGGTAGACATGTTAATTATTTCTGGAACACAATATCTTATAAAAGACCGCCTTGACTCTGCTTGCAGATCTTCATGCTTTTCTCGAAATTCTCAATCAATCTTTCACATAATTGAGCCTCTATCTCGGAGATGGCAACTTCAATGTTCGCTTTCAGAGTTGGAATTGTTTGCGGATGATTGGCGTAGACCTTGCTTTTAACATAGCCCCAAAGAAAAAAGTTTAACGGTGTTAAGTCGCACCATCTTGACAAACAATGGACGTCTCCGAAATGCGAAATTACGCCTCTAGGAAACTTCATGCGCAATAAATCGATTGTCCATCTCCATGTCTTCGAACTCCGGACACAAAAAATTGTTTATTATGTCTCTCTGTTTATTAGTGCTCCATCGGCCCTAATGGTTTTCCTCGGTCCATAAATCGCATCAACCAGTTACTCATGCTGGGTGCAATGTCATCTCCTGAATCAGACCCAATCCAAGAACGCACGGCCCTGCTGATGTTAGACCGGCTTCAATGCTTTTGTTAGTTGGGCCTTATATGCATGGAGAGCTAAATCTTTCGTCAGAATTATATGCAGTGTGGCTGATTAGAGGTCAAACTCCTGACACCGAAACCTTACATTGAACGTCCCGGGGCGAACACGTTTCGGCGTCTTCACATTTGTACCCAGTCGTTCATTGATCTCCGTAGAGTATAGACGTGTTTCGGCTTGCGAGTGAATAGTAAAATCAAAGAAAATAGTAAAATCAGTAAGAAAGAGTCATTTGAGGAGTTCTACTATAAGGCTCCAACTAGCAGAATGGCAGTGTGTTCGGTCGACGAGTCATAGCTCGTGGGTTCGACTCCGTGTGCAGTAGACATTTTTTTTTCAATACAAAAACAATTAATTTAAACAGTTACTAGTGTTGTAGTAAACATCACGTGATGGATTGTGGAGAGCGGCTTCTGAAAAATCGGGCGAGGCATCAAGTGGTTCAAGCCAAACGCCAGTAGTGTCACAACCAGAGACTAAAAGAAGGAGGAAACAAAGGCCAATCCCCAACTTGATACAACGTCCCAACTTACCAACTTCCGCTGAAAAGCTGCTTGATGGAGTGAGGGAAGGGGCGTCATCGACAGCAGCAAATAATCGTACCGGGCAATTTATTGACGACAACCCAAATGTCTCTGATGGTGATGAAAGCCACTATCTGAGAGAGAACACCTTCGCTTCCTTGGCTTCAACCGAATCGGAAGAGGAAGAGGAAGAAATGGAGTCTCTAAGTAGCAGCCACAAAATGCTGCAACAAAGAGTTCTTGCCATAAAGGAACTGCAAATGCTTAGAAGGAAGAGGGAAGAGCAAAAGCATTCCCAACAACAACAACAGACGCAGCTCAAAAACAGACACAACAGCAACACAAGACAAACACAATAACACAAGTGCTACAGCAACAACAACAAAAACTTAAACAACAACAAGTGCAGCCACAACAAGGGCAGCAGCAAAATCAGCAGCAGCTACAAAGACAGCACCAGCCACAATAACGGCAGCAGCCACAACAGCACCAGAAAAAACAACAACAACAGAAACAACAAAGGGTTCCACCTATAAATACATTTAAGATGGAGCTAAAGGAAAGAATAGAGCTGTGTATAGTAAGTAAAAGGCTAAGGCGTAGCTAGGCACGCGATCCACTGCAACACAGTGGAGCGCTATTATAAAATAAAAATTTTACTGAAGGATTCGACGACGGAGTTCTTCTCCTTCACCCCGAAGGGGGACAAGCTGCAAACAATGCTGCTGAGGGGATTAGGACCGTCGACTGATCCGGAGGAGCTCCTTGCCCTGCTGAAAGAGAAGAAGTGCGAAGGGATCCAATTCGTGGGGGTCAAGTCCCAGCAGCAGTCTGGATGGTCTAAGGAATATTAAAGTCCTGGACTACCAGGTTGTAAACTGAGAAAAATTAAAGAGGAGCGAAAACATTTTACAATGTGTTCGCTGCCAAAGGTTCGGGCACGCCGCGTCGAACTGCGAAATGCAGCCTCGATGCGTGAAGTACAGAAAGAACCACAAGTCCGAGGAATGTGCTCTGGGTAAGGACGGAGCGTCTGAAAAAAGCCAACTCTCTCGTGCTTTATGTAGAAACACGGGACACACCGTAAATTATCGGGGTTGTCTCAAATTTCAGTACATCAATAGAATAAATCTGGCCCGGCAGCAGAAAGTGGAAGTTAAATGTCCTCCCGTGCATTTACAAAGTCCAGCCGTTATTCCCCATGTTACCTATTGGGCATTCCACGCATGTCTCTGCGGTGCATTTTGGTAAAAGGCTTGAAGATGTTTTCTTACAAAGTGCAGACAGTATTCGTACATCAGCTAATGGGTGTTGACCGTGGATTGCGCCTAACCTACGTTCACGCCCTCCTGAATCTCAACCACGAGGTCCACGATTTTACATCAAATCTAATTATGAGTGACGAGGCTCACTTCCACTTATGTGGATACGTGAACAAACAAAATTTTCGGTTCTGGGGCACTGAAAATCCGCGAGCAATGCACTCAAAGTCATTGCAAGGTGTGCTGCAGGAGTCATTGGACCATTTTTTTTAGAACGGCACGGGCCAAACGGTCACTGTGGATGGTGAGCGCTACAGAATTAGAATATTCGATGAATTGGGACTGCAGGACATGTGGTTCCATCAGGACGAAGTAGCGGGGCATACGACATTTTAAAACATTATCACCCACTTTGTATATTGTTGGCGTAACAGTCCGGAGTGGAAAAGGTCTGTAGTCTCTCTTACTCACTGTGTTGTTCGTCTTGTCATTGTCATTGGACAGTGAAAGGAAAGTTCCTCCAACCGGAAAATGAATATTTCACTCTCAGAGGTTTGCCATTGTCAGAGGAAGATGACGTCAAAAAATTAATTCATTTTTCTACTCTTCCGTGTTGGCCGAAATTTGAACTCAGAACCCCTTGCGTAATAAAAAGGCGACATACATATACCTAAAATGCCAAAAAACCATTTATTATTCATTTTTCAATTTGCTTTGAATTTGAATACTAATCGCTTCACCAGCTAAACTATGGTCAGGAGACATCCTTATTTTATTTTCCAGGAACTATTTAAATGAAATCCTTCTTTGTCCTTTGTGCGAGCATCACCCTTTGCGAGTGTTTGTATGTTATAAGGTGGAATTCATTCGCAATAACCCAATTAGATGGTCGTAAATTGATTGCATGAACTAATTAACCGGTCAAAGCGGAGTCGGACTGCATTTTGTAATTGCACTCAGGATGTACTATATACACTTCCACTCTTCATGCATTGTCCTCAAAGGAATGCGAACGCCGTTGGACATCAATTTTGTTTTCATTGAAATTAAGTATTGAACGCACATTTAACAAAGACAAGTTCGGAATTAACATATTTATAAATATTGGGGATGAATTTAAAATGTCAATCGTACACATGCACAAGGTCAGGTCGTTTTAATGTCGCCAGAGTCGGAACCCAAGTAATTCTGGATATAATACTCGTACATACACTCGTATGCATTTTTATTTTGGTACTACATACCACGTCCTTTCCTACAAATACTGTATCTTATCAGGTTAGTATCGGTTTTTTTGTTATTCGGCCGTACGGAAACGGCTAAAGAGTATGGCAGCAGTTCGTTCCTCGGCTCGTCGTTAAATGGGGAATAAAATCAAGCAGAAAATATTTACACATCGAAAGAGTGATTCCGAGACGAAAACCATGACAATTTCAAGAGGCGAGCAATTTATAAATAAGCTACTCGTATATTTCGTAAGCTAGAACTTCGGCGCAATGACGGGCAAAAGATTCAAACTAGAAAACGTATAAAGGCAATGTAAGATCGATATAAGATAACTAGTGGCGAAATGTCAGAATCAGGATCTGCCATTTGAACTTTTAACCGAAAGCGAACAAAACGACCATGTCCCTAAAATGCCAAAAATAAGAGAACTAAGCGCATAAAGTTTCTCGAGCAAATTCGAAGAATACAATAAGAGTAATGCAGCAGTAGTAACTAATAGTATCATGTTAGTGTGTCCTTAACCTATAAAACCTTTTTCTAGAGAGCAGTACGTGCATGAATATTGATTGCGGTTATGAAGAAAATTAACAACGATATCCTCCCAGGATTTGCTGGTGAATGTCGATTGACGAGTAAGCTTTTTCTCTCGCTGTAATTGATTTCAAAATAATAGAAATGTCTATCGATTGATTAGTTCTTCATCCCAATGTGATCAATGGTATTGGCCTTTAAGTTCATTGATTGTTGGATTTAAAATTTCCTTGCTTTTTCCTAGAAATCACTCACCACAGATTATGTACGGCGGATAAATTGTGTCCAAGGACATGACCCTGACCGGGAGGCCATATCTGTGTTCGTCTTGAGCGAGAGGTAATTAGTTATAATCACTTAGGGTTCTTTTGAGTTCCTTTGTTCTTCCTTTTTAAGTCTACTGAAATAATTAAAGCTAATGAACTCTGTAATTAATTGTGGCTTCAAAGTAAACCAGGTGTAATGTTTGCAGACTAGTTTTTGAGTCAGTTTCCTAATTTGTTTTCAGACCCTAAGCGGTAGTTTTTCAAATTAGCTCCTGACCATAGTTTAAATTGTACATTTGGCTTCTAAGTCGTCGTTAGTTATATAGAAATGGGCTATCATCTTCTTGAGTAACTTTTATTTATATTGACTAACTAGCTTATACTGCGTTCGCATTGGTATAGTGAATTGTTGAGAAAAAACGGTTGACCAACGAGGAGGCAAATATTGGTTTTGGTTTTTGGTTTTGGGTCCGGGTGAACCCCGGACGGATTTATTAAGCTTATTGCAAGCATATATGTATAGGGTTTTCCAATAAGAACTTGACAACTTTTTTTTTAAATAAAACGCAAACCATTTGGGATATTTCAAAAACTTTATTATCGGCTTGAAGTACAATCAAAACATTTATGAATGGAACTCGACTTCGGTCATATGGCCACCGCGGGCACGTTTGCAACGGTCGATTCGTTGGACCCAATTTTCAACGACTCGGCCACACATTTCGGTTGAAACGGCCGCTATTTCACGTTCAATGTTGGCTCTGAGCTCTTCCAACGTCGTTGGCGTGTTGGCATAAAACAATGACTTAACGTAGCCCCACGGAAAATGGTCAAGCGGTGTTAAATCGCACGAACGAGGCAGCCAATCGACTGTCCCATTGAGATAATCTTGAGATAACACGCTCACCATACTTACTTTTCAATAAATCGATTGTAGCGTGTGCTGTGTGTGGCTGGTGGTATCATCCTGTTCAAACAACATGTCGTCCATTCACAGTAACGTGACGATCGTTATCGTCGACCAAAAAATATGGCCCAATAACGCCGCCGGCATGCAGACTGCACCAAACAGTTATTTTTTGTGGATGAAGTGGTGATTCATGAAGCACATGTGGATTTTCACACCAATAACGCATATTTTGCTTATTGACGAACCCATTGAGCAAAAAATGAGCTTTGACACTGAAGATGATTTTGCGATGAAATTCATCATCTTGGCGCATCTTCTCCAGAATCCAATCGGAGAACGTACGTCGCTTCAAATGGTCCGTCGGCTTCAATTCTTGAGTCAGCTTGATCTTGTATGGGTGTAAACCAAGATCCGTACGCAAAATACGCCATAATGTGGTCTGAGCGATGCCCAATTCCTGAGAACGCCGTGGAATTTACTGATTTGGATCGTTTGCTACGGACGCCTGAACGGCAGCGATATTTTCGACACTTCGACCAACCCGTTGTCTCACTGACATGGCAACATCACACAACGTGTGGACTCAAATTTCTGCACTAAACTTGTTACTGCCTGTCTACTAGGGCGAGAATTACGACCGAAAATTGGAGTTAACGCTCTTAAAGTTGCAGTCACCGACTCCGAATTTTGGTAGAAAATTTTTATAATTTGCAGACGTTGTCCGTTCGTGTACTTTGAGTTGAAAATGTTGAGTTTACTGAATAAATTGACAGTGACAGTTTGATGATTAGTGAAAGAGTGCGTTCACAAACTAAATTCAAAGTTGTCAAATTTCTATTGGAAAACCCTTTACATACTTAAAACTATTCGTAACATTTTCATTAAAAACTAAAGGGTGGGAGCCGTTAAAGAAAGTTAGGACATGAGGCATAGTTGGAAATAAGAATATTCTTGAGGGAGAGTTTCCTTAGATGATACTCGAAGAGAGTTAGAATATCTTTAACTTCGCGATGCATCCTAGACATTGGCTCCAGGTGTCCGTAATTCGTTCTGTGAAGATTGAGCCGGAAAAGTGGCACAGACCTAACTACGAGGGGTGTTCAACATATTCTCGGTATCGGGGTGAAGCTGTGGTTGTATATATAAATTGACTTATTTATCAAGTAAAACTATTATTTTAGTGCATTCATGTAAATCATATTTCATATAAATGTGATTATTAATTCGCGTTTTATCTCTAGTTAAACCGAACATAATGGCAACTGAGACGATGATGGTGAAAATTGAGCATCGCGCTGTAATTAAATTTCTCACTAAGCAAGGAAAAAGTCAAAAAACTATTCATGAAGAGATGGTGGCTGTTTACCAGGGTTCCGCACCTTCATTATCAACTGTGCAAAAGTGGTCAAGTGAGTTCAAGAGAGGCAGAGAGAGCTTTGAAGACGACCCCCGCTCCGGCGCCCCGGCTAATGCTTGTACGGGAGAAAGCATCAAAGAAGTCGAAAAACTTGTTCTTGAGGATGCCCGAATAAAGGTGAAAATGATGGCAGAGATCACCAAGCTTTCAATTGGTACCATTCACACCATTCTTCATGACCATCTTAACCTTTCAAAGGTGAGTGCAAGGTGGGTGCCACGAATGCTCACAGCGCCTCAGAAAAAAGTGAGAATCGCATGCTGTAGAGAGCTTTTGGAGATGTGTAGTGAGAACGCGGACGGTGTTATGGATCGAATTGTTACTGGGGACGAAACATGGGTCCACCACTATGACCCTGAAAGCAAACAAGAGTCCATGCAGTGGCATAAAAAAGGAACAGACCCCCCGAATAAGTTCAAAGTCACTCCGTCTGCCGGGAAGCTCATGGCCACAGTTTTTTGGGACTCAAAGGGAATCTTGCTCATTGAGTACAAAACAAAAGGTGAAACCATCAACGCCACATCCTACGCTTCCACTTTGCATAATTTGCGGGAGCAAATTAAAAAGAAAAGACGGGGTAAACTCGCAGCGGGTGTGTTGCTTCTTCATGACAACGCTCCTGTTCACACGGCGCGAGTTTCCAAGAAGAAATCCAACACCCACCCTATAGTCCAGACCTTGCCCCTAGTGATTATTTCCTGTTTCCGGATTTGAAGAAATGTCTTCGTGGAAAAAGATTTTCGGATGATGAAGAACTCAAGTCGGCAATAAATGGGTATTTTGCAGAGAAAGAGGAAATTTATTTTTTTGAGGGTTTAAAAAAGCTTATCTCAAGATGTAACAAATGCATTGATGTTAGGGGAGATTATATTGAAAAATAAAAACAATTTAAATTGAATTCGCATTTTCCTTCATATCGATACCGAGAATATATTGAACGCCCCTCGTATTGGTGTTAAAAGAAATAAGTTGAAGTAAGGATGGACAATCGATATTACCTACTAAAATTTGATGAATAAAGAGAATGTCGGCAATATTTCGGCTTATAGAAAGGGGTTGTAAATTTATAAGTTTCAGGCGGTCAGTTTAAGGTGGTAAGTTTTGGCTATCATCCCAGGGAAGACCACGTAAGCAAACCGTAAAAACCTGAGTTGAACAGCTTCTATCCGGAGGGTGTGAGTTCTGTAGTAGGGTGACCAAACTTGGCTGGCATATTCAAGAAGAGGCCTAACAAAGGTTATGTAAAGAGATTTGGTAACATAAGGATTGGAAAACTAATTAGACCAGCGCTTGATAAAGCCAAGGGCAGAGTTGGCTTTAATTTTTTTATTATACTATCAATGTGAGAACGGAAATTGAGTTCCTTAGCGCAGATAACACCTAAATCACGCAACTCATTCACTAAGGGAACAGGCACATAGTGCTGATATCATAAAAATCTCCTGCGTCATTTGCAAGGAAAATTTTAACATTATTTGTGTTTATAGAGTTCAGTTTATGTCTTGACAATTGTTTTTAGAAGAGTTTACAGTTTTCTGCGCAATAAAAATGCGGCAAATCTTATTATTCTTGACTTTAATGAGGACACTTTAAGTTGTAACGCTGCAGTTGACACATATGAATGGCAGAGCACGGTTTAACATCGTTCATTAATGAACCTACAAGACCGATTTCTAATACTTGCCTTGATCATCTATTTGGTCGCTTTAAGAAATTAGAAACCAATCTGAAAATTACTGATTATTGTTTGACCGGTTTAGTCCGAAGTACCTTTAACAACAAAAGGTCTGTTGTTACCGCTCCTCTTAAAGTAACTAAAATCAACTACAGGCAACTTA
This sequence comes from Volucella bombylans, assembly GCA_949129095.1. Lineage (NCBI taxonomy): Eukaryota > Metazoa > Arthropoda > Insecta > Diptera > Syrphidae > Volucella > Volucella bombylans. Next base: position 200,776,750 of record OX422141.1, on the reverse strand, counting down.
ACGATAAGTTGCTGCGTGAAAGTTGGGAAGAAGTCTACACCATTAAAAATGCTTCACAGGCGTATGAACAATTCTTAAAAATTCTAGTTGGTCATATTGATATCTATAGCTTTTCCATCGAGCACAGAAAATCGGAAACCAAACTCAAGTCCTGGATGAACAAATCTCTTCTCAAAAAAATTAAACTTAAGCACAATCTACGTAATAAATGTTGCAAACGCCCTCATAACCTTGTTTTGAAAAGATGTTATAATCACATGTCCCAAAAAATTAATAACGAATTTAAAGTCTACCGTGATAGTTACTATCAAAGTAGAATAAGAAATTCACAAGGAAATCTTAAAAAAGAGTGGAAGGTTATAAATAGCATTATTAATCGCAAAGCTAAAAACCATAGTAAATCAATTGTTCCAAAAAATGAGAATGTTGAAATCACCGATCCCACAGCAGTTGCTAACGAGTTTATTGACTACTTTGCTTCAGTGGGACAAGCATCTTTCCCATCAGACCTTCAAAGCGTCTGCAGTTGTTGCTCTGCATGTGGCCTTGGGGACCACACCCCTGTAAGGAACAGCTTCTTCTTTGAACAGGGTTTGAGCTGTTAAAAACAATAAACCGTCTTAAAAATTCAAATCCTTGTGGTAACGATGGTATTTCTAATATTGTAATGAAACAAATTGCCCTTAATGCCGTTGCTATTTTGGCTCATATTTTTAATTTGAGTATTTTTTCTGGAAATTTTCCAGTTTTGTTACAATGTGCGATTATAATTCCTATTTATGGAAAAGGCAACAGACAAGAGAAAAGCAACTATAGACCCATTTCCTTACTCCCTACGATATCGAAGATATTTGCGAAAGGCAGTTTGGGTTTAGAGAAAGCCTCTCTACGGAAGATGCTCTCCTAGACTTGTGTGCAGTTGTTTACAAAGGACTTGATGTTAAAAAAGGTTGCGCCGGACTCTTTGTAGATATTACAAAAGCCTTCGACATGGTAGACCACACCATTCTGTTGGAAAAATTGCATTCTGCGGGATTTCGCGGATTTATATTAGATTGGTTAGCATCGGGAAAAATTTAAGGGGCTATACCCGTGTAACCCATAAAAATTAGGCGATTTTCGGGAATTTTTTTAAAAGAAAGTACTCGACAGACTGTTTTGAAGTTTTTTGGATATAATAAGATATATTTTCAGCTATATTTTATGATTTTTTTTTTCTATACAAAAATATTGAAAAATAACGGAGTTATGTGCTGTCTTCGGAGGTGCCAAAAAAAAAAGTTCCCCAACTGCTGACATGATTCCGGCCGAATGAGTAGCTGAAAAAAAAAAATTCAAAAAGGTTATTAAAGTTGAAGGTATTTCCTATACAATGACCTACGATTTTTGAAAAATATCAAAAATTAACAAAATGGCGTAGTTCTGAAAATTTTTTTTCGTGTTTAGTGGTAAAAAAAATTTCCGTTTTTTAATGTCAAATCGACAATTTTCAACCAATCAAAAAGATCGTACGTCATTGTATAGTAAATATATTCAAGAATACTCAGATTCAATTTGAAGTCGATCGGTCAATTTCTCGTTGAGTTATGATGTCAGCAATTTTGAAAAATGTCGTTTCGAGAAAAACGCGTTTAAAGTTTCAACTATCGATTTTTGCTAGATAAAATTATATTTACCATAAAAATGGCTAGTCTGCTATGCCTGGCCCATACAATACACATTCTCTTCCTCGAAAAGTGCCTGCTGAGAGGCTAATGCTTGTCTCCCGGCTGTTCGTCCCTCTTTTGAGGATGCCACGTGACGTATCTCCGCCTGCTTGATACAGCCGAATCTCTTTGAACTGCATATTCTTACGCAATAGGGCCTACAACCACGCCCATTACTTCCATCATTTTTAAAATATATAAAAACCATCATTAAATATTGAAACTGCTAGGAAATTAGCGAGCTCAATCGTTTACATCCCGCTGTGAAGGTGCTTTGGAGCATAGATAAACTAACCAAGATGTCAAACTCTACTAATGCGTTTGCAAACCCTTAAATTTCGCACCGACAGCAGACCATAGATAAATTACCCTAGATGTCAAACTCTACTAATACTTTTGCAAACCCTTAACTTTCATACAGACACACTGTAAGTGAATTCCAACACTTTTGCACTTCTCTAACTCTGTCAAAATTTGCCAGAATGAGAGCAATTAACAAGTAAAATTGCTGGAATGAGAGCGATTTGCACAAGTGTGTGTAATGTGGATGACGTGTTTGGTTAAAATGGCTTTGGTTTGTATAAAAAAGGAGGAAAATTGCCACTGATCACAATTCACACGTATTCACAGACCGAGTCACACGGTTAGGGGCGATCAGTAGAAAACCGGTTTTGATTTTCCAATATCTGGAAAGTTTGCCATCTACTCGTGCCAAGCAAAGTGCCATTGCAACCCATTATAAATTTTGTTGTTGTTTTTTTTGTGTGTTTCCTCCTTTGCATCGCTCTAGCAATTCCCTTGAACTCAAATCAGTATAAATTGGTTTCAAAGCTTCCGTAACATCCATATCAAGCGGTAAATAATCGTGCTTGAATTTTGACAAGTCCATTCCTCGAGCTTCCAGTATCTATGCGTTTGTTCAACGACAATTTCGTTATATCCGGTGTGTAACAGTTTTTCAGCGGTTGTACTGGTATTTGCGGTGGACTGTTCGTATGTAAAACGATTTCCTGAAAATCTTCTCTTCTTAGAACTCGATCTAGATAAAGGATTATCGTGAGAACCTTTTTGGATATTACTCATTTTCGCTGCGTTGTGTACTGAGAATAAACTGAACAGACGCTTCGACAACAGTGCCTAACGGCTCCAAAATGTATTTTAAATGGCAATAAACTATATTACAAGGACCGTATATACCTATATAGGCCCCCTATAATACCTATATACTGTTTACAATGCGAAAGATTCGAGTAACTACACACTAACTCCGAAACTCCATCTATAAGCAGGTGGAACGGTTTATACCTGCGAGTGGTCGCTCTTTAGAACGCTGCCATTCAAAAACTATTCAAGATACGAAATTGCCGCTTTCACAGGATATTTTTGAATGTATAAACTATCGAATAAGCAAAGAAAAAAAAAACGATTTTTTGAAAGTGTCACACTGGTAATTCAAAGATAATTAATATAGGTGTACCCCAAGGATCCGTTCTTTGACCTATTTTGTTCCTAATATATGTCAACTCTATTTTTGCAATCCCATTTATTGGTATTGTAAAGGCTTTTGCCGGCTATTTTGCATTTGCATTTGGATCAACTAACCTTTTAAATCTAGTTGCTGACATAAACCATGACGTTCACTTGCTAAGACTCTGGTGCACCAAAAACAAGTTAGCAGTAAGCAATAAGACTAAATTGATGTATTTCAGTTTAAAAGTGAAAGATTCCCCAGACTTTGACATTGCATTTCATGCATCTACCTGTTGTAGACATAGCGTGCTAAACTGTGTTTGTGATGTGCAAAATTCCAATGTCCTATATGACGAAAATATTAGCTGCAGCTCTAATTGCTTCAAAATAGAATTAGTTGAGCACTATAAATATCTAGGTGTTATTATTGATCGAAATTTGAGTTTGAGCGAACACATCTCAAGATTGAAAAGGTATCTGCAATCTTCTCTAAGCATCTTTTACCATCTTAGGCTGATGTCAGAGTGGCCGCGATAAGCGATGCGATAATATTGGGCGACAGTGTGCGAGAAAGTTCTGGTTAATGAGCTTGAGACGATCTCGATAGGGAGGTAAGGTTAGAGGATCATCCCAAGGTAGACCTCGAAGAGCAAATCGAAGAAAACGACGCTGGATGCTCTCAATACGAGACACATGAACTCGTTGAAAGGGACACCACGCTTGGCTAGCGTACTCGAGAAGGGGGCGAACGTAAGTGATGTATAGTGATCTGGTCACGTACGGGTTGCAGAATTCTTTGGACCATCTTTTAACGAAGCCGAGTGATGAGTTTGCTTTAGAAATTATCTCATCAATATGCGAGCGGAAATTAAGCTGCCTGTCGCATAATATGCCAAGGTTGCGGATAGATTCAACAAGGGGTATAGGTTGGCCGTGGAGATGGTAAATTCGTTGAAGAGACTTCTTGCACTTACGTGAGAAAGTAATCGATTGACATTTGGAGACATTGAGTTCGAAGCAGTTCTTGATGCACCAGGTGGAAAAACTATTTAAATCTATTTGAAGGAGGCTGGAGCCTTGTTGTGAGGAAATGGGTTTAAAAAATTTGAAATCGTCAGCATAGAGAGAAAGTGTTGAGTGTTGAATGAGTCTTTGAAGGTCGTTAATAGTTAGGATGAAGAGGAGTGAACCTTCCAGGTGCTGGAAGCATGCATCGTGTATATACCCCTCCGTAGTGGAAAGCGGTTGTACATGGTGTCTGTCTATGCACCTAAGGCTACTCAATCCACTTTATTCATCTCAGAGCTCGAATCGCTATTTCGATTCCTGAGGTTGGAATTGGAAGACAATTATTGTATTATCGGCGGAGATTTCAACGCCAAACATAGTGATTGGGGAAATAATACACCAAATACTAGATGTAACCTACTATTCAATTGGTTCGGTCAGCACAGTGTAATGTATCGACTCGGGCTTAAGGCGACGGATAGTCCGTCGTTTCCCAGACAAGGGTCTTATTTTGATCTTCTGCTGTTCGACTCAAAAATACAACTCACATGTACTAACCAACAAACTAAAAACTGTCTAACTTTCGTGTATGACATTGATCATTGCGGTTTCAGCACCGAAATAACTGTTCCCAACGAAATTGCGGAATTGGATGAGTTTGTTCAAAGGCATTCCTACAATTATAGTAGGGTGCGTTGGACACACTTCACTAGAACACTGACTAAAGCACTCTCCTCGAATTCGCTCTACCCACCGTCCAACAGAAATCTGTCAAACGAGGAGATTGACAGGTATCTAAGAATAATGGACGAGATAATCAAACGAAATATGGACAAAACGATACTTCGGTACCAACACAATAACGAAGAAGACTTATTCCGTAACGCAACTATTGACGCACTGCACCGACATAAAAGTAGACTGCTGTCAAGACTAAAAACCTTGTACAGACAGTTCACTGACAGACATAACCCGGAGATCATGATACTAAAGTCGTCGATTAAAAACCTCCAAACATTAATAAAGGAAAATTACAGAAATTATGTAAGTTTGTATTGGAACAATAAAATTCGGGCTGTAAACACCAGCAACTCGAATTGTTCCCGCAAATATATAAAATATTTCGGGGAAAGAATCAAAACGACCTTCCATGTCAAATACTTATAGCAGCAGGCATAGATCCAAATGAAGCTGTTGATGATGACAACTTCTTTGTGATCGAGGATCGGCAGGAACAGGTAGAGGCTATAGGAGCGACTTTCCAGGAAGTGTACAAGGCGAATGTTATCATTGGCCCGAACCACGATCTGGAGAATCGAGTCCTTGTGCACAATTTCTACCTTCGAAATGAGATTGTGAACTGGCGATTCGAGAGCTCGGGTTCAGTGACGAAAATATGGCAAATAATGCCATCACCAACGATAGGCTACTATCCCCGTTCATTTCGAAAGTTCGATTCACTTAGAAGCAAGAAATCAGCGGGAACCGATGAAATACCGAACATTGTGCTTCGACATCTCCCTCTAGAAGCGGTGAACATTTATACCACCCTGTTTAATAATGCAATTAATAATGCACATTATCCAGCGAATTGGAAAACAGCGGTGGTACACCCCATCCCCAAAAAGGATAAAGACACTTCCAATCCGGCGAATCTCCGCTCGATCAGTCTTCTTCCAAGCATCAGTAAGGTGTTCGAGAAGGTGATCAATAGAGTCCTGACTAAGTGGGTTGAGGACAAACATATAGTTCCGGATAATCAGTTCGGTTTCAAGGCGGGGCATGATATTATTCATGCTGCGTCGAAACTGCTTTCTGATATCCAATGGAACAAAGGCAAGAAACAGTGCACTGGTGCCTGCCTGATTGACTTGGAGAAGGCCTTTGATACCGTATGGTTAGAGGGACTCTTTTTCAAGCTGGACAGGTTGGGCATTAGTAAACCACTGCTATGTATTCTGTTGGATATGCTCTCCAGTAGACAGTTCATCGTGAAGAATGGCGATGTGACTTCTGCTGGAACATTTAACATTAAAAACGGTCTGCAACAGGGTGCGGTAAATTCGCCGATCCTATTCAACATTTATACAAGTGATCTGATAGGTTCTCTTCACCAAGTCATCGCGTACGCAGACGACATAATCGCGTACAGATCAGGTCCAAAGGTTGAGGTCATTAATATGCTTTTGCAACGTGACTTCGACAAAATTAAGCGATATTTGCGATGACTGAAAGTTGAAAATCAACTTTCAGAAGTCGGAAACCATTCTGTTTAGGACGCCGTGGTCTGGGGCCTCTAGGGATACCAGAAAGAATTGGCGAAAGTTTTCTATCGTCGGACAACACGGACAGCCACTTGCCTGTCGAAATGTAGTCAGATACCTTGGGATCTGGCTAGATCAATTTCTGTATTTTAAAAAACATATAGATGTTGCTCTGGCCATAGCCAAAGGTGCTTTTGCCCTTACAAAGAGACTGTTTTATAACAGCCAACTCGATGAGAGGGTGAAGGTGATCTGCTACATGGCCCTACATGGTAGTCCCTACCAGGACTTAAATCACGGTACCATGGCGGTCACGAGCCCCCCTGATCTCTGTCCGGACCTGACTTGTCAGAGGCTTAAACCCAAAGTCGCGGGAAGGGTCTTCCTGTTGGTTTAACCCAATGTAGAGCTACAATTAGTGCTGGGTACTGTGCCCCAGCAAGAGGTTTTAGATCGGCCTCTACCTACACCAAGGGTGGAACTTGTGCCCCCAACACAAGTTCTGCTTTGGTATTATCCTTAATGTAGGTAATCGATGGCAAGGCGTATCCTTGCTCCCATGGATATATAGGCATCCCGTATACGCTTTTGCATTCCTCTATTGTAGCTTTGGAAGTAATATCATGGTTCTATTCGCTTCCGCTTCGTTTACCTCCAGTCCGAATGTATCACTACGGGGAGATAATCACAATAAGTTACTTGCTCTATCTCAAAGTCAGTAACTTAACGATTCCATTCACCAATAACAAGACCATAGTCGATGATGGAAGCACCTTGCTAGCCCACAAACATAAAACCATCAGCCCTTGCGTACAAACTCGTTTCATTCAATATTCGCAGTCGATACGAATCACATAGCTCTAGCAGTTTAATACCTCTGCGATTACATGCCTCATCCTTAGACAAGCGATCTACTCCTGATAAATTGTTCTGGTTCCCTCGTTCTATACCCACTCTCGCATTGAAATCACCCATTTGGGTTAACATTGCATATTACACATTATAACGTCGTTCAACCTCCCAAAATCCATTGTACTTTTTGAACAATGTACTTGTACTTTTTACAACAAATGTTTCATAAAAGAAAACAAATCCAATATTGATTAATATATTTATAGACATATTAAAGTCTCCTAACCCTGTCAGAAGGGAAGAAGTGAACGTGAAATGGCTTTGTTGGGCATGGCGGAGTACAGTACAGTACCAAAAGAAGTTAATTCCATTTAAAGAAGCAAAACAACTTGAATCCTTTTTAATTTTATCAATAAAAATATTTCGAATGAACTGATATTATTCAGTTTTTGCAATTTAAATGAGTAAAGACTTATTTCTAATCAACAAAAAATTTGGGTCATTAATATGAGTAGGAAAGGTTTTATTGGGTGTTTTTCGTCATTTGCCAAAAGTCTTGTAAACTGGAATTAACTGCTTTTGCAAGTTGGCGACTCATTTGTTTGGTAAAATAAAAATTAATAAAGTTCGCATCCCATGAGGTTCCTGGACCATTTAATACTATAACCTTGACCATTATACCCAAATTTTGCTTTGAATGTCCTTCGTGATTAGCTAATACTTGATAATAAAAATTCTCCTTGCTATTCCGTTCACAGCCACCATCCGAGGGTGAATTGACTGTAACATCTGGGATTCTAGGAAAAATTCACAAGTGGAAGAACGAGAGTACGGTAAGTGTTTGTCTATATTATAGTTTAGTGTATGTTAATTCTCGTAAAAAAACAAATACAAAGAGCACGAAGTAGAAATATAAATTAATGTGAAAATTTAATTCTATCGCATGCCAAAAAGTCACCCAACATCAATTTGTCCAATTTTCTGCAGTCCGGCCCTTTTTCAATAGATACCTCTGTTTGTTTAGGATTCGGCACAGAGATATTTGTACATAATTCATGACATAAAGGCGCGTTTAAAGTCTCTCGTGAAAAGCGTTAAGAAGAGTGCCAAACAAGGGGTTAACTCGAGTCAATATTTCTCAAAATGAAGTGCGCGTAAAATTTTAATACTTTAGGTATGACATAAGAGCGTAAGCATACGAGTATGTATATACTGAGTATCATGTCAGTGTGTCCTTTATTTATAAAACCTTTTTCCAGAGAGAAGTACGTGCATGAATATTGATTGTGGTTATGCAGGAAATTAACACTGTTATCCCTCCAAGATTTACTGGAGAATGTCCAATTGACGAGTAAGCTTTTCCGCTCTTTCTATCGCTGTAATTGGTTTGAAAATAATAGAAACGTCCACGTGTTTTATCGATTGATTAGTTCTTAATCTCAATGTGATCAATGGTATTGGCCTTTAAGTTCATTGATTGCTGGATTTCAAATTTCTTTGCTATTTCCTGCAAATCACTCAGCACAGATTAAGTACGGCGGGTTAATTACATCCAAGGACATGGTAGGAACGGCCGTAAATGTGTTTGTTTTGAGTGAGATGTGATTACTTATAATCGCTTAGGGCTGTATTTCATCTTCTTTTCAGCTGTCATCACGATTAGAGGTCTTTGGAAGTTTTTAATGAGTTCCATTTGTCTTCCTAATTCTACTGGAATAATGTGTACTGTAATGTGATCATTTTCAGGATTTTGCAGACTAATCCTATTTTGTTTTCGGACCCTAAGCGGTAGTTCTTCAAATGAGCACTTGACCATAGTACAAATTGTATATTTGGCTTGTAGGTTGTCGTTACTTAGATAGAAATGGAAAACATGTAGCCTCTATCTGTAAGTGCTATTCCAAAATCAACCTCCGATGTGTTACAATTCATTACATACGTGCACTTCGGCGACGTGTTTCTGCATGTCGCAACCAGTGCATTACTCTCTAATAACATGCCAAGTTTCGACCGTTTTCGTTCTATTTTTCCAATAGTTGCAGTTTTAACATGGAGAATACAATTTTATCTCCCGCCGCCTGCGAGGTAGGAAGTGTAATTCGTTTTTTGCAAGCCGAAGGAAATGGCGCAGCTCAAATTCATCGTCGGTGAAGGTTTTTTTTTTTCGTTCTCCAGGGGTGGGAGTCCGTATAGAACGGAGAGCTTTTGCTTCACTCAGAGTGATTCGAGGTATAATTCACAGTATTTTTTTCTGTGCTTGTAACCCTACAACAGCCAAATCTACATGTCAGTGTTATGCCTTCACACGCAGAATTTTTCAGTCTGAGTTCCAATTACAAATGAAAAACTGACTTGCCATGGGCAGGACTCGAACCTGGACCCTCCGAGAGAGAAGCGATTGCTAGTACCACTGCACCACGGCCACACCACCAAGGTGAAGAATTTTTACAGCAAATTGTGACTGGAGATGAGACTTGGGACCAGCATGTAAACTTAGAAAGCAAAGAACCGTCAAAGCAATGGATGCACACTCATTCCCCAAACAAGCCAACAAAAAAAATTCAAACAAACTTTTTCCTATCGAAAAATGGGACAGTAAAGGCATATTGTTGAAACTCGAAACACAATAAATGCAGCGGTTTACTGTGAAACTCTACGTAAGTTGAGAACAGCAACCCAAAACAAAAGACGAGGAATGCTTACCAAAGGTGTGGTGCTTCTGCATGACAACGCACGACCACACACTGCTGCACGCACAAAAATGTTAGTGGAGGAGTTCAATTGGGATAATTTAGATCACCCTCCCTACAGTCCTGATTTGGCACTAAGTGACTATCTCCTTTTCCCAAATAATTCGTTCAATGATTTGAATAATAAAGTGTCCGCCATCTAACGTTTTTTTTCCAACTAGTGCTTATTTCGTAATGTCTGATTTGACAGATAATTAGTTTTATCCTTCCGGTTAATAATGGAAAATAATTTCATTCAAATGGCTGCCTCAGCTGGCCATGCAGTAGCCTACACGATCGGTCCAATTTTTAAGCACATTATCGATTGTGTGCAGCTGTATTTCACCAATGGCTTCACGAATATTGTCCTTTAAAGCGTCAATTGTCTCTGGCTTGTCGGCGTAACACTTATCTTTTACGGCACCCCACAAATAATAGTCCAACGGTGTCAAATCGCAGCTCCGAGGTTGCCAAACGACATCAGCTCTGCGGCTGATAATGCGATCTTCAAAAACAGGGCGCAAAGCATCGAGTGTAGCTCCGGCTGTGTGGCACATAGCGCCGTCCTGTTGAAACCAAATGTTGCCAATAAAATTCGTTCAACATGGCCCGATAACGATCGTCATTGACTGTAACGGCCACTCCTTGCTCATTTTCGAAGAAAAATGGCCCAACTATGCCTCTGAACCAAAATCCGAACCAAACAGTGACTCGTTTTGGGTGTATCGGCTTTTCAATGTATGCGTGCGGGTTTTCTGTGCCCCAAATGTGACAATTTTGCTTGTTTACATACCCGCCAAGATCAAAATGAGCTTCATCTGAAAAGATGATTTTTTTGGCAAAATCGGCATCTTCTCTAAGTCGATCGCAGGCAATATTTTCCAGCGTTGTTCAAGCGTATACACAACCATATTCGTTCAGCGGAAGGATAAAACTAATTATCTTATCAGACATGAGCTAAGTGTTACTATTCACGAAATAAGCACTAGTTGAAAAAAAAACGTTAGATGGCGGACCCTTTAGATAGTTTTATATGGTACATCTGGAATTGTTGGCTCAGAATCTGTTTTTAATAGTTTACGGTACATATACGAGTAGATTATAGGTTTATGGTACTCGTATACCAGGTGTATGCATAAGTCTTTTCCGGTTTAACTAAGAGATGGCTCCAGCGAAAAGTACGCAGCGTATTGTTCGTCTGATACTTAACTACAAACACACACAAGTTGAGTCCGCCTAAAACTAGAGTCTTTGTTTTACCATTCAGTGAAAAACAACACTTGCTGCACGCATTGCTTTTCTTATTTAATCAAAAGGAAAGTGTCATGGTTTGCTGGTAGAAACATATGGTGAACACGCTCCATGTGAGACATGTTTTCGACAATTTAAAAGTGGTGATTTCGATGTGAGAGAGAGTGAGCGCTCTGGTAGACCACAAAAATGCGAAGACGGATGATGACCCAACTCAAGCTCAACGGCAATTAGCAGAAGCGTTACATGTGTCAATCAGCAGACATTTAGATACGAACAAATGGGAATATCAATAAACTCGGTAAATGGGTCGGACACGATTTGAATGAATGTCAAATGGAAAATCGCAAAGTCACTTGTGAAATGCTGCTTCAACGCCACATAAGGAAATCATTTTTGCTTCGAATTGTGACGAGTGACGAAAAATGGATTTATTTTTTATTTATTTTCTGCACCCGTTCTCCCCAGACTTGGCGGTATCTGTCTATCACCTCTTCGCATCAATGGGGAACGCGCTCGCAGAGCAGCACTTCAGCGATTTCGAGGAAGTTGGAAAACAGCTCGACGAATGGCTTGCCGCAAAACACAAACGGTTTTTCAAACTTGAAAGATGGGCGAAATGTGTAGAAGCCGAAGGTCAATATTTTGAATAAAAAAAATCAATTTCCCTAGAAAATTACGTACTTTTTTACCAAAAAAACCGAAAAAAACTTATGCATATACCTGGTATATAGAAACTGGTAATTCACAAAATACAGAAGACGTCGGACGGTATCGAATGCTGTTTCTGAAGAACAGTTTGTCCTCTTTTAATATTAAGTTTGGACTTATATTTTCGTATGACTCGTTGACGAACTACAGAACTTCATTGTAGTCCTTCTATCGTGTTTATGTGGTCTGAATATGCGATTTTCAATATTCTGCATTTCACTTATCTAAATTGACTTGTAAATGTTTTTGAAATAATGTCAAAGCTCTTACACTGAGGGCAGCTCCCCACTCGCGGCCAGTAGCAGCCCAAACAGGTCTACTGCAACCGCGACCAAAATTCATGGTCTGATTACAAGAGAAAAACTGCTCTGGCCGCTGCATAGCTTCAAACCATACAAGTCTGCTGGTAGGGACGGTATAATACCTGCCGAGCTACAGAGGTCCTTAGATATTATTCTGCCTGTGTTAGAAAATATTATGAGGAGCTGTGTAGAACTTATCCACATTCCACTGTTATGGAGAGAAGTCAATGTAGTATTCATTCCCAAAGCCGAAAATGTTCTCATGTTGTCCCAAAGGACCTCAAACCTATAAGTCTATCATCCTTCCTTCTGAAAACTCTAGAACGACTGATTGATATCCATATTCGAGCTAAAGTTGATTCAAGACTTCTGTCAACGGCTCAACATGCCTACTGTACAGGAAAGTCGGTGGAAACGGCTTTGCACTCTCTGACTCGCCACATCGAACGATCCCTATTATAAGGAGTACACAGTGGTTGCTTTCCTAGAACAACTTTAACTTGCTTTCCTTTAACAACGTCAACACAGCGCTGTCAACTCTGCAGGTTGACGACTCACTTGGGGAGTTGATCGGTCCAATGCTAAAAAGCAGGATAATCAACTCTAAACTGGGTGAGACTTCTGGCGGTGTCCTCTCTCCCCTTCTCGGGAACTTAGTAGTTAATGAACTACTGATATACCTGGAAGCGGGTGGTAGCAAAGTGATAGCTTATGCGGATGACGTTGCCATAGCCGTCTCAGGAAAACATCTCAATATCATTAAAGAACTCCTTCAAGTAAATCTCAATAGATTAACCCGCTGGGTTGATCGCTGTGGATTGGGAATAAACCCCCATAAAACTGATCTTGTCCTCTTTTCCAGGAAATACAAAATTCCAACTATAGACCCTCCTTCAATAAACGGTACCAGTTTGGTATTTTCCGATACAGCATATCTTGGTCTCATTTTTGACAGGAAACTAAACTGGAAACCTAACATTCAAGAAAAAGTCAATAAAGCTACAATAGCTTTATTCTCTTGCAAGAAAGCCATTGGGAAAAAATGGGGCCGTCAACCTCGCATAACCCACTGGCTCTACATCTCGGTCATAAGACCGATACTTACTTAGGGGTGGTTGTCTGGTGGACGGCCTTGGAAAATGCAGTCAACCGCATTAAACTAAGCAGAGTCTAAAGAAAAGCATGTCTATGCACAAGCGGAGCCTTGCGGTCTACCCCCTCTGCGGCATTAGACATTCTGCTACATTTGACACCCCTAGATATCTTCAGCAGGCAAGTATCTGCGACTGCAGCTATTCGCCTTAAAGCGACTAAACAGTGGACAAATAATTGATTTGGCCACGCCAGCATTTTTAATACATTAGGAATCCTCACAGAGAACATTGATTACACCATACCTGAACTTTGGTTTGACAAAAACTTGCAGGTAAGCTTCCCCTCTAGATCATTCTGGGAGGAAGATGCTTTCATGGATCATAAGTCAATCCATCTCTACACAGATGGATCTAAAACCGATAGCGGAATTGGTGGCGGTGTTTTCTCAGATAAGCTAAATCTAAGCCTCTCTTTCCGTCTTCTAAATCACTGTAGCGTGTTCCAGGCGGAAATTTTTTCGATTAAAGAAACTCTGCCCTGGCTGAAGAAAAACGTGATATCTGCAAAGGATATCTGCATATTTTCGGATAGTCAAGCCGCCATCAAGTCCCTGGACACAGTCTCATTATATCATAACATAAAACCGCCCTTGAATGCCGATCGTCTCTCATGGAGATGGCAGAACAGTTCAACATTCACCTTTGTTGGGTGCGGGGCCATGGATCTGAGTCGCTCTAAGTGTATAATCCTTTTAGATAGGAAACATTTCAGCGCCATAATAGATGTCATTACTGGACACTGCCTCATAGGCAAGCACGCAAGAAGGCTTGGCGCTTTTACAAACGATTTCTGTAGAAGCTGCATGGACGATGAAGAGGAGGAGACAATCCTCCACCTACTCTGCACATGTCCAGCTCGACATGACAATGACCTAAACGATCTAGAAAATATAGACGTTAACAGTCTCCTACGCTTTATCATAAGCTCAAACTGGTTCCATTAGTAAGAGGATCATAGATCCACGTGGCATCACAATGGGCCAATAGGCCTAATTGGGTTGGTATTTCCAACAGCCACTCTTACCTAACCTAACCTAACCTACATTGAGGGCATTGCTCTTTAATCTGTCATTTCCACCAACGTTGTTTGGCATATGTCTAGATATTGCCATTCGTACCTCAGCAAGATCGAGTGGCGGCAAGTGTAACGGAGATAGTTCTCATCTCACGAATGGTCATGAATATAGTTTTCAACAACAACAATGTACAGAATTCCAGTCTAGCACTATTTTTAGTGTGTTTCTCCAGGCATAAACATTTTAACATATTTTTTTCGTGGACAGGACATAATCACTCCCAGGTCTTCTAAATCGGAGAACGTGGCTTTCATATTGCATACTTAATTTGTTGGCTTCGAAGGCTCTCTCCTTGTCCTTTATCCCACTCGTATGGTCAATATTATTTAATCCTCGTATCTCGGCTTTTTGGATTGTATTCAAATTAATCCAACATCATATGATAGTACAACCCCAACCCAGTTCGCGATTGTGCCTTTAACTCTTCCTCTTACCCAGACATAGTAGGCGACCAAGTCCTTTTGCTTTCGAAAAGCCACAATATTAACTCTTTTGCTTGCGGTCGAGCATTCGACTGGATAAAATTGTCAACGTTTTTGCAACTCATATAATCTTTTGGATGGAGTTCTCGCTTTTGGCGGCGGAAAACTGTTGCACTTCTAGCTCCAAGTTCTAAAAGTTTGATGACATTTGCGCTGAATTTCTATGTTCAAAATATCTGTTTAATCAGTTTGTAGCACGAGTATATCAGACCTTTGTGGTCACATCAACAACACAGCATTCTAATGCACATCATCTTCTGATTGATGTCTCCGATCTGTGAACTTCGATCCATGATAAGCTTCAAGCTGGAAGGGCACGTCTACGGAAGTTCATATAGGATTTGTGCGGAACATATTGCGTAGCACTTCATCCTTAACAACTGATCGTCTTCCTGATCGGGGTTCTTCTTGAAAGAAAATTCAACCGAATAGACTTTTGAAAACCACATTTGGCATATTCGAGCTATTCCTCCTGCCTATCCAAACACTCCACACCAGAATTATTCTACCTGCATCGCGTTTTTTCCTTTTTGAAACTTTTTGAATCTGGCATTTTGCAGAGCATCGGACCTAATCGTTTTGCCAAATAAAATTAGGAATTATTCAGTGGTGGTAGTCTTCGTCGGATCTCCATTCAACGGTCATTTACTCCGAGGTAAATGAACTTCTTACTACGAATATCTCAAAGATCAGGGATCGTCAGTATACAGTAAGCAGAAAGCATTTTAGTACTTACCGCGAGTGTTGTATCCACAAAGAGTTGTACGCAATATTTGACAGCGATATGTATCGGTAGTTCTTGCAAAAAGAATCGTCTGTCTTGTAGTCGGGATATACGTTATAGACATATACGAGGGGCGTTTAATATATTTTCGATATCGATATGAAGGAAAATGCGAATTCAATTTAAATTGTTTTTATTTTTCAATATAATCCCCCCTAACATCAATGCATTTGTTACATCTTGAGATAAGCTTTTTTAAACCCTCAAAAAAATAAATTTCCTCTTTCCCTGCAAAATACCCATTTATTGCCGACTTGAGTTCTTCATCATCCGAAACGAAGACATTTTTTCAAATCCGGAAACAGGAAATAATCACTAGGGGCAAGGTCTGGACTATAGGGTGGGCGTTGGATTTCTTCGAAACCACAATCTCGCGCAGCAGCCTTGGAAACTCGCGCCGTGTGAACAGGAGCGTTGTCATGAAGAAGCAACACACCCGCTGCGAGCTTACCCCGTCTTTTCTTTTTAATTTCCTCCCGCAAATTATGCAAAGTGGAAGCGTAGGATGTGGCGTTGATGGTTTCACCTTTTTTTTTGTACTCAATGAGCAAGATTCCCTTTGAGTCCCAAAAAACTGTGGCCATGAGCTTCCCGGCAGACGGAGTGACTTTGAACTTCTTCGGGGGGTCTGTTCCTTTTTTATGCCACTGCATGGAGTCTTGTTTGCTTTCAGGGTCATAGTGGTGGACCCATGTTTCGTCCCCAGTAACAATTCGATCCATAACACCGTCCGCGTTCTCACTACACATCTCCAAAAGCTCTCTACAGCATGCGATTCTCACTTTTTTCTGAGGCGCTGTGAGCCTTCGTGGCACCCACCTTGCACTGACCTTTGAAAGGTTAAGATGGTCATGAAGAATGGTGTGAATGGTACCAATTGAAAGCTTGGTGATCTCTGCCATCATTTTCACCTTTATTCGGGCATCCTCAAGAACAAGTATTTCGACTTCTTTGATGCTTTCTCCCGTACAAGCAGTAGCCGGGGCGCCGGAGCGGGGGTCGTCTTCAATGCTCTCTCTGCCTCTCTTGAACCCACTTGACCACTCTTGCACAGTTGATAATGAAGGTGCGGAACCCTGGTAAACAGCCACCATCTCTTCATGAATAGTTTTTTGACTTTTTCCTTGCTTAGTGAGAAATTTAATTACAGCGCGATGCTCAATTTTCACCATCATCGTCTCAGTTGCCATTATGATTCTGTTTAACTAGAGATAAAACGCGAGTTAATAATCACATTTATATGAAATTTTACATGAATGCACTAAAATAATAGTATTACTTGATAAATAAGTCAATTTATATATACATGTAGTGGACGATAATATTTTAAAATTGAAAGGCGCGTTACTTTTTGCGATCTAAATAAGCGTTTTATTTCGTATATTTGTTTTTTTTTTACAATTTGGTTTGTATTTTTAGTTATTACTTTTACTCTGATCGACGACCTCCGTGCTACCACTAGGTTGTTGGACTACCCTCGCTTCCATCGTACGCCGCCTTTAAATAGTGATCTTCTACTTAGTCATCAGTTCAGTCCAGCATGTCCCAGATGCCCACGGCACTTAGCAGCTTGTGCCACGTCCACCATTTCAGGGCTAACATCAACAAAGCCCATCCACCGTCTACCCCAATTAGCATAATAACGATTGTTTTCATTAGCGACATTATATCTTCAAAAGACAACATTGTTCATGTTACGCTGGCTTTTATGCTTCCAAATGTAGGTCGCACAACTTCCATTCGTAACACTGTCTTCTTCGTAAACCAATGCACTTTGTAAACAAACCCCAAACGTCTGGGTCAACATCCGACGACTGACGACTCATACTTCTGAAACTGTATCTTCTCGAATTGAATGACGATTTATTGGCGCAGATGGTGGTCGTCGACCGTAAATTACTCATTGTTAATTGATACTCTTATCGTTGTTTATAATATTGATTGCTCATAGTCTATCGCTCCTACATACATTCACAGCTTCACCCCGATACCGAGAATATGTTGAACGCCCCTCGTAGTGTCTGATGCTTGGAAATTAGCAAAGATTATGCCCACACCCAAAAAAGTAAAATCCTCGTCGGTTTCAGATTTCCAACCGATAAGCGTTTTATCGTGTCTGTCAAAAGTATTTGAAAAGCTCTTGCAAAACAAATTGCCTGTCACCTAGACCAATATAGTTTGATGTCTTCTGCTGCATCTGACTTCTGTAAGCACCATAGTTGCGCCACAGCAATGGTAAGCGTGGCATGGTTTGCTTAATTTTTCAAAGTCGTTTGACAGTGTCAATCACGCAATTTTATGTGAAAAACTAATGCCTCAGTTTAAGAGCAGATCGGCTTAAAAAAGACTATCTCTGCAAGTCTTTTTTCAGTCTAAGACAAAGTGTTAGTCTAAGACTATCGAAACCTGAAAAACTAGTGTGTGGTATCCCTCAAGCTTATCTTTTATTATGTTGGTATATTAACGATTTTCCTAGTCCATGTTCCGAGGTATCTCTGCAGTTATTAGCATCTGCATTTACTTATCTAGACCAATCGGCTTAATTGAATATTTGGTCTACAAAATAAATGAGGCATTTGTTTTGCACTATTCCTTCAAGAATGATGTTAAAGAAATCGCATGACAGCGTATCACCTTGTCTAAATCCTTTTTTGACATCAAAGATCTCGGTGAGTTCTTTACCGATCTTGATGGAGCAGCGTACATTCTTCTTCATCATCCTGCACAAACGTTCGTGGCTCTCTATGTGGCCCGTGCCTTTAGATGCTGTCATACGCTACTTTAAAATCGATGGTGTGTATCGATTTAGAGTTCATGGGCTTTTTCAAGATCTGACTTAGTGTATACTTGTTCGATGGTGGACTTTCCTGACCTGAAGCCACACTAATATAAACCAATCTGGTTGTTGATGAACGGCTTCATGCGTTCACATAATACGGTAGATAGGATTTTGTAGACGATGTTAAGGAGATTGATGCCTCTGTAATTGGTGCATTTCTGACAGCCTCCTTTCTTGAGGACCATACAAACAACGCCGAGGTTCCACCCATCGGGTATACTTTCGTCCGATCATAATTTGCGGATCAGTTGACGTATGCTCCTTACCAAGTCACCGCCTGCGGCTTTGACGGCTCGGCAGTCTGGCCGTCCGCTAATGCTCAACTTTGTGGGCTCAAGCTTAGATATGGCTATCTTTACTTCATCCAGGTCGGGTGGATGGCATTGTTGGTTTACATCGTCCAGGTTAAAAGATTCATTCCGCCTGGTTTGTCATCGCCGCTATACAGTCTACAGAAATGCTCTTTCCAAATCCTCAGTATGGACTGCGACTCTACTGCTATGTTCCCTTATTCGTCTCTATAGGCTTCAGGTCGGTGTTTGTGTCCTCGGCATATGTTTTTTTACGTTTTAGTAGAACTTCCGAATCTCATTCCCAGGAATGTTTCTAGCTCTATCTCACGAATGGCTGGGAAGATATTCGCTTCAAGGGCAGGAACCGTTTCTGAATTATCCGCATAACTTCAATTCGCCACGAAAAAGAGTCTAACGAGGTTAAATCGCAACTCCGAGACGGCCAATTGACATCGCCAAGGCGGCCGATAACGCGGATGTCGAACTTAGAGCGCAAAAGGTCAATTGGTTGATAGGCTGTGCCGCAAATATGGTCCCAGTAAATGTCTTCAATTTCACAAAAATTCAGTAATCATGTCTCACTGTTGCCCAAATGATGACACCACTCCAAAATCCGCACCAAACTGTCACTTTCTGCGGATACATTAACTTCTCATCACCTGCGGGTTTTTCGATCACCAGATTCGGTAATTTTGTTTGTTAACATAGCCGCCGAGATGAAAATAAAAAATTATTTGTCGGCCAAATTCAACGTCCAATCCGTGCTGCTGCAGCGACAACGAAGCTGATAGTCATTTGTCTTCGAATGCTCATTTAGACTTTATAAGGGAATATTCCGTGATCTTCGTACAAAATTCTCTTCAGGTTGGTGCGTGAAATGTTGAGTTGTTGAGATCGATGCCGAGTCTATGTTCATGGATTGAGTCGAACACTCTCGGCCACAACAGCCAAAATCTCGTCAGTACGTGTACCGTACAAGGTAGTCTCACGAACTGGCTTCATTTCGGTTAAAACTTCTTTTCAATACACGCACTGCTTGGGCAACACAGCACTCACATTTGAAGTAAGTTTGCAATATTTACCAACATTTTTCAACCGTAAGGCGGTATGAATGATATTACTGACTGACAATCAAGATTTTGAGCTGGGAAGGGTACCTTAACCCCTTGAGCTCGCGCTACTTAAAAAACAAAGGGTATCAACAGTAGATCCGTCCGTATCCGAAGCTCGTTGTTGCTTCTTAACTTGTTTTGTTTTTTTTCCCATGGCCCGGCAGTTACCCCGCGCACAGTACCCAAATTGTATGGCCAATTCGATTAGAAATACCCCAAAAACGAAGGATCACTTAGACCGAAGGCATCCGTTCAGGGATGTAAACGTTACCATAGGTCCATTAAGGGCTCATCGGCCATCAAATCTTTTCCAAGACCCTGACTCAGATATCGTCAACGGCCTGAGTTCCAAATATGGCTGTGTGTTTGTACAATGTACAATATTGAAAAGGAAATCCAAATATTTTATTCGAAAATTTCTTAAATTCTATTGAAGAGATTTTTAAATCTGGCTCGCATCCTGTGGCCTTTCGTTATTACAGATGTCACTGAAACCATATTTGACTTACTAGTGACTGTATCCTGTTTTTGCATTTGCATTTAAGTATACCAACACTTGGATAACTATCTTTCAAGGGTTCTATGTAACCAATGTTCTCCTACCATTTTCCCAAAAGTCGTTTGCCCTTTTCTCATCTTCTCGACAATCCTTTTGCAATAACCATTTCATACCCGAACAACGGAAGTGTTAACATCGACCTTTCCCTTTTCCCAAATTTATATGTATCTATGTAAATGTAAAAAAAAAATCCTTTCACTTTTCCTTGATAAAGAAAAGAGGATGTTTGCTACTTCAGCTTTGTTTGGACTTTTGTCCTTTTACTGCTAAATACCCCTCTTATCATCGTCTCATGGAACTCCACATATCCATTATACGGATAACTACTATGTCCTTAGTATTTAAGCGTATTTTGTACTTTAAAGCATTTTTACGAGGATACTTACAATCTCAATCTCTTTGTCAATGTACAAGTGACTAAATAGTTAAACCTACTCATAAGCCTGTCGTATATGACTATCAAACAACTCCTGATACGGGTATCTCTCGTAATAGAGATCTTTCAACTTTAATGAATTTCAGTGTTGACAATACAAGTTTTATCCAGTGCGACACACGATTGCGTGTATCTCTATTCTCTATCCAAGGATACACGTCAAATTGCATTACAGCTGGCTGAGTCTTGTGCTGTTGGAGCCTTCATATCGTTCATGTCTAATTGCCTGCATTATAAAACCGATTCCCATTTGTGTATTTAGTGGTTGTCGTGTCTTGGATGAGCGTTAAACGGTAATGCGGGTGTAGTGCATTGTATTTACTAATCACTTGATGTTTAATGGTTTCAAAGAATGCCAGGGAACCAGAACTAATCTCCTTTAAGAGCAAAGGGACTCTTTATCTTAACCTAATTAATGAGCATGCCATTTTGTACTAGAAGTATATTTGTTTTGTTATTTTCCCAGGGAATGTTTAAGGACAAATCAAAATATCCAACTCTCACGCGAATGTCCTATTGTCAGTGTCGTTTGAAATTGGTTTTTGCAAGTGTTTTTCGTCAATTCCATTGGAAGCATGTCGCCCTTATTGTGGACAGATCTGATTTATTCTCCCTTACTGTTGGTAAGATTTAATTATGTGCTTTGAGTGGGTGATTACATGGATAATGTTAATAAAAACATGATTTAGGTAAAAATCTCGAATACGGCCTCCGACAAGAGGGATTGCTGAGTTTTGTTCGAGAACTGAATGGAAACGAACAGGAGCCATATGAGAACTATCTAAGGGATGCCAGCATGTATGCAAGGGGTAAGTAATATATGTATGTATTGTTGGTATACTTTTTTATACATTTAACAAAGATTATACATATATGTACAATAGGGTGTCCCAAAAAAATCAAGTTTAAATTTTTGTAACGCATACCCTCTTATTTTATTCGAATACTGTCAAAACAATAGTAAATAAAGTTTCATGTACTTTGAACCAGAGGAACCCGTGCCGACTTGCATCTAAACATGTCAGTACTTGCAAGGCATGGCACGCGAGTAATAACATATCGATAACTTGTTATTGCATGTTTATTTTATTAGTAAACACATTGTTCTCGTTCTGTTAACATGTCGGTGGAGTTACGCAGTTGTAGAAAGGAGATATTTTTAATAGGGAACGTTAAACATCAAATTACTGGTTCAAAACTTCCCTCTAATGGGCAAGTACTTGCAGTTTTGTTCTATAATATTCGTGAAGTGAATTTAAGTGTCAATGAGAGCGCAAATCTTACTATTCGTGAGTGCATTATTTATTGGGAAAAGGCCCGTATCCCGACAAGATCTCTACCTAATTGTGTTAAAAAATTAATTACATTGTATCAAGTTTGGAGAAATTTGCAAAAAAATGCAAACAAAACAAAAAACGTGTTTGAGCAGCGTCGACATGAGTTTGTTACAAACTTAAACAATTTGTTTGACATTGCACATGCGGATGCACTTCAATTAATAAAGATAGATGAAGATAGGATTTTTTTGCAGCGCCAAAGAGAACCAGGCCGACCTGGTCATTTAGCCGGAGTTGACCAAAAACAAACACACAAAGAAGAAAGAGCGCACCTTAGAAACGTCGAGGAGCAAAAACGACGTGCTAAATATTTTTCATCCTTAGCTCCTTCAACATCATCTTATGACCCGCTACAAGAAAGTTTGTCGTCTGATTCAGAATTGATGGATTTACAGGAAATTTTGCCAAACCTAACCAAAACAGAATCCAGTATAAATAAAACTGTTATGAGGAAGAATTTTATCACTCCAAAACTAGTGGCAGCATTAGATCGGTGTCAATTGAGTGTGAGAGATGCTGTGTTTATTATTGAAGCAACTATTGAAGCTCTTGGACATAACACAGACGAATTTCCTATAAGCAAGTCCACTATTCAAAGGGTTCGTACGGAAAAGCGAAAAGAGCGAGCGGAAGCCATAAAGGTTAATTTTCAAAACCAGGTTCCGGGTATTGTAACACTCCACTGGGATGGTAAACTTTTGCCGGCTTTAGATTCACGCAAATCTAAGGAAGAACGTCTGCCGATAGTTATAACGTTTGACGATAAAGAACAACTTATCGCTGTACCAAAGTTGGATAACTCTACAGGAAAGGAACAGGCCCAGGTACTTTGGAATGCTATAATTGATTGGAATCTTGAGGATAAAGTGCAGATTTTGTGTTGTGATACGACTGCTTCAAATACTGGTCGAATCAATGGTACTTGTGTACTTCTCGAACAGAAACTAGGCTGGGAAATGATTATTTTTGCTTGCCGCCATCACGTCTACGAATTAGTACTAAAAAGCGTGTTTGAAGCAAAAATCTGCCAAGTTACCACAAGCCCAGACATTCCAATGTTCAAGAAATTTCGAGAGAACTGGAAGAATGTCGATCCCGAGAAAATACAGAGCTGTACAGAAAAGCTATCATGTTTGAATGTTTCTGAGATCAACAGACTTATCGATTTTTACCAAATTGAATTAACTAAAGAAATTACTAGGGATGATTACAGAGAGTTAATCGAACTTTCAATAATATTTCTTGGCGGCGATGCAGAAAAAAAATTTAAGATCCGGCCTCCAGGTGCCATGCACCAAGCTCGATGGATGGCGAGAGCGATTTACTCATTAAAAATATCGTTACTTGGTGATCAATTAAGAATTTCTAACAAAGATAAAGAAGCTCTGTTAGACGTCTGCCTGTTCATCGTGACAATATACGTTAGGCCTTGGTTGCAATGCATTTTAGCAGTAAAAGCACCTTACCAGGATTTGTGTTTTCTGAAAGCTATAAAATCTTATGAAACAATAGATGAAAGCATCTCGAAAGCAGCATTACAGAAGTTTTGCTTGCATTTGTGGTATTTGACAGACGAAGTGTCTATCTTGTCTCTATTTGATGATGATGTAAGCCAAGAAACGAAAGTCAAAATGGTTGCTAACTTAGCCAAAGAATATCCATCTGCCTATGGTAAATGCTACATTCCATCGAAAGAAGAACTTTGTGGCAGACTTTATGGTAAGTTTGAAAATTAAGTTTGTTTTTTTAACTTTTTTATTTTCATAACTAAAAAATTATATCAATAATCCTCCTTTTTTTGTTTTCAGAAAAAAACATCGATGACTTTGTTTCAGTCAAAAGCAAGTCCTTATTTAGTCGATTGAAAATTGATGGTGCTTTTCTCCACGAGTGCCCCTCTTTGTGGCTTAAAAATGCTTCGTACCAACATGCTAAAAGCAACCTATTAAAACTGAAAGCAGTTAATGACTCTGCTGAAAGAGCAGTCAAGTTGATGCAAGATTTTCACGGCCTGCTAACTGTTCAAGAGGAGCAAAAGCAATTTTTATTTCGTTGCGTACAAGAACATCGACAAAAGTATCCTGACTGTAAAAAACAAACATTAAAATGAAAATTAATAAATAATTAACCTACTTTCAACAATTAATATAATAATAAAGTCCAATACCGGATGCCTTATTTCAAAAATAAATGAGTTTTGCTTTTCCCTCCATTGCTCCATACTAATTTTTATGTTTAGATTTTGGCGTTAAGTCGGCACGGGTTATCGTCATCCGATCGCAATAATATTTGATATTTCACTTATCTGGGTCAAATAGAAAAAAAAAAAAGGTATGCTTATCTCTATCTAAAAAAAAAAATTTAACACCCTTATAGCCTGGGACACCCTAATGTACAATGTACATCTTGGCAACTTAGTTTCGAAATCGTCTGTACTACCAAAGTGTAGAGATTTTTTTTTAGGTTCGTTCAATTATTTTTTAATTACCTAAGCTTAATCCAAAATTCGATTAGGGTCAACAAACACTGCGCCCCATTATTTCTAGTTTAAGGTTCTCTCTAGCTCATCCCATAACCAGGATGCATACTGTACTGTTTTATGCCATTTTTAGAAAGGATGCCACATTCTTCCGCCTAATTGGATAAATAAATTCTACTGAGTGCGTTTTTAGATACTCGGTTCGCTCTCGTAAGAGTTTTGGTTTACTCAAAATATCCTTTGTATTTTAGATAAATTATTCAAATTCAAATGTTTATTTTAAAATATTAAGAACAATATAGTAAAATGTAATACAATTAAATGATTAAAATAAAAAATTACGCATTTAAAGCTAGGATTACCATTTAAAACGTATGCATGATTTTAACTAGAGATGCCACGAATATTCCACCACTGTTCGGTATTCGAATAGTAAAAAAACAGTAAGGACAATAAAAAATCATGACAAAACAAGACATATTTTTCTCAAGTTTTTTTTATTTTATTAAGAAAAAAACATATTTGATATTTAAAATCCATTAATGGTAAGTTATGGTGAAGGAATACAATTTTTTCTGCGTTTGTTGATAACAAACGATTACGCTTTTCCTCATAAATTATACCGGCTTCTGAAAATAGCCGCTCACTATATACACTGCTCCCTGGAGATGATAAGTAAATCTTAGCAAATTCTCCTAAGCTTGGATACTGTTTTGAATTTGCTCACCACCATTTGTAAGGGTCGTCCGTCCTATCTATGCGAGCAGTTTTCGTGTAAAAATCAATTTCATGTGCAATTGAACTTCTCTGTTCCACATCTTCATCTCTGTGCATGTTTTCTGTAGCGACTTCCTCAAAACAATTCCAGAAACTGTCATGTGTCTCAATGGTTTCTTCATTTTCATTTTCATTTCTTTTCTTTCGAAGTGGAGATAATTCATCATTGGTGCCACTAGACTGGTCACAACTCTTTTTTAGAGCTTCTAAAAGAATCTTTTGTTTTGCTCTTTGTGTTTGAACTAATCCCAGGAAACTAGTTTTGAAACGCGGGTCAAGAAAAGTTGCAATCAAATATTTGTCATTTTCATTAAAATTGAACCGAGCTTTAATTTCAGCTTGCAGTGATAGTCTCATTTTCAATAAATTTGGTGATCTTTCTGCTGTTTCTTCTTTCTCCAGGTATTTCAACAACGTTACAACATGTGGAATCACTTCAGAAATACAGGAAATGCCCGAACTGGTTATTTTTGTAATCTCTTCAAATGGTTTGAGGAGTTTGATACATTCTTCCATTAGCTGCCATTGAGTTGATGTTAAATTGTTTAGAGAACCATGATCAGTTATGTACAAAGAGATGGCTCGCTTTTGTTCTAATAATCGTTCCATTAAATAATATGTTGAATTCCAACGTGTGTTTACATCTTGAACTAATTGATGGTCTGGCAAATTAAGTTCTTGATGAATGTATTTTAGCTTTTGTTGTGCTATACCTGAGTGGTTAAAATGGGTAACAATTCACATCGCAGCAGCTACCATCTGTGGAATTTCTAATTGAGACTTTAATGATTCCTGGATAGCCCGTTGTAGTGAATGAATAAAACACTTGGCAGAATCATATTCTGCGTCTCGTACGCCGAATATGATATATTGGCTCCACTGTCATGAACAACAAAATGAATCTTGCTATGTGAAATATTCCATCTTTCTGCAATAGCATTGAGTTCTTTTGCGATATTGGTACCACTATATGAATTAGAAAATGGCTTCATCGCGAAAACCCCATGTTCAGGAATAAAATTTGGAGATATCCAATGGGCCGTGAAACTTAAGAAACTTTGGTTGTTGTGCTGACAAGTCCACATATCAGATGTCACAGATACTGCTATTGCTTGTGAAATACTTGCTTCAATTTTAGAACAAATTCTGTTGTATATATCAGGAATAATCTTCTCGGTCATGTAAGTGCGACCAGATATTTTGTATTTTGGTACTGCCTTTTTCATAAGCCTGTTAAAGCCGACATGTTCAACAATTGATAACGGTTCATTATCTAAAGCAATAATTTCACCAATTAAATAATGATATTTAATTGCTTTCGGATCATTGATATCCCACAGCAATTTCGTTTCAGTTGTCTCTTTTATAGTTAACTGTTTCGTTTTTGATGTGATTGGCACTGCCAGTATTTTGGAAATGGTAGAAGTAGGAGTTTTTTCGTTTTTACTTCCGCTTACCGACGGAGCTCTAGTTACGGTAGCGTATTGCTCAGCATGTTTGTTTTGAATATGGTTTTTCAAAGAAGTTGTAGCTGGAAACAAAAAAGGTAATACTAATTAACTAACTGCAGAAAATAGAACCGTGAAAACATCACCAGTTTAAACATGCAATTTTCTGACAAAACCACAGCATCTACTACGTCTGTACTGTATTAAATCACTCACATCACCCAATTTCACTATGTGTGTAATAATTTACTTACTTGCTGTTTTTCCTTTTCCACCACGCGAGATCTTCCTATTACACAACAAACAGACTGCCTTCACTACAAATTTCATAAAATTTCCAAATAGGTGATTTTTGATGAAACGATGACATTTTTTAAAACTTTTTAACAGTAAAACAATGATATTCTCCAAGACACTTGATAGTACACTTTTAGTAACACAATTCGATGCCACAATCAACTAATAATGCCTGTTGTGACACGAGCTACACTCAAATGATATAAACACGTCCACTACGTAGTTGGCGAACACATTATTATGATGCAGGTTGAAACATGTTACCCGAGAAATCGACTAAGTGTCGCCGGTATTCGTTATTCGGCAAATTTACTTTTCGTGGCATCTCTAATTTTAACCTTCATCTCATCCTCAAAAAAAATTACGTCTCTACCCTCGTGAGTAGATTTCTACACATATGGGATTTTAATGTATTTTCTAGATTCTTTTTTAAATTAAACCGAAAAATTGCTTTTATAATTTATTTCTAAAATAACAAGAGAAGGTAGGTAGGTTCAGATTAATTTTTCTTGAATGCATTTTACACATACATTTCGATTATGTTGATTTTTACATGCAGATTTGTGCAAAAACAACAAATCGTCTCATTGACATTATTTTTTTTGGCGGATTTTTCTTCATAGCAAACGTGACATCTTGCTCTGCCTTTAATTTGTGGTGGAACGCTTCTTGAAGTTGATGCAGAAACATCCTCTAAGGGTGACGATGGTGAACTTTCTTCCAAAATAGTTGCAAGCAATAAAGCAGACGATGTTGATCTTGGCTTCCCACTTCTAGCTTCCATAAGTGGTTTTGCAAGGGATATTCCAAGTTCACGTAGAAAATTCCTTCTTACTGTTGTTTTTTGTGGTGCTTGCCAATTCGGATTCACTTCTTTGAAAATAATTAATGCATTCAAAGCAGAAATGTCAATCATGTTTGCAAATACAGCCATTGGCCATCTGTTAGTTTTTCTTTTACAGCTGTAACAAGTGAGCATTTTGTCAACCGTATCCACACCGCCTATATTGAATGAAAAAAAAAACGTTAGAGGGTCTTGAAATTTCAAAGAGTAGTATATGAACAAACCTTTTGTTTTATTGTAATAGGCTATAATCGCTGGTAACTTTTTTTCAGTCGATTCGATTTCAATTGAGTTATGCAAAGTACTTTGCAACACGGTACACTTATTTTTCCGTCCAATGTACGAAACAAGTGCTGTGTTTTCGGTAAATGCAAAAGTAGATTCATACAATGGTCTATTTTTACATTCAAGAAGCTTTGGGGGGATGCTTCTTTTATTTTTTCTCATCGTGCCAACCATTGTCATGCCCTTTGACAACAAGTTTTGCCCAACCTCATATGAGGAAAAGAAGTTATCCATTGTTATGTTGTGGCCTTTCAAGCCATCAACGAGATCCAAAACTACTCGTTCGCCTTGTCCTTTTTTCACTCGAACTGGCCTTTCCCAAATATGGGAAAGGATTTTCCAAACATAGCAGGTATAAGAACAAACCAGCAACCAGAATTTTAGTCCGTATTTTACTGGTGTTGATGGCATATATTGACGAAATTTACATCTTCCACGAAAACCAAGTAATTGCTCGTCAACTGTCACACATTCATGTGGATTGTAGTAGTCACTCAATAAATTGGACCATTTATCAAATATATCCCGAATCGGTGCAAATTTATCTGTAGATCGTTGCTGTCTTCTGCTAACGACATCATCAAAACGAATAACTCGATTCAAATACTCAAATGTTTTTTTCGACATAATTGCCCTAAACACCGGACGACAGCTAATATCATCAAACAATTCAATTGTGGTTTCGTTTTTCGATCTAAAAGTAAAAAAGTCAAGAATCAGTTGAAATAAGAAAGAAAGCAACTACGACTTACCTATAAACACCAGCTAAAATCAAAATTCCAATATATGCTTGCAACATATTCGAATCGATTTGTTTGAAATCCTTACCATATGTTGCTTGTGCATACGCATTTGAATGCTTCAAAATGGTATTTTCAATTTGTGGTGGGAAGAAAAGCAAAAACTCATCTTTGATGCCAGCAACACGAGCTTTGGCATATATTGTTGTTCCAGGATGAAGAGAAATTATATTTTCATTCCGCAATCTACCACTTTGATGCTGAAATGGCTGTAGTTGCCAAACAATACCATTTTTCGAAACAAGCAATGGATCCACATTTTCAACTTCAGAAATTGATTCGTTGGTTTCATTTGAGCCACTCGCTTGCTCTTCGTCAGAATCGCTATCGTCTGAATATAAGTTATCGTCATCATCAATATTCCCTTCTGACACAAATTCGTCATCACTGTCTCCAGAAACATCACTGATATCGGCTTCATTCAAAAATGCTTCCGTTTCTTCCTCTGTCAGATATCTTACTTTTGACATTGTTATCTTTTATTATTTTTATAAATTTCACTAAATATACCAACGATATTCACTTGCCAAAACACTTAACGCAAATGACTTTTTATATGACATGCACTTACTGTCCATATGTGTAGAAATCTACACATGAGGGTAGACAACGTAATTAGTGCATTATTAACCTCCATAAACATTTTTATTATGGGGAGATACGTTTTATTTTCGGTAATCAAGGATATAAACAAAGTCTGAAAATTCCGGAAGTTTGCAAGTAGTGGTTTTTGAGAAATTAAGAAAACAAAAAATTTTTGTGTAGTTTTCTACACAAGGATGAGATGAAGGTTAAGCTATGAAAAATAAAGGATACAAATATGAGAATAGGAACAAAAAGGAAGGAAAATAAAAGGTAGTAATACGAAAGAAAGAGAAACGATAAGGGGAGAAAAAAAGGAAAAATACTGCTGTATTAAAATATATTTAAAAATTGCCGAAGTTTTTTTTTACGAGTATGTGTGTTCCGGGACTGGGTTCCATAGTGCTGGTGAAGGAGAGTTGCGATGAATTGAATGGCTGAGTTGTTTTATAAATAATTCTAGATGACCTGGCGAATTGCAACATTGTGAACAAATATAGAGGGGATTTTGTACAAATTATTTCGTGTAAGATGCAGTTACGAGTATTTAAATATTGTTGCAAAGTACAACCACAGACAAGAGAAATATACAGATGTAGAATATAGTGTACATTGAGTTTAATTTTGTTGTTTTATGTATTGGGTTGTTCAATAAGTTCTGCGTTTTTTTTTTTTGGTTAAAGTTAAATACACATTTTTTGTATATTGTCCATTCTGATCTATTACATTCTTCCAACGTTCTGGAAGATACATTATTCCTCTTTTGTAAAAATCAGTAGACTTTTGGCCAAAAAAGTTTTCCAGATGCGTTTTTATGTCCTCCTCGGAATTAAATTGCCTTCCGTCCAAATCGTTTTGGAGAGAGCGGAATAGGTGGTAGTCAGACAGCGCAAGGTCTGGAGAGTACGGTGGGTGCTGCATTAGTTCCTAGCCCAAGGCACTCAGCTTTTCTTTTGTCACAAAAGCTGTGTGTGCTCTGGCATTGTCATATTGGAAAACAACACAATTCCAGTTCACTAATTCTGGCCGTTTGCCTTCCACTGACTGCTTCAAATTGACGAGCTGAGAGCAATATTTGATAGCAACTCAAAGTATAGGACACCTCGCCAATCCAACCAAATACTCAACATGACATTTTTGGGATGAAAATCTTGCTTACCAACCGATTGTGGTGTTTCACCAGGAGCCCACCATGACCTCTTACGTCAAATGTTGTTGTAAACCACCCATTTCTCGTCTCCCGTAACCACTCTTTTCAAAAAAGTATCCAGCGAGTTCCACCTCAACAAAGACTCACAGATCCTTATGCGATCCATACGGTTTCTTGCACTGAGTTCGTGAGGAACCCAAACATCAATTTTTTCGACATTCCAAGCCTTTTCAGTCTCTGTGAAACGGTTGTATGGGGAATGCTAAACCTCTGACCGATCTCTCGTGTCGCCAAATGTCTGTCAACGCTAACTGCAGCTAGGTTTGTATTGCCGAAACGAAAGCGTGTAAACCAGCGCTGACAAGTGTCAGCACTAATTGCCGAATCTCTATACACCCTACAAATCTCACGTTGCGCTTCTGTTGCTTTGACACCTTTAAAAAAAAAAAAAAAAAAAATGCCTAAAATGCACTTTTTTATCTTCCATTTAAAAAAAAAATTTTGAGCACTTAAAACACGTCCGATCAAAACAAATTCTCGTAACAATGCAAAGAATAATCCTCTCTACTGGAAAAAAATAATTTTTCATAACGGTTTTATACACAGAGATTTTCTGAAGCGATTAACGCCACTTCCAAGAAAAAAACCGCATAACTTATTGAACCCTTTATTTTGCCTTACCTCAAACATCTATACAACTCTATCTTAACAACCTCTGAGTTCCCAGTTGATTGGAAAAAAGCCAAGATTATTCCAATTCCGAAGAATGGCAGCGGTTCAGTAGATTTGAGGCCAATTTCTATCCTACACTTTTTGTCAAAAGTTTTTGAAAAAAGCGATCTCAAGACAGATACAAAGGTTTCTCGATGTCAATAATCTCCTTAATGGTGCTCAGTCTGCGTTCAGAGCTAATTGGAGCTGTAAGACCGTACTAATTAATATTGTTGGTGAGAGACGCATGGCAATGGATAGGAAAGAAGTAAGTTTGCTTACTCGTCTCGACTTCTCCAAGGCTTTTGACTCAGTCGATCACGCGATCCTCTGTTCCAAACTAAAAAGCTTGTTTCGCTTCTCTTCAACCGCAACCAAGCTTTTTCCATCATACCTTACAGGAAGACATCAATGTGTGGTTGTTGGAGATAAGACGTCAGGTCCCTGTGTGCAGTGGTGTACCACAGGGATCAATTTTAGGCCCTCTTTTTTTTCGTACTTTACATTAACGATCTCCCCCAGGTGGTCAGACACTCCACCGTCCTCATGTTCGCCGATGATGTACAGGTCTTTATTAGTAGCCCACCAGCTGAACTTTCCCAGGCATCAGAAGTAATGAATGACGATTTGTATTTTATACTACAGTGGACACAGAGTAATAATCTGAGCCTGAATCCAGCTAAATGTAAATCGATTGCCATAAACGGTACCAAATTAGATAGGTCGATGCTTCCGCACATCAAACTAGGTGACAAAGTTGTCTTGAAAATCAGATCTGCCAAAAAAGCTTTTTATAATCATAAGTTCAACCTATCTACCCCGGGAAACTGTACGAACATGTGGAAGAATCTTCGCGAACTAGGCATCGGTAGGAAAAATATGGTAGTCCCCACTGATGTTAACTGTGACCAGCTGAACCTGAACTTCATCTCCTCATGTGGTAATCCTTCTTGCAGCCCTGCTTCCCCAGAGTATAGCACTGAAAATGACACTGAATGGGCTTTTTGCTTCAATAGAGTCACCGAAGTAGATGTTGTTGAAGCACTCCTCTCAGTAAAATCCAATGCTACTGGTCTAGACTGTCTTAGCCCAAAGTTTATAAAACTGCTTTTGCCTTATTTACTTCCTCACTTTACTCACCTCTTTAATACTATATTCACTACTTCTACCTTTCCCTCTGAATGGAAAAAAGTAAAAATAGTCCCGGTCCCCTAGAAAAGAATGAGGAATACGGTTGAATACAGGCCAATCGCTATTCTACCTTACTTTGTCGAAGGCCTTCGAAAAGTTAGCACTAAAACAAATTCGTTGCTACTTAAGTAACGAAGATCTCCTAACTATACATCAGTCTGGTTTTCGGCCTAAAAGGAGCTGCAACACTGCGCTGATATTAATGGTAGAAGAGATTCGTAACGCATTGGAAATTTCTTAAGTGTACAGAGTGGAGTGCCACAAGGATCAATCCTGGTACCCACTCTTTTCTCCTTATACGTGAACGATCTACCAAACATTGTTAAACACTGCAAAATTCATATGTACGCTGACGATGTACAACTTATGATAAGCTGCCCCACTGATGAAACAAACTCCACTATAGACCTCCTAAACGAAGATCTTGCCAGAATTTATGACTGGTCAATTAAACACGACCTTCGACTTAATGCTGATAAGTCTAAAGTAATTTTCATACACCGTAGAGCTCCTGATCTTCTCTCAGGCCTTCAGCTTGTTCACATCAATCAAGTGCCCATAGAGTGGGCTGTCTCCGCTAAAAACCTTGGTGCGATCTTTAATTCGAATCTCTCTTGGGATACTCACATTAATTCTATCATCGGCAAAGTTTATAGTGGGCTTTGTACTTTATGGGCTACTCAACATCTTCTACCAACGAAAACTAAATTAATTTTAGCAAAAACTCTTCTATTACCTACTTTACTTTTAGGATGCGAGATCTTTTGCAAGCCTGACCATAATAGTCTCAGAAAACTTAACATTGTCTTCAACAATATTGCAAGATACATTTTCAACATCCGGCAGCGCGATCATATCTCACACTTTTCTAAACAAATAACTGGCTGCTCCTTCTCTAGCCTACTAAAATACAAATCGCTATGTTTTTTGCATAACCTTATAAAAACTCGAGAGCCAGATTACCTATTTAATAAACTTCAGTTCTTGCAATCGCATAGATCGTTCTCGCTAGTTCAACCAAGATACCATTGTCTTACTTGTGAGCGTCAATTTTTTGTTCAAGTTGTCCGGCTCTGGAACTCTCTTCCTATTGACCTGAGAAGAATGACAAGCACGAATAAATTTAAGTCGTCCTTACTCGCACTACTGCCTACAACTTAATATGCACAAGATAATATGAACATGTTTTTCAACTCTCTAACTACTTTTTCTGTTTTATAATATTTAATTCTTACTTTTTTATTTTTTTTTATTTTAAATATTAACTTTGCCATCTCTCTCTGTAATTTTTCATTTTCCTTTTTAATGTAAAGGCTTACAAATTATTGTATAAGATTATTCAGTCTTCCTTTGTAAATAATATATAAGTTGAATAAATGAATGAAATGACTGACTCCATGATCACCTACGTTGAAAAAGTAAGGAACCTTGGAATCAACTTTAATGGCACGCTTACTTGGTCTGACCACATAAACACTACCATTGGTAAAGTCTATGCTGCCATTCACGTTTTATGTGCTTCAAAACCCTTCGTCCCTATCAAAACTAAGACTTTACTGGCTAAAGCTCTTCTTCTACCTACTCTGCTGTACTGCTGCGAAGTTTATTGTAACACTGACTCTAACTCGTTAAGAATTTTAAATGTTAGATTTAACAACATAACCAGATACATTTACAATCTTCGACGTTATGACCATGTATCACAACACTCAATAAAAATCTTTGGCTGCTCCTTTGTTAACTTTTTGAAATTCAAAGCTTTGTTTTTCAATTGTCAACCTGTGCGGACGTGTTTTTCTTTTTCTCCCGTATACCGAGTTCAGATATTATTTTCCACTTTTTTTTCAAAGTCCCGTAGACTGCCGACTCAGTATATCTACCGTTGTTCGTCGACCTAGTTTTGTCTGCCGATTTCTCAAACTCAACTGTGCCAGTTTGGACCCCAAAACAAAACAAAACCAAACCGAAAACAAAACAACAACAAAACAAAACAAAAAAAAAATCCAAACAAAAATTAACCTCAATAAACTAATAATGGAAAAGTGCTGTGCTAGTGTTTTGTGCTCAATTGTTGACCCCAACGCCGAATGGGTAGCATGCAATGATCTCTGTGGAAAATCATTCCATGCCATATGCATCGGACTAACCCGGAGATCCATAACCTACCTCAAGGAGTATTGCAGTCTTTTCAATTTTTACTGCGACGAGTGCAAAGAGATCACCTTGGCTCACGTTATGTTGGCAATTAAATGCAACAACGAGTCTATCAATGCGATGCTAACCGAGAATGGTCATATTAGCAGAACTATTTTGGACAGAATAGAAAAGATTAAAGACTCAATAAACTGCATTGATAGTAATGTGGATGCTTACAAGTCCACAGGAAGAATGATCGAAAAGCAACTGGCAGCGATCCAAAACCTATCGAAAAACAAATCTAACCACGACAACGAGAGCGAAGTGATCAAATATCACTTCAACGGAATTAAAGCTTTCCTCAAAACAAATTTTGCCAACCTCCTTAAGTCCAACGAACTCACACACATAAACGACTCTATCAACCTTCTCCGTACTGATCTCGACTTGCTTTTTCAATCCTCCTCCAAAACAACACAACACATCCCGCATCCATCAGATTCTACGCTCGATGCCCTGACCCTAAAAATGATTGATGTCAGCGAGGAACTCATAGCAGCTCGGTTGACCGTTGTCGAAATCGGTAAAGAAGTGAGATTGGCTTCCCACAAAATCGATGGAATACCCGATCAAATTCAGTTCCAGGCTAGTTCCCCGTACAATGTCTCAATTAATAATGAATTAGTAGACACGGAGTCTCATTTGCCATCATTTTCAAATACTCCTCCCGCCACCCTAACAACGGAAACCGAAACCGTCTTGCCTTTACCAACTAAAATCCCGCCCGTCGCCGCTCCACGCAAACTGCTCAATCAATTTGGAACTTCATGGACCCCCTCCGAATGAAAAAACAGACTCGAAAAGCTGAAACAGGGAAACCGTACGGCATTCTTCGTTGAAGGGGCCCCTCATCACGCTGATGTTTCTTGGGTGCGGAATTTCTTTCACCGAAGTTACGCTATCACCATTAGCGAGTGCCAGATGATTTCCCCCGCTGACTCCAACAGTTCCTGCAGCTTCAATGTCAACATCCCAACCACATATTCGTGGTTGTTCCCTACTCCTCCTGGTAAGACAACTAAACCTGGGAAGATAAGAATTACTAAATGCTCTGAAGAATGAGAAAACGCACATCTCGAGAGTAATGAAAGTGTTAAAAATAATCGTAGTGTTAACAATAAACTTAAAAAAAGACCCCTCTCCAACTCCCTTCCAAATAAAAAATATGCTTCCAAAAAACGAAGCTCTAATCTCGACCCCAACTGGAGCTTCAAAACAAACTTATTCCCCAATTTTAGTCCTCCCTCCTCACTTATCCGACACAAAGCCCTTACACACCAATCTTCTAATCCCCCAATTCCCCCCTTTCCACCGAAGTCCCCGCGCCAACGCGTCTCTTTCAACTTAACCCCAACCACCCATATTATTCCTTCTCAACCTTCTACGCCACCAAACCCAGCTAGCAACCCAATTCCCAACTTCGACCTTAAAACTGGAGCTAAGTACCCTAACTTCATTAACTCCCATACCTTAAACCCCACATCTCATCCCTCGTCCAACTCCATATCCAATCATTTATCTCTATCTCATTCCTCCAATTCTCCTATTCTTGATCCCCTTTTTCCCCCACTGTTAAACTAACACAGCAAACCAATGGCACTACAGAAAGTCGATATGCTCTCCCTAGGCTCAGAGAACGAAAGATATATGAAAACATTCGTCTCTTTCTTGCCTATTTACATGACAAATCTGACTCGGTCTGCTACGAAGGGAAAACCAAAACCAGCGTCATGGTTTCCATCCAGCAGGAAGGCCGCCCTACCGACCCTATCAGTCTCAGGAACCTTTATGTCAGGTACCACGAGATATTTAACATGTCCCCTCAGAAAGTAGCAGACGACCTTGCTGCATTCGGCAACTATGTTCACTCTAAACGAGTATCACACCTACAGTGAAGCCGAGCCAACCACGACAAATTTTTTCGTCCATAACGTGCCTCCCCTGCCAGCGCTTAAACCATCCTGCCTCACACCTCCACCCCACAACATCCCTCTTACATTTTACTACCAGAATGTAAGAGGTCTTCGCTCTAAAACCAATGCTGTCCTACGTCAATCACATGCTCTTCCCTTTGATATTCACGCCTTGACCGAAACCAATTTGATTCCCGACATAAAGAACCAGGAATTGTTCCCTCCTACTTTTAATGTTTTCCGCGACGACGATCCTACCCGTACAAATAAAGATTCCCCCTGTCGAGGCGTCCTACTGGCGATGGACAACAGCCTTAACTCTTCTCCCATTACAATTTCTTCATCCTCTAAAGCCGACTTTGTCGCAATAAAAATATCACTGCCTCTCAAGTCCCTTTACGTTATATGTTGCTACATCCTACCAGCTCAACCTATCGAATCTTACCAATTTGTTATTGATGCGATCGATCATTTAATTGACCTGTCAGACCCTATTGATGATATCCTTATTTTCGGCGACTTTAATCTTCCTCAGCTACAGTGGACTCCATCAGATGATCAATCGTTTTTCATCGCTTCAAATGCCATCTCAGCTAAGGAATGTCTTTTCTTAGATCGCTTAACAGACTCAAGTCTATGCCAAGTCAGTAGTATATCCAATTATATGGGCAGGCAATTAGACCTTATTTTCACAACAGATCCAATTAATTCCTCAGTCTCACTTTGTCCCCTATCTCTCTCAACAATCGATAACTACCATCCCCCCCTTCTACTTTCATTTTTTCATAACTCTTGATTCCAATCCACTCCCCCCACAACTCTCTCATCCCACGACTTTCATAAAGCAAACTTTCACAAAATCAGTGAATATCTCAGCAGATCCCTCTTTAACTTTCACAACCTAAGTATAAATGATGCCTTATCCATTTTTTATAAAGAAATATTTAATTCTTTTTCCCTTTAAAACATCATCTACTAGTCCTCCCTGGTATAATCGCAAGCTCCGTTCCTTACGAAATAAGAGAAATAAGTTATGGGCTGTTTTCCTGCATACCAGATCCTTTACCGACTATTCCAACTATCTTGGTGCTTATCTTCATTTCACCGAACTTTACGATTCCCTTTACCAGCGCTACCTTAACAATGCGCAAGTCAACCTTATAAACCACCCTAAGTCCTTTTTCCAATTTGTTAACTACAAAAGAAAGTCCGATGGTTACCCTCCTTCCCTCTCTTTCAACAACAGGTCATCAACCGATCCACTCACCATTGCCAACCTATTTGCCACATTTTTTAAACAATCCTTCACCAACGACTCCTTTGTACAAGATCCATCCTATTTTAGTCACCTACTGAACTTCTCCAATGGCCCACTTCTTTCTCATATTTTGGACCCGTCTTATATCGAATATAAATTACACCAACTCAATGACGAATTCACACCCGGCCCAGATGGCCTCCCTGCCATATTTCTTAAAAAATGTTCTTCCTCTCTTTCCCTTGCCCTTTCTTATCTCTTCGGTCTATCCCTTTCACAAGGAGAATTTCCTCAGGTTTGGAAAACCTCCTTCATAACCCCGATCCACAAGAAAAGATCAAAGAATGAAATAACCAACTATCGTCCCATCGCTAAACTCTCCCATATACCCAAACTCTTCGAAAGTATTTTGTATGAAGCTCTAAGCTTCCAATGCAAATCACTTATTTCCCCTAGACAACATGGCTTCTTAAAGGGTAGGTCAACCACCACAAATCTCGTTGAATTCGTATCCTTTGCCCTCTCTGCCCTAGAGAATGGCAATGAAGTCGATGTAGTTGCAACCGATTTTAGCAAAGCCTTCGATAAAATCTCTCATCGGTTAATTATCTTTAAATTGTCTGCCCTCGGCTTTGAACCCATATTGTTAAAATGGATATCCTCTTACCTCGAAAACCGTTTTTACAGTGTTCGTTTTTGGTCAGCCCAGTCCGCTCCATTTTTGGCCACCTCTGGAGTTCCACAAGGCAGCCATCTCGGTCCCCTTCATTTTATATTAACCATAAATGATCTCGATATGATCATCAAACACTCGTCTGTCTCCCTTTACGCCGACGATACCAAATTTTTCAAAACCATTTCCTCTCCCCATGACTCTTTCCTCCTTCAACAAGATCTTGATACTTTCTCAATCTGGTGCCTCAAAAATTCTTTGGAACTTAACATCGCCAAATGCCAATCCATCACCTTCTCACATAAGCGGAACCAATCTCCTCCCCGACTCTATCTTCTCCATAACCAACCTATCTCCTCCGTACAGTCTCTTCGCGACCTCGGCATTTTGTGTGACAGCGAGCTCAACTTCCGTTTACATATATGAGATAATCCTCAAAGCCAAGTCTGCACTAGGTTTTGTAAAACGGTGGTCCAAAGAATTCACCAACCCATACGTGACCAGGTCCCTTTATATTACCTTTGTTCGCCCCCTCCTAGAGTACGCCAGTCAAGTATGGACCGATTATCATCGTGTTCATATCTCGAGAATTAAAAGCATTCAGCGTCGTTTTCTTCGATTTGCTCTTCGAGGTATGCCCTGGGACGATCCTTTTAATCTGCCCCCCTATCAAAATCATCTCAACCTTATCAACTTAAACACCCTCGAAGATCGCAGAGATGCAGCAGACTTTCTCTTCATTCATCGACTCCTTTCAGGTCACGTTGAATGCGCGTCCCTTCACAACTCCATTTTCTTCAACACTAACCCTCGTAGTCTGCGTACCCCTCGACTCTTCTATCTACCAACCCACCACACCTCCTATGGCGCGAACGAACCAATCTCCCGTATGCTACGTCAAATCAACTCAAACCCTACCGTCTTTGACTTTCACCGCACCACTTCCTACCTCAGATCTGTTCTCCTTCACCACTCCAACCAACCTTAGTTTTAAGTTTTGGTTTAAGTTTATTTTTTAAGTTATAGCTTGTATTAAGCCGAATAAATGGGGGCATTCTCCTCCACCAAAATTAAAGTTGCATCCACCAAGTCATGCGAACTGGCCAACCAGACTATATCTATAGGAAATTGGACTTTCCAGTTTCGCAGCGATCGCACGTGATTATCCAACCAAGATACTCCTGCTCGGCATCCGAACGCACTTTTTTTGTTTATACCACACGTCAGTGGAATTCTCTATCAATCGAAATAAGAAGCATCGCAAATCAACGAACCTTTAGAACCTCCCTTCTGAAATTCCTTTCATCATCCTAGTTTCCCTCTGAACATTAGCTTTAAATTTATCAATAGAGTGCTGATAGCATATGAATAATAAACTCATTCTTAATTTCCTTCTATCTCAGATTTATAATAATGTAAACTTTACTTCTAAATACTCTCTCGAATTTTTCTTAAGCCTTACGCTACTTACAAGAAATCATTCTTTTTGTGTAAGTTATGTTTAAATAAATAAATAAATAAATAAGTTACAATATCGGTAGCCTTATACGAGGTTTTTAAGGTAGGTAGATCTATAATAATGTAATATGTAAACCATGCACTGCATAGACGTAGAAACAAGTTAATACATATTCGTACGTATATCTCTCTTTACAATAAAATAATTTGTTCCATCTGAAATTCTTATTATACAAGAGGGCTCTTGTAATCAAAATAAAATAAAATATAATTATGTTAATCTTTAAACAGTTGTCATCCTGTCCGTTCGTGGAACACTCGTGAGAAAATTCATGTTGGCCGCACACGCCTTAGAGATGACCAAGGGTGATTGGGTCTTTCTGGACGTGGAAATATTCCAAGTCACCACTAACCCCCCAAAATGCTTGTACAAATTATAATAAATTCATTTTCAGAGTTCTTACTGGGGTGACCATGATTGGGAAATGGGTGATACCGATGACACTAGAGCCCGCACAGCTTACGAGGCTCTACTTCGTGTTTCGCTCCTTCAGCCGACTAGTCCAAAATTCCAAG
Source organism: Volucella bombylans (assembly GCA_949129095.1). NCBI lineage: Eukaryota > Metazoa > Arthropoda > Insecta > Diptera > Syrphidae > Volucella > Volucella bombylans. The sequence goes on along the minus strand of OX422141.1, from coordinate 200,735,747 downwards.
GATTCGCCGATATGGTCCGCGATATGGCAACACGAAACTATAACTACACATTTAGCAAAGATGAAGAGGTGACTTTACACTATCCAAACTAGTCACAGCTTTCCCCCAAACAATGCAAACAACAACAACTACAAACTAAAAACCTTTCAGGTTAACATATTTATTGGTGCCTTCTACGATGGAGTGTATCTGCTTGGAATGGCTTTAAATGAGACCCTTGCCGAGGGAGAAGACATACGTGATGGCGTGGCAATAACAAAACGAATGTGGAATCGGGATTTTCATGGTATACACACGATTTACACTTCATCCACCAGGAACAAAAACGAGGATAATGTAATCTCTTATTTGCTTTGATATTTTTACTCCTTGTAGGTATTACAGGACACGTGCGAATCGACGACAATGGGGATCGAGATGCGGATTACTCAATTCTGGACCTGGATCCAATCACTGGACGATTCGAGGTAGTTGCACACTACTATGGCCTCAATCGGTACGAAAATCGTAATATCATATATACGAGTATATACTCGTACCATACATATATATATAAAATTCAACAACTTACTCGTGCAGAAATTACTCATCAGTAAATGGAAAACGGATTCACTGGCCTGGTGGACGAGGAGGTCCTCCACCGGATATCCCGAAGTGCGGATTCTTAGGAAATTCACCTGAGTGTCACGGGAACGGTAGGTGGTGGTATTTGGACTTTGGCAACAGAATTTTAAATTAATGTGTTTTCGTTTTTTGTTCGCCGAATTTGTAGAATTGGTCATCATGTATGTGACATTTGCTTTTACCATTTTTCTGGCATTCACTACACTTGTTGTCTACCTAATGTGCAAGTAAGTAATCTCTTTGTTGACCAGTATTCAGTCAAGATTTTGCCATTTGGATTTCAGCTGATGTACGAGTACAATACTCGTGTTTTTTCATATAGCGCTTATGGCCTGCAAGTCACTTTTCAGATAACGTAATCCTTTAAGAAATGGTGTCCAACGAGAAGGGTGGGTTCAAGTATTTCCATCTTTCGAACCAAACATATATCTTATTTATGGCAAATGCCCTTGATTTATATTTATGTGAGGATTTAGTTATACAGGGCTTTGAACTTGTATACTGAAGCGTAATGTTCTTTTTAGTAACATCAATGTTGAAGAAATTGAACTGTAGTATCTCTGTTGTCCGTTTCCAAAGAAGTGATGTCTTTAGCTTTGTTAAAAAAAAGTAAAACTGACTCTGAGCTTAAAATCTCTTCAGATACGAAACTCTCTTAACTTGATTTTCACCTATTTTGTTCTCGAACTACATCAATTGTTTCCTTTGTCACCATTGGAGCATCGTAAAAATATAATTTGTTGTATACATACACACTTGCCATTGTTGCTAACAATATTATAATTATTAGTTATTTTATTTATTTTGTTATCTCTTTCAATCTATGATTGATTTAATAATAATTATGTACTGCCTTATAATATATTTTAATTATCTACTCACCCCTTCTTATCTTTTCACTCCTTGCTCTCTATCTATCTCTTCTTCGATTCATTTTCTGCATAGATTACCTATTAACAAGAAATCACTTAAGGGGTTACATACGAGGGGCGTTCAATATATTCTCGGTATCGATATGAAGGAAAATTCGCAATTAAGAAAGTTATGACCGTTAGACATCGGATCGGGCGGATCGCTCAATAGGGACATGAGCAGCTGCGTTTCAGCTCTGCCTTCCTACTTTCTCTAATGACGGGTCAGTGCCCTCGCAAATATTTATACCTGCTTAGCAATAGATTTAAACTTTGTATAAGAATATTAGAATTAAGAATATTCCAGAAGGTAGTGTCATTTTCGGTTTTGCTTTCGAAGCCACGCAGGCAAGACACACTGCAGATTTTGCATTTCGTTTGCGTTTTTCTTGAAACAGTGTTTTTCGAGTCGGTACCAGAAATATCTCTTGAACCACTCGACCGATTTGCATGCCATTTCGCACGGATATTCCTAATATCATTATCTAGTCTACTAGGTAGGATTTTTTTGATATCTTAATTTTTAGATTTGTTATAAATAAAAATGTGACTAGTTTTTTATTCAAAAATATTTTGTTAAAAATGAAAATTTTTGAAAACGGCTATGATAGAGACTAGTTTAATCCATCTACTTTAACAGGTATTTTTTATTTTTTCAAATGAAACCTACCAGAGATATTCCTGGTACCGCCCAGCACGTTTTTGAGGAGAGGTTTCGGGAGATTGGCGAAATGTATACTTCATAATTGTTTTTCTTCAATTGTCAATAAAGTTTTGTATTTGATGAAAGTTAACACTTCTTGCTTTTAATATGGTGGTTTCCAATCTTCACTGCCTTTCTTCTCTTCCATGTAAAGTGGAGAGCATACGGGGGACAACGACGGCCTGCAGATGCCTAGATCGACCATATGCTGAAATTCTACACGAGCTGCTTTGTATTTTTTCTGGTTAAGCCTTCGAAACTTAGAAAATGGCAGCTGGCTTTTCGTGAGAATATGGTGCTGAACCGTGTGCTTAACCGGACTATTGAAATTTGGAGTTGCAATCAGCACCGGAAACTCATTTAGAATTTGGTGAAATATGTTATTTCTGGAGAACTGTTTAGGGGATGGAGTGTCTATCAGTGCATGCAATGCATTTATGCCAAGTCGAGTCGTTAAATCAACGAGACGACGATTTTTTATATCAACTAATAGTGAAAATTTCTTCAAGAAGTCAGCTCCAATAATGGCATGTTTGACTGCTCCCACTGTAAAAATGTGAACGAGCTGTCTTCTGAGCCCCAAATTTACTCGTAAAAGTTTTGTACCATACGTGCTAATGGGTGTCCCATTTGCTGCACAGAGAGAGACGGCACTGCTCAATTGGTTTGTAGGAAATTGCTTGCATGGAACTACGGACAGGTCTGCTCCAGTGTCGATAAGGAAAGTCAAGTTGTTGTCTGGGTCGCGTACAAATAGGCGGAGATGAAGTGGATCGATCCAACTGTTTTCCGCCAGAACAGCTGGCTTAATTAGTTTTTTTTTGTTTCTGTCATTTCCTCCACTCTGGGTGGAGGACGAACCGCTGTTGAACCTGCAAGTATCGGTACATTTTCGAGCTTGGATTCCAAATTGCTTGTGGAACGAATACCAACCTGCTTTATGAGCGGAATTACTTCGAGTGCGTGACCTGCCTCTACCGTTATTTCTATTTGAATTTCGCCCCTGTTGCTTAAATGTTTCTGCTAGCTGTTTGACCATTGCTTTAACCTCATTTATTTCGTTTCTAAGTTCTGAAGAGTCGTCGCGGCTTTGTCTACTACTGTGCGCTGTGAATCGAATCTCGGTTGTACTCTATACCGATATAGAAGCTTCCCAAATTTTATCAGCTAGAGATGTTATCTCAGCTTCAGTCTTGCCATCTTGGGAAATAAGAGCGATATTAATCACTTGAGGTAGTCGACGAATCCACAATTTGCGCACTAAATCTTCACTAAAAATTCCTGACGCACCCGCTAGTTGCTTAAGCGCTCTTAAAAATTCTGAGGGTTTCCTATCACCTAACTGCTCGCTGGACAACAGTTTCTCTATCCTTCTCTCTTCGCTAAGTGAATGAAGTTCTATAAGAGTTTTTTTTTAAAAGGTTCATAAATTTCGTTACTTGGAGGAGATTCGATAAAATCAAGGACAGTTTCAAGTACATCCTGGGGTAAAGCTCCCAGAACATAATGATACTTAGTCAATTCCCTACTGATCTTGGCAATTGCAAACTGTGCTTCTGCCTGCATGAACCAAACGGCCGGCGACTTTGGCCAAAACGGTTGTAATTTTATATGTACTGCGCTTACGTCCGCGTTGTTGCTGACGCTGGCGCTGCTGGGGGTGCAAGATCTCTCTTGACATATTCCCTCTTCTGTTTCACTCATTTTGCTGCACAAACGCAAAAGAAACGGAAAGAAAAACTAATGTGCTAATTGACTGAAAGGTACAGTTAAGTGTAGAGTTGATGATAATTCCCTTTTCGGTTCAATGGAGTATTACAGGGGCAAGAAGAAAAAAAAAACTATGGAAAGAATGTTAAAATTTTGTAAGAAAAAGCAATGTTAATATATGAGTACAATTTTAGGAATTTAGGAATCATTACGTTTGGTATATGTAAATTAAATTTGGCTATAAATGAAAAAGATTTATAATTATTACTGAAATATTAAAATAATTGCCAAAGCACATTCCTTAATATCATTTCATATGAGTGTAACTGTTTGCGACACACCGGCATTGACTGAATGTCATTAAGAATCTCTTGTCTGCTGCTTCCAATCCAATCTATTCCTTTGTTGAGGCTCTTCCAGTGTAGAATGGAAACGGCGGTATATGATAAGCTTTTCTAACAGAATAACTAATTGAGAAATCATCAACACGGTGAGGTTTAATGCTTTCAAAACGCAATGCAGTCAATCATTCAATCATCAAAACTGAAAAATTGTCTACTCTCTCTACGTATGTCACTAACAATCTACGTACCACCTTGATCAAAAAGGAATTTATTCAGAAAATTAAAAATACAAGAAAGCTATACGATGGAAACCCAAATCATTAACCAAAATATCTTGGACGGATCCATAGGCAATGTTCAAGTCCTCCGCTATCTCCGATGGTTAATTTGCGTTTATTGACCAACATTTCTTTTACTCCATCAATGTTTTCGTCGGTTTTCGATGTCGATGGTCTGCCACTGCGTTCATCATCTTCAATTGACTCACGACCACTTTTGAACCGCTCGTGCCACTGATAGACGACCGTTTTCCTTAGAGAATCGTTGCCGAAACACTTTTCTAACATTTCAAACGTTCGCGCACCATTAAATCCGTTTTTTACGTAAAATTGAATACAAGTTCGTTGTTGTAAATTTAAATCCATTTCTAAAATTGTAAAAAATCGCCAACACACACAGAGATAGATGTACTCTTGGCTACGTAGCTTTTGCAACTGTCAAGCTATGAGGCTAAGGTTTAGAGGAAATATCAAAAACAGACTTGCCAACTTAACAAAAAAAGCAGAACTCAAATCGGAGTAATGGGAGCGCCACACTGGAATTTTTTGATCAAGGTGGTATGTTAAAATGACCGCATATGTAATCTTGCAAAAAATCCAGTATAAAACCTAATTTTCCTCATATATTGTATTTCACCTTTATACAATCTTAAGATCAAGTCGGATGTCCCCATAACGCACCTGGGTGCCGTGATATAAGGCCAAGCGACATAAGCCAAAATCTCAAAATTTGGCATAATGAGACTTTGATAAAGCGACATTAAGCCAATTTGACCTTATGTCATTCTCAAATGGATTTTTTCCTGTACCTGATTAAATTTCAAACAGCCCATTAACCACGTTTAAGAGTTCAAAATTATTAAGACGGAGGATTTTATAACAACTGTAAATATTTATTTTTAAATTAATACATAAATAAAAATCACAGAAATAAGAAAACTGAATATTTTCAATGGTTTTATGGTTTTGAGTGCTCAACAAAAAAAAAAATATTATTAGTTTCTTTTGAATTTTGTCAGGCGCCTGCCTGATAGGTGTTGACATACCCTGACGAATTCGCGTGAGTGGCTAAACCCTGCGGAAAGGTAGCTGAGATGCCTTTTGCCGACGAAGGATTTAAAACTTTGGAACTACTTACGAGTGTTAGAAATCTTGAATTTAGATAATTCTGGCATTTTTATCATAAATCCACCATAGCATTTAAAAAAAATTAAGATTCATCCGTTTTTCGAATTTCTATGGCCAAATGACCAGTTGACGGAAATGTGGCTTTATGTCACTATGCTAAATTGACCTAATGTCGCTTTATCAAAGTGTCATTATACCAAATTATAGAATTGGGCCTTATGTCACTTTTACCTTCTACATCCAACCGTAATAACCGCGGGCTAGCACCCTCCGTTACCAAAAAATACCAGCTACGGAAACCGACATTGCCCTTCGGATATGGAATGATCGATTGATGATGACTTTTGGCGATTGCACCCGGACTAAGATTGGTTTCTGGAATATGAGGACGCTCCTCGACGGAGAGAGCGAAGGACCTCAACACCCTACGATGCTGGAAAAAAAATCTCGAATGGCAAAAATCTAGAACAAATATGAATTTTTGAGACCATGAGACAATTCGCGCTAGATTTACTCATATAGAAAAGTTTTTGAATTCACTGTTCAAGCATGCAAACGAGTTAACTCAATGCAAACAGGTCTCCTAAAAAAATTTTTAAATCCTTATTATTTCCAATAAGAAAGCTGCACAATTTACATTTCGGGTAGAAAGCAAATTTACTTTCAAGATTTTTTCTAGCTACGGTCTTTGGAGATATTTGTGCTTTCTAGATGTATGAGGGTTGTCTGAAAAGTTTCCGACCGAACAATGATACAAGACATTTTTTCTCAAAATTCGTTTTTATTTTCCTACATAGTCTCCTTGTAACTCTACACTCTTCTCCCAGCGATGCTCCCATCTCTCTTACCCGTCCAAATAGTACTTGACATTCTTCTCTGCAAAATAATTGGTCACGAAGGTGATCGATTAAGATAACTTCCTTACTATCCCAAAAAACAGTCGCCATCACTTTCCCAGCCGAAAAAACTGTTTTTTCTTTTTTTGGAGCCGGCTCGCCCTTTGCTGTCCACTGTTTTGACTGAATTTTTGGTGTATTCGAGTTTTATATACAGTAATTAATCGGCGCCAAAACTATGATTTATTGCGCCTAAACTGCGCCAACAGAGCGTTGGGAATGTTCATTCGAACACGTTTTTGGTCTAAAGTAAGTAAACTCGTCACCCAATGCGCGGACAGCGCATTTAATATGTATCAAACACGTTCTTGGACATTTTCATAATCTCTAATACGAGTATCTCTCTCACTTTAATTCAGCGGTCGTCTAACACCATTTGGTAAACTTTAGCAATGTTATCGTCAGTGGTTGCAGTTTTTGGACGTCCCGAACGTTCATCATCCCCCAAGCTCTTACGGCCACGTTTAAATTCAGGTGCAAAAAATTTCACTGTGGTAAATGATGGTCCAACTCATTTTTGATTTACGTAGGCGTAACAAGAATTTAATAACAGCTCGATACTCAATTTTTTCCATTTTCCCAAAAAACACTCACTCAAACGACTGTCAACTAAAAACTGCGTGTCCAAAATGACTGAAACTTCGGTAAGTAACTGTCAAAAGATGCACAACTAGCATTCGCTACCTTTTATTGACGAGTGCCTCTATCTTTATGTTACCGTCGGAAACTTTTCAGACAACCCTCGTATAACATTGATTTCCGAGATTTTGTTCGTTCTAGATTTTAGTCCTTCTAGCTATCGTTATGATCCTTTATTGAACAGTGGTCACCATTTCATCTGCTGTTCATTGATTTTGAGAAAGCGTTCGACAGTGCCAACAAGTAGTTTATCTGGCTTGCCTAGCGCAAACTAATGGCTATTATCAAAGCAACCTAACAAGTATAAATGTCATATTCTACACAGAGGAAATCCGTCAGAGGAATTCATGATCCAAAGTGGGGTCCGACAAGGTTGCATTCTATCGCCGATACTTTTTTTATTTTTAATTAGCGATATGCTTCGCACAGCCGTTGGACTCTTGCATCTCAACTCAAAGATACATCATACGACGTTTGTTTACTCTCCCACAGGATTATGGATCTGGACCATAATCTGACAGCAAGAGTGGAAAGGGAGGCAAATGTCGTGAGTTTGAAAATTAATACTGGCAAAACCAAAATCATTAGTCTTGGTATTAACTCATCAACATTAGCATTTCTGGACAACCGGTAGAGAAAGTAGAGTGTTTCCAATATCTTTGGAATATTGTCTCTACCGAAGGTGGAACCGAACAGGATATTGTCAACCGAGAAGGCAAAGCAAGGAGTGCTTTTGGAATGATATGTACGAGTATGATATGGCGAAGCAATGCAATCAGCTTAAACACTAAGCTACAAGTGTTCAGTTCAAATGTTGAATCCGTGCTGTTTTATGGTTGCAGCACTTTAAAGGTGACCACTACTATTACCATACAAGAAAAAAAACTACAAACGTTCGTTAATAGGTGCCTGCGTAATATCTAGGTATTTTTTTACCTAACTGTATCTCTAACGAACATCTTTACCAGAGAACGGATCAAGAACATACATTGGTCATACACTTCGAAAAGGCGATAGTTCCATAGCAAACTACGCGATGCAATGGAATTCTTTAGAACAAGACGGTAGAAGAATAGGTCAGCCTGAATATCGCAGAACAGTTGACGAGGAGTCACGGCAATTGAAGATGGAGCTGTTGTTTTTCTTTAACTCAAAACATTTGAAGGGTACAAATAACCCCTTGAGCGCTCACTAATTCTGAACAAAAAAAGTTTATAATACGCAGTATAGCTTTGAGAGCAAAAACAGCTTTTCTTTAGGCAATGTTGGAATGTGTCCATTCCTGCTGCCTTATAGAGTTATTGTTCTATTTTGCTGGCGCCGACACTTGGTGCACAGTGGTTGCACCTACCGTTTTTCCACTAGAGTCTGAACTGGGAAGTGTTTATTTATTACGATATTAAGCGTTCCCAGATTGGATTCGAGTCAGGTGCCATCGCTTCTTTGGCGTAGAGCGTAGGCGCCGTATATAGGATCTTACGAGTTATACGTTGCACTAGAATTTTCATATGATTTCGTGATAGCATTGATGAGGTGACTGCCATAATTTGAGATGAACTTCCGATTTGGACCAGCTGGCTCTTTACATATTTCTGAATGCCTAAGTCTAATTTCTTCGTAGATACGGTAATGCATATTCCAGCCTGATCTCTTTGATTACTGCAGACCTGACTGATGGAGCTAAAATGAGACACTATTAAAGCATGAAGGATTTTAAAGGCTACATTACTAATTTATACCTTGTCCGTGTTGTTATTGTTCAATCACATGATCGTCTTAAATTCATGGTTCCCACGCTAGTACTGAAAAACTCTAGCTGGTCCTGTCTGGTCACGCTCATTATTTTGTTGGCTTCCTCTTTCGATGGCACTCCCTAGATAGTGGTTGCACTATTAATTTTGCTAACGGCCGTTCTGTTTTCTGGTATACGGTATGGCATCCATAACCTGCAGAATACTGTGCTATCCTGGAGTTACCTTTTTTTTTGGAGCAAGTAACTGCTCCTCGAACTCATTTGAAATATCCTCTTCGGAAACGCTGACCAATAGTGTCCGCAGCTATTTTTGTTCGGCTGTTGTTATTTTTGTGTTGTACGTCTAGTTTTGTCCAACTGTTTTAAATGGAGAGAGTTACCATACCCGATTCCAGCACCATCTTGATTTGAGTAAAGTAAATACTTACGCCTATACTTGACAAAACAGGTCGAAAACCAAGCGGGTCTGAGTGTTTCAACACATAACATGCCTTACTCGTGGATGAGATATATGTATTTGAGTACAGGTGTCTCTTGTGTTTTACGTAGGTACCTGCCGTGAAGGCTTAAGCTTATGGTGCGTTTTCGCACAAGATATCAAAACAATGAGTTAATAAGCGCCCTTCGGCTAGTACAAGTACTACCACCAGTACCAGATTCGAAATCGTGTGTAAGACACGAACTTCCTCGTTGAGGCCTATCTAATACCTCCGCCATTCTGTGGGTCATGGCACCCAGTTGCAATGCAACTCCACATCGAGCAAACCAGATGGCTCCATAGCAATCCCATGGTTGAACACAGGTCGTAGTACACTACAACATATGCTAAGCCATGAGATGTCCAAGCTTCATTCGGTCTACTCTCCCCACGATTTTGGGTACAAGCCTACAGCCACCACGGTACTCCCACCAGGGGGCCAACTCCTAGGTCGGGCCGGAACCATATTTCCGGGGGCTCCTGACCACCAGTGATACCAGAATATAGCTTCCGGTCGAGCTTCGCAACCTTGCGGTCACTTCCAATTGGGCACCTCACTGCTCCGCACTGGCGGCCTTTCAACAAATTTAAAATTCCTATGTTCCACCCACTAGCTGCCTACTGCGTCTTCTATTAAATACCTCTTTTGCAAAACTACGGGTTCTTTCGAACCATACGGTATCAGTGATAATTCCACTGACATGGTAGGACTCAACATTAAAGATGATGCCCATAGCCTGCAAGTCCCTAATATCAGAGTAATTGGGACACTAACATATCACATGAAGCCAGTCCTCATAGGTGGCTCCACATGACCAGCTCGCAACCCCGATAAGCCCGCTCTTTTGCAAGAATGTATTAAGGGACAACAAAATCAACAAAAAGCCCAGGCTGAGGGTAAAGTTCCGTTCAGGAAATACTATCATGGTTAGCACATCCCTTAGGAAGCCGTAAGTAACCCTGCCATTTTCGCTAGCATCCCATCTAGATTGCCATCTAGATAGATACACGTGCGTGTAGCAAGGTTTTACGCTGCTTCAGGGATAGGCCATCCACTTCTTCCGGAGAAACTCAATCTCGCCCATTGAGAGGGAGACCTTTTCTGATCTTGAAAGCAATACCACGACGTATCGCTTCCAGATTCAGGTGGCACTCCTAGCAACACCTGCATTGCCTCTGTGGAGACAGTGTGGCACACAGGTAAACACGCAAGTAAGGCGACTTTTTGGCAAGTCAAGATCCGCTTTCGACCTTCCACAGTCATAACCCTGTCGTACGTACGATGGCAACAAAAAGGCCATCGTATATGATACGGACAGAACGCCTGTTGAGTCCCCAGTCAGATCGCAAAATTCGCCTTACCTGGCCTACAGTACTCAGCATGCATTGTCTGATTCGAACCAGGTGAGGCATGAAGTTCATACGCTCACTCAACGTTATGCCCAAATATGTGACCTGAGTCATACATCTAATGCTAACCCCGTTCAAATGTATCGCAGGAGCCCGACTTCTTGTATTCAATTTGCCCTTAAGCTGCATTGAAACAGTTTTATCCTGCGACACACATACCCCAACGCTTTGTCCCCATTCAGCAACGACTGCTAAGCTCTTTCTCCCAAAACCTCGATTTGGACCCTGGAGTGGCCTTCGAGGATGAGGAGCAGGTCATCTGCATAGGCGCAGCACTAGCAGGGTTCATTTAGTCGCCACAAGAGTGGATCCATCATCAGGTTCGAAATAAAAGGACCACAGATAGACCCCTGGGGGCAACCTCTCTCAACACTAATTGAGACGCCGTCGTGCGTATTTACCACACTCGCTTTTCTGTCGCAAAAGTAGTTTCCCAAAGCACAAAGCTTCCGACAGCCCAATTCCTGCAACCTGGTTACTATTTTCTGCCAGTTCAGGTTATCAGGTTATCAGTTATAGATGAGGTAACTTTGAAATCGATAAAGATGCCTATAACCACATTGGCGCTGCTTCTCAGGACTCTGTCTTTTAGGAAAGACCATGCATCCTCAACACACTTGCCTTTTGTAAAGCCGAATTGGAAGGGGGACATTGGTTCCGTCATGCTCTCCGAAACCCTTTCCACCATGAACCTTTCCAGTACTTTTCCTAGTACCGAAAGCAGGCTGATGCCCCGATAAGATTTAGGGTCAGACCTATTCTTATCAGTGGACTTCAAGAGCACAACCAACATTGCCTCCTTCCAATCCTTGGGGAAGTAGCTGCAAGCAATAAATTTGCTATAAAGACAAAGCAGGTATTCTGGGACGACCTTCCAGATGGCTTTCACCATCTCCCCAGTCATTCCATCAGCTCCAGGAGATCTCCTTCTTAGTACTTCGGCAAATCTTATAAAGTTTGCCCTAGGGATAATGGCTGGGTGTTTAAATTTCGCTTTAAGGACAGTAGACAGCATTGTGTTTTGGAAGCATTAAATTCCACTCTGTTGATAGTTCCCCAATTGGTTATGCTGTTGATATCGTAATTTAATGAGCTTAGCATACGCTGCCGTTCTCATTCTACAGCCGAAGAGCAGGGCCGTGAGTTCTGGAACGAATATGAAAAGCAGAGAGTACTGTCATCAGCAAAGGAATATATGGGATTAGAAGTAGCAGACAAGAGATCATTAATGAAAATTAAAAAGAGTGTCGGAGACAGAACAGAGCCCTGGGGCACACCAACATTTATTTTGTGAATATCAGACTTGAAACCGTCCAAGACAAATTGAATTGAACGTTCCGAAATGTAATTTCTAATCCGTTGAAGAAGAGAGTCGTCGATCCCAAATGCACGCATTTTCGACAAAAGAGCCTGATGCCAAACTCTGTCAAATGTCTTAGAAATATCAAGTGCAACTATCTTGCTTTCGCCAGATTGATGTACGCTTTGGTTCCACTTTTCGGTGAGACAAGCTATCAAATCACCATTAGACCTTTTGCTACTAAAACCATTTTGCCGGTCATTGAAAAGTTTCCGTGTTTCGAGATATTTCATGAGCTGACGATTTATCAGCTTTTCCATGACCTTGGAAAGAAGGGACGTAAGTGCAATGGGTCTGTAGGAGAGTCTGTTCATAGACGAATGAGCTCGGCTCAATCTAAGTCTGTAAACTTATTAAGAGATATGAGTGCTACCACTGGATCTTGACTGGATCAAAACTTGACGAAGAATGACGTTAGATCAAGGCTCCGAAAATGTTGAGAAAGTTCCCCAATGGCACGCTGTACTGACTATAGGCGCAATAGACTTCATCGTTGATTCCATCAAGGGAATTCTCCCTTCAAAGATTTTTCTTCTGAGGAACTCTCGATGGATTCCGTTTCATTGATATCATTTTTAAGACTTTATCCTGACTCGTATTAATTGTGATTTTGAAATGTGTAATACCAGTAAACTTTTAAAAATACATTTTTTGATATTATGGATATGACCATACTTAAGTAAATGCGCTTTAAACTTTACTATTGACCGGTCACAGTAATTATGTTTTCATTTTTAGACAAATGAAACTAAACAGTGAGCTGAACAACATGTCCTGGCGAGTACGACCCGATGAGATACTTCTGGAAGTTGGGCGACTCTTTGGCAGTAAAGTTGGTCTACAAAAACTAAATGCCGAGGTAAGTACAACTTCAACATAAACGATCAGCTCATTCATTTTATTCATTTTAGAACTTTTCGCTACAACAATATGGTGTGCATTCCGGTCGAGCTTCGATAGCAAGCTGCACATCACTACCCCTAACCCAAGTGTTTACAACAATCGGAATTTTTAAAGGTGAAAGAGTAGCCATTAAGAAGGTGTCAAAAAAAAAGGTGGACATAACTTCAACGCTTTTGTGGGAAATCAAACAAGCAAGGGATGTGAGTCACGAAAACACCGTACGATTCGTTGGGGCTTGTATCGACCTTCCGCGCCCAACTGTCCTCATTTTGACCGAGTACTGTCCCAAGGGAAGCTTAAAGGACGTTCTTGAGAATGATGCTATTCAGTTGGATTGGAATTTTCGCATGTCATTAATTCATGATATTGTAAAGGTTTGTCCAATCTACCCGCAGAATCGTTTATTTCTAGAATATTGAGGAGAAATCCGTTTTTTAGGGGATGGCTTATTTGCACAATAGTGATGTTCAAGTTCACGGTAAGTTAAGGTCCTGCAACTGTTTGATTGATGGACGATTTGTATTGAAGATTTCTGATTTTGGCCTGCGCACACTGACAACACCTTCCGAGTTTGTCAAGGATCAAAACTACTTTAATAGTGAGTTCATCTTATCATCTGTAACATCAGAAGCTAACATTTATAATTTCCTTGTCAGACTTTCTTTGGATAGCGCCAGAGTTACTACCCTTAACCGTTCTTCCTGGTAATCCAGCAACTCAAAAAGGCGATGTCTATTCATTTGCGATAATCCTTGAAGAGATAGTAGTTCGTGGTGGACCCTATGAAACTGCGCGTCAATTTATGGACATTCAAACAATTCTCAATCGCGTCGAAGCTCATGAAACTCCTTCATTTCGACCTTTTGTCGGCCAGCGAGACTGCCCAACAGACGTTTTAGAGCTGATGGAAAAGTGTTGGGCCGATAACCCAGATGATAGGCCTGTATTTGTCACTATACGATCTACTGTTCGTCTGATCATGAAGTAAGACTTAGTCTGATAGATTTTCTCAATCTGGCGGTTTTTGCATTTCCATTTCATAGAGGCTTCTGTGAAAATTTAATGGACGATCTTCTGCGACGTATGGAACAGTATGCCAACAATTTGGAGAGCCTAGTGGAGGAAAAGACCGAACAACTGAGCATGGAGAAGCGACGTACTGAAGAGCTTCTTTACCAAGTTCTTCCGCGTCCAGTTGCAACCCAACTTTTGGCAGGAGAAATGGTCCAACCGGAACAATTTGAATGCGTAACAATATATTTTAGCGATATTGTGGGCTTCACAGCGATTTGTGCTCAAAGTGGCCCAATGGAAGTAGTTGCCTTCCTGAATGACTTGTACAGTACTTTCGATAGAATCATCGGATTTTACGACGTCTACAAGGTGGGTTGATTGTTATTCCTTTTGTGAAGCTTGATTATGTCCTACATACTTTAGGTGGAAACCATTGGCGATGCTTACATGGTGGTTTCGGGACTCCCAGAACGTAATGGTGATGATCACGCTCGTGAGATCGGTCTTATGGCGCTCGCCATTCTAGACGCAGTCAAATCGTTCAGCATCAAGCATAAGCCTGAGTGTCAATTAAAGATTCGAATTGGAATTCATGCAGGTCCTGTGTGCGCTGGAGTTGTGGGACAAAAAATGCCCCACTACTGTCTCTTTGGAGATACAGTAAACACAGCTTCACGCATGGAGTCTTCCGGGCAACGTAAGTTATCGTTCCGTACTACCACTACTATTTAAAGCATATTTCAGTTGCAGCGCTCAAAATTCATGTTTCATCGGCGGCCAAAGAGATTTTCGATAAATTTGGAACTTTTGAAATGGAACTTCGCGGTGAAGTCGAGCTGAAGGGCAAGGGTGCAGTAACAACTTATTGGCTTCTTGGTTGTACAGAGCCTGATCCACGTCCACCAACTCCACAGAAGAATCACGAAAATGAAGCTCCCTTTCCGATTTTGTTCCCTGCAATTGGAAAATAGATTAGTCTAAGGATTTTCTTTTTTCTCAACTGGAGGACCAATTAGTTTCAGTATTGAGATAAAAGAATGAGAAATGTTTATGTGTGCCAAAGGAGATTGTATTTGTACCTATTGTCAATGGAACCGAATGTACGTGAAACGATCAATTATTGATGTAAAACTAGAGAATAAGCCCAAGCGTAGCTTTGAGACCATAGAAATGATCCATTGTACGAAGCTTGTTTACACGTGAATGTGCATTTTATTGTGATCGATGTATGTGAGTATGGTATTTATGTGAAAATGAAGTTTTTATTGTGGAAGCAAGAGAAAGTTTTACAAAGTATTTTAAAATAAATGTTTTTAAATGTAAGAGGGTTGTTTCAATATTTTTAAACAGTTTCCTCATGCATTAAGCGCTAAAATTACTGAAGTGGGACACATTTTCACGAATGGGGTGGTATTTCTAGGAAATAACTCTAGTCTATGTAGGTAAATCTAGTCTGCTCGCTTAATACCGAGAGATGGATCCTCAACGAGTGTATATGTTGACTAGCATCTGATTTCCTTAGTTATCACAATCCGCGCCGCCCAATAACATGTTCCAACAGGTGTAAGCAGGTTCCCAGCTGATTCAGCCAATAATTGGTCTATTGAGTTTCCCACCGAGACGAATGCACGAGTAGGCTCTCGGTCCCTTCGGTCCCTCTTTTCTTTGAGTGGGAACACCGAGCTCTGGCGGAGGTGGAGGGCAGCCATGGTCCCATCAGCCAGTGGCCCACCAACCCCCGACTTCGGAAAACAACCCACATAGGTTCACCGGAGGAACCCCAGGGTGCGACAGGATGTCACGAATGAACACCGTTGTCGAAACCCACAAATACACGGGAGACTCGCAACGGGAAGCATCAGACAGGACGTCTGAAAGTCGCCGACGGGTGGGGACGGACGGTCCTTTCAATCCAGACACCCCAACACGATGATGACGGGTGGGGGAAGACGATCCCTAGAACAAACACCCGTACGAAAGCCGACAACAGGATTCTTAAATAACACCCCATCCTGCTACCGATATGGGTGCGGACACCGGCATCACATCCCACAACTGATGTGGATGCAGCTAGCCAGAGCTAGCAACGAACCAAGTGATCGATGGGTAAAGAGACGACGATCTCTTTTATAGCAACACCCCAACGAGAAAGCAACAGTGGTGTGCAGGCGGCCAGTATAATCGGGCACACCCCAACGACGTACCAGCTTTAAAAGTTAGGTTCGATGGATGAAGGGATAACGACCCCTTTTTAAGCCAACACCCCAACGATGGAGCACCGAAGGAGCAGCAGAGTCGTGTAGGCGGACGGCCAAGTATTAAGATAGATTTCGTGATTCCGGGTGAAAAATTACGTGGCAGCCTTTTCATTTTGCCCAGGTCTAGCTGCCACCAAAGCGCTACCTTGTGGAATCCACCGCGGGGATAGTGAGATCCCAGCAAGTGTTATTGTTTGGTTCGGGGCATCGCCGTATCGGTGCCGGGAATCAAACATACGAGTAGCAAGGCTATTCGACACCGGATCAAGTGCACGCGAATTAGAAATTTGTGAAATCAGTTCTTGGCTGGACTTGACTTGGCTGACATTCGCGTTTTTTTTATCGTCCACGTAAAGGACGACTTTAACTCCTTACTTTCATCATTCGAAAATATTTTCTATTTCCTCCGCTCGTACGATGAGCAGCTACGAGTACCTGACGTATTTTTTAAAGGGTTACTTGCTGTGGTTTTTCTGCCCAATTTGATATGCGAGTAACATAATACTTGATCTAGTTACATACAAGGAGAGCGCTCTGGCGAGTGAAAGGGTGGAAAATAGTTACTTACTTACTTGTTACCTAGGTCGCGCTACATTTCGGGCTGCACCTGGGCCTAAACTAGCAAGCCCCTCCAGTTAGTCCGGTGTTTAGCTAACTACCTCCAATTGCGCACTCCAAATCGGGTGAATGTCCCTTCTGCTTGTGCGTGCCAAATTTTTTATTTTTTATTTTTTTTTATAATGAGCGCGCGCTCAAGGGGTTTGTGTACCCTTAAGGTGATTGTTCACAGCTAGGACAAAGGAAATTTAGTGAGGAAGAAAAGAGAGGTACCGATGTACATTGGTTTTAAATGTTTGCAAGTTATAACGAACAGGAAATACAGAGATCGGCAGGCCATTCCATAAGCGAGTTGTACGGCTTAGCAAAGAATCACGATATTTTAGAGTACGTCCGAAAATGGGCTTGAGGGTATACTGATGAGCATTCATAGTGAGACGGGTGTTACGGTTGAAAGTTTGTATGGGCGGAATGCTACTGGCGATATCAGTGGAGCACTGGTGGTGGAAATAGCAATAAAACAAAGTGAGACAGGAGACATTACGTCGCTGTTCGAGCATGTCAATTGATTGACTGGTATTAGTATCGTCAATAAGTTTTATCGCACGGTTTTGAATCCTATCTAGCAGGTGCAGAGATTTTTTAGGCGCGCCTGACCAGATGTGGGCATTGTACTCCAATTTTGGGTGGATGAATGCCTTATGTATTGAGTCCAGATCAGAGGGGTTAACATTTTTCTTACATCGCTTGAGGAAAACTAGACATTTCGCAGTATTTTTGGCGACAGCGAATATGTGGTCATTCCAACGTAAGTGACCATTGACACACATACCGAGAATGGAAAGTTTTTCGGTTTCGACGATGCAAGTGCCATTCATGGATAATGGCTCTGTGTTTAAATTTCGCTTTAAGGACAGCAGACAGCATTGTGGTTTGGAAGCATTAAATTCCACTCTGTTGATAGTTCCCCAATTGGTTATGCTGTTAATATCGGAATTTCATGAGCTTAACATACGCTGGCGTTCCCGTTCTAGAGCCGAAGAGCAGGGCCGTGAGTCCGGAAACGAATATGAAAAGCAGAGAGTACTGTCATCATCAAAGGAATATATTGGATTAGAAGTAGCAGACAAGAGTTCATTAATGAAAATTAAAAAGAGTGTCGGAGACAGAACAGAGCCCTGGGGCACACCAGCATTTATTTTATGAATATCAGGCTTGAAACCGTCCAGGACAACTTGAATTGAACGTTCCGAAAGGTAATTTCTAATCCATTGAAGAAGAGAGTCGTCGATCCCAAATGCACGCATTTTCGACAAAAGAGCTTGATGCCAAACTCTGTCAAATGCCTTAGAAATATCAAGTGCAACTATCTTGCTTTCGCCAGATTAATGTACGCTTTAGTTCCACTTTTCGGTAAGACATGCCATCAAAGCACCAGTGGACCTGTTGCTACGAAAACCATATTGCCGGTCATTGAGAAGTTTTCGTGTTTCGAGATATTTCATGAGCTGACGATTTATCAGCGTTTCCATGACCTTGGAAAGAAGGGACGTAAGTGCAATGGGTCTGTAGGGGGAGAGAGAAGATGATTCGCCTTTTTTATCATTTTCCACATAAGGTGAGGCCTCCCTCCTGATTTTACTCTGCGGGCCGGAGCATAGATGTCCTTTCGCACGGATATCTTGCCACCTCAGGTGGCTGATGCGTAATTTTCTGACTAGGTCAGTGTCGCAGAATAGCTGGTACAGTTTGTTGTTGAATCTTTTCCTCCAAAGCCCGTCAACACAAACGGTAGCTCATATTTTTCGAAGAAATGACTGAGGATATTTTCATCCGCTTTCGACAGAGTCCCTGTTTCAGCGCCACAAATTAGGACTGGGATGATGGATGTGTTATATGGAGTCTCCTTAGTTCTTCGAGATAGGGCCTTACTACTCAATTGTGTTCTTAGCCTAAAGAAACAACGACGAAATGCTTGCCTTACCCCCCAATGATGATCCTCGGTAACTGAACGAGTGAGCCCTTACTCATGCAGGCATGCCCGGGCAGTAGCATTATACTAGCATATGCCGTCATATGGTCCTCAATTCTACACGGAAGAAATTTAAAGGATGTGTAAGTGGAATGTTCGGACCATTAACAGGCCACGTACAGCCGAACAATTAGTAGAGGCCGTATGCGGCAGACTTAGGCAATAAGTCTTGGGCTTCCGACACGTGAGCTAGAATCTTATGACCATTGGCATTTAGATTAAATTCGCTACCAAAAGCCTACTATGTGCCCATTCCCATACGGAAGACAAGAAAAACGACACCAAAGAATGTTTCTAGTAGCTCCTCGACAAGATACGAGTATATGAGTCCGAAGTCTGATGCCGGGATAGGAAAGGAGGACATCTTTGGTGGGACAGTAGGTAAGCATAGCCCACACAACGCTTTGACTTTACATGCACACGCTTTCCTCATCTCAATATACACAAGGGGACATGGCGGTCTCCGGACCATAAAGCGCAAATTCAAATTCCGGGCTGCCAACATTAACTTGGATCACCACTTTGTTACAGCCAAGGGGCGAATGCGGATTTCTCAGCACCACAACAAAGAATAACTACGGTGAGAAGATATAACGTAAAAAAGCTGTAATCGAAATCCCGAAATCTCTCAACAACGCCTATGGCGCCAGCATCAAGTATCGAAGACCAGTGGCAAAGTTGCCATAGTGCCATCAGCGCAACTGATGTGCTGGGTTATTTCACCCGACCACCAAGAAATACCTAGTTTGATAAAGAATACAGACATGCAGATAAACAAGAAGCCTACAAAGCGGCGCAGCTCTACGAGCAGAAGACACGGGAAGAACCTCGTCTTCTCCAGAAGAAACAAAAAGATCAAAAGAAGCGCGCGATCGAAGATATATTACCAATAGCCACAGTTGGTGATGAGAATATGGAAAAACTTTTTCCGCAGACTGTATAAAGGCAACGAAGCCCAAAATCCCGCCGTCAGGCAGAATAGACCGTTTAACTTAGATGATAATATGCAAAACTTCAGGCCACCTGACCAGAACGAAGTAAGGATGCCAATATTTAAGCTAAAATCCAACTAATCAGCTGGACCTGATGACTTAACGGCCAAAGTATTCAAAGCAGCTGGGATTGATATTGTGGAAAGAATGTGAAAGAACTGATTTCTCAGATCTGGTCAGAAGGAATAATTCTCGAATAGGTGTTATCTATTCAACAAGTTTGGCAAGCGATAATAATTTCTGACATGCGGAAGAAGTAATGTAAAGATCCTTGAAGTGAATGTTAACTCGAAAGTCCAAAAAGTATTATAGGCTCAAGTTCTAACCGAAGTTCAAAAAAGAGACCGAGAGAAAAATAATAGGATCAATCAAATGCGTAAATATCAGCAAATTTATGGCCTCAATATTGAGGTATTTTGAAATAGAGTTGCCTGTAGAATGATTCTAGTGTCAGAATCGCAGCGGCGCAGTAGCAATCCAAACACCTGTTATATATTTCTTCCACGTTTCTGCATTACTACTGTGCAGCTTGTGGGGTTCGCTATAAATTGTGCATTGTGTGCGGGACCCTTCCTACCAAAGAAAAAGCGCATTGATGATGGAAGCTAATGTTCCTGAAAAAGCGGAGAAAGTGTCGAACATATCCCAATTCCTTGAAGACCGTAAATGACACAATTTTGACACAAATTGAACCAAATTCAATCCAAATGATTACTTTTTTGGTTTTCAGGTTTCCACTATCGAAATGAATTATTTTATTTTAGCTTCGCCGTTGTCAGGGTATAAAGGTATAGAAAGCTGCTGGATACATTGGGAACAAAAAGTTGACCGTCCGTCCCTATTTGTCAGCAAATTTTACGTCTACCCTACGGGCTCCGACAACAATGTTCCTGATGAACCTCCTGTTGCACTTCGGGCTCCTGTTTCGAGGTGAGTTCACCTATCGTCCTTAGGGCCTTACCGACTATACCTCCTTGTTCTTTTCTGTGGAAAAAATCACCGGTCGCCCTCCACCACTGCCAGAGATCGGTATTGCCACTCAAAAAGAGGAGGGACCGAGAAACTTTGTAAGGAAAAGAGAGTCTACCTTGTTGCGGGCAAATTTTCATCAACAGACTTTGGGAAGTCTCATAAGATGCTAATGCACTCCAGGCTCAAATAAAATGATAAATGCCAGAATATGATTTTTCTCGCCTTTTTCCATAAACATTGGGATGAACTACGGTAATATTCTACGAGTATAAGACATAGCCGCGCGGAAGTAGTTTGTACTTGTTTATCCACCCGAAATATGATTCGGTGGCATCTATGACTCTCCTCCAATGTTGTGCAAAGTTTTGTAAAAGTCCTGCCTTTTTGACGCAATGAAATCCCTTCAAACTTTTAATCTGACTTTCGGTTATCATGCAGAGTCCAATTTTGATGGTAGTTCATCATCTAGTTTTTGGAACTCATTCAATTCATGGGGAACTCACTTGTTGAGTTTATTTACCGTTGCTATAAAATAGAGTTGTCGACTTATTGTCATGGGGAATACTCCCATATTATGTGCAATGTCCCGCATTGTTGTCAATTAAAATTTCCGGCTTTCCGCGTGGTACGTTTTCAACGCTGAAGTCTCCAGGACGAAACTCATAATTCATAAAGGAAAAGAGTCCGAATTTGAACTACTGACAGCATGTTAAACAATTCATAGAAAAAAAAATAACTGTACTTGTAATTGAACGAACTCTAAAAGTCAAACACACGTACCGTACTTTATCTTATAAAAAACGATAATTTCATATTTTGACGTACACAGATGGTTACTCGTAAGATTCTTGTTTCGGACATATTTCGATTACTTTCCGACAACCAATAGGCACTAGTGACTAGACTGGACCTAACAAATGAACAAGGAATTAGTTCCTTGGCTTGGTGCACTGATAAAACCGAAAAAATACTGTCAAACGCCACAAATATGAACCTAGAAAGTACAAGAGCACTTGGATCAGTGTACATTACAGTGCATTCACACTACAATCGAAGGGCACAATAGTCAAGCCTCTTTAGGAACTTAAATCATTATTTACGTCTGGATCCATCCATCAAACTAATAAAATCTTGACAAACAACGAAATCGACGGACATTTACTGATTTGAATTAGATTGAAGAGACGTCGTCAAATCAAACATTGGCTCAAGAACTTAAGACTTTAGAACTCTCCGACGACAAAGTGACCAACAAGTACCAAAATCTGACAACTGACTCACTCTAGCACACAAAACTAGACAGTTCTCTAGACTTAAACAGTTGTCACTTACTGTACAGAGCTTAAACGGAAATAAGGATACTTGAACTTGAACATACAATTTAAACGGACCAGTTTCTAGAATCGGCAGAAGTTACTTTAATTATCTTTTTTTCATCCCTAAAGTTTTGCAAACACAACCACAAAGCTTTCGAAAAAGCTTATGTCCTGGAAAATATCCTACTTTCACCCTGCAATGTTGGCACTATTGATTAATACCAGTATTTTCCATTATCCTTCAGAAACAATTCCACAAACAATTCCTTCCCTGTCAAAGTATCACAATTTCAGTGTTTTTCTGCCTCTTCCAAGTAAATATAAAATGAAAACTCTATAAACCCTCGAGTCCTTATCCATTTAGTTAAGTGAATATAAATTTTCATAAACCATCTAGTGTGTAGTATATATCCATAGAATAGAAGTAGAATTGATCCTACTTACTCGTATGTATCAACTATTTTGTGTAGTTAGTTAAAATTAATATAAAAATGAAGTCACCTTCGCTATCGAATCCTATTTGCAATAACAACACTAACAGCAACAAACTCAACTTGTAGATAAAGAGTACTCGTAATTTAGAGATAAACTCCAATCCATCATGAAAATAATGCGTTTGCGACACGCAAAACTTCTTATTATCTTTATAGTGGTGTGTAATCTTATACTTTTCTATTTCACATGGAAGTCGGTACTTTGGAAATCGATTCTCGACCGAGCAGACAGCAGCAGTAATTCACTGCAGAAATCCAAGGCACCCTCTTCGCCAAGAGACAAAGTAAAAACCGCCAACAAGCACATCCGTAAATCGATAACAATAATTTTCAGGACGTTTTACACATTCGAGAATGATATTAAGGCTTCGATTGACAGTATCCTGGAAGTAGTGCCAAATATGCCAATCCTAGTGATGCAAGACACACTTCCGTATCCACCGGTGACTTACGACACCAACTTGACTGAACCGAATACTGTTCGCTTTTTTAATCTGGCATTTGACATACAAAAATCATCCAAGGAGTTGAATCCTTTATTGGCCATCAGAACGAAATATGTTCTATTCATGCCGGACAGTGTCCGGTTGAGTAATAAGAATTTACTACAAAAGGTTCTGAAGGAAATCAATAACACCCACAAGGATAAAGAACTGGGAGTTGCTGATGCTGATGGTGGCGCAGCAGTTGGCGGTGATGGGAATGGTAATGTTGATAGTGATGATGTAGTGAGAAGAATGGTAATTGTTCCGTTTTCGGGTAATATGAGGTCATTTAGTAGTTGCACACAGGTGAATCTAGACTCACCCAATTGGACAATACAATATGTAGCAGTTAATAGTAGTGAGAAATGTGATTTGGTATGTTGTTTTCAATAGAACAGAGAAAACTCAATTCTAAATTGAGATCCTTTACAGTATTTACAAAAACATGCCATCCTTGTGGACACTGGAGTCTTGAGAGAGATGCCAGATCCATTTGGAGCTCCCTTTCCAGAATTGTTCTACATCCAAGCGAGGACTGCCCGAATAAGTGTAGGATTTTCTCACAATCTTTGTCACAATTTCTCTTTCACTTTTTCTTTTTCATAGAAAACCGTCTTTTCGAATGCTTTCCAAGATGGAAGACGTCTTTTCGCATCCTATCACACCAAACAACGCCGCATGGAGAATCGTCGTCGACAATTTAAGGAAATGTATAAAAAACTCCAAATCAAACGGATTGTAAAGAAATCCCATAAAATAACATCAAAGACTGATCCAAAGGAGTCCCTAGGTCCAGCGCATAATCTCGTTCTCGATGGACAATTCTCTTCGTCAAACTTTTCACTTCCCCAAGTGACGGAAATCGATCTGATTGGCTGTGAGAGGACGACCAAGTCTTGCGTTGGTCCTGTCTATAATATGAGACCGTTTTACCTGTATCTCAACAAACATACCCCACCTTGCTGTTTGGATAAATTAAAAACCACATTCAATCATGTTCTAGAGGAATTCGAAAATGTTGGCATACGTTATTGGCTGGATAACTATGCTCTAAAAACAGCTATCGAAACGAATAACCTATCGCCCGATGCCTATGACATTGATATCAGTTTTAATGTTTTCGATTTGGAACGATCGAATTCATTGAAGAAATCTCAGACAAAACCATTCATTGATAACGAAGGTTTCTATTGGATGAAAGCAACAGATGGCCATTACTTTCGAGTGCAATTTTCGAAAATCAATCAGATGGGTGTTAATCTATTGCCATTTGAAATTTCCGGTAACGAGGTGAAACCTAGTGCGTTTTTCGGGTGGAAAGCAAAGGAATTTTCGGCTGACTTCTTACACCCCATGTCGACTGTACTATTTCTGGGTAAAAATATTCAATGTCCAAATAATGTGCGCGAGTTTCTAGAATTTAAAAATATTAAATGAAATACAATGATCAATGTATGAAATACAAGAAATTATTAAAAATTTAAATATCTTCCGTTAAAACAAAATGTGATGAATGAGTATTTTCTTTTCCTTTTTTCTTACGAATTCGGAGAAGACCTACGCGAGCGGCCTCAAGTTTCCAACATGTGGATGAATGCGTCATGGCAATACGTACCAAGACTGAATTCGAGAGTGTTAGACTGTCGGCACCGAAGATAACTTCTACTTAAACAAACATATAGGCAGTGTTCTAGGGATAGTTAAAGATTGTATTCATTATTTACATAGACTTTACGGTCTAATGAATAACTAATCGGGATCTTTGCAAGACACCCTTCCATTATTTTGGATGCCGGAACGTTTCAAGAGAAAACCTCAATAAGGTGTTAGAAATGGTTCTTCTACGCAACTCCGGTTTCATCCAACTAACCCAATGGAATTACAGAATATCAGCTCTATGCGTAAAAGGAAAAGATAAACACTGGCTTCTTAAAAGATTTTCCGTCCGTTTAAACGAAAATAAAGTAAGGAAACAAACCACGCGCTTGATTGGTCTTAACTCAGTGGAGTTTTAAGACACGCAAATACACAATGTTCAAACAATCAAACTTCAACAAGACATGTGTAGAAGAAACCACAACTTTCAAATCGATATGCACATCTATTTTTTCCAAGGCCGATTACGACCACAAGAACGATAAAGAGCCATGTTGAGGTTTATCATCTCTCTTAA
Organism: Volucella bombylans; assembly: GCA_949129095.1. NCBI lineage: Eukaryota > Metazoa > Arthropoda > Insecta > Diptera > Syrphidae > Volucella > Volucella bombylans. The sequence goes on along the minus strand of OX422141.1, from coordinate 200,710,316 downwards.
ACTTATTCGTTTGTTCAGAATGATAATGGAAATGACGTTAGTATTGCTAGCGGCTATATAACGGCCTATCGTATTATAAAATTTGAAGGGCAAAGCCAGCGTCATGTTATGTCATCAATTTATCATCCTTAGAGGTATTGTGAAAGATTCACAAGCCAAAAACTTCCCACATCCTCCTTGTAAAAATCAGACAACATAGGCATAGTACTGCTGTCTGCAGTACGTTCTAACCTCACGACTTGTCGGATCACCCTGTAGTATCAGCAGATTTTTCTGGCCACACAGTTAGAGAAAAGATTCCCAAAAGAACGTAGGCAATACTAAAGGGCCGTTTAGAGTGGATTTAACAGCGTTCTTAGAAATTGTAACTAGTCACTATGTTTCCTCGATAGCGACGTGAATGCCGCTACCGATAAGGTCCCAAATAATATTTTCATTGAAGAAAAAACGTGGTATGACTCGAGCTGTAAGTACAATAGATTGTCAGGGTTAGGGCGCTGTTTTTTCGGTTTCACGGGACCAACCTGACAGAGAAAACCCGATAACTGTTCAAGCGAGCCCGAAATTATTTCAATACGACCAAGAACTAAGGCAAAAAATAGTACAGTGTCCCAAGTAAGCAAAATCAGTAAAACAAAAACATTAGAAACTCTCTTCATCCTCCTTCAAAATGTTCGATTGTAATGACATTTCACCTTTTAGCTCTTTGGACAAAGCCAATCGACTTTTCGTGTGCACTTCGACAGCTAATGCCTGTAGATGCCATGTTTTCGCCTCCACTTAAATGCGTCGAATCTTCAGTAAACCTTAATGCCATGAAAACGTTAATAGATCAATAGCACTTCAAATATCTCGAGACACCAACACACTTCAAAGACCGGCACTACTGAATTCGTAGCAACAGGTACACTGGTAATTTGATGTCATTTTTCATCGAAAAGTGGAACAAGAGTTTACATCCTTTAATATTTCAAGAGTATTTGACGGAGTTTGGCATCAGACTAATATGGCGAAAATGCATCCTCTTGGGATCGAATAACCTTTTGTACAACGAATAAGAAATCACTTTTGGGATGTTCAGATAGAGCAGTTTTCGATGGTTTTAAGCACTATGTACATCCACAAAATAAATGCTGGTATGGCTCAAGGCTTCTTTCTCTCTTACATACTTTCGTTCACTTGTCCACTAATTATAATCGAATCTTGTATTCTCGCCTTGTTGTCGTTGGTGGCGAGGGTTTCCCAGATAAGCTTAATTTAATTCTCTCCTTTCACATTCCAAATCATTGTAGCGTGTTCCAGGCGGAAATTTTGGCGGTGAAAGAAGTCCTATTCTAGCTGATGTAAAACGTTATATTTACAAATGACGGCCATCGGATAGTCAGGCCGTTATCAAATCCCTGGACTCAGTTTCACAAAATTCCAAAACCTCCCTTGACTGCCGATCATTTCTCAGGGATGTGGCGGAGCAGTTCAAAGTTCAGCTTTGTTGGGTGCCGGGCCATAGAGATATTCCAGGGAATTGTAGGGCCGACGAACTCGTCAAAATTGAAACCACTCTGTCTATCCTACCTGAAAAATGTTCCATCGGTATAGCAATCACTACGAGCAAACTAAAACTGAAGGTGAGTGCTATTGGAAGAATAAACCTTAGGTGGACTGTTGGGTCGACATGCCTAGCGACCAAATAAATGGCCAAAACTGGATCTGAATATTTCTAAAAGTTTGATCTCTCTAAATAAGAAGCATCTCAGCGGTATCATAGGTGTCAGGCTTGGGGATTTTACAAACGACTTCAGCACAAGCTGCATGGACGAAGAGGAGGCTGAGCGATGTAAACAATATAGACGTCAATAGCCTCCTATGATTCGTTACAAGCTCAAATTGTTTCCCATAGTAGGAGGATCACAGATCCACATGGTATCACCATGAACGAATAGGCCTAAGTGAGTTGTTTTTTCGTTCCTAGGAAGGAACAGCTAACTCCACTTAAAAGCACGAAACCAGGGTAAAATCGCACTCTAACTACTCTCTAACTTGATATTAATACAACAGGAGCCTTTTAAATAAACATCAGCGCTTACGAAAGCAATCAACTTGACTGAAATGGATGTACGGCAGGTGCCAAACAATGAATTTCTTCAGACCGCCCATAAGATTTACCAGACAACTGATGTATCTACAATCTTGAAGAGTGAACAAAATCGCACCTTGTTTGCTGAAGATTTTAAGCATCTGCAAGCTCTACCTCTGTCAACCATTTGTTTGAAAGTAATAGCAGCGAACTACAAAGGTCGTCCTATAAAACTCAATATTAAGCCAATTCAGTTGAGGATTTTCTATGACTCCCTAAGTCCAGATCTACCGCTCGAAAAATGCATCAACATCACAGACGAGTACTACTGGAAAAGGGTTTATTCTCTAAAGTGCCCTAATAAGATGTCACTTAAACAAAAAACCATACAAAAGGATATTTGCTGGAAGAATGTTGGAGTTACTAACAAATTTGTGGAGCTTATTGAAACCACACCGTGCGAAATATGGATTCGCGATGAAATGGAGGAACTGGCTAAGAAAATTTCTCCATTCGTGACTGAAATTAAAATAACAAAACTACAACCATTGCGGGAGACATCTTTTCCGAAGCGAAGACACTTCACAGAACTAGAAACCAACTCAGTGTCTTCAATAGTCAACTCAGGGATGGAAAATTGTGAAATTGAAATTGAACACGATTATTCAATCGAACACTGTCATCATGTAGATTTAAGTGTATTAAAAGATTTACTTAACCTTCATTCACTCACTATAGAGTTTGTGCCTCCTGATCTAGGCCTTAACTATCACAGTAGATATTTTGATTTCTCCTATAAGGACATACAAAATTTAGCAAGGTAAACTTGTTTTTATTTTTTGGATTTATCTATTGTAGTGTTTATTGTTTTATTTACAGCGGTATATCAACACTCAGTAACCTTAAAATTCTGAAAATAAGACGAAGCCGAATGGATAATATAAAGTTGTCCATGCTCCTTGAGGTCTTAAAGGCACTTTTTGTCGAACACCTCGAGTTTTATTTTTGTCAATTAAATAATGAGTGCGGTCAGTGTCTGTACGGATTTCTTATATACAACTCTTCCCTCAAATTGTTAAACCTCTCCGGAAATTATTTTCAAGATTCAGCCGTTAATTATCTTTCGAATGGAATCGAAGAAAGCCATTCAAAACTGATGTCCCTTAGCTTATCTAATAATCCTATATCAGAAGAAAGCTTGTGCAACCTGCTTCAAGTTCTTATTGGATGTGAAGATCTAAAGCATGTGGCTTTGTCTGGTATTGAGACTACCAAGAAGGGTGCCATTTCTTTGGCGGACTTGATAAAAAGGCATTTAGTGCTAGAAAAACTGGAAATTATAGCTGTTCCGATGGATGCTCACAGCTTGATCGCGGCTTTGGAAAGTAATACTAAAATCCAGTATCTTCTTTGCCAAGGATGCGGTCTTTCCGTAGAAGAGGAGTTTAAAATTGAAATACTCCTAAAACGGAATAGGTATATAAAAGACAACCCCTACATAGGAGATGTAACAAAAACTGAACAAGAAATTAATGATTATGTGAGCAGAATAAAGTGAGTACGAATATGTGGCATTGTTTTGTCGGGCTAAACGAAAAGACCACATTTTTCTTTAGAAATCCTATTCTACTTGTCAGCTTGGAGTCAGTAGCCAGGCGTAGAGAATGTCGTGGGCAAAACGATGCATCCCCATCTTGCAATTCCAACACAGAATTGGAAAATATATCAGATAAAAGGTACAATATAACTCCTTTTCTGAAACTCAATAAAGCCACCTCTATTTCATAGAACGTCCAGGCAATTCACCCAGCAAGATCTAAGTCAACGTGTCACACTTTTTGCCCAAAAAAATACAAGTTTTTTTTCGAAGAAATAACACCTTTGTAAAACTAATCAATAGATTGTCAATAAATCAGAAAATCTCTATAGAAACTAGAAACTAGAATGCCAATAATAGAATTGAATAATTTTCAACCACGAATTGTGAATTGTTTTGTGGAATTTTAATTTTTTTTTTAGTGTTTTATCGTGTGTGTAAATTTATTTGATAAATTATAATATTTAAGAAGACGTCATCCCTTGCAGATTGAAAGATTTAGAAAAATGAGCAGACCAAAGCGAGCTTCGGTAAGCAACCAGTCCTTCAAGGATGTTTATTTTTAGTGTTGAGGAAGATATTGAATGGATATATGTAAAAGTCTAATTAAAGTTGCCAAACTTTTCTATACGTAATAGTCTGGCGGGAGTATACAAAGTTCAAGCAATTACGTACCACGAGCCATTATTGATTACAAAGTTTTATGTAGTCGTATTGTCAAAAGTTTTGATTAACATTTCCAACAATTTTACTGTTAAAAGATATTATTGTTTTCTACGGATTAAGATAATTTTTACAATAAAAAAATAATTAGATTACTGTCTATACAGTAAAACCCGGCCTCTGTAAAACTGTCGGCCTTTTTCTGCACTTAAACGAAAGAGGCTGATATCTTAACCAGCTGAAGAACCATAAAGAGGCAGGTATCCGAATTCGGATATTTAACTCAAAAAGTTGACTTATGAATGGATTTTTAAAATAAATATAAATCAATAGTACTGTTTTCTGAAGACTTGTTGACATGGATATGTCCAACCGCTTGTCTTTTTGAAAAATGTGTCCGTCACAAAATGTGTCCCATTTTTTTCTTTCAGTGAACGTACTCTGTGTGCGGATAAGTTTGTCTTTTACTCCGATTTATTGTTGGAAACAGGGGTTGATAGGAAGGAAGCATTCAATTGTGGGAAAAGATGTAGTATGATGCGCTGTTTATGTCATAGATGAATTAACCTAGATGGCAAACTTTCCAGATATTGGAAAATCAAAAAAGGTTTTCTACTGATCGCCTGTGAATACGTGTGAATTGTGATCAATGGCAATTTGCCTCCAGTTTTATACAAACCACTCCCATTATAACCAAAAAAACGTCATCCATATTACACACACTCGTACAAATCGCTCTCATTCTAGCAATTTTACTTGTAAATTGCTCTCATCCTAGCAAATTTTGACAAAGTTATAGAGTTGTGAATGGGTTGGAATTCACTTACAGTCTGTCTGTGCGAAATTTAAGGGTTTGCAAAAGCATTAGTAGAGTTTGACACTAGGTTAGTTTATCTATGGTGTATAGTGGGTTGCCGGAACAGGAGTGGATAGAAAAAAAAGTAATTATAAGAAAGCATGCGGTAGTTTTGTTGTCAGTGCATAGCGTAGGAAGAAGGGTTAAGTGTATTTGTTGATTGGACATCCTTTAACTTACTGCCAGTAGATAAAGTACTGGATTTGAGATTTTAAATGGCTCCGCAAATCTGCGGTAGAAAGAAAACGTGAATATCGTATTCGTAAGCGCGAACTGAATTTGCGTTGCAGTGATGAATTTTTTCAGTTTCTTTACAATACGCCATTTAGTTCCGATACATCAGAAGCAAAAAAGTTCGAAAAGTTTTTAGAATTTCGCACTTTGAATAAAGTGTCAAAAAGTGCCGCGGATCGCAAACGAAAATCACGCCTGTGTCAAGTTGGTGATGAATCAAAACGCGAAGCTGACAAACAACGAAAGCTTGATTCTCGTTTGAGACAATTAAGGTTTTTTCGTCGTATGCCTACTAGACATATCCATGTACCAATGTGTCTGCATGTCGTGTAGATACTTTCAGCAGTTTACTGCTTTTTGTTTTTTGTTTAAATTTATGTACATATGCAAACGTGCAGATAGACAAAATAGGATAAGAGGGGGTGTAGTTATTTATGTACATACGAGGGCGGGTCAATAAGTCCGTGACTTTTTGAATTTCTGACCTCTTTACTGAAACAGCAACACTGCTCCTGTAAACAGGCATCTGTCAGTTGACTCCTGTCAAAATTTAAACTTGCTGCGTCAGTTAGTTTGTGTTTGACAGCTATTTTTATCAGACTACTCACTAATTTGAGGAGAAAATGGAAAAAAGTGAATTTCGTGTGCACAACTTCACAGGAAGGTTTGGCGTTGTTTAATCGCAATATGGAGGAGTTTTTGCGCCGTTTTGTAACCGTGGACGAAACATGGATCCATCGCAACATACCAGAGAACAAACAACAGTCAAAACAGTGGGTTTCTAAGGGTGAATCGGCGCCAAAGAAGGCCAAGGTGGGTTTGTCAGCCAATAAAGTTATGGCGACTGTTTTTTGGGATGCACGCGGGATAATCCACATTGACTACCTTCAAAAGGGAAGAACAGAATCAATGGGGAATATTATGCCAACTTATTGGACCGATTCAATGACGATTTGAAAAAAACCGACCTCATTTGGCCAAGAAAAAAGTTCTTTTCCACAAAGACAATGCAAGGGTGCACACATGTGCAGTTGCCATGGCAAAAATCCATGAATTGGGCTATGAATTGCTCCCTCATCCACCCTATTCTCCAGATTTGGCTCCGAGCGACTACTTCTTGTTCCCAAACCTGAAGAAATGGCTTGGTGGAAAAAGATTTGACTCCAATGATGAAGTCATCTCGCAAACAAAGGCCTATTTTGAGGACCTCGACAAATCATTTTTTTTGGAAGGGATAAAAAAATTGGAGAAGCGTTGGACAAAGTGTATAGAGCTCAAGGGAGACTACGTTGAAAAATAAAATTATTTTTTTATCAAAAAATCTGTGTTTTATTCCAAAAGTCACGGACTTATTGACCCGCCCTCGTATATAAAAAAAAAGTATGGATTAATTTTTGATTTGTAAAACGCACCAGTCAGTAGTAGACTTGCTAGCTGTAAGCCAACAGATGGTAATCCAAACAATGGCAACAACAATGTTCTATGTATACAGTTTTCCTCCGCTGAAATCAAACAGAGAGTAATGGAGATTAAGAGACCTGCAAAGAACAAGCTCAATTCGTCTTTGTTTATGTCTGGCACCAAAAATAGAATTTTTATTAATGATAGTTTTACTAGCTTCACTAGTAAAAATTTATGAAAGAAAAAAACTTAAAACTGAAAAAAATTATAAATAAAGGGTCCGCCATCTAACGCTTTTTTTCAACTACTGCTTATTTCGTGAATGGTAACACTTAGCTCATGTCTGATTTGACAGATAATTAGTTTTATCCTTCCGCTGAACGAATATGGTTGTGTATACGCTTGAACAACGCTGGGAAATATTGCGACATTACTTTGAAAATCATGGCAATGTTGCAGAATGTGTGCGAAAATTGCGTACGGATTTTGGAAGAAGAGAAGCACCGTCAGCTCCGTATGTTCGTTATGTATCTAGCCAAAAACAGTGCGTACACCCAGAAAATTGCTGCTGTGGCTGAAAGTGTGCGTGAAGCGCCATCAACATCAATTCACCGTCGTTCTCAACAATTGAACATTTCGGAGACATCATTGATACGAATTTTGCATAAAGACCTTGGTATGACGCCATACAAAGTCCAATTGGTTCATGAGTTGAAGCCAACTGACCATCCAATGCGTTTTCGCTTCGCTATGTGGGCCTGCGATCAACTTAAAGAAGATGCCGATTTTGCCAAAAAAATCATCTTTTCAGATGAAGCTCATTTTGATCTTGGCGGGTATGTAAACAAGCAAAATTGTCGCATTTGAGGCACAGAAAACCCGCACGCATACATTGAAAAGCCGATACACCCAAAACGAGTCACTGTTTGGTGCGGATTTTGGTCCAGAGGCATAATTGGGCCATTTTTCTTCGAAAATGAACAAGGAGTGGCCGTTACAGTCAATGGCGATCATATTGGCAACATTTGGTTTCAACAGGACGGCGCTACGTGCCACACAGCCGAAGCTACACTCGATGTTTTGCGCCCTGTTTTTGAAGATCGCATTATCAGCCGCAGAGCTGATGTCGTTTACAACGCATCACCAAGAGATACTTAAAATTACAGCGGATGGCGATGAATAGGATGAATTCAAAGCTGAGTTCGTTGAATATGAAGAACGTTTCTTCAATGCGCATTCAAGTTTTTCTAAGTTCATTCGCGAAAAACAAACTGTTGAACAAGCAAGAGAAGAATCAACGCTTGAGAAACTTGCGTCACAGCAATCTTCGTTTCTCAAAAACCTTTCAACAACATCGTCTAACGCCCATTTCCCAAAATTATAAAGAGTGGCCTTCGTTTCGCGAAACCTTTTCTCACAGTTACAAATCATTTTTACTCCGTAATCATCAGTGAAGTGTCCTCAATGTGAAAGTAGTCATTCATTCATTCTACAACAATGTCCCATGTTTATCTCACTTAACATTCAATCGCGTCGGAATTTCGTTAAAGAAAAATCCCTGTGTTTTTTTATTGTCTTCGTGCAGGACGTTCCGCTGTTGTGTGTGCAAATCGCGTCACCATTCCCTTGTGTATCCTACTGAACAGAATACGAATTTGTGTCCTTCTTCAACTGCTGTGAACTCCTCGTCGTGTCAAAACCGAACTCCACAGGCTGTTAACTCCTCGTCGAATCAAAATCATCCGCCGGTACCCTCCTGGTCGACAGGTTCGCCTCTACCGATAGTCAATAACCATTCGCTCGATGATGGCTTTTCTAAGCGAATGATTCTGCCAACCATATTGGCTAACGTAAAGGAAAAGACAATGAGTTGCAGAATTCTTATAGATTCCGGATCCCAAATCTCATTTGTCATCAAATCTTTTGCTCAGATATTAGGAATCCCTAGAAGACACGCTCGTATCCCCATTCTAGGTGTCTTATCCACGGACGCAGGTAACACTCGCGGTTGCACATCGTTCACAATACATTCGCGCATAACGGATACCAACTTTGTTGTGGACGCATTCGTTTTAAAAAAATTAGCGTCCAATCTACCTTCAAACGATTTTGATTGTTCAAATTGGTCTCAGCAGATCCAACATTTAATGCCCCAGATCCTATTGATCTTCTTCTTGGTGCTGATAAAATGTGGTGCATTTTCAAGGGAGAGCAAATTCAGGGAAAGAATGGACTACCAATTGCTCAAAGTACGTCATTTGGTTGGGTTGTTACAGTTGAGTTGTTTTAAGGTCATTTTCCAAATCATGTCGCGCTATCCTCCTTTCACTCTGTTCTCGATGTGGACTCACTTCTTCAAAAATTCTGGGAGCTCGATGAAGAAGCACCCCCAATCGACAACATACATTTTCAGGACGCAGCCGAACAACAGCCGAACAAAAGGCCTATTCGCGTTCGCTCAATGGAAGATATATCGTTCAACTACCCTTTTATCATCCTAATCTTGTCTTTGGTAACTCCTTCAATTTAGCAATTCGTCGACTAAACTCTATGGAACGGCGCTTCCAAAAGGATTTGAATTTATAAATACCTAGGGATTTTTTCTCGATTATAATATGAGCTGGATGCGCCACACGATTTTTTTAAAGGAAAAGCTTAAGCATCTGTTCGCTGTTCTTACCACCTTAAAAAGTTCTTGGATACTAAAACACTAAATACTGTTTACTTTCCCCTTTTTCACTGTAGATTAGAATATGGAATTAGCTCTTGGGGAGGCACCAAGTTGTCTAAGCTCCAACCACTTATTATATTACAAAAGTGTGCCATAAGGAAAATATGAGGTAAAAATAGTGTAACGAATTCCATGCCATCGTTCAGGAGGTTGAAAATTCTTCCGGTTAGACATATGTACTCGTATTATTTTAAAGTTTCAAGAGTTTTTTTTTTATGAAAAGTGGATACTTACAGAGTCCAATATCCGATTCACTTAATTTGCGCAGTAACAGAAGTTCGTTAATTAAAATCCCTTCTTTCCGCACAACTCATTACAGAAACTTCTACTCAGTTGTTTCCTGCAAACTTTATAACAGCCTTCCGGTAAATATTAGGCTGATAAGAACCCAGTCGAACTTTATAAAAAAAATTAAAAACTTGGCTTCTTGGATATGATCATAAACAAATTGAAGTTCTCTTGTCCTATTGCGTGTAAAATTTTCTTCAACATTTTTAATGTTGGTAAACGAATGAATTAAAATAATGTTTACCCCACATACAAAGTTAGAAATTTTGAAGTGACATTAACACAATTTTTAATAATTATTAATATAAATGTCACTACCTATTCTTAGCTGAAATAGTTTCTTTAGTTGGTATTTGAATTAAAATTTATTTCAGTCTAAGAATAATGAATTAAAATAAATAAATAAATAAAAATGTAGTGAAAAAATCAAAAGCAAACTACCTGCTAGTGTATATACTCTAATACTTGTGACAAAATGTTGATAGGGAGTATATACATAGCACCAAACATAACAAACTCCAATTAAATAAGAATTTTGTTAGAGTAGTTGTCTGCACTTTATCCAAAAGTTGGAGGGAAAAAACAAACAATGCGTTGGCATGGTAGAATCCGTCAATTTACATTCTACGAATTACGAGTACAATCAACCAACTCATCTTGTGACAAACAGAAGACTTTCGCTTTTAGATGTGCTTATTGTATCAGATCCTGATTCCATAATCTACTAGTTACTTCTTGCACCTGCTTCTTTACATCATGATTTCATATTCTTAAGCGTAAATGCTTTTCCAGTAGGTGTAAAGGTCATATAATTTTTCAAAAATCAATTTAAAGGCATTGTTTAGTGATTGCAGGAATTTGAATTGGATCTTGATGCAGCAAATTTTGGTAGGGGAGGTATAACCAAAATATACGAGTATGTACATGGATGTGTAGGTATTAGCGCAGTGATATCGAATTCCACCGTCTGACAGTTTTTTTTTCAGCCGTGGCTGAGGGTGAGGGGTTGAAAATTGTAATTTTTTCGATTTTTGTGTCAGGAGTATAACCACTTGAATCAATATATAAACAGTAGAGAATAATGCACTGATTTCGAATACCTAGGTCCCAGACGTTTTGCTTTCAGCTTTCCCCTTACCAGACACCCCTCAAAGTGGGCAAAAAATCGCTTTTGGTGTCAGAGGAATAACGCTACGTCAAAAAATCAGAAAAATTATTTTTATTACGAATATCTAGGTCCCAGACGTTTTGAGACAAGGTGTCTCAAAAGAAAGTTCCCATTTAAAAAAAAATATTAAAAAAAAAGTTAGAAGTTTATTGAAAAAATGTTTATTATATATTAAAATACAGTGTTTGGGAATTTATTTTTTAAAAATGACATCGTCCAAGTGTAAACCGTTGCGTTCACGGCATTCATTTAATCGAGCACTAAAAGTGCCTGTGACGGCTCGGCAGGTATTCATATTTATTCATATTCACTTTAGGCGAATGTACTCGTAGGTGTTTCTGATGTTTTTGTTTTGGATTGGTTGCACTCCAGTAGCAGCAATTTTGCTTGTTAACGTGTCGATTAAGATGAAAATGGGCTTCATATGAAAACAAGATGTTTGTAAACGTCGGAAAACTCTCAATCATCTGGTTTACGAAGTCAAGCCTCTGACCAGCATCCTGAGGCTTTAATTCTTGCACCAACTGAATTTTGGAGGGGTGAAGTTTTAAATCTTTATGCAAAATGCGCAATAATGACGATCTGTGCACGATTAAGGTCACAGCACGCTTCCGAATTGAAAGGTTCGGATCGTCCCGGATAGACTGGGTGATATTGTATACGTTTTGGACGGTTCTTGAAGATTTTGGACTCCCGGATTTTGATTTTTCCAGTGTTGAACCGGTATCTTCAAATTTTTGACCCATTTTGCAATGATTCGAGTGCTTGGCGCATCATTCAAGTGACGAATATGTCGAATGTTGCAGAATTTTCTTCGCGCTACAGTCGCCGAATTACCGTTTTTATAAAACTGGCGTACGCACAACGCACGGTCCGCTGCCGAGCAACGCTCCATAGCGACTAAATTCCCAAGAGCCAGGCTACCGATTGACACATCCCCGCGCCCCTCGAAATAGTTGCGTTCACGCAATAACCAACACAAATGTGAACTTTCTTTTGAGACACTCTGTACTTTTAAATTAAAAAGTTGATTTTTTGCATCTTTTAGGGGCGTCTGATGGGATGAAAGCTAAACGCAAAACGTCTGGGACCTAGATATTCGTAATAAAAAGAAATTTTCTGATTTTTTGACGTAGAGCTTGTGTGGTTATACCTCTGACACCAAAAGTGATTTTTTGCTTACTTTGAGGTGTGTCTGGTAAGGTAAAGCTGAAAGCAAAACCTCTGGGACCTAGGTATTCGAAATCAGTGCATTATTCTCTACTGTTTATATATTGATTCAAGTGGTTATACTCCCGACACAAAAATCGAAAAAATTACAATTTTCAACCCCTCACCCTCCACCACGGCTGAAAAAATACCTACACTGCGCTAATACCTACACATACATCTACATATATTTTGTTAATACCTCCACTCCCAAAATTTGCTGTCGGCTCTTGGTCTATATTCGTACAACAGGTAGTTTTAACAATCAACTCGAGAATTTTCACAATATTATTCATTGATTGTTTATTCAAGTAAACTTTCTAAAAAGATCAACATTCCCTGGCCTACATCAGAAGTTTAAAGCTTTATTGATAGACGTAATCTTCTATACGTAAGGTGGAGAAGATATAAATGTTTAACTATTTACAATGAAAAGACTGCAGTCAGAAACTCCATTACTATGTTAACCCGAACCCTCCTGAACGTTAATTTTTCAACAAAACGGAAAGAATTCATGTTATTTTTTATTTACATTTTATTGATTAAATCATTGGTTTTACAAGTTTGGTATAATTGTGTAATTATAAGTCTGCAGTATGATAAGGCTTGAAGCATTTCAAGCAAAGACCCTTATCACATTTTGAGCAAGCAGTTCGGACAATCGAACTACACAGGTCTCCGTCACAGTGTACAGGTGATTTGTTTGGTCAAAGCGAAGTGTACTTACTAAGGTACCTGCTTCCGAACGACGTTGGAAGCCGAATTTGGCGGATCACCGAAATGTTAGCAATAATAAACTGCGATTTCACGTTTGAATAGTAGCTGTGACATACCCGGATCGGCATGCCGATGAAGTTACCATGCATTTTGCACGCATGCATCGACGAGCCATGTAAAAATACAGCTCCACCACTTTTTTCCACGATACGCGATACGGTGCGTAGAAAGATTCTGGTCGAATCGATCGACACCACTCGTGATCTTATTATATTCGGCCACAACACACAGGCGAGGGACTTATACTTTTTTCCGAGCTTCTCTGAAATAGCGAGATGCAACAGATATTGGTGTGGTGGGTGCCGAAAACAGTAGGTAACATCCAGACAGCGGAGCTATCAATCTATTTTGTAAGGCGAATCGCAGTCTCATTCATTTTGATGGATTGGACAACTTTTCGGTATTCGATTCTCACGGATTGTACCGGTTGCATTATAGTCGCGATTTTTTAAATAAGCCAACAAAGGAAAACCCGTAAACAAATTGTCAAAGTAGAATGAAAACGGCAATTGTTGAATGTTCTCAGAAAAATCGTCTATCATATTCACTAAAGGAGCGGCACATTTGCCGAATCGTTCCCTTGATTTTTCATAAGTACATGAGTACATGAGTACATAAAGACCACACCTTATAACCAAAGCGTATGGGTTTTCCTTTTATGAACTGCTTACATCCGTGCTTCCCGAAATAAGCGATCATACTTTCATCGAACGATAAATGCTGTACGGGGTGGAAATGTTCCAACATTTTGGATTTTACGTGATCAAATATGGATCGTAATTTCCATAATTTCTCTTTCACGTTTTGTGTCGCATGCATTTTCGGCTCAAAGTGCATCCTCAAAGCGGTTTGGATGCATGCTGTTAATCCGAAACCCCAATAACAACGCGAAGCTCTGGAAAGAAATATCAGTCCTTCGATGTACTTAGGACGGATAAAGACATAACCACCCACCGTTAACGGTAATCTTCGGAATTCTCTTTTCTTGCTAAGTGGCATACACTTCCGAACAATCGCAAATGTGCTGAAGCAAGTCATAATCTCTAAATTGTTCAAGTTGCTCGTGTGCTTTCAAATTATGACAGTCCTCGTAATTGGGTTGTGGGAAAGTCAGTATAATTACGCAAGATTCATCTTCTCACCAAGTGAACGGTTTATTTTTATTAGATGCTGTCAAGGGACAGCTGGAGGTAAATTGTTGAACACGACGTAACCACAATGAAGGTAAATCATCAGATACGCTTATTGGTTTAATCACAGCTATTGAACTAGTGTATAAATTCAAAGATGAATTATCCAGAACATCCGCTAAAACACTATCTTCGAGAACTTCATCCAAATTCTCTACGGGTGCGTCAAAATCTTGAATACGTTGGCCATTTTCAAACACTATTTCACAACCCGATCTCAAATGTGCTGGACAAACATTGTCTGGAATACCGCCTCCTTGATCCTCAGCATCGTCTTCTCCACTCAAATCACCGTCATTCAAGGCCCATTTTCATCATCTGAACATATATCTTCTAAGTAATCGAGAACTTCTTGCAGCGTAAGCTTTCTGGAAACCCATATGAATTGAAAATATATATAATAAGAACACGTTTTCACGTCTCATAGTGTTTCTCGACTTTTCTAAGACATTTGATAGCGTTAATCACTCATTGTTAATAAAAAAGCTGCAAACGTAATTTTTCTTTGAAACATCCCTCAGCAATTCAATGGCTTCATACTTAGCAAACGGATCATAATACGCATTTGTCGGTAATAGATTTTCTTCGCTTCTTGAAGTCTCTTTAGGTTTCACTTAAGGTTCCGTACTGGGTTCTTTACTGTTTTCATTTTCATTAATGGAATATCTAAATGTTTTAGGACCTGCGAACTTCATATACGCTGATGATGTCCAAATATATTGGTTGTTCCCAAAATCACTTAAAAACTAAGATTTAAAGAATATTAATCGAACACTGAAAGAAATTCACACCTGGTTTTTAAATAATGGATCATTCATTGCACGGCGTTCGCATGAGCTTTACATCGCTCAAACGCTTAAAGCCAGAGAACTATTTCATTCACAATGACATTCCAGCTGTCAGCTCTGTAGACAAGGCCAATCTGCTTGCTGCATACTTTGCGGTCAGTTGAAGACTTCCTACATTTAAGTGCGTCGAATCTTCAATGGGACGAATCTACTTTCGCACTCCTGTAGTAGCAAGAGTACTTAAAGATCTCAACATACATAAATCTACTGGTCCAGATGGTACATATATCTCCCCTTCTTCTGAAGAGGTGTTCTTCCACGCTGGCAAAACCACTGCGTAAGCTTTTTCATCAATCCTCTTTAGGACTCTTCCCGAGCAGATGGAAAACAGCATTTGTCCAGCCCGTCACTAAAAAAGATGAGCCTTCTTCTCTCTCCTTCTACAGACCGATTGTACTTATGTCTCTTCTTTCCCAGGTCATAGAAATGCTAATAAACCCATCAGCACAGGAAATATCTCGAAACACGAAAACTTTGCAATGACCGGCAGCACGGCTTTCGTAGCAACAGGTCAAGGTTTCAAATCTGATGTTCACAAAATAAATGCTCGTGGGCTCCGTTCTGTCTCCAACACTCGTTTTAATTTTCATCAACGATCTCTTGTCTGTGACTTCTAATCCATTCTATTCCTTTGCTAATGACAGTACTCTTTGCTTTTCATATTCGTTCCCGGACTCATGGGCCTACTCTTCGGCTGTAGAACGAGAACGGCAGCGTATGCTCAGCTCATTATATTCCGATATCAACAGCATAACCAATTGGGGAACAATCAACAGAGTGGAATTTAATGCTTCCAAAAGACAATGCTGTCTGCTGTCGTTAAAGCGAAATTTAAACACACAGTCATTATCCATGAATGGCACTTGCATCGTCCAAACTGAAAAACTTTCCATTCTCGGTATGTGTGTCAATGACAACTTACGTTGGAATGACCACATATTCGATGTCGCCAAAAATGATGCGAAATATCTAGGTTTCCTCAAACGAAGTAAGAAATACTTTCTGAGTTGGCCTCAATATAAATATAAGGCATCCATCCGCCCAAAATTGGAGTACAATGCACACGTCTGGTCAGGTGCGCCTAAAACATCTCTGTACCTGTTAGATAAGATTCAAAATCGTGCGATAAAACTATAGCTGATGGTAACATCACCCAGTCAATGGACATCCTCGAACACCGACGAAATGTCCCGTGTATCACTTTGTTTTATCGCTGTTTCCACCATCAGTGCACTCGTCTTGCTATGAATGCTCATCAGCATACCCTCAAGCCCACTTTCGGACGTACTTTGAAATATCGTGATTCTTTCCTAAGCCGAACAACTCGCTTGTGGAATGCCCTGCCGAGCTCTCTTCTTATCTTACTTATCTTTCTTCCCTTACTAATTTTCCTTCGCCAGCGCGAAGTGTCGAACTTTCTCAAATTGGTCTCTGGAAGTGGTTACAATCAATTCAGAATTTCATTCAGCGATGAAACACATTTCTGGCTAAATGGATTTGTTAACAAGCAGAATATGCGCTGTTGGACGGCTACAAGCCCACATGTGTTTCATGAGACCTCAGTATATCCACAAAAAATGGCTGTTCTGTGTGGTATTTTTCCATTGATGACGATGATTGTTTGTGGCCGCAATTGCATGCACTTAACATTGGTGAATTATGGTTTCAATAATAGAGCACCACTTGCCAAACAGCGGCCCAAACAATCCAGCTATTAAAGTCAGAGTTTGGTGAGCGTGTTATCTAATGAAATGGACCAGTCAATTGGCCGCTTCGCTCGTGTGATTTGACGCTTCTGGACTGTTTTCTTTGGAGCTACGTCAAGTCATTGGTCTAAGCCAGCAAGCCACAACATCACAAAAATTCGGTTTTGCATTTTTCTGTTTTACTTCCTATTAAATGAAGGATTGCACTTTGGAATTAAAATAAAAATTATTTGGATTTATCCAGATTTTTACCAAATTTTTCACAAAATTTCAGCACCCTAACGAAGTATCTGTCGTGAGAAGGAAAAATGGAAATGAACAATAAAAGAATCCAATCCTTTGATGAAATAGGGCACATGTTGACAACTGAGCAGCACTGCATCCAAATCGAAAAAGAGTGCCATGACATATTATTTGCCTGCAAACGGTTTCATCAGTACCTTGTTCCAAAAAAAATATTATTGTACAGTCTGAGCATCTGCCACTACAAACAATTTTTAGAAAATCCACTTTGGTCACACCAAAACGCTTACAGCTTATACAATTGAGCCTTCAACGCTATAATATAAAAAAAATTTATAAAAAAGGATAAGAGATGTACTTGACTGATACCTTATCTGGAGCCGTAGCTAAAATATATAAATCTGAGAACTTATGCACAGACTTTGGAATTTATATGTTAAATCAAATTGAATCAATATTTTCCGAAATCACCCAAATAAACACGATAGATGACTTGAATATAAAAGTCGGGTAAACAATAATAAAACAAGAAACATTGTTGGATGCTTCCTTACAAAATCTGGCGAAAATTGTTCTTTATGGGTGGCCGCCTGATAAGAACTGCATGGATGACGACATCAGTTGTTGCTGAATCTACGGAGAGGTTATTACTCTACAAAATGGGATTTTTTTGAAAGTTGATCACATAATCATTCCAAGTAAGTTAAGAACATCCGTACTATACTATATACTACAGTCATCAATGCATGTAGGCGTGCCTAAGAAAAGCATGAAATCTGAAATTTGCTTGGAAAATAGACCTAATCAACAAAAACCACTACTTCGGTGTCCCATACTGCCTTTTGAAAAAATTGTATTTTGAAGTAGATAAATTACTCAGCCTAACCTCCTCTTCAGTAATCAAAGCTTGCAAAACAAATTTCAGTCGCCATTGCATTCCACAAGTCGTTGTCTCTGATGGTGAAACTGCATTCACCAATAAAGAGTTCGAACAATTCGCAACAGAATGAGGATTTCAACATTCTAGGAGTTCACCTCATCACCAAGAGGGAAATGGCGAAGCAGAGTCAGCTGTGAAAATAGCTGAAAGTCTATTGAAAAATTCAAAAAGATTTGGAAAATATAATACGAGTACTTTTGGAGTAGCGTTACACAGAAAATCACATCGGTGCTAGCCTAATCAGCGCCTAATGTCCAGATGCACTAGACGATCAATTCCGATCAAAAAAACTTACGCCAATGCTACGTTATGGAGAAAATAATTCTTCATAAACTACTACCATATTATGATAAATCGAGCAAAAATCAGTAGACCAAAGGTAATATGACGAATATAAAATCTAATCGAACAGCAACTGTGTAGGTTGAGAATGAACAATATTTCCGTTAGCGCAAACATATATGGTATTACAACTTCGAGTCTGGCAATGATTGAACAGTGAAGAAGCTTACAGAAGAAATGATCTTGGCGAAGAAAAGTCCAATGGCCAAGAAAGGTGTTATAGGCAACAGATGCATAATAGACCTACTAATGAAGATCACCAAGCAATTGTAGATGAAAGTGGCCAGCAACAACAACAACAATACTAAAAGAGGCAAAAAATTTCACCGCCAATGATGGAGCCCGCCCAGAGGACCCAGAAGAGAAGTTCGTTAACCAGTACGATTTCCTTATGGCCAACAGTAACTTCATATTCATTCCCATATTTATATTTATACTCGTATATTTCTTAATTTAGCTTCACGCCTCTACATATGTTTAAAAAGCAATCTATTTTTAAATTTGAGTATTTTTTAAATATTTTAATACTTAATTAAAGTAAAGATAGTATGTAGCATACACCCGTATACTTATATTATGTATGTATAACGTCTCGACAAAACGATGAAGCATTCAATAAAGTGAGTCACACTTTTGAATGCGAGCATTCGGCATGTCGTTTTACTGACTTCACAACAGGGTTTCTTTTAGATTCTGAAATTACATTTTGGAAAGACCCTTGAGAGGGGGGAAATTCTATTGGCCGGTTTCTACACACAGATTAGTCTCAACTCAATGCACCAGGAATGGCATTCCTAAGTTTAACACTGCTGGGCTGAAAATAATCTTCACTCCATGAACGAGAGAGCTTTTCAACACAACTTCAAGGTCAATGTATGGGTATATACGAGTACATATAATAATTTTTGATAACATGCTAATCCGATTAATTCGGATCCTTAACCCTGAGTTTTTGACTGTGATAGATGGTGGTTAAATTGCAACTTAAAAGTTTTGTGAGCTGACGTCATTATGGAATTTTCAGTACTTACAACGGTTCGAAATAGAGATGGTGGCGGAAGAACCCATAATGGGCCAAACGCTACTCTCATATCCCCCAGACGGGATATCTAAACTACCATCATACCTCAACTACTCGTATGACATTAAAATCGTTCTAAGTAATTTCAACTCCAAATTATGAAAGAGGAAATCTTTCGTCGAAAAATCGGAAAGCGTGGACTACACGAGACCATATCTGCAAGTCAACTAAAGTTAATTGATTTTGCTCCGGGACGGAATATCAAGAAAGCTAGGACACGGTTTCCCTACGTCAATATTCACAAAAGAACATCGCAGCCCTCCGTGCCAACCCGCTACCTGCATTAAGTGCTAAAGTCGCATAAATGCCAATAAGTCGCTAGAAATGCCTCCACTGATGTACTTGGTTTTATCCGACCACCAGCACGAAACAGTTGGTTTTATGAAAAGTGCAGACAAGCAGATGTAGAGAAAAGATTCGGCACAGCGATGTCGATGGCTATTAGTTCGAAAGGTGCTCCGACATTGTATTATTGCATTTGTCCATGTGGCTTTACTTTTGGACCCTTGGTAGCTGCACATCTTATGCACTTTTTGCACCAATTCTCGACATCTTGTTTAGCGCTTAGCCAATAGAAACGTTCCCTTACCTTTTCCAACGTCTTGTTTATTCCCAAATGGCCTCCTGAGATTCCGTCATGTATTTCATGGAGTACTTGGCTGACTCTGGACCGTGGCACTATTAGCTGCATACGAGATGTTGTCCCATCTGCACTTTCCCATTTTCTCTTCAGCAATCCATCTTGCACAAAAAGCGAGTCCCACTGTGCCCAGTATGCCTGCAGAGTTTGGCTCCGATCTGATATCTGCTGCCAGCTTGGTCTTTCCTCGTGTTCCTTCCAGGCCAATATTGGTTCGATGTCATTGTCTGCCTGTTGGGAGGAACGGATTTCGTCTATACTCCAACCCTCTATTGGCTCAGTCCTGATCGTTTGGATAGTTGCCTGTTCTTTCACTTCTTTACCACTGACTACTTCTGCTGGGAGGCTTTCATTGCATTGTTTTACCTGTGAGACTGGGGTAATTACCCTGGAGTCGACTCCTGCTACAGACTTCTGCCCCGCGAAGTAAGCATTTCCTAACTGATGGCTTCTGGAAATTGGACCGGTTTCTTGGTAGCCGTTTCTGCTGGTTTTTCTTTCTATTTGCCTGTAACCCCAATGCAGGTAGCCTTCTCGTCGTACTGGTTCTTTACAATGCCCTTGCAGATGTCCTACTTTATCGCAGTTCCAGCAGCGCATCCTTCGTCTCTCCCGCGGGATATTTCGTTGCATAGTAGTTGGTCTTGAGCAGGAGCATTCACCAGATACTATTTCCCTGACGAAATGCATTCCTTTGGAAGCCTGATTGGATGCTTCCATCGCCAGAGCGAAGGCAAGTGCTTCAGCAAGGGTTCTTTTCCCGGCCATCCTTACTGCTGATTGTAGCTTCAAATCTGCAATTCCCCCGATGAATGCGTCCTTTGCCATTTCGTCGATTATTTCTTGGCCTGCGGTGGGATATGACAAATGTGCCAGTCTACTCACGTCTGCTTGGAGCTGTTGCAGTGTTTCTCCTTGTTGCTGCATACGGCCTTGCAATTGAACCTTGTAAATTTCCCGCATGTGGCTATCCCCAAACCGTTTCTCGATAGCCTGCACTAAAGCCATATAGTCTCTATTCTTTTCGATATCGATTGTTTGCAACAATTCTGCCGCAGAACCGCGTAAGGCCATTGTTAGGGCAAAGCACTTTTCCTCATTGTCCCAGTCGTTTGCACAGGCAGCCATTTCAAACTGCTTCTTATAAGTAGACCATGAGGTCTGGCCATCGAATGAGGGAGGTTTCAACTCTTTTCTCCTTGGACCGCTTAAAGAACATTCTCGCAGTTTCTGTTTTCGCACTGTGTCGAGCTCTTTTGCCAGTTGCTCAACTTTGCTGTCCATTTGTTCGAATTTTTCGCCAACATTCTTCTCTATTCTTTCAAATTTGTTATCTACTCGTATTTCTTCGAACTTTTGGTGTAGAACGTTATTTTGTTCTTCCAGTTTTTGTTCGAGACTGTTCTTCTGTTCTTCCAGATTTTTCTTTTGTTCATCCATTTTTAATAAGAGGAGTTGCATCATCGCAGCCATATCACTGCCGGTACTTGTCTGTTCATCCTCGTCAACATCAAAGGAGTATGCATCAGGATCATGTCTCTCGTTGTTCAAAGCCTCCTGAAGTCGGAGCACCAGGTCACTTTTTCCTCCACTGGCGCTGAGGCTTCTCTTGTTCAACTCGGATTTGAGTTGGACGAGGGTCAACTGCAATAGTTTTCGACCCATTCTAGCTTTTCCAAATAGTCAGAAAACCCTTTTTTTATTCTTTTTTTTTACACACAATAAGTCCTATCCCACTTCTGACACCAATGTAAAATGTTTGTGTGGGTACAAATGATAGAACTTATTCTTTTCAATATAAATCCCTTTATTCAGTACAGTTACAATTCACTATTTAATTCTTTCTCTGAGTACAATTCAATTTCTCAAGCACTTATACTTTTCTTATCTTTTACTTAAACCACTTAATCACTTCTCCTGATTAACACTTCAAATTACACTTTAAAACTCATTTGCATACCTTGGGGATGCTGGTATTTATACTCGAATGACATACTTCGAGAACAATCCTCGCCATCCAGCGTCCCATACAATTTCCAATTTGCTAGAAGATTCGATTCCACTCTCCAGTCATCAATGGTCGAGACTTTGTTATTCAAATATCGAAATCTTCTGGTCTTCGAGTATCGACATCTTCTGCTCTGTAAATCTAGATGTTGCTGCTCACATTCAAGTGGTTATCACAATATGAAGATTCTGCCAGATTTTCAAAATATGTAGCTATAATTTTGGGATAATTGTGTCTTTATCAATCTCGGCTCCGCTATTAACTCTTGAAATGGCACATCATCGGAAATTAAAAACTTGCCAATGGCTGTTACTTTGAGTAATAATAAATAAATAAGAACGACTAAGGAGACTTAACACATATAAAACCCAAATAATCATATGATCACTGCGCATAGTGATGGACATTGCCGAAGGAGGATAAAGATATTGGCCCTGTTTGTGTCAACGGGCTTTGGTACAGGAATATTAACCTTCTAGCGGGCGCGTTCTCGTAAAATTTATGACAGCTACAGTTAATCGGTTTCCCTACTTTTACCAATTACTTGAGAGTATCGAGCTTTGAGTTATTCGAAGGTTATAGACGAGTGTGAACAAAAGTGTTTTTTTATTTATTTGATATTTCGGAAATTTCCATTGAGCGTAGATTTTACGACACGCGCATACTCAAGTAGGTACACTTTTTTTATTTTTTTTTGTTTTATTTCTCATTTATTTGGTCTCCTTTGTATTCTTGCAGTAGACGTATCCCGTTTTAGCACGTAGGCCTCTTACACAAAATTAGCTAGAAAAAATAGCTCAAAATATTTTTGATGCACCAGAGCAATATGAGGAGACTTTCTCTCCCTCGAGTGACAGCGAATTTTCGGAAGAAGAAATCGAGCAACAAATTGAAGAGAGTGCAACTGAATAATATCAGATGAATTTGATGAAGGAGAGGTAGAAGTGCAAGAAGAATTTTTCATTGGAAAAAACAAATCAACTAAATGGCGTAAGACAACATACTCGTACCATATTTCTAGAAAAACTAAGAAGATAAACTTAGTCACAGTATCCGCTCTCCTGACTCAACGAGCTCTTGCCATTGAAAATGAACTGGATGCTTTCTTTCGAATTATCAATATTTCTATAATTGATGACATTTTGAAGTATACAAATATGTATATCAGTAACCTAAGAGTTGAATACCGATATTCTAGAGATCGGGACTATAAGAAAGTTGACATGGCTGAGCTTATGGCTTAGCGTACTTGAGTCTATTATATTTGATCGGTATAAAAAAATTAAACCATGCAAATGTGAACGAGACGGTGACGGTACCAGAATTCAGACAACAAGAGCTGTCATGAGTTACAAGCGATTTCCCTTCATTACCCGTTGCCTGAGATTCGATGACAAAAGTACCAAAATTGAAAGGAGGACAGTTGATAAACTGACAGCGATGCGTGACTTCTTCCAAGCTTTCGTCAACATTCAATTTGAGCGAATATACTCGTACTGCAATCGATAGGATGCTACATCCATTTAGGGGTCGCTGCAGTTTCATTCAATATATATACACAGCAAGCCAGCAAAACGCGGGGTGAAGATTTTTACGTTATGTGATGCCAAAACATTCTACACATCCAATCTGGAAATATACTGCGGAAAACAGTCCGATGGACCATTTGCGGCCTGCAATACACCAAAAGATATTGTAAAGCGTTTAGTCACTCCTATAGAGAATCAAACCGAAATTTGACCATCGATATGAAATAAATAGCGGTTTTGGAACAATGGAAAAAAAAAATCTAAAATCCCAAAAGAATTCTTGCCAGACAAAAGTAGAGCTGTTGAGTAGACTCTTTTTGGTTTTCGGAAGAACAAAATAATATTTTCATATGTACCACGGAAAAATAAATCTGTGATACTAATTTCAACTTGTCATGACGACAGCGATATAGATTCCAACACCAGAAAACCTCAGGTAATACTGGACTATAACGAAACTAAGGGCAGAGTAGATACTGTAGACAAAATGTGTGTCACTTACTCGTCCTCTAGAATAACAAAGAGATGGCTGTGTGTAGTTTTCTACACTCTGATGAATATTGGTGGCATAAATGCTCAAATTTTATACAAATTTACCTGTCCAGCAAAGGCTTCCAAGAATCGAAGAGTCTTTCGGAAAAATTTGGCGTTCAGCTTGATGAAAGAGCATCTTATTTTCAGATCAAGTCTCAGAAATTTACCTCAACATGTCAGTGATTTTCTCAAAGCGAATTACGGTCAATTGCCGATAACAGAAGAAAGAAAAACCGGTGTGTGCCGTTTATGTATATTGGAAAGAAAAACAACTTCAGCATCAATGAAGTGTTGCCGGTGCCAATTGTTTACGTGCAAGAACCATTCTGCGGTTGAGGTGGCTTGCAACAATTGCAAGAATGATGATGCTGACTCTGACCAATAGACTTCTAAAATATTTCAAGCGCCCGCTTGAAGGTTAAGAAAGAAGTAACTGTAGATGAACACTGCCAATTATTATCAGTTTCTGAGTGTAAAATATCTCAGTTGAAAGCAGCAGTGCGGATGTGCCCTTTTGAAGTTGCAGAAGTTTCACAAATTCATTTTCAAAAATTTCAAGAATGCGCTTAACTGATATAGAATTCAGTGATAACCTAATTAACAACAAGAACGTATATAAATAAGACCAACACACAACCTTTTGTATTTCCTGTAATATATTTAAAACATTTACAATGTAGAGTGGGTATTTTAAACATTTAATTAACTAAAAACCATATTAGTCCAGAAATGAAAAACTATTCACATTTAATTTTTACAATCTTAAAAGTCTCTAAGAAAAGCATTCACTCCTTGCACACTTTGTAAGCAACTAAACCGTAATAGTTCGCACTTCAAGCCATCAAAAATATGTTGATCAAATTTGAATTTCACTATCTTCAAATATAAGAGAAAGTATGTTCTCATTTCAAAAATAGATTTCGTGCTAAAAACTCATTCTATTTTAAGTCAGCCATAGAAACCATCACCGAGGACTTTATTTATTTGGGGTTGACAGGATTCTTCAAATGTCGCAGCGACCGAACCGCACTGCAAGCAAATTTAAAATGCGATTACTTTGGAAATGACTTTGTCGGGAAGTTAATTTCGGTTAGAGTAATCTTGATTTA
Source organism: Volucella bombylans (assembly GCA_949129095.1). Classification (NCBI taxonomy): domain Eukaryota; kingdom Metazoa; phylum Arthropoda; class Insecta; order Diptera; family Syrphidae; genus Volucella; species Volucella bombylans. Next base: position 200,685,148 of record OX422141.1, on the reverse strand, counting down.
TTGTTATTTGCTTTCGTCATGAAATGTGATTATTTGTCAAATAAAAAATAGATATTTGATCTCTTCAGGTGGTCTGAAAGACACCACTAGAATGACGGTTACCATGTTCATGCGCCAACCTCAATAAACGGTCAAGGCCGGATTCTCGAACCAATTTATGCAAATATGTCTTAATAACTTCCTTTCAAAACAAATTTAATAATAAAGTTTGCATGTACACATCAACTCATGCCTAAATGATTTACGTAATCAAAAGGAACTCATCAAAACACTCAAACACGTCATTCGTATTTGATTATGTATACAGCAAGGCATGTCGTCCTATCAATATTCTTTATTCCATTCATAGATCATGCTTAACTTATAAATACTCGTACAATACAAATTCATAAACATACTCTTTAATTCGTTTCATTAATTTTCAGACATCGTCAGGCATGGTGGCAACATTCGTTCCGCAGAAATCCTTCTCATCAAAATATGGGGTAGGCTATGGGGTTCTTTTCTAGGATACTCGCATTTGTTTCCTTTCTTTTGCACGTGCACTGTACGAGTAGTTGACTTTGAAACTTTATCCATTTATTTGTACATTCTAGTTGTATAGTGAATTTTTGTGGGCGAACTTTTCTTTCGATAAGTGCTCCTGGTAAAGTTAATAATATCAAAGGTCCTTTCCAGGATGTTTATATAGTTAATCGACATTTCTGTTATATTCATATGAAAGCCTACCAAGCTCAGTTGCTCTTTAACGGAATTTGAAAAAGGATGTGGAAGTTGGTGAATACAGCTGCGGTATATGCTCGTACAATTAATTGATTGAGTAGTGGTAGTTGGTGTTAGATTTAATTTTATTTTGTAGATACAAATTAAATAATTGTTTCCCTATTGGTTGTAGTTGAAAAAATAAGAAATAAAATTAAATAATGAATTCGGAAGAAAACAATAATTTAGAAAATGTCCATAGTAGAAGGACAAGTTTAAATGATTCAAAAAGTGAAGATGATTGTGTTGATGACATTGAAGCCGTTGACTCTAAGGTAGTTTAAGTTAACACAGTGGTAATTGTTCAAGTATTGCATGTGAAATTTCACAAATTCTCCGTTTACGGATTGGAATAATTAGGTTTGAATAATTAATTTTTGATTTGGTTCAAATTCAAGCGCTGAAGGATGTCTATGCATAGTTTGGTAAGCTTTTGAATTTTAACATTTTTCCTGAAACGAAGCCTACATAATTTAGATTTTTTGATGGAATTGAATTTTTATTGATTGGAACTGTCGATCGGATTTGCCTCCGAAGAGTGTAACAAAGCCAGTTCTTCATTTTTTTCTTTTCTTTTTCTGAAAGGAAGTGTATTATATTTGGTACAACTTCACTCTTTTGATTCTAGTCTTATGAACATACCGTCTGATGTAATGACAACGGAAATTCTATTACTTCGAAAATACGAAATCGACTTCTGCTTTTGTTCAGGGCTGGCTTCTTAACCACACTCTTCTTTAAATAATCGTTCTTATGTTTTCCAAGGAGAAAAACGTAATCCTGGAGGCAATGAACTATATTGTGAAGTACCTCCGTGTTTTATACTTAGATGAAGTATAAAATATAATTTTGGATTTAAAATGAAACGCAAGAGATAAAGACGTTACAATTTTATTCTTCCAATTCAAATGACTGGCGATTAGTGTCGAGGAAACTTGTCTCATGAGATGAAGAAACCTCGGTGTCTAACAGCTGTTATGCTTTTCTTTTATATACATGTGTCAATGAACTCTTAAATATTCATATAATATGTAATGACACTTATGTGTTTGTACATTATGTTTATACCAATTAAAATTTATAATGCCCCATATATAAATTATGAAGTTAGAGCTGTGACTATTAACCTTATGGAGCTATAGGTGTATGCTATAGGTGCTATAGGTGTTTGAAAACAAGCGTAAGCTAGTTAATACGCAGCTAAGGATCTTTATGGAACAAGACAAGCTTGTTAATGAATCCGCTGCAGTGAAGTCAGACGAGGGAAAACAAAACATTTAACATCAAGAGAAAATGAGTTATTGGTTCGCGAGAAAATTGTGAGGTGCACTTGATAGGACTTTGGGAGGCAGGAGTAAAGTCAATTAAACACCACTTGAAAAGAACCATTGGCTCCTCTAGATTAACGTTCGAAGAATATGCCACACTCCTCATGCAAATCGAAGCATGCCTTAATTCAAGGCCATTGTGTCCCATGACCACAGATCCCAATGACTTGACGGTCCTCACCCCTGGACACTTTCTCATTGGAGTTCCACTAAATACACTTCCTGATAGAAATTTGGACGAAAGAAATGTCAAAAATCTCGACAAATAGAAATACCTTCAACGGCTAACACAAAACTTTTGGAAACAATGGAACGGAACGTATCTGCATCAACTCCAGCAGCGACCAAAATGGTTTCAACAACATCCAAACATAAAGGTCGGAGACCTTGTTTTAGTCAAGGAGGATAACCTTCCTCCATCGTCTTGGGTTCTCGCTCGAGTTCAAGAACTACACACCGGTTCGGATGGTCTTGCGCGCGTGGTGACCATTAAGACGGGCACGTCGATCCTTAAACGCCCGATCGTAAAATTATCCCCCTTACCAATCTCAAATCCGTAATACGAATAACCTTGATGTATATCTATAAAATGAACTAGACATTAACACATCATACAACAAATGAAGTTAAACCTCGAAAAATCAAAAAAAAAGAAAACAAAAAAACAAACAACAAATGTTTAGATTTAATTACAACAAAAAAGGAAGAAAATAATATTAGAAAACAAAGAAAACAAAATCAACTTTTTACCACGAATTATATTAAAAACAAAAACAATACAATTAACTAGAGCGAGAGAGAGAAATTTACATATATTATGCATAAGAAATAATTACTTATTAAGGAGAATCAAATTTAATAATACAATAAAAGAAAAGGAAAACAAGTAACAGAACGAAACAAGTGAAAAAGCTCAAGAGAAAAGGAATTTTAATCGAAATATAATAAATTAAAAACCAAAATTAAGTACACTATATATAAATATGTAAATTCGAAACAAGAAAACAAATTAAATAGAACATGTATTTTTTTTTTTTTTTTCATAAAAATGGAGAAAGCCATTCACACAAAAATATTTTCCTCTTCCTCCATAAATAGAAATTTAAAACAAACTGAGTTGGGTTGGATCCTGACGGGAAGCACTAACACGCAGTTGCAGTGTAAAAATCTCACGGTACAGAGTCAATATAACTCCTTAGATGCGCAACTACGACAGTTTTGGGAGATAGAAGAAGACTTCGGTGTGAGAAAGTTAACAGCAGAGGACGAGAGGTGTCAACAAGATTTCAAACAGACTGTTAGAAGACGAAGTGATGGTAGGTACGAGGTTCGGCTTCCTTTCAAAAAAAATATTCGCCCAATACTAGGAAAAAAGGAGCTGCCATGGCAAGACTATACTAAATTGAAAAACGGCTAGCTACCGAGCCAAAATTGCAAGAAGCTTATAAAAACTGCTTGAAAGAATATGTTACACTAGGACATATGAAGGCAGTGCCACCTGGAATGGAGCGAATAAATAGCGATAACTATTTTCTACCGCACCATGCGGTATTGAAAGAGTCTAGCTCCACTACAAAGCTGCGAGTAGTTTTTGATGCTTCATGTAAGACGTCCAATGGAAAGTCATTAAACGATTATTTAATGGTGGGACCACGGTTACAGCCGGACATCGTAGACCTCATAGCCAAATGGAGGAAATTTAAGGTGGCATTTACGGCGGACATTGCCATGATGTACCGTCAAATATGGATAGCGGAAGAAGATACGAAATATCAGTTGATTTTGTGGAGAACCAGGAAAGAAGATCCTATCAAAACATATGCGCTCAAAAGAGTCACATTTGGCATTCAATGGCATCCAGCAAGAGATATATTTAAGTTTAAAATAATATTACCTGAGGTTGATAAATATACGAAACGATCCGTGCTCGCAGATATCGCTCGACTGTTCGATCCTGTAGGATGGCTGGCTCCGAGTATCGTCAAAGCGAAACTAATATTACAAGAACTTTGGCGCATAGAATGTTCTTGGGACACACCGATTCCTTACAAGTTCGAAAAACCTTGGGTGGAATTACGAGCTGGGCTAAAACAATTGCATCACTTAGAAATCCCACGTTGGATTGGATATACAGACGAAGCGGATGTGCAATTGCATGGTTTTAGTGACGCCTTCGAGAAAGCGTATGCAGCTGTAATTTATGCACGCGTTTTGTGCCATGGACAGGAATGCATAAACCTCTTGGCATCGAAAACTAGAGTTGCCCCAGTCAAAAACATATCTTTACCACGCCTAGAACTTAGCGCGGCTCTGCTCTTAGCCAGGCTATTAAACAGAATTGTAAAGACCATGCAATTTAATAATCCAGAAATATTTGCATGGTCCGATTTCATGATCACCCTATCATGGATAAAGGGAGACCCAGCGATACGCACGACGTTTATCGCAAATAGAGTTGCAGAAATTCAATCAATCACGAACCCAAACTGCTGGCGACATGTAGGCACCAAGGAAAACCCAGCAGACATGGGATCACGGGGTCTATCGCCAGAAGAATTGATAAATAACAAGATGTGGTGGCACGGATCCTCATTTCTAAGAAACTTTTGTGTAAACGGGGTACCAGGTACGAGTGTCATAATCGAGACGGATAAAGAAACTAAAAGAGTAAATAAAAAAGATAATAACTCCGATTTGGTTACCAAGGTAATAAAAAACATGCATACAAATTTTGCGAATGCAGGTTCACAGTGTGTTGACATCAACAACACATTTTTTCAAAAATTCTCGACACTTAAACGTTTGATCCGAATTGTGGCAATATGGCGCAGATACTTCTTCAATCTTAGATCGGGGGAAAGAAGATCTTTAGATAAGAAACCTCTAACAGCTGAAGAACTGCTCTCATCTAAGCAACAACTCATCAAGGTCGTCCAAAATGAACTATTTAGAGCAGACATCCAGGCACTGGAAGAGAAAAAACCTATTCTCAAGAGAAGCACGATTCTCAACTTAAATCCCTTTCTCGACTCGGAGGGCTTATTAAGGGTAGGTGGTCGTTTAGCAAACGCATCGCTTACATTCAATCAGCGACATCCTATGATCCTCAGTGGGTCACATCACTTCACAAAACTAATTGTTAGCGATGTGCATCAAAGCACTCTTCACGGCGGTCAACAAATGATGATGGCGGAAATCAGAAACTGTTTCTGGATAACAAATTTGAAAAAAGTGGTGAAGTCTACGATCCACAAATGCATTCCTTGTCATCGCTACAACACGAAAACTCAACATCAAGGGTGAACTTCAATGCGCATTTTAGCCAAATGCGAACTACGGCATTGTTGGCTACCGCGCTGGTGAAGGTTTTTGCACCTGATGGTACCATCAACGTGCTCAGAGCATTAATCGATCCGGGCTCTGAGGCCACATTTATAACCGAAAATGCCGTTCAACTCATAAACCTTAGAAGGGAAAAGATATCAACGAAAGTCACTGGTTTAGGATTAACGTCCACAGGTACGAGTACTTCAAACTAATCGCCAGTCATTTGAATCGGAAGAATAAAATTGTAACGTCTTTATCTCTTGCGTTTAATTTTAAATCCAAAATTATATTTTATACTTCATCTAAGTATAAAACTGAAGCGACCTTCTAGTCGGTCTCATATTTTCCAATCTAGTTCAAGAATGCAAGACTTCTCTGAACAAAATTCCAGAATACAATGTTATCACGGGAATTCAGATCGCCAATGAACTTAGAGGAAGACTTCTCAGAACCTGAACTTACACGTACATCATCTCAACAGTTAGGACTTGCATTGGAAGTTGGGCTTTTTATGAGCGCAACCGTTGGATGAAGTGAGTCTCCATGTTGTATACAGACCAAGCGAATGCTTCTCGATGGATAAGCGACACTACCATACCCGACGCTTGCTATGGGAGTGATCATGGCATTGCGAATCACTTTCTCTATAAATGTCTAGCTAGGCTTGTTGAATCAGATTGATGGCATTAAGCGCCCATGTAGTCGACAATAGGAATGTTGACACTTGTCACGGAAATAAATACAAATTTAGGAACTTTCATCAATAGGAATACACTCTTTAAAATAGATTACTTCTTTATCTGAGTGCTTTGTTCAAAAGAAAGATATATAGTATATTTAACACCTACAGTGCGTTTCATAATTAATTATAAGGTCAAGACAGAAACTTTTGTTTTTTATCAACAAAAATTTTTTCTTGTCAAAATAAGGTTAAGAGTTATTGGAACACAACTTTTAAAGAGCAAATACACCAATTTTAAAATTTCATAAAAGATTCTAAGGCGAGCACAAACGAAAAAATCAATAATATATCAATTAAAGCGTTTCATAAATATAAGGTCAGTCAATAAAATAAATAAACCAAGAAGTTTTTTAAATGTTTTAATAATTTATTTGTTTCCCTTTTTTTAATATTAATTCAAACAAGCGATTTTGCATTGATGCCGATAGTTTTTTTAATGTTTGGTCACTAACATTCCCCCAAGCATTTAAGATACCCATTTTTAGAGCGCTGACTGTCTCAAACTGACGATTATGCTTATAAACATCGCGAACCAGAATGCCCCAAAGATTTTCCATAGGATTGAGGTCAGGGAGCGTGGTCCGAAAACCACGCTTTAGTGCTGCGACTAGAATGGATTGTAGCGTTATCTTACTGATAAACAAAGTTTTCATATACATGGCTCTCTAAAAACGGAATTAAATTTTCTGAAAGAACTCCCTGATATTCATCGCTGTTCATCCGCATAGAAGGGATGGCTAGCGACAATCTTCCGTTTGCCGTAAAAGGTCCCCACACAATTAAGGAACCCCCACCGAAATTTCTCTTTGAAAAAAATGTTGGCTCTTTTCTCAAATCCCGCCAATATCCACTAAATCCATTTGGTCCATCCAAATTAAACTTTTTTTCGTCGGGAAAAATTATTTTGGTTAAAAAAAAATTAGGATTTATTATATATATCTTACCTTCGCCCAATCTGTACCCATGTTTTGGCGTGCGAACGCGATTCTGTTTTCAACATGTTTTGCTGTTAATCGAGGAGCAGCTCTCATTTTTTCTCGAACAATGTGTGGAATAGATTGTATTTCCCTCCAAACCGTTGACTTTGAGACATTAAGGTCTAAACTTCGCCTTACGTCGTTGCAGCTCATCATTGAATTAGATTTTATTTTGCTTATTTCGCGAATATTTCTTCTTGTTAATTTATTTGGGCGTCCTGAGGATTTCTTAACACCATGATCTGTCCAATTTTCTCGTAATTTCTCTCAAACTGCAGTTTTCCTCCATGTGTGCGTCAATTTTTCCTCTTTCGAAGAGTGTCAGGGCCTGTCCTCGAGCCATTGTTCTAAATTTTACAACGTTAAACTGAAATAATGCTAAAAGCTGGAAAAAAAGTACTTACCTTTTTTTATTTTATTAACTGACCTTATAATTATGAAACGCTTAAGAACACAAAAATTATAATCTTCACCACTTTCCTATGCAGAGCTTTGACACACAAAGGAAATAAAATGCAAGCGTAATTTGCATCTCAGCACCAATAACAAGATAAGAGGTACCGTTATAAAAACAAAAAATGTTGTAGGAGAAAGAAATTTGGCATTTTTTACATTGACCTTATATTTTTGAAACGCACTGTATATATCTACGAAATTAGTTGACTAGCGCACTCCCAAATTTATACAAGAAATATTTATTCCGAAAATTATTTGAAATCTTCATACAGCCATAGATGGGTAAATAGCACAAACTCAAATGAAAATTCCATGTGCACATTTCTTATCATATAATTGAAATGAATCCTACTTTTGCTGTTGATACTGTTTACCCCTATCGTACTGTATATTTCTGGTGAACAAATGTACCGTTATCATTTCGATGCTTTGACAAGTGTTGATTTCAATAAGTGAAGTGATTCTTGTGGTTGCACGTACAAATAGCACAAATTGCGATATTTACAATTTCTCGGCGAATTATTTTAGTATTTTATTTGTTTTTGTGAAATTTCATTTATAATTACTTTGTGGGTTATCTAAGTGGAATAATGGGAAAAGGTGTACATTGCACTCGAGAGAAAAGAAAAATTATATACGACATGTACAAAGATGGCAAAAAGCCAGCTGAAATAGCAAAAATAATAAAGAGTTCCAGGAAAATGGTCTATAATGCGATTAAGCTGGTAAATGAAGGTGAAATTTATTTAAATGAAAACAAAAAACGGGAACTGAAACCAAGAAAAACTACTATTTTCATCGATAAGGAAATTATCCGAAAATGCAAGAAGAACCCGTTCAAGTTATCTCGACAAATTGGAAATGAAATTAACGAAGAATTTGATGTTAATGTATCCAGCCGATTAATCGGAAGGAGATTAATGCACGGTTTCACAGTGGAACCTGAACTTGAGTTTAAATAGAGTTTAAATAGATCATCTCGTCGAGTTGAAAAAAAATTGGCAGCATTGTACGTTATTGCTCCGTCATGTCAAGTAATATAAATAAAACGTAGCAAATATTTTGTGTTGTTGACAATCGGGGGAAGTGTTTTCACATTCGACTGTGTATAAACTGGCAGCTGTCAAATTGAAATTGAACTGAGGTTTAAACAGACGAAAAGACAAAGGAGCCGATGCAAGTGGATGTGCTTTATCGTGTGTGCAATTAGGAGAAAATAAAAAATTAAATAAAGTGATTGTGAGACAAGCTACCAGGTCTACGGACCGAAATAACAAAAAACTACATCAATGAAGTGTACAAAGACTAAAAGTGTGACAAGTATTTCAACACAGAATAAACGTGTTAAAAGTGCCCACGGCACCCCCGCCATAATGAAAGGGAGGGGTAAAAAATCACTGGAACAACAACATGAGGCACAACATGCAAAGGCTAATGAAAATTTAACGGTATACTCAGTGAACCTAACCAAAGTGACGCCACATTCTGGCGGTAAACCGCCATCGAAGATCGCCACTGAAACCGCTGTCGAATTAATCGACGCATGTAATGGAAATGCGTTCCCAACACTGCAAAGCAAGTCATATAATATTCCGCCAAGTCCATCGCAAGTGGAAGCAGCGAAGCAACTACTCAAAATTGGCCAAACTTCATATCAAGCTGAAGATGCAATGGAGGCAGAAAGCTATAATGTGGGAGTCAACCAACACCAACGGGAAAAGAAGACAGACAGAAGTAACCAACTTAAGGAACCTACAGCCGAAATCAACAGCAGTAACCGTTTCTCAATCTTGGGGGATTTTTGTATTCTTGGTACAGAAGAAATGTCAGCAAAAAGTAAGTCCGTTCCTACTCCTTCCTTAGAAAAACCAAATAGTCTAATTAACAATAAAGTCAATGTAAATTTGAAACCCAAAACCAGATTTTGTCCCCCTATTATCCTATTTAAGGCAAATATGCGCCAGATAGTAGACGACCTAAAAAAGAAAGTTCCAGATTTAGAAATTAAAGTTATAAATGTAACTAGATTTAAGAGTAAACTATTTATTAATAACAACAAAGTGCACTCCGAGTTAATGGAGCATCTCCGTAACTCTAAAAACGTCCAAGCTCATTCATATACTCTTCCTGAAGAGAAAACCTCCAATCCCATACTGCGCGGATTGACCACTGCTTACCAACCGTCTGAAATTGAGGATGAGCTTAACCAGCTTGTACCAAACACAATAGCAGGCGTGAGCATATTCGAAACCTTGAAATCTAAAAGGCAGGAGATAAATTATAACCTTTTCCTTGTTCGATTGCTACCAGGTAGAGATGTACGCGAAATTATTAAATTAAGATATATGGTTAACACTAGAGTCAAATGGGAGAGGCCCATTGGGAACAAGGGTCCTTTGCAATGCAGAAAGTGCCAGGCTTATGGTTACATCGCTAAAAACTGCGCAAGAGGTTATAAATGTGTTAAGTGTGAAGGAAATCACGGTCCTGGTGAGTGTGCTCTCAAAAAAGCAGAGAACTCGGCAGCATACTGCGTTAATTGCCAGTCTTTCGGTCACCCTGCCAACTTCAGGGGATGCACCTCCTACAAAAAATACATAGAAAAACGTAGGTCTATGGTTAAAGTTGCGCTCGATAAAAAGAGCAGAAATGAACAGGGGCTAAAAGATATCACCAATAACCTCAGCAGCATAAAGCCAGGAATATCCTTTGCTGACCATTTCAGATCCAGCCCCCCTCACTCAGAAGCAAACTACCTTGAAACCTTCCTTGGACTCTCCAAGGAGCTCTTTAATGTAGATGTTGCCAAGCTCTTAGCCCGAACAGAGAGTTTCGTAAAAAAGAGACACAATTTTCAAAATAAAGCTGACTTAAGTCTTAACTACCTGCAACTTCTAAGTGAAGTTTAGCGTAATGGCCATAAAAATTTTAAATTTCAACGTTGCGTCCCTTATCGAAAACTCTAGGAGAATCGAGCTCGAGAAAATCCTCCTAAGAAACAAAATATCTATAGCGTTTATATAGGAAACACACCTTAAATCTAAGCATAATATTCAACTGAGTTCATTCATCATCAAAAGATGCGATAGACAACCGGGGGTTGCGGTCATAATACGCGATAATATATCATTCCAAATTGTTGATCCTGGGATAAGAAATTTTCCTACGTTTTTCATTTCAATTGACCTTAACGTGGGTGGTATACTTAAAAAAATTGCCTTTGGATCCGTGTACATACCAACTAACATGGCATCTTCCCAAATAATCCCTGAACTAGACAAGCTTAACATCCTTGCTGATCGATGTGATGGAGTGATAGTAGGGGGAGACCTCAATGCCAAAAATCCAATATGGGGGGATAACATTATGAATCATAACGGAGGAAGTCTTAGAAGGTGGATCGTCAGCCCAAATACAAGCTTCAGAAATTTAACAGCTGCTAACCCGTCCTTTCCAAGAAGTTCTGCTTTTCGGGATCAGTTCCTGAACTCTAACCATCTGATAGACTCAATCAATCCTAACTTTAGCATATATACAATCCCGACGTTCTCTGGCCATTATCCCTGTTTACGAGCCAAGGGGTTTTACATCATATAAAAACACTAACTGGGATAGGATCTAGATAATAACTTGGCTCAACACAAACTCTTCGTAATCTCAAACTTGTCTGATACCGAGATTGATGACTACATCAGAAAGTTTAATGGAGCCATAACCCAGGCCATCCAAAACAATACAAAAACGATTTTTCCATCCTACAGAAAGTATGCATCACTTCCGGACCATATCTTCACGCTATACAATCAGAAACACATTTGGCAAAAAAGATTGAAAAGAATATTCCACAATAGTTATAATAAGACTACACCCGAATACATTGAGCTATCAGGCAGAATATTATTACTAAGCAAAATCATTAAAGAAAAGGTAGCAAAGTGGCTAAATGAACAGCTCAAGAAGAGACGCTCTAATATAACACCTGGTCCTCACGCATATAAGGATTTAAACAGGCTCATAGGAAAATCGACAAAAACGAAAATAGGGAACATAGAAATTGACGGCATCACAGTAATAGATTCTCCCAGTAAAGCTCGAGCATTCGGTGAATATTTCAAAAACATTTACGCAAAACCCAGTAACTTAGATCCTCAGTTTGAAAGGGAAATCGAAAAACGTGTTGAGCGAATCAAAGCCCAATTTCTACCTAAAATCTACAATTTCGATATCGAAAACCCCGCTATCACTCCCATCACTAGACATACATATGTTTACGGCCGTTTTCGAAAACGTCATTTGATCGTCATTTTGATCGTCATTTGCAATACTTAAGGGTTGCGAACATCTAACTGCAAACGTCGTTTGGTATCGTTGATCTGTGTCATCTACATGATTTTTTTTCTTGCAAGAGCATTTGACGTTTTCGAACAGAGCAAAATGGAACCTTTAACAAAAATTAGGCGATTTTATGTATTTACTGTTCAGGAGACTGAGATTCCCCTGAATATTCGGATTCACTAATTTTTATAATGCGCAGCACAGATTTGTGGCTGCTTTTTTGCAGCGCAGATGACGTTTATGAACTCCTGCCCTCCAAAAACTGCATTATCGAACATGCTGCAAAGGCAGTTTGATTTATAATGACGTTTTCGAACAAATGACTTTCGCAGCTTGCGTTTAAGAACATTTTGCAAAAGCAATTTGATGCAGATGACGTTTTCGAAAATGGCCTACATCAATATCGGAAATTTCCGGCATAATCCAAAACATCAACAGCAATAAATCAGCAGGCTCTGATGGAATCTCTAACTTCGCTCTTAAAAAAATATCAAATATAGCCATTGAATATTTGACAATAATTGTAAACAATTGCTTGAACATTGGGTACTTTCCACGTGATTGGAAAACTGCCACGTTAATCCCTATAAAAAAAAAGCACACTTACTGAATTTGTCTAACTTTCGCCCCATTTCATTACTCTCTAATGTGGGCAAAATCCTAGAAAGGGTCATTAGCAACAAAATGGATCAATATATCTATAATTCGTATCAGCATATTCCAGATCATCAATTTGGCTTCCGCAAGGGTCTCTCAACAACACATGCCTTACTTAAGGTACATAACGACGTCACAGCTAACCTCAGAAATAAAAAATGCACAGTCACCTGTAGTCTTGATGTTGAAAAAGCCTTTGACAAGGTTTGGAGGATTGCCCTGCTTTATAAGCTGAGTGAAATTGGATATCCCACTGAATTACCTATGATATTACTCAACTATCTTGAAGATAGATTCGCTACAGTCCAAATACAAGAATGCAAATCTGAGCTATTTCAAATTTTCAGTGGCGTGCAGCAAGGAGCAGTCCTTACCCCCAGACTATTTAATGACTATATGTTCGATTTTCCCCACACACCCGTAAGGCATGGTATATCAAACTCAACTGCGCTGCTTTTTGCTGATGACACCCTTGTGTACGCACATGCAGACTTCCCTCATGATGCATTAAGACAGCTTAAAACACATATTGAGCAAATTCTTAAATTTTACTCCAAGTGGGGTATTAAGATAAACATTCCGAAATCTGAGGGAATATGCATAAGGAATGCGTATGGCAGAGGCAAGGAAGATGCTGTGAGAGACAGCAAATTTCTATCGTTAAAAATTAATGGCTTGGAAATACCATTTAAGAGAAAATTGACTTATCTAGGAGTGAATTTCACAAACCTATTCAAATTTAATAGCCATGCTAGAACAGTGAAGGAGAAAGCAATTAAAGTTTCGAATATGCTTACGCCATATTTGAGACACAGTTCATTGCAAAACAAAACAAAGTTACTTTTTTACAAAACCTTGATCAGACCGATACTAAATACTTGCGGGAAACCTGATAAACATTCTGAATTCACAACTGTAATACTAGCTTTCTACCTGAATTTTTTATGACTCCATTAAAACTTATTACTAACTACTACCTACTTGCGTTTGAATAGTCGCTACTTTATTGTGCTGATGTCGATGAATTTTGCAACATTTACTTAATTAAGGTGATGCTACAATTACAATTGCTTGCACCACCTGAGTCGCTGTCTGCCTCTACTGCGCTGTCCCTCGGGGGCGGATTCGAAGATATTTCGGACCGGAGCATTGGCGTCCATCCGCTCTGCAGGACTCAGCAACCATCTACTGAGGTCGCCGTACAGCCCGTACAGTTCGTCGTTGTATCTCGTCTATCCAGACGGGACCGAAAATTACCAGAAAAATTTGACTCTCAAAGCAGGCAAGAGCACCTTTATCCATTGTTGATGAAGTCCATTTCCCTGCGCCATCGCACAGGACAGGAGAGGGATTTGCTAGTCAATTGCTCTCTTAGCCCAAAAAAGCAGCGATTAGTAAGCGTTATTCGTCGTTTGATCCTCAGTGCTGGTGTTGTTGTCTGAAATAGGTAGGCAAAGTCTGTAACTATCTCAAAGTTACATCTGTCGGTAGTGACGTTCTGTCCGAGACTTCTGTGTTCTTCGCCGCTTCCGTCTTCGCTGACAACACGCTGCTTTCTTCCGATTATAAAAATATCATCGGTATATTCGAGTAATTGGCCCGTGAGTTTCGCACTATTCTTTCAAGAATCATGTCAAAGAAATCGCATGGCAGCTCATCGATATCGCGCATCTAAATCCTTTTTTGACATCAAAGGTCTCGGTGATTTCTTCACCGACCTTGATGGAGCAGCCTGCATTCTCCATCGTCATCCTATACAAACGGACGTGGCTCTGTATAGCTTGTCTCTATAGACAGCTTTGTAGGACTTAAGCTTAGATATGGCTGTCTTCACTTCATGCAGGTCGGGTGGATGGGATTATTGGTCTTCATCCTCCAGATTGAAAGGTTCATTCTATTTTGTTCGTTATCGCCGTTATACAATCTACAGAAATGTAGATCCTCAGCATCGATTGCGAATCTACTACTATGTTCTTTTGTTCGTCTCTACAGGCTTCGGTTCGGGGACACAAGTACGTACAAGTACTTACGAATCTAATTCCTGGAGTAGCATCTCTCAATTCCCTCGATCTCATTCTTTTTCTTTTTCTTCCTGGGAAGCCGGTGTTGGTATTTCTTCTTCTGCTCGTAGAGCTCGTGAAAAGCTCTTGTCCTTCTGTGCAGTGCTGCTTTGTCTGCCTCTTGCTTAGCTGCATGTGCTTGCCGCCACTCGTCATCAAACCAGGGATTTCCTTGTGAGTGAAACCCAACTCATCATAGGCGGCATATCTGATAGGTACTCAGCATACTTGATGCATGTGTTGTAGGATCTCTTAAGGGGACTCTCGATCGGAAAAGCATTTGGCACGCTCTTGCGATTGTAGCCGTCTGACGTCAAACTTCCTCACAGTTCGGAATATACACAACCACACCTTAGATTCAGCTAGGTAATGGCCCTTCAGAAAGTTCGGAAATCTATTATACTGGAGGAGTGCCTTGCGTCCATCAGAATGTCAATCTAGTTTATGGTTGATTGATCAGGAGTTCGCCAAGTCCCCTTACGAATATCGAGATGCGAGAACCCCGTGCTAACTACGGCAAGCAAAGTCGATTAGCCTAAATCCGTGTGTTGCCATCTTTCTCCGCATATAAAGTTAATATTGGCAAATTTATCCTTAATACGTATTATTACGAGGCGCTCGTTATTATGCAGAAACCCAAGACGTTGAAAGTGTTTCAACCCAAGACGTTCAAGTTGGGGGTGGCCGTGGTGTAGTGGTAGTAGCAAACGCTTCTCACTCGGAGGGTCCAGGTTCGAATCCTGCCCATGGCAAAAATCAGTTTTCATTGTATAATTGGAACTCAGACAAAAAAAATTCTACGTGTGAAGGCATAACACTGACACGTAGATTTGGCTGTTATAAGAGTTTCAAGCAATGAAAAAAAATACTGGGAATTATATCTCGAATCACTCTGAGTGAAGAAAAAACTCTCCGTCCTATTCGGACTCCCACCCCTGGAGAGCAAACATAGAAACCAAACACACCTGAGTTTCAAACCACTACAAGAACAATTTTCCTTTCTCCTCCTTCTATCTTTCCGCCCGCGCCCTGGCAACAGTAAAAGGGTATCAACCCCTTAGGCGCGCGTAAATTATAAATAAAAAAATAAAAAGCCAGTCTGATATTGAACAACATTAAAGGTAACTGGGAAGCCGGCTTCATTTTCTCAGAAATATGATCTGAGATCCTCTCGAATAATACAGTACACTTAAGTGGATGTAATAGTCGCTAATGAACTATCTATTGTCCTACAGTTTGATTGGAAATCGTTTGTTATCAAATTGCGGATAAAATAGAAATTTTGCTCAGCTTTCTGAAACGACGAAATGGCTGAGAAGGGGTTGTCAAATATGTTCTATAAGTAGTTGAATCAATATCCTATCTGGCAAGGCCCAGGCACAGCTAGACAATAGATGTCCATAAAAACAAACTCAGATGGCTGCTCTCCATTTGCATTTCTACGCTGAAGGTAAGAGTACTTTTCGTCATGTAGGCAGAGAGAGTAGTTTCAATTTAGCAACAAAATTCAAGTCATACTTTTTAGTTGTGAAACTTGTTGGTCTAAGCATGCAAATATGAATCTGGAAGGAAAATCCAAGGTAAGTCTCCATCAATCGTAATGCTCATGTGGATACAACTGCATGACTGTAAATACACACGCTTCATAGAAATCGAATTTAATCGAAAGTTTTCACATTCATCAGCACGTGAAACCCCGCATCCTTGTAAATTATTTCCCCATCCTTATTTTACTCTGTGCACCTAAAGCACCCCACTTTTCAAGTACATAAAAGGAATCTTTTAAATAATAATAAATGGTATTTTACATCAGCTTGGTAAACAACAATCGCAATCTAAACTAAAAGTCGGTGATGATGGTGCCGGAGGCGGACAGGAGGACTTTGACGCCTGGGTGAAGTCACGACAACTCCTTAAACCCGATGATCAACTTGACCTGACAGAAGCCGAGCTCAGCGAAGAAATTAGTAAAGTTCTAACCCCAACAAATACCAATGCCATTGACAATTTAGTTGTTTATAGCTTCAAGGACGGAGCATATGTTTTGGTAAATTTGCCCTCACTTCCAAACAGTTTTGATAGATTCAAAAACGAAGGGCCAACTTTTCATACACTTCTAGCTACCGCTCGAGGGTAACGTTGTGACTATATTTAGTTTTGAAGGGACATGCTTGCATATAGAATCGGAGGAGGCTAGAAGACAAATTGAAGAGTTTGGCGATTCGGGTATGTCATCATAAATTTCTGTCGGCAGCCATTTCTATTTCCTTTTCAATTTAATTGATTGCATGATTGCATGTCTCTTTACTCTCCTCCTTTTGTGCATGATATATTTGTTTATATTCTTTGTCGAACAAAACAACATTTCAACAATCAAGGTTTCGCACTCCCACCTCCAAAGTTACCAAAGGCCCTGGCTGCTGCAGAAGAAGTAGCTCCCGTCGAACGATCGCCCGGTTCAGTAGGGGAAGAAGAAGGTGAAGGTGATGAAGAAACTGGTGCTGATGCAACTGAAGATGAAGGAGTTGAAGCTGAAGCTGAAGAAATGGCCGAGGGTGAGGCTGAAGCAGAAGGCGAAGATGTTGGAGAAGTTGAAGTAGATGCAAGTGAAAAAGGTATTATTTTTCTTTTTTTTTCTTAATTTGCATGTTTTTTGTTTTATTCTCATTCTGGCTTTGGAAATTATTTCCAAATTTGTAATAGTATAGAGGATTTAAGAAAAGATAACAATAATCATAATGTTCTTGTAGAAATTCGGGAGGTTCCAACAGGCTTAAAGAAGCGAAAACTGATCAACCAGTTTAACTTTTGTGAACGTGCAGCGCTGACCTATACCAATCCTACAAGGGTAATAAACAATCCAATTTCAAATAAGCTTTATTGGTACTTCTTTCCTTACTTCCTTTAGTGTGTTGAAACTCAAACGATTCCACCACCTCGGTCGACGTATGGAGCTAATGTCCTTCAATGGACCATTTACGATAGCTATGCTGAAGATTTTGCTCAACAGCAGAAAGAAAAAGAAAAGGATAAAAAGGTAAATTTAAAGAAGCCCTGTATTCACATCATTTTGACTCCATGAAACGTATGCCAATACTAAATTTAATTTTGAATAAATTTCATTTTATCGCCTGTCACAAATGACAGCACATAGTTCGAAAAGTCAGACGTTTTTTTGATACGCGTCAATCCTCTTATAACTTAGAAATTATTAAATTGGAAACATGAGCTAATGCGACAAGTAAACGGTGTGAAGAATCGAAGTCATGCCCATCACGCAAGAACAGCTAAAAATATTGGTTTTGTAGCTTGAAAAGTAGTCAAAAACGCAGGTTGATCAATTCCTCGTCGATCCAGCAATTGGACATATCACAAGCAATACTCCAACGAATTTTGCACTAAGACTTAGGTCGTAAAGCCTATAAGTTTAAACTTAATCAAGAAATTTAGAAGAATTACGACCATCAGCAGCGTCGTAACTCCATCAATTGGAACAATCATTTTGAGTGATGGGGCATCATTTCATCTTCAACGTTTCCTTAGTTCCTTCTTACTGCCACATTTGGGGCTTAAAAAATCCAATAATAATGTCGAGAAACCTGTCTTCACAACGAGTTACTTCTTGGTGTGGCTTGTGGACAGGTGGCAGCATTGACCCTTATTTCTTTAAAAATGAAGCGAGTGTGACAATTACAGCGAAGGTATGATATTGCGCTCTCGAACCATGATCAATGAATTTTTTATGGCTGAAAGTTAAAGGCATGGATTAAGTGGTGAAATCATTGGTCTTTTGCGAAACGTTTCCTTGTCAAGTCATTTCTCGAAATGGTAATCAAAATAGCAATACTATAAGTGTCACTTGAATCATTCGTTCTCAATGGTTTATTTCTATGAAGTTATTCTGATACTCGATATGAGTTTTGAACCATCTTTTCATTGTAAGGGTGATTTTAAAGTTGTTACCGATAGTGAAGATATTGACAGCATTTTTGTCATGTATAGCTACCTGCTTTTTTGCTGCTGTTGTTGGAACTGATGTCATTGAAGTGAATAAACGAAGGCGTTGAAACTCTTTGTCGTGAGCAAGTTGATTTTTTGCCCGCTGCAATTCAATGGCCGAACGCTCCCGATCTAGCTCAGCCCGTTCACATTCAATTGCAGCTCGTTTGAGATCTAAGGCAGCTCGTTCGCGTTCAAACTTGTACCGCTCTCTCTCGTTCTCTGAAATCTTCATTTCAATTCTATATTTGTTCGCGGAATGTTGCTGGTTTTTTTCTGCCAATTCTTGAGTTTTACATGGGGCTGCGACTTCCTCCGATTCCCATTTACGCCGGCGTCTGTGAAATAAGGCGTTTAAAGGCTTCCGCAATTTGGCAGGATTTACTCTCTCCCAAGTACGGTCAACAACTGTACCTTCGTTAGACAACATTGATTCTGTGTTGTGATGTTTTGTGCTTTTGAATTCGACCGTTGTCAGTGCCTCCCTACTAGAAAACGGGTGCTCACTTACATTTGCCAGCACATTATCATGCGCCTCGTCGGCAAATGTGGCATTCACGTCTTCATCGTCTAAACAGAATGCCCTATCCCCATCTCTTCGACAGAAATTACTTGCATCTAGTCAGAAGATGAAGCTATTTCCCGGCTAGCATATTGCAGTGCTGATTGGTTGGCTGTTAAATGGTCGCTATCAAAAAAGAGTCAAAAGCACCGCCAATTGCTTCATTTGTTCGCTCAGTGAAGATTGCTCCTTTTATGGGCGGACCACCACCGGTCTTTTTGGCGTCTCTTAAAAAGTAAAACGCACGATCCTTCAATGTCTGCTTAATTTTTGAATACTTTTCGCGCAGAGACTTCAAAGCTCTTTCCTACGGACAGAAAAAATAGAATTAAAAAAAGTACAAATTCAAAGCAACTACCTGGCCAGGCGGCGCAACATTGAATGCGGTTGCAATTTTCTCCCACGCATTGTCTTTGTCGCGATTCGCCGCACCGTTCGTTTTCTTATTCTCAATTATGGAACTGTACTCTAAAACATTTCTTACGAACCAATCTTCCTCGTCCGCGGTGTAGACTATTTTTGGTATTGTTTTTTTTGTGTTTTTTTCCATTGCTTCACTTTTTTTCACTTTTGATTTTCTTCACTTATTGCGTTTTTTTTGAAAACGTTACTGCTTTTGAATAACAATCCGCAATTATAAATCTCAAATCCAAAGTTGAGACTGACATATTTGTGTCATCTGTCTCAAATATCCCAGGGAATTTTTCGAAACAGCAAGTACGCCAACTTGCGAATTTTAACATCCAAACCGAGAGTTGAAATAGTGAAAAAAAATATTTTTCAACTTGCCGTTCAACTCTCGAGTTGAAATCAACTTCGAAGTTAGCCAACTTGGGAGTTATCGGGAAGTTGAACAATAGTGAATAAAACGGATCTAAGTGTACTACATGCAGAGAGAATTCAAAGGGTTGAGAGTGGCGAATAAAACAACAACAAAACTAAATAAAAACCAACGCATTGGCAGGGTAATTTTAACACATACTAACTGGACATCGTTAGTTTGAATGATCAAGCGTTGTGTGGAAACCATCCGAATTCCTTGCATACCACCTTGATAAAAAAGTTCAGTTATTCAGTTAATTAAAAATACAAGTTTATTCATCTAAATCTATATTGTCCCCTTCAAAGTAATCCCCATCGACTGCAACACACTTATGCCAGCGCTTGATCCAATCCTCGAACCATTTTTTATATTCGGTTTTCGGTATGTCCATCAGTGCTTCCTGCGATTTTTCTATTACTTCCTCTCGGTTGCTGGTTTTTTAACTCGATTGAACAGAAAGAAGTCACAGGGAGCCAAATCAGGTGAATTCGGTGGCTGTTGGATGGTATTTGTTGCATTTTTTTGTCAAAAAATTACGAATAATGATAGGACTGTGCGACGGTGCGTTACCAAACGTCTCATAACCGTGAGCATTGCCTTCTTTTTTGACTGAAAACGACATGGTTTTTTTGGTCCCGGCTCATTTGGTGAACGTCTGATCTCTGGATTGCGTGTCGTACTCATAAACCCACGTCTCGTCTCCAGTAATGATCCTTTTGATGAATGTGGGATCGGATTCAGCTTCGCAAATCATCTCTCTTGCGTCGTCAACACGGTCTCTTTTTTACATACAATTGAGGTCTTTTGGTACCAACTTTGCTGCAACACGACGGAAACCCAAATCATTAACCAAAATGTCTTGGACGGATCCATAGGCAATGTTCAAGTCCTCCGCAATCTCTCTGATGGTTAATTTGCGGTTATTGGCCAACATTTCTTTTACTCCATCAATGTTTTCGTCGGTTTTCGATGTCGATGGTCTGCAACTGCGTTCATCATCTTCAATTGACTCACGACCACTTTTGAACCGTTCGTGCCACTGTTAAACGAACGTTTTCTTTAGAAAATCGTTGCCGAAACACTTTTCTAACATTTCCAACGTTTGCTCACCATTAAATCCGTTTTTTCAGCAAAATTGAATACAAGTTCGTTGTTGCAAGTTCAAATCCATTTCTAAAATTGTAAAAAATCGCCAAGATGTACTCTTGGCTACGTAACTTTTGGAAATATCAACCTATGACGCTAAGATTTAGACGGAATGTCAACAACAGATTTACCAACTTAACAAAAAAAACAGAACTCAAATCGGAACAATGGGAGCACCACACGGTGGTTATTCCGGCAACTTTTTGAGATCAGTTTAAGGAATTGCATTTTGTATCTCAATGTTTTATTATACTAGGTGGGGTGAAAAGTAACCTCCTTGGGAATGAAAAATTTTTTTTTTATTTTATTCAATATAGTCCCCTTTTAGCTTGATACACTTATTCCAGCGATTTTCCAACTTCTTAATTCCGTCTGAAAAGTAATTTTCCGGAAGGTCTGCAAAATACTCCTCCGTGGCGTCGATGATTTCCTCGCGTGAGCTGAATTTTTTATTGATGAGCCATCTTTTGAGATTTGGGAAGAGATAATAGTCCGAGGGAGCCAAATCGGGCGAATACGGTGGATGCAACAGCAATTGGAGCCGTAAGTCATTGATTTTAGCCGTGGTTGCGATGCTCTTGTGCGCCGGCGCATTGTCTTCCAAAATTACCAAAATTTTTTTTCGCTTCATGTGAGGCCGTTTTGCAGCGATTTCGGCCTTCAATCGCTCCAATAATGCACAGTAATACTCGCTGTTGATGGTTTTTCCTTTTTCAAGGTAGTCCACGAAGAGTATGCCATGACAATCCCAGAAAACCGACGCCATAATAAAATAATGTTTTATGAGAGAACGAAAATCGTTTTTGTCCATACTCAACATGATGCCAAACACGTCAAAAACAATCAGCTGTCAAAACAAAACTAAAGACAGTATCGCACTGAAATTTGGCATGTCTGCCTAAATATGAACGGACTTCAAGACACCATAACCTTTTTTGCAGTAGCAGCGCATTCTGGCGGTCAAGGATATTTCAGCCCATAACGAGTGAAGAAAGATCTTGCCGTTTTAAAACAAGCGTCCTTCTACTGATAGAGTGCGCACTCATAAAGCCAGCATTGATCTTGCAGGATTATGCTTTAGAAAAATTAGAAAATCAATTTAGCTTAATTAATGAAACTTGAATACTGTTTACTGTCTTTAATAAAAATATTAAGGCCTTGAAGTATTTACAATAGTAAATTTTCTTATAGCACACTGCAGCTGCAAAGAAAGAAAAAAAGCGTGATACACAAAAAGAAGCTGCAGTTGAATTAAATAGAAAATATCTTAAATGTTGGCAAATACTGGAACGAATGATCAATCAAAATATTTACGATGACATTGCCAGTGATTATCGATATTGGGAGGATCCCTCAGATGAATTTCGCGAAGGTGAAGGCACTTTGCTACCTTTGTGGAAGTTCTTGTACGACAAAACCAAGAAGATGAATGTTACAGATGTGATGTTCAATCCGAATTACTATGATTTATTTGCGGTGTGCTTTGGATCACGTAAGTTACTATATTTAGTCGTACCTCATACACCTCATACATCCGTATTGTATATCTGTTTCTAGATGAATTTATGAAACAACCATCGGAGGGATGTATTTGCTTGTTTACGATCAAAAATCCATCATTTCCGGATTACATTAGTAAATTGACATATAATTTGATTTTGAAGCCGTAACTAAAATTTATTTTTATAGTTATGACCGAGAGTGGTGTTATGTGCTGTGATATTCACCCTAAATACCCCTTCCTCATTGCAATTGGTAAGTTCTACACATTCACATGTAAATTTGGAAAAAAATTAATTAGCAGAATATTTAGTCTGGTTGGCTGGAGTTGAGAAATAAAATATTTGGGTCTCAATTTAAGTCACCAATATTGCATTGTTAAAATTTAGAACTCTAGTTTATGTGTGCAGTTTAGTATGCTACTCATCTTTTAACCAATTCGAGGTCCTTTCAAAGCACATGCGGGCATAAAGGTCTTAGGATCGCTATTGCGATTCAAATTATTTTTTGTTTTAAGTATTGAACTCTGGAGAACCGAATCAAGTTTAAGGTCTGTACCTAGTATCGGTACCCCAGCACTGATATTAGTTTATTTTCATAATCTTCCTGTAACCATAATACCTAGTCCTGCCATAAGTTCTGTTACACAATTTCCAGCGCTAATCAGTGAAGAATAAATAGTCAGTTTGGTTTCAGTTTGCAAACTATTAACATAATACTAAAACTATTAAGATAATAGTGCTGTATAAGTGCGGAAAGAGTGCTGGCCAAATTTTCGAGTTGCTAAAATAACTCGGAATTGTCTGGAGTAGAGGACAGACCAAGAAGTGGTCACCCGCGCGTCGTCCGTACGAATGCCGTAATAAAGGCAGTGTGTGAAAGAATTGGGAGAAATCCCCTTAGGAAGCAGAAGAATGTCCTGGGAATTATATATATCAACCAGATCCATGTCTAGGCTGATTCGGGATGATCCCCATATGAAGGCCCATCGTCGGTCCACGGGTCATCTTTAACTCATCAACTAAAAAAAATTAAGTTGGAAAGATGCATGCGACTTTTGCAGTGGTACGCGGACAATGGCCATGAAAACATTCTGTTTACGGATGAGAAAATTTTTACAGTGGAAGAAGTTTTCAACAAACAAAATGACAAAATTTATGTCACTTCATCTAAGGAAGCCAAAAAAGTAGTTCCAAGGGTTCAACGTGGACATTATCCCGCTGCAGTAATGGTTTAGTGGGGGGTCTCTCACCATAGTATCAAATCCCTCCATTTTTGTGAAAAAGGCGTAAGAACTGGTGCAAAAGCAACTGATGTTGTAAAGGGTTTGACCAATACCTTTTTCAATGGATACAAATGGATCTACCAACAGGACTCTGCTCCAGCGCACAAAGCCAAAACCACGCAGTAGTGGCTCAAAGTCAATATTCCTGGTATTATAGAAGAAAGAAGATTGGCCGTCGGGGAGTTCAGATCTGAATGCACTGGATTATGGTTTTTTGTCGGAATTGGAGAACATGGCCTGCAAGACTGGAAAGTCTTAAAACTGCATTAACCTGAGCAGCGTCCACGATCTCCATAGAAACCGTACGTGCCGCCATAGCCCAATGGCTACGCCATTTCGAGTGAATCTAATTTTTTTTAATAATCAATATTGTTGTCTAATAAATGAAACAATTTTGAATACAATAGTGTTACGAAACCTAAAGAAAAGGGAAAACTGCAGAAAAATAAAAACATTTTATTTTTCGACGAAATACTTACCTGCTTCACGTTGTTTGTTGTGGATTTTGTTTGACAGATTGAAGAGGTTTGTTCCCTTTGCCGAACATGGCGGAGCATTCAGCCGCTCGAAGTGGACAAATTTTTAAGTAGTAAGCCATAAGAGTAATAGGAAGAAAAGAGATGACTACCTCAGAAAGCGGAGCAAATGATGAAAAGTCAACGAAGAAAATATTTGCCGTTTCCTGTGACGTAGGATTTCTCCATTCAAAAACTTCTGCCGAACGAGCGGTGGAATCTTAGACGTTGCAACGGAGATAAGAAAACGGAAGACTTCCTAACAGAGAAAAAAAACCGCGGGCAACGTAAAAATCCGAGCAGTTGAGGTCGGAAGACTACGGCCATAGAAAAAAAAACGTTTAATTTTAAAAAAATAAAAGAATAAAAACAAAAGTTTACCTCTCCGGAACTAGATTTTTTTTGGAGATTCTTTTTTTTATTTCTGTCTTCTTTTTATCCGATTGAAACTCGGGGTAGTTTCGGTCAATAGGCAATTTTCGTTACAATATGTTTACTGTTTTTTTTTTTATAGCGTTTTATATTTGTAACAGAACTTATGGCAGGCCTAAGTAGTTCATCATAAACACTATCTAATGCTTACTTTAAATACATATATGGTATTTGTATAACGAATCGAACAGTACTAGGTGGCGCAAAAGATGCTATAATTTTTGCAAATGGCTGCAAATGTCATTTGTGAAGTAAAAAGATACAAAATATACGTCAACAAGACATAAATCGCTCCTAAAGAATGCGGAATAAATTTTACGATTTTTTTGCCAGGTCTAGCAGGCCCCGGAGCAGCCGTTCTTCTGAAAATATCGCAGCTGTGTTTGAAGATGTCGCAGAGGACCCCTGAGTATCGACCAGATGACGTGCCACGCAATTGGGCATCAAGAGTCCTTACAGAGTATTTATGTGAAAGATTGTAAGATGTTCCCTTACAAAGTGCAGAGAGTACATCAGCTGTTAGCCGTTGACCGCCAAGCCATCCTAAATCTCGACCACGAGGGAGCCAACTTTTCATCGAAAATCATCATGAGCTATGAGCTACGAGGCCCATTTCCATCTCTGTGTATATCTGAACACGCAAAATTATCGTTTCTGGGGCACCGAAAATCCACGTATAACCCAAGAAGAGCCATTACACCCGCTCAAAGATATTGCATGGTGTGCTATTTACTCTGGAGGCGTCATCAGGCCTTATTTTTTTCAAAAACGCCGCTGCCCAAACTACTATTGTGGACGACGAGCGCTACAGAGCCATGCTCAATGACTTTCTTCTTCCTCAATTGGATGAAATGAGACTGGAGAACATGTGGTTCCAACAGGATGGATTAACAGAGCATGCTGGACGAGCCACAACCGAAATTCTGAGGGCTGCATTTCCGAGTAGCCTAATCTCTCGTTTTGCACTGGCCGGCAAGATTGCCTGATTTAACCGCTCCAGACTTCTTTTTGTGCGCTTTTTGAAGTCACAATTCTATGTCAATAAGCCTGCGAGTCTTGAAGCCATCAAAAAGAATATCCGTCAAGAATGAGAGGACCTATCGCTGGAAGTTCTGGCAAGAGTGATGGAAAATGCCACAAATCGGGCCCGATATCATTTTCTCGACTTAGTGGAAACAAATCTAAGGCATCGAATTAACATAATCCAAAAGCAGAACCAAAATCTTTCTTTCATAAAAAAAATTACAGCCCAAGAACATCGGATGTCAACTTTTGCGCCACCTTGTATATGTATTTCCACTTTTCAAGACCAGGAAGCAAAAGGATTCTGCAGTTAGCTTAATTATATTAATAAATATACAATAAATACTTATTATTTTGTCCTTTTTATGAAAATTGGTAAAACGCATGTAACTCCAATATGTTGCATTTTTTCCGTGTAACAACTACAGTGTGTCTCGAGGGATACCTGTATATAGATGTATGCAAATGGTGCCTAGCGGACAATCTTCCAGCTTGAAATTAAATAAAAATAATTATAAATACAATTTGCACTTCAATATTTATTTTTATAAATTCGAATTTAACAATGCGGACTTCTTTTTGTTAGGAAAATATGGTCTAAATGATGACCATTTCTTTCAAGGCATTCTTACAAAAAAATCCCTACATTCGTAAATATGTGAGCACGCAGCGTAGACATTTTCCTGTAAGGCCGAAATCGTTCAAGAACTAATATTGTTAACCTTCGACTTGAAGTATCCCCTCAAAAAAGGATGCACGGTATGAAGGCCCAGGGGATATCTTCATTATTTAGTTTAGTTTATTTTATTTCATTCAATGGATACAAATTAAAATTGCAAGTTATTACATTCATAATCATGTATACAAGTCTTACAAACTTACTTAAATCGTGTTCTTTAAAATGAAATTTCACTGAAAAGTAGAACAGATACATCCTGTAGTAATAAAACTAGTGGCGGATGTATGGAATGTATAAAAGCCAAAAGAAAATTTATAATGGGGTGACAATATTATATTTAATTTTAAATTTGAAGGTAGTTGAAATACGAATTAGGAAACAGAATCAAAATCATCAAAGTTAAACCAAAACTCTAACAAGAGTATTCATTTCGCTGAAATCAAAATTAAACAACCACTCTTTAATTACTGCATTGAAAGAAGATTTACGAGTACTACGAATCATTTCTAATTTCTCCCAATACCAATTTTCAACGCTCGCGTTCGTATTCGCAATCCAAGCCAATTGCATTTTGTTTCTTACTGACCAAACATTTTGTGTTTCTTCCGTCTATTTTGTTCGACCCATATTCTTTTACAGACCTACAATGTCTAAATTCTGCAGTAACCCCAACGACGTTGCCCCATCCCATCTAAATACTTCTTGGTGATATCGTTGATGACATTAGAACGACGCTTAACAAAATTGACGATCTCCCTATACAACTCCTGCCGCAATCTAACGCAATGTATAATACGTCTCTACTAACTGAAATGCTCGAGAGCGCTGTCATCGAACCTTCTGAGACACTATTACAAATATCTCAATCTCTATCTCCAACTGAGGCAATCGCAGTCGATCCACCGAAAAACGAGGCGACAATTTCTCGTTTGGTACTTCCTCGACTCGACAACCACAACAAGTCTGAGGGCGTAACATTCAATCTCTACTGTTTATCTGGAACCACAGACTCAGTCTGGCTTGTGAACTTCTTTAAACGCAGATTTAAAATCACTATAGACAACTGCCAGAAAATCACATCGCCCAATAAAACAAAGTCATGTCGTTTCAAATTCAACATACCCCGTAAATACGAATGGCTTTTTCGTAACCCATCTTCAGAGATTTTCCAACTCGATGGAATGAAGATACGGATTTTTAAAGTTCAAGCACAAAAGGACCCTTGAGTCTAGAGTTAACTCCGCTCATATCTCTAAGTCACCCAACCAACCCAAACAACCTGAAAACCGCAACCCTACAGATAACCCTAAGCGCAATATAAAATCCAAGCCCTCCATCGAGACCCCAACTGGAGTTTTAAGGTTGGCTTATTTCCCTCGTTTTCTCCACAGAATCATTTGGGTTCCCCTCCTCATGTTATCCAACCAAAAGAGCATAATGATATCTCCCTCCCCACAAAATCTGTCCCACCCAAACGTGACTCTTTTAATATTACACCCAATCAATCTTCCACAAAAACCTAAATCTCACATCCTAAACCCCCTCACTTTCCGTCATCCACATTGGCCGTTGACCATAATTCCTCTAATACTTTTGAAACCCCAACCTCCACAATTCTTGACCCCTTGCTTCCTCCTGCAGTTAAACTAACCAAGAAGCTAGCCGATGTGGGAAATGACGGTCGCTATGTCCTTTCCCGCCTGAGGAACCATCGGCTATATCAACACGTGCGACTCTACCTTGCTTACTTGCACGATAAACCCGATTCTATCTGCATCGATGGAACCACTCGTACAAATCTTATGGTTTCAATCCAACAGGAAGGACTTCCCCCACTGATCCCAAAGATCTTCGACGAATTTTTATCGATTTTCACAACAATTCCAATATCTCTTCTGCAAACATCGGCAACGATCTCTCCTCATACGCCTCTCATGTTTCTTCCAAACGTCTTTTGCATCTCCAAAAAATGCGCTCTAGCTTTAAAATTTCCGATCGTCCCTAAAATACCCCAAAATCCAGCAAACAATCGTCTATCACTCTACCTTATGATATTTTCGCTCTAACCGAAACTAATCTAATATCAAATATCAAGGATTCGGAAGGATTAGAAAAGCTAACTCCGCTCTCGGATTTGTTAAACGATGTTCAAAAGAATTCTCCGACCCCTATATCACCAAATCCCTGTACATAACCTTTGTTCGTCCACTTCTCGAGTACGCCAGCGAGATATGGTCTCCTTACAACGATGTACATATTCTGCGCATTGAAGCTGTCCAACGTAGATTCCTGCGATTCGCATTACGTGGGGTACCACGGGCTGATCACAATATTCCACCCCCCTATGTTAATCGACTCAAACTACTCGGTCTCCTGTCTTTGGAAAAACGTCGGGAGTCCGCCGATATTCTCTTCATCCATAAACTTTTAACCGGCATCATCGACTGTCCCACAATACTCTCCCAAATCCCATTTAACACCAACCCGTGTCATTTAAGATCTGTCCACCTTTTTCGTCCGAATAATCACAGGACAACCTATGGTCTCAACGAGCCATTGTGTCGTATGCTAGGTAAAACAAATCGGATACGTCAAGTGTTCGATTTCCACTGCAGCAGTCCAGCCCTTCGAAATTCCCTGAATAACCATTTTTCCCGTCATTAGACCTTAATTTAAGTAGAAATAGTGATTATAAGTTATAGTTTTAAGTTTAGTTTATTAAGTTATATGTTTGTATTAAACATTTCAATAAACTGTCCGGGGTTGACCCGGACCTCAAATCAAATGGTAGCCGATTAAAAAGTCGAGATGCTAATGACGTATAAAAGTTGAAGTAGCGTTGAGTGTTATGCTAAGGACTAGAGGCCAAACAACATTGATTACTACGGAGGTTACAGGGAGTCAAATTCTGATTTAATAGACAGCTACTTCTTATATAAACGATTTTTAAGACTTTATAAAAATAAAGATGTCTAAGTGGCAGTATCCGCGATAGAGAGAAGAGACAAAAGCTGGTTTCACGGCTCCGCTTTTTTCAAATAATCCTTAAAATATGTTTTTGTACTACTAATAAGGGCTGTAGTTCGCTGTTAAAGGTACCTCCCCAGCAACTGAGTCCATATTGAACCAAACCAAATTAAACTGTTTCTAGAAGCTCACGAGAACAGAACTGTCTTAGATGATTCATAACATAAGTAGCTGTTAGTAAATACTTTTTCAATAAGGAAATATGTTCACCCCAATTTAATTTGCTGTCGTTTCTTGCACCCAAGTTCTTGAAAACAGATACGTTTTAGATAGAAAAACAGTTAGAATTTAGAATCATAGTATGATGAACAGCTTCTCTGCACACTACAAAAATCAGCACTAACATTCAATTTTTTACAGTCAATACTGTGAAAAGTTAAATTTGATGATTGACACTCAAACGAGTGGTGAAGGTAAAAATACATGAGTTTTGTTTTATCGCTGATAACTAGTTTATGAGAATCAAACCAGTGCCTTAGGATTTCCAAGTCCTGATTAATATCCGCCACTAAGAAGCATTTGAGTATAAGCAAGCAATATCATCAGCAAACCCAGTTTTATCCCCTTTCAACTGCAGGCTGAAGATTGAATCTATGTAGATAAGGAATAACGTTGGGCTAAGTACTGAGCCCTGTGGAACACCAATCCGAAGATTCAGACACTCACTGAAACAGTCACCTATCTTAACCCTTTGATTTCTATCCTTAAGGTAAGAAGAGCACCATTTATGAATGAATCCACTAAAACCAGCTTTAACTAATTCCCCAGCAAAAGCTCGTGGTCTACGGTATCAAAAGCTTTTTGTATATCTATCGGGTTTTCCAATAAGGACTTGACAACTTTTTTTTAAAATAAAACGCAAACCATTTGAGATATTTCAAAAACTTTATTATCGGCTTGAAGTACAATCAAAACATTTATGAATGGAACTCGACTTCGGTCATATGGCCACCGCGGGCACGTTTGTAGCGGTCGATTCGTTGGACCCAATTTTCAACGACTCGGCCACACATTTCGGCCGAAATGGCCGCTATTTCGCGTTCAATGTTGGCTCTGAGCTCTTCCAACGTCGCCGGCGTGTTGGCATAAACCAATGACTTAACGTAGCCCCACAGAAAATAGTCAAGCGGCGTTAAATCGCACGAAAGAGGCGACCAATCGACTGGCCCATTTCTTGAGATAACACGCTCGCCATACTTACTCTTCAATAAATCGATTGTAGCGTGTGCTGTATGGCTTGTGGCATCATCCTGTTGAAACCACATGTCGTCCAAGTCCATATCTTCCAATTAGGGTCAAAAATAATCGGTATGGCGCGATAATAACATTCACAGTAACGTGACGATCCTTATCGTCGACGAAAAAATATGGCCCAATAACGCCGTCGGCATGCAAACCGCACCAAACAGTTATTTCTTGTGGATGAAGTGGTGATTCATGAAGTACATGTGGATTTTCACCGGACCAATAACGCATATTCTGCTTATTGACGAACCCATTGAGCCAAAAATGAGCTTCGTCACTGAAGATGATTTTGCGATGAAATTCATCATCTTGGCGCATCTTCTCCAGAAACCAATCGGAGAACGTACGTCGCTTCAACTGGTCCATCGGCTCCAATTCTTGAGTTAGCTTGATCTTGTATGGGTGTAAACCAAGATCCTCACTCAAAATACCCCATAATGTGGTCTGAGCGATGCCCAATTCTTGAGAACGCCGTGGAATTGACTGATTTGGATCGTTTGCTACGGACGCCTGAACGGTAGCGACATTTTCGACACTTCGACCAACCCGTTGTCTCACTGACACGGCAACATCACACAACGACTAGACTCTAATTTTTGCACTAAACTACTCGCAGCTATTGCCTGTCTACTAGGGCGAGAATTACGACCGAAAATTGGAGTTAACGCTGCAGACGTTGCTCGTAAAATGTTGAGTTTACTGAATAAATTGACAGTGACAGTTTGATGATTAGTGAAAGAGTACGTTCACAAATTAAATTCAAAGTTGTCAAGTCCCTATTGAAAAACCCTTTAATTGCTTTGATCTCTTTGTATCTAATATCTATGTATGTACATATAGGGTCTAGCATATACTCGTAAAATAAGCCAGAGCGATAGTTTTCAACTCCAACCTGGCAAAATAGAGATAATGTAAAGTAGCAGGACGCATTTGATTATTGGATTAAGTCGAACAAGGCTTATCGAGTATCAGCTTTAGAAAATCTATCCGTAAGCAGCTTAGATTACTTTTAGTCCTAAGTGGTTATGACCTAGTTACAAATTGGTAGTCATACTCGTACATACAATAAATACAAATAAGATATTATTTTCTTTTCCAATAAGTATGAAGTATTTTTGCAGGTCTTTACGATGGCAACGTGGCAGTTTATGACCTCAAAAACAACCCCAAGGAACCTCTCTACATGTCTCAAGGTGTAAATGGAAAGCATTCAGAAAGCGTTGTTGAGGTGAAGAAGCTAGTTCAAAAATGTTGAATTAAGTACTAATTTTCCCAAAATTTAGCTTAAGTGGGGTCCAGATTTGGCGGACGGAGAGATAAATTTTTTCACAGCATCATCAGATGGTCGAGTCTTTAACTGGGTACTCATGCAACACAAATTCTCCATTACAACCATTATAACGTTGTTTTTGGAGAACGGCGCAATTGAGGGACCCGATGGAACTGAAATGCGACTAAAAAGTTGCGCTTCATGTATGACGTTTCATCCAACTCAACCGGAAATATTTCTAATTGGAACCGAAGAAGGACTCATTTACAAGTGCAGTACTGCCTTTAGTTCAAAATATCTGATAACTTTAGAAGCACACTACCTTTCGGTGTATCGCATTGATTTTAATAAATTCAATTCAAATATCTTTGTATCGTGTAGCGGTGATTGGAGAGTGAAGATTTGGGAAGATATGCGAAGTGAACCGTTATTTATATTCGATCTTGGGTCCTGTGTGGGTGATGTCAAATGGGCACCCTATTCGAGTACTGTATTCGCAGCAGTCACTTCGGAGGGAAAGGTTTTTGTTTTTGACTTGAATGTCAACAAATACAAGGCAATTTGCGTGCAGGCTGTTGTACCAAGAAGGAAGAATAAACTCACGAGAATCGCATTCAATCATAAGTTACCTTTTATAATTGTGGGTGATGAAAAGTAAGTTCCATAAATAAGTGAGTTAGAAAACTGATTGATTAATAATTTCTTTCAGAGGAGCTACAACATCTTTGAAACTATCTCCAAATTTGCGCGTAATGGTGAAACCGCCGAAAAAACAATTGTGGCTAGACCAGCACACCCTTCAGGTGCAGAAGCTAGATAGAATACTTTCATTAGTTAGAGAGCTTCCCGAAGGAGAAATCATTGACGATACGTCAACTTCTGTTCAAAGTTAAATTTAAGATACTTGCGGGTCAAATAAAAGAAAATTATATTTTACCAAATGTAAAACTGCTTTGGGTTTTTTCATTTTGAATAAAATGAAGTGAAGTTCGACTCAAACACTTGAAGATTTCTGTTTGAGTTTCGAGTTATTGGAGCTAGTTCACTTTGGACATTAATGAATATCTTCAAAGGAGAACCAATTTTTTGGCTATGTAGCAGAGTTCCCTCGAATTAAGGAAAATACTTTATGTTGTACATACTAAGAAAACGATTTATCCCAAAGTTGAAGTTAAAACCGGTTTTAAGTAAATATTTCAACACGATACGGTATTAGAAGTCAGTATACAACCATCCGTAAAACGATAGGTAGCTAGTTCATAAAAGATAGAAAGTCGTCGAAACTTCAGCATCCCAAATTCATGGTGGTTACATGTGCCTGGTAAAAACATTTACATACAGCCCTATTCTGCTACACGCCGAGGAGAATGTTTATGTCAAATACGAGTTGTCCGATCCCATTCGAAGTGAAACACTCAATTGTTGGTAACTCAGGTCGGTATTCCACAATACACATGTCCTCATAAAAATGATTCATCTGAGTCAAAATTGAAATAAAGTGCTGCACTATCCATATTTGTTCTCCTTTCCACACAAATTACACAGTTGTAATGACACTTAAATTTCTTCGAAGCTTTGAAATAGAAAACGGTAAGGCAGTTCACCCACCGTATAACAGAATACCGATTCGAAGTGAAAGTGAATCGAATAGGCGAAGGGAACGTTCGATCCGCACGTATAACAGAATAGGGGGGATAGCTACTCAAAAATAACAACACAGTCATAATGAGATATGTAAAACTTTATTGCAAAATCCAACCGATATTTTTGGATAGAAGGTACTCAGTCGGCCCAATGTGGAAGGCAATACTCTCAACCAAGGTTTCTATGTTTAATATACGAATGAGCTCCAAAGTATTATAGAAAAATTATCGCTGTCGTTTGACACGGATACAGAAAATAACAAACAGGCCAAATACTTTATACGAAAGACAAGAGGAATAATCCCTGCCATTAGTCATCACCTTTGCGATAAATTACTGTCTTCTTACGATTTTGCGAATTGAAATAGTGGAGGACGATATGTTTTTTTTATACGTTTGCGCTCTCAAGAGTACCCTTAAAATGTTTGCACACAATGCGGGCGAAAGAAACTTTGTGAAGCAGAAACAAGAGATACCGATGTACATTGGTCTTAAATGTTTGCAAGTTACAATGACTAAGAAATAGAGAGCTCAGCAGGGTATTCCATAATAGAATTATACGGCTAACGAAAGAATCAGGATGTTTCAGAGTACGTCCGAAAGTCGGCTTGGGGGTATACTGGTGAGGACTCAAAGCGAGACGGGCGTTATGGTTATGAGTTTGAAGGGGCTATATGCTACTGGAAACTTCGATGGAGTATTGGTGGTGAAAATAGGGAAGTGCAGGTTAGGCAAGAGACCTTACGTTGGTGTTTAAGCGTGTGAATTGACTGTGCAATATTGGCGTCACCTTTTTCATCGCATGGCTTTAAATCTTATCTAGCAAGTGCAAAGAGGTCTTGGGGGCACGTAACTAGACCTGGTCATTGCACTCCATCTTTGGGCGGATAAATAGCTTATAACATATATTGATGCCAGATCAGAGGGAGAAACATATTTCTTACATCGTTTGAGGAAACCGTAGAATTTTTGGCGACATCGAATACCTGGTCATTCCAACGTAAGTTGTCATTGACACACATACCGAGAACGGAAGCTTTTTCGGTTTCAGTGATGCAAGTGCCATTCATGGTTAATGGCTGGGTATTTAGATTTCGCTTTAACGACAGCAGGGAGCATTGTGTTTTGGAAGCATTAAATTCCACTTCGTTGATAGTTCCCCAATTGGTTATGCTGTTAATATTGGAATTTAATAAGCTTAACTAACATACGCTGTCGTTTCTGTTCTATAGCCGAAGAGGAGGGACGTGAGCCCGGCCACGAATATTAAAAGCAGAGAGTACTATCGTCAGCAAAGGAATATATTGGAATATATAAATCATTCCTTTAGAAATATCAGGTGCAACTATGTTGCTTTCGCTAGATTGATGTAGATTTTGGTTCCACTTTTCGGTGAGATATGCAACTAAATCACCAGTGGACCTATTGCTACGAAAACCGTGCCGTCGGTCATTGAGAAGTTTTCGTGTTTCGAGATATTTCAAGGTGTAGAACCAAAAGTTGTTACTACCTTTGGAACATTCTAGTATATTTTGCCTCAGTTCTTGGTCGTGTTGAAATTTCAGCGCTTATTAAAGACGGTGCAGTCTTTCCTGTCTCGGTTCAATTTTTTTCGGCTTTCCTCTGTAGGATCGAAAAAATATTTCTCAAATCCTATTTCCAGCCTAAGTCATACTACGCTTTTTCTTTTGGTTAGATCTTATGTCAAAGACAATTGCGTCTATGATCATATCAGCAGCGACATCTACATTGTTATCGAGGAAACATAAATTAAATTAAAAAATTAAATCCGATGCAATTGGCTTTCTTCTTTTAGGAATCCTTTCTCTAACTGTGTAATCCGTGTACTAAAAATTAGCTGATATCACACAATGATCCGAAGAGCCTAGAGGAGCAAGCAAATCAACAGTGTACTTATAGGGTGACAGGTTAAGAACAAGTTCAGAGTGTTGGCGGTATGACTATAATCGTCTGGTATGACCGGGGCTCATTTACAAACTGGGTCAAGCTCTCAAAACACCATCCTTCGGGTGTTGTCTGTCCAAACTGTCGGGGCCCCCGCATAATTATCAAGGCTTCGCCCTTTAATGACGTTGTCTAATAATGAACGGGGGCAGAGCAAAATACTGGTCTTATCGTAAACATCTTCAGGTGACGCTACCGATGGTTGCTACGATTCGATCAGTCAGAAGTTGCCGGTCATAGGTCTTGTTGGCGGCTGGACTACGGGTAGTCCCTACCAGGACTTAAATCACGGTACCATGGGAGTCAGGAGCCCCCCGGATCTCGGTCCGGGCCTGACTTGTTAGAGGTAGTCCCCCTTGGGAGCGTCATGGCGATTTAAACCCAAAATCGCGGGAAGGGTGTCGGCCCAATGTAGAGTTGCAATAAGTACTGGGTGCTGCGACCCTAAGAGCAGTAAGGGGTTTTAGGTCGGCCTCGACTCATACCAAGGGTGGAACTTGTGCCGGCAACACAGTTCCGAATTGGTATCAATGGATTGACGGTAAGCGATGGCAAGGCGTATTCTTGCTCCCATGGATGTATGGGCATCCCGTGGGATAAGGCCATAATGACAGGAGTCCACGTTAAACACAAGAGACGTTCTGTCCAAACTGTCGAGCGACAGACAGCGCATCAAACTCGTTAAAGGTCATCTTGCTGTCCAACTTGGAGCTTCTGACAACAGCTTCTGAAATCGGAAAACATTTATGCGTAAGTCGAAAAGTAATTAATTTGCTTAAAGATCCCGAAAATCATGGCAAAGTTCACAGTAGTTAATGACCGAGATCGGTAAAGAACAAGGAAAACAGCATCTAATTCCGACCTTACGGCTAGACAAATGGCGGCATTAAAAATAATCAAGGCTATCGTGAATAAAATTCCCCCGAAATATTTCCCATTTTTGAAAAATAGGTGTCGCGAATGAATTTTGAACTGGGGAAAAGTTTTCCCCTGGAAAAAAATGATATCGGGTACAAAATTCCACCGGAATTCCAACGCGATTTTTCCCGGAATTTTTCCTTCGTTATTCGTCATTGGAATCCAAAAGAAAAGTACCAATGTATAGATAAGAGATAAGCATTGTCGTTGTCGTTGTTTCCTTTGTTTTTAATTTCTGTTTGTTTCAAAAAAGGCGATACGAGATTGGAGTGCTCTTAAAAAACCGTGCTATTTTAAAAGTAAAATAAATAAAACGAAAATCGAGAATTCTGTCATGTGTGAACATTTTCTTTAAAGTTCTTATTTAAAAATACTAACATAAACTCGGATTTATTTGAACTAGGGCCTAACTCAACCAATCAAAAACAGTTGGAGACCATGATTAACTTATTCGACGGAAATCGGGACATTTCCAATGGTTTCAGCACCAACCGAAGCAAAGAGGATGAAAAGAAGTTTTGTAAACTTTTAGAGAAGGAGCTGAACAGCTTTGGGCCTCCAATCGAATCAACATTTAAGTGGAAAAAGGTACCTTTTCCGAGAACAAATCCAGCAAATAAAGAATACAATACTATAACTACATACGAGTATGTATATTGGAACAATATTTTATTTCTGCTTGCAACGCTTGTGGTATTTTCAAGGGATTGGATTTATACCTTAAATTTCTCCTTACGCATTTTTGCTAATTTTTTTCTTGTTGGGTCTGTTCATTGGCGATTAATCTGAATGCTAGGGTATACATTATACAAACAAACACAATTTTCTACTAAATAAATAAATATTTGCTAAAAAAATTCTTAAATATTGATTTTAAGACAACTGAAGAAAACGACGATTGACAACTGTCAAGGCATTCGAAAACAATTTCGAAAACAATTTTCAGATTCCGCGGGAAATAAATTTCGAGGGAAATTCATGATAGGAAGAATATTTTCCTGGGAACTAAAATGTTCGTGTGGAATTTTTTTTCCTCGGAATTGCCGATTGAGGATTATAATCCCTTAGTCCGCTTTTACACGTCGCATGTTTTTAAAGATTCAAATGAGTGCAAAAGAGAGGGATAATGAAACAAAGAATACCCAATTAACCAAATTCCCACTGCATCATTTTGACATTTCTTTTTCTCCTTCTTCTTTCTTCTTCGCATTTGCTTCATTATTTCCTTGGCTATTGTTACGAGCACAACATTTCAGTATGGCGGATGAACTTAAATGTACCATAGAATTAACAAGCTAGCTCATTTTCAATTATGAACCACCTAGCGCCAAAGGTGAAATGAAAGAGAGCTGTCAAATAACATGAAAAACCAAAGAAGGGGAAAAGGCTTCGTGTAAAAATGTGTACATAACTGAATGACAGTTCAAAAGAAAATAACCAAAAAATGCGCACGACACTCATGCGCTGTGTAAAAGCGGACTTGAACTTAAAGAAATGAACATTCAAGAGCTCGAACTCATTGTTAACTGTATTTTTTTTGGAAAATTCCACCTTAATACCTTCCCGGAATAACCACCGTGTGGCGTTCCCATTGTTCCGATTTGAGTTTTTTTTGTTAAGGTGGTGAATCTGTTTTTGACATTCCCTCTAAATCTTAGCATTATAGCTTGGCATTTGAAAAAGTTGCGTAGCCAAGAGTACATCTATCTCTGTGTGTGTCGGCGATTTTTTACAATTTTAGAAATGGATTTAAATTTGCAACCGAACTTGTATTAAATTTTGAGTAAAAAACGGATTTAATGGTGCGCGAACATTGGAATTGTTCGAAAAGTGTTTCGGCAACGATTTTCTAAAGAAAACGTTCGTTTAACAGTGGCACGAACGGTTCAAAAGTGGTCGTGAGTCAATCGAAGATGATGAACGCAGTGGCAGACCGTCGACATCGAAAACCGACGAAAACATTGATGGAGTAAAAGAAATGTTGGTCAATAACCGCAAATTAACCAAAGGAACCAAAAAAAGGAGGCAATGCTCACGGTTTCAATGATTACAACGGTGTAGTGCATCATAAATTTTTGCTAGAAGGCCAGATAGTAAACAAAGAGTATTATTTGGGCATTATGAGACGTTTGCGTGAAGCAATTCGCCGAAAGACACCAGAATTGTGCGCAGAAAACTCGTGGATTTTGCACCATGGTAGCGCAACGTCGCACAGTGCCATCATTATTCGTAATTTTTTGACGAAAAATGCAACAAATACCATCCAACAGCCACCGAATTCACGTAATTTGGCTCCCTGTGACTTCTTTTTGTTCAATCGAGTTAAAAAACCACTACGGGGAACGCGTTTCAGCAGCCGAGAGGAAGTAATTTATAAATTGCAGGAAGCACTGATGGACATACCGAAAACCGAATATAAAAAATGTTTCGAGGATTGGATCAAGCGCTGGCGTAAGTCTGTTGCAGTCGATCTGGATTACTTTGAAGGGGACAATATAGATTTAGATGAATAAACTTGTATTTTTCATTTTCTGAATAAATTCCGGGATCAATGTGGTAATCTTTTTGATGAATCTGCATTGGCCGCTCGAAATGCTTAGACGTTTATAATACAGGAGGAGTTCCTGGCGTCGATCCGAAGGTGGTTTGGTTGATTGTTTTATTATCTGGTGCCCCCATAATGGGGTTAAGAAAGCGGGTGCTACATGTAGTATATCCTTCCCGCAGCAAAGTCAACTAGTCGAAGAGAATTTGAATGCCAATTACATGAATTTAGACTGAATCATTGATTCAATTGTTTAGAAAATGCTAGAAATGATAGAAAACTTGGTATTACTAATTTGATCCGTCATAACCGCCAGCCATATAAAAAATTGCATTGGCTTCGATGAGCTTCATATCCGTATCTACGTGGAAAATCTTTGCACAGAGCACAAACGAGAACGCCTACAGCTTTGAAGTGCTAAAGTTAATTATATATTGTCAAAGAAGGTTAACTCTTAGCATCAGTTTAAGTACCAATTATAAGTATGATGAGAAAGGGATACATTGTCTCAATCATTGCATTTCATGTAGCCATGGTTTCACATGACACAAATTTTCTTTTCCTTTTACGAGTATTGATGATGTGAATTTCAAATTATGAAGCAGAAATTAAATTTGCACCCAGAAAATGTCGAAGCAAATAAACTTTGTGTTACACTCACTATCAAATTGGAGTCCAGGTAAATAAAACACAATTTAATTTTATTTTTAAAATATAAAACATATGTATTTATAAAAGATATTGATAGGTATAAAATACGCATACAAACGTATTTTTCAGAATTATTGACATAAATCATTTCTTAATAATATTGTAACTGCAATTTATTTCTATCAGTTCTAACGAAGCTGCCTTACAATTCGAATTGGAATTTCAGGTAAATAAATGCATATAATAAAAATTATAGGACCAAATACGAGCAAAAGTATTGTCCAAGCAAAAACCGTTAATAACAAAGCATCCATTTGTATTTGCAGTATATAAGAGTTCAATAAAAAAAATATCGTTACAATAGTGTAAAGTAAATTTTTGTACCTTAAATCACTAAAAATTTTAATCTATAATCTAGTATCACTTAATTATTATTATTTTTTTTAAAAAAGTACATAAGTATGTATGCACCACAAGGGCGGTTTCGCTCGCCATTATCAGCTTAAGACCGCCACCTGAAAGAAACGAAAATAATTTTTACAAGTGTTATTCTGTTTGCTTTTGTTTGGGTAGAAAAATTAAATAAAAAACTTTCGCAAAGCATGACAACTTATATAAACAGCTGAAAAATTATCTAAAACCAGTTATGTAATTTTCGTTACCGGCGAAGCCTATATATCATAAGAGATTTCGTCACGCCTGAGTTATCCAAATTAAGAATTCAAACATGGACTGAATTTCAGAAAAATATAAAACAAAACAAAAACACATAGTTGTTAATTCGAAAATAAACTGCGTTGTTGTTCAAAGGCAATAACTTTTTCTATAAATAGAAAACTGGAAATATACAAATGTGTTCACACTTATACATATTACAAGAATTATTTGCAGACAACAAATTGAGTTTAAAAGCGTTTATGTTTTATTTTCTTCGATCTGATGCCAAAAAAGCACATTCGTGAACTTATTTATAACTGGTTTTCTGACGTGGTTATTTGCCCCCTGAATTTCTTGTTAGCAGTCTACATATGTTTGTGGCCACAAAAGTCGAAGTCCTTGAGCACAATGAAGAAAAAATTGGTCAACGCATTACAGCAATACTCAGTACCCCATTAATGCATTAGGTTCGTGTTCGGAGTACATATGTCCCATAATCAACAATCTATTGGAATCTCAATTACCAAGTAACAATATCAATAAACTGATTGAGAAATTCGTACTAAAGAAACGAGGTTCACAAGTTTAACAAAAAGGTAAACAGAGTATGCCAAAAACACAACGCGTAGATAAAGAAATTCGTACTTCGCAGAGATGAATAGGAGAAGGTGGTATAGGTGATTGTCATCAATAAACGACATTTCACAGTTTAGTTTCAGTTTTCAAAGA
The DNA here is from genome assembly GCA_949129095.1 of Volucella bombylans. Classification (NCBI taxonomy): domain Eukaryota; kingdom Metazoa; phylum Arthropoda; class Insecta; order Diptera; family Syrphidae; genus Volucella; species Volucella bombylans. The sequence goes on along the minus strand of OX422141.1, from coordinate 200,643,890 downwards.
ACAGGTTCCCAATCGCCCATAGTTCTTGATCTTCGTTTACTGGCATTATATGTACAAGAAATTACGGTGTTGCAACTGCAATGGAAAGCAACAAAGAGAGGGATATCATTCATCGCAGGTCAATATAGGAATTTATAAATAATGTATAAAACCAACCAAAAATTGAATCAATCTTGAACGCGCAATCTAACAAGGAACATAAATGCACCCACTTAAAGGATTGTATGAATTCCCCAAGCTAAGATCAGAGGTTAAACACAAATATCTAAAACCGTATCGCCTCAGTTCTGCCGTTTGTCAAGGAATTTATCAAATCCAACCGAATATATCTATCTATAATAGACTTCAGGAAGCGGCATGCTTTGCTTACATTTGAAGTTTCTCTTACTTATAAAGCCTTACAAGCAGTGAACTACGAGCCGTGCTTTTACCATCATTGCAATTTCAATTGCTGTCCACCGATTTTAAAAAGGCATTCAGCAGTGTTAACAGAAATTTTATAGGACTGAGCTTGTTGATAGCTATCATCAGAGATATGTGCAATGGATCTAAACGCCACGTTTAATATAACCACTTTTAGCCTGAGGAGTTCGAGATCCAAAGAGTGAAGCAACACAGGTGATCAGCATTGTACTTTATACTGCTACTGAATGGGATAGACTCTTGCAAATATGTAGCAATAGCGTAAAAACGTTACCAGGAACCTTCTGAAAATCGAAACAGCAAAAACAAAAATAATAAGCACGGTTTCCTCATCTCAATATACACAAGGGGACAAAGTGGTCTCCGGATCATGAAACACTAAATCAAATTGATCATTTTGAGATAGGCGTTCGAATCTCTCAACAACCCAGCATCAAGTACCAAAGATTAGAGGCAACGCCACCAACGTGCCATCAGAGCCGCCGCAACTGATGTGGTGGATTTCACCAGACCACCACCAAGAAATCCGTGGTTTGATGAAGAATGCGGCAAGCACATGCAGCTGAACAAGAAGCCTACAAAGCGGCGATACAATGAAGAAAGAAAGCCGCTCTCGAGCTATACGAGCAGAAGAGAGGGGAAGAACATCGATTTCTCCAGAAGAAGAATAAAGAGCGCGCGATTGAAGATATTGATAGGTTGTACTCCAGGAATAACGTACGGAAGTTTTACCAACAGCGAAGAGAACGTTTCAAGGCAAGAAAACTCGCATCGAAACCTGTAGAGATGAAGAAGGAAAACTTGTAGTAGAGTCACAGTTGATGCTGAGAATATCAAAAAACTTTTTCTACAGGCTATATTACGGCGAGGAACCCCAACATCACTCCGTCAAGCGAAATAGACGATTCAACTTAGACGATGATAGCCAAAGTATCGTCCACCTGACCAAAGCGAAGTAAGGATAGCAATGTCTAAGCTGAAATCCAACAAAGGTGCTGCACCTGACGGCTAACCGACCGAGGTATTCAAATCTACTGACTTTGTGGAGAGCATACGCCAACTCATTTCTCAGATCTCGTCAAAAGAGTATATACCTAATGAATGGAACCTCCTGGCCGTGATGAAAGGAAATCCTTTGTCAGCATTTAGAGACGAGTAATATAGTGTCATGTCTTTGATATCAAAAAAGGTTTTAGACCATGTGACGCCTATCATACTTGAAAGAATCATGCGGAACTCACAAGTGCCCACTGGAAGAACAATCTTTCAAAATCTGTGCTTGCGTACGCCGTTGATATTGACATAATTGGCAGAACTCAGGTTGGCTGCTCACCAGTATGTCCGCTAGTACGAAATGTTCGGTCCCGTTTGCATTAATGGGGTTTGGAAGAGAAGATTTAACGACGAAATATACGAGCGACATGGACCTAGTCACAAAACTGCGCATCACCCGCCTGAGTTGCCTCTGACACGTAGAGCGAATAGACACCAGTACTCCGGCCCGCAGAGTCTTCGACTGTAACCCGGAATGACAACGCAGTAGAGGAAGATCTCAACTTAGGTGGCGCATACAAGTAGAAAGGCACCCCAACCGACTTGGAGTGCGCAGCTGCTTGTTAGTTGAGGTCCAAGTTCACCCCGAAATGTAGAGCCACCTAAGTAAAAAAGTAAGAGCAAGCGCATAAAGCAATTGAGCAATCTATAAAAAAGTGGATAGCTTCCAGTACCTTGGTATCTGTCTCGACCGTTGGTAGAACCGAACTGTACATAGCCAATCAGCAAAATCAGCGATTGGGATTTCGTCGAGGGGTCCAAGTTCGAGTTCATGTTATGAATCCTTCAATATTTGCCGAGTTAGTATCTTATTAACAGTGTTTCAACAAATGTAAACTCAGCACACTTTAAGAAATCCTGAAAACTCTATAGTCAACTTTGTTTTTAAAAGAGATCAGTTAACGCAAGATGGAAGAACAGCAATTTAGGACGACTTGAGTATTGTCAGGAAACACACGGGCCCAGGGACTTGAATAAGTTATTGCAAAACTTTGGTGCATAAATTAACTAACCAACATATGAGTAGATGGAAAACTTTTGGGATTTCAAATCATGCATTCATTAAAATTAAAAATGTACTTTGCGAAGCATACTCGCACAGTGTATGTCTAAGGGAGACAATCGCTTCCTAAAGTATTAAGAGCTTTTGCCAACTAGTTAGTTCATTTATGCTCTTAGATACCAGCTCTTGCAATGATCTTAAATTTGCATACAAAATTATAACACTGGGCTTGACCCTAGAAGAAGTGAAAGAACTAGTTTGAGGTGCAAAGTCGTTATCAAAATATTCGTTAACATTTTAGCAGTTCAATATTCACAATTTTTGCAAACCTGGGATCTTGCATCGTTCAGTATAATTTTTAAACCTTGTGGTCATTTTGCAAGAAACTCCTGCATGCCCTGTTAATGGTGAAAACAATATACATTTATATACTTTAATTCACATGGAAGAGTATTCCAAGCCCAGTGTCAAACTCAGTAATCTGTACTTACAAATCGCAAGCAATGCAAAATAAAAAAAAGCCTGAGTAATCTGTCAATTTATGATGATTCTTGAAATATATTTACATACATTTTTTGGTGCAAGAGAAATCTCAAGTATTCAGAAAATTGATAAAGCGTCTTAACCATTTCAAAACGTAGGTTTCTTGTGATTCATACGAAATCTGATTAGTCTATTATTTATATCTCAGACGAACTATATTTCCTAACTGAGATAAATTACCATTGCGGTTGTTGGCATGAAACCTATCAACTAAATAGTATGATAAGAACATTAGGTATGCTTCTACACGAACATACTCGTACCTATATCTTTTGTATTCGAATAAAATCTGGAGTGCAGGAAGCTAAAATACGAACCTAAGAACATAAACATAAATCAATTTTTTTACGACCTAGATTAAATTAAATTGTATTACGCATGCCTCCCTTTAATAAAAACTTCAACATTTTGTCAATAAATAAAAAGACACAATGACGTCAACCAACAGTCTAATCGAAAAAAAGCTAAAACAAAAAAAAATAATCAATTAGATAACTATTTTCAAAAATTCCCAGAATTAACCGATTTTTTTACGCATTACTACGCAAAAAAAAAATCATTTTTTCCTAAAAACAAATGAAGAAGAAATATGATAGAACTTAGGTTTGAAGGACAATCAAATGCTTTGTCTTAATTTTAAATTCAAATATTGTATTAAATTGTTATACAGTAATTAACTTACATTATGTAGAAATAGCTGTCACTATCCTTTCGTTGCCTTATGCCGCGAACAGTCTTCCCATCTGAACCTCCACCACCTACTGAATTAGGCACATTGTTATTGCTAGGATTGCCGAATGCTGTTTGTTGCTTTTCATTTGAAAATGTTGTCTTGCTACCTGAGAAGAAGGTTCTTACTGCATCCATGTCTTAGAAATCAAACTAAAAATACAAAAACCACAAAAGAAAATGATTTACTTCGATTATACTTAAAGACTGCTAAATTATTAGCTGACATCTGCCAGAGTAAAACAGGACTGCCTAGGATTTAAGTTTAGCATATTCATATAACTCTTTGAAATACAGATGTTTATCTGTTTTAAATGGCCTCTACGGTTTTCCATTCCATCATATTTAATACATTTTTAAGCTACATTATTTACAAGCATGAGTACTTTCTTATTATATAATGCTATCATTTCTTATAATAGTAATAAAAGGCGCAATAACATATTTGACTAATATCTATCGCCATCAGCGATCCAATATATTGGCTAGGGATTATAATTTTAAGCTTTGTTCAGTGAGGCTGTTCTGGACTGTTCCGAACAGAAAAATACGAACTTTCCTGTTCAGTGAGAAAAATTTCTGTCCGAATCTATTCTGCTCTGTGTTCAGTGAGGCTGTTCCAATCTGTTCGGAATAGAAAATACTTTCGAAGTAGAACACAATTGTGAAAAATGTCAAAATCAGCTGTGCTGTACTTTTCTGTTCTCATTTGACGTTTTTCACAAATCTGTGCTGTTCTGTTCTATTCTAGTTTTTCCTCACTGAACAAAGCTTTAATCTGCTCATGTCCTGAGCATATTTATTTGATAAATCAGTCCAAGCAAAGGACTAAAGATCTGATCTGTCTTTTATTTGATTTTTCCGTATACCGGTCTATATTAAAGTTAATGTTTGATATCATATCTTTAGCTTGTCCTTTCCACCCGCTATTATGAGCAAGAATTTTTCCGAATGAATTTTTAATGTCATCCAAATGCCGAGAACTATAATTTATTCTCTTTTTAAAATTAATTTTCTAATTTTGTGATGAAGAAATAAATAATCAGCAACTGTAAACAACTAAGTAAAGTAAAACATACAGTTTCGTACCAGTTATACCACCTGACAATATGAACAATATGAAAAGTGAACATTTCAAATCGACGATATTTTAACCAAAAAAAAAATAATACTTGATAATAGGAAAATAATATTATATTACTTATTTAACACAATTCAACACAGATAATTTTCTGACTGACTGTATGCTCGTATTCGTTCTAATTGACAGCACAACCGATCACCTTCTACACGCCTGAACTGAGCTTTTGTCATTTGCTTATATTAGAAGAGATTCCATTTTATTTAACCGGCGGTGTAAAATTTGTTTCCTCATTTAAGTGGCTCATTACAAAACAATTTAATGTCTGAAGTGGAAAAAGCTCAGGCAGCAGTTGATTCAGCTGGTGAGGATACAATTTTCGGCAAAATATTGCGCAAGGAAATCCCATGCAAATTTATTCACGAAGACGACAAGGTACAGTTTTTTTTTTTCCACCGTTCTCTGGAAATTTCTGATTCCAAAGTTCTCCCCATAGTGTGTGGCATTTCATGATGTTAATCCACAAGCCCCAATACATTTTCTTGTGATTCCCCGAAAACCAATCGCTCAATTATCAAAGGCCGACGATGGCGACGCAGAATTATTGGGTAAGTATGAAGACATTAACCTGCATGGAGATTCTTAATGGAAGTATATTCCAATATCTATGTATATAGGTCACCTTATGTTAGTGGGTAAAACAGTTGCCAAGCAATTGGGTATGGATGATGGATTTCGAGTGGTAATCAACGATGGTAAAATTGGAGCACAATCGGTGTACCATTTGCACTTGCATTTCCTTGGAGGACGTCAAATGCAGTGGCCACCAGGCTAAAGTTCGATTCTATTTAATTGGCATTGTATGCCATGAGTAAACCGGAAATCTTACGAATATAACTGAAAGAAATGAAAGAAATATATTTTTTTTTATTTTGCTTTGTTTTGTAATTGAAAGGGAGGAAGGAGTGTTTAGGCGGCGATAGTTGGAACTTATATTTATTGAAAGAAGGTAAGTCAATTGGTGTCCTAATAGGGTATAACTGCTGACTTAGACAAGCACTGCAGTGAACCTACGAATATGGGCCACCAAGTCGAAACCACGTAAATAACGATATACGCCTCAGGAGGATTCATACACCAATATTTTGTTAGTCTCTGATCTTCCTGGAGTTCTGAGCCCTTTTCGGAGAGGAAACGACAGTCACACAGCAGTTGACAGAAGACTCAATCACTCCCTCGCCACTGGAGGAGCCTCGATATTCTTGTTGACTTAATAGAATTTTGATGAAGCAGAGGGCAGCGTCGACCCCTTTCCCACTAAAACATCACTGATCTCGTTGCCTGCAGAATCTATGTGCCCAGATATACAGCATGGAGTCATTGAATTAGCACTCGAAATCGCATACAAGAGATTCTCGCTGGTTCCTAGAAATCTTTGATTTGATTATTGCCGTTCAGAGCCTTAACAGCTGTCTAGCTGTCAGTGTATAAATGGACAAGAATTGACATCGATGTAGAAAACCAGCTCCTCTATACCTGCTCCTCCTCCTGCACTTAATCCTGTCACGAAATCTGATAGATCAGCCCTGGAATCATGTAATCAGTTTTTATCTAGTTTTCTGCAGTCTCCCAATAGGGTAGTACGGAGCTCTCCGGAGTAGTTAGGTTGTCTTCGGAGAACGAAGTGTAGATTTAGAAACATCAACGATCCTGATGGTGAATCCCGGCAATGACATCTTAGGTTGATTTGATGGACTCGCGAAGATTCTGCCTTCTCTCTTCCCAGAAAATCCGGAATTGATAATTCAGCATCGTTCGCTTTTGTTCGTCTGCTATGTGGAAAATTTTGCGAAAAAGATCTCGCTCTAGGTAAAGCCACGATTCCATGACTTGCGACATGAGTTTATGGATTGAGCACTTAAGCAGCTGGAAGTCTACCCTTATTTGTTTTTTTTTTTTTTTTTTTTTTATAATTTACGCGCGCCTAAGGGGTTGATACCCTTTTACTGTTGCCAGGGCGCAGGCGGAAAGATAGAAGGAGGAGAAAGGAAAATTGTTTTTGTAGTGGTTTGAAACTCAGGTGTGTTTGGTTTCTATGTTTGCTCTCCAGGGGTGGGAGTCCGAATAGGACGGAGAGTTTTTCTTCACTCAGAGTGTGATTCGAGATATAATTCCCAGTATTTTTTTCATTGCTTGAAACTCTTATAACAGCCAAATCTACGTGTCAGTGTTATGCCTTCACACGCAGAATTTTTTTGTCTGAGTTCCAATTATACAATGAAAAACTGATTTTGCCATGGGCAGGATTCGAACCTGGACCCTCCGAGTGAGAAGCGTTTGCTACTACCACTACACCACGGCTCACTTTTAGATGTGAGCTAACTGTGTTGTGAACAAGTAAAATTATCAATAACAAGTGAGCCTAATCTAGAAGGCACTCATGAGATCCAATGTGGGAGTACCCGCAAAAGTAAGGCATTTGAGTTTGGCATAAAACTTTGGTAGAAAATACGTGCATTTGGGATCAATTTTCCAATGGATTAGAAATTCAAGTTCTCTTGAATGATTTCAAGTTTCATATTCACAAAACGAATACTGACTGGTGTCTCCGACACTCTTTCATTTTCTTCAATGACAGTACTCTCTGCTTTTCATATACATACGTCAGAAGAACATCTCACGTCCCTGTTCTTCGGCTGTAGAAACGGAACTACAACGTGTGTTAAGCACATTAAATTCCGATATTAGCAGTATAACTAATTGGGGAACTAAGTATCAACAGAGTGGAATTTAATGCTTCCAAAACACGATGCTGTCATTAAAGCAAAATTTAAACACCCATCCATTGTCCACGAATGGCACTTGCATCGTCGAAACGAAAAACTTTCCATTCTCCGTATGTGAGTCAATGACAACTTACGTTGCAATGACCAATGACCAAGTATTCGATGTCACCAAAAATGCTGTGGTTTGATGTAATAAATACGTTTCTCCCTCTGATCTGGCCTCAATATATTGGTTCATTGCAAAAGTTCGTGCCCGATTTGCAAATGAAACACAAGCGAGAAAAATTTTATTAATCAATTACATAGTCACCGTTATTTTCTACAACTGTCTCCCAACGTTTTACAAGGTTATGGTTTCTACTTTTGTAAGGTAGTTTTCGACAGCTTCGGCGGAACCAAATTTTTTCCATTCAATCCGTTCGAGCGGACCGAAGCAAATGAAAACCTGAAGAAGCAAGGTCTGGGGAATACGGTGGATGCTAAAGGCTTTTCCATTTTAACTCCTCCAGTTTTTGCAGCGTTTGTCAGGGGAAGTATGCCTTAGCATTATCATGATGGATGACGCCTTTTTGATTAGCCAAAACCGGACGATTTTCTTGAACTTTTTCATTAAGCTTAGAGACTTGCTCACAGTACTTATTCGCTGTCATTGTTTTGCCAGGTGAAAGAAGATTGAAAAAAATGATACCCCTGGAATCCCAGCAAACAGATAACAATACCTACATTGGATGCAAACCAGCTTTTGCATTGGGTTCTGAACATACACCTGCTTGTTTCCAGCTCATTTTTCGGTGCACGTTTTTGTACAGAATCTACTTTTCGTCACCTGTTACGACTCGACCAAAAAAGGTTCATTTTCATGGCGTCTAAGCAGTGAAACAATGCGGCACTCAAATGTCGAGCTTGGAAGTGAATCCAAGCTTCTTTAAATGGCGATATACCATTAACGAATGGCTAATATTAAGCCTCTTAGTTGAAATCGTCGGGTTATTTTTCGCTAAGGCTCGCACGGTGTCGTCATCTATCTCGGAAGGCCGGCCAGAATGGGGTTGATCGTCCTAGGTCATACCACCGTTCCGAAATCTACAAACGCACTTTTTAACTATACTTATAGCAGCAGCACGATCCGAATAAACACTCACCACTCCATTTTAAAACTCGTACAGCATTACAGGGCGAAGGTGTAACTTCTTTCTCACACATCTTGACTTATAGTAACTCAACGGGGTGTAGCCACGTATGAAGATCGGGCACGAACTTTTGCAATGCTCCAATATAAAGCATTTATCCGCCTAAGGTTGGAGTACAATGCCCAGATCTGGGCATTATAACCTTCAAATATTTAAAACCAACATATGTACGTCGATACCTCTCTTTCTTTCCTGATTAGGTAACTGCCTTTCCGCCCACTGCTTGCAAGCATTTTAAGGGTATTCAAAAACGGCGCGTAGATAATAGATAAAAAATAAATAATCAGATCTGATGAGTAGTAACAATTACAACATTGCACATAGATTGCTTCCAGTCAGTGTCTACCCTGTTCCTACAGCAGACAGGACCAGTCAGCTGGTCACCGAGGTGGTGCGATTAAACGCCACACGATTACTGCTTGTTGGACTATGTAAAGTATTTGGTGTTTGCTGATAAACCGTACATACCTTGGAAACCAATATTCAGCAAGTTGTTAATGATCTCCGAATGTTCCAAAGAGTTCCTCGAAAATAGCCAAGAAGTTGTGAATTTGTTTTCAAACCATAATGGCGTGAATTAAGATGATCGATTCAAACTCAGCTCGTTTAACACAAAAAAGTTTTTGGTGTGCTTTATGTTTTGGTCGTCATTGCAAAATAAAGTTTCTTTTCTAAGTGGCATTATTTTAGAACTATGTGTTAGAAACCCCGCTGAATACGAATTACTTTATCTAATCAAGATTCAAATATGTGCATGCCAACGCAAGTGCCTAATTGGGTTTTTTTATTTTTTAATTTCTACGCCATTTTAAGTAAACTATGTATTTATTTATTTAACACAATCTCCCAGAAAGTCATTCACTATTTCACGTGATAAGAAAGTGTTTTAAAAAGGAAAAAACGTAAATTGCATTGCAAAACTGCCATTTTCCGGACGCAGCTAGAGCAACTTTACGGTTCGTATATCTGACCTTTGATCGAATTCAGTTATTGACTCTTGACTTTTAAAACATAGGCTGATAAGGAGATTCGTTTCAAATTCCAAACGCGCACTTTATTATAAATGCAAATCCATTCGCACTAATTTAATTTTGTTACAGAATTTGTTGTTACTAGAAAAGTGTGGGAGTATGTCTAAAAAGAAAATTTAAATTTTTCTGGACAATATTGATGGCTAGAGTATGTGAATATGTTTGCTTGGTGAATAACGAGGCGTCGGAATCATTACTCGTAAAAATTGATGACCTTACTGATTTGTCTGTTAGCGGTGTTATCATTGTAGTGCGTCGCACGACATTGGCTTAAGGCATTTATTGTTAGGCAATGACAGTAATTTTTTTTTACTATATGCACATAAATATAATCATTTCACTTATCGACAGCTTGTGTTGAGACCCCCAGAGGAGAAGTAGAATATCAGATACAATACTCTTCTTTTTTTTCATACTCAAAAATAAAAAAAAATATTCAACACAAATTGTAATTCGCATTTGTAAATACATATATGTATTCCCGTTTAACATTCATTATTCGTGGGAACCTGCATACTGCACACGAATATATTCGTTGACCTCATTCGTAAATTAATCGTTGAGGCAGAATACTCAACCAACCAATTCAGGAAATGCTTAATGAGTCGAAAGTCGACTCATTACACAATGACATTATGGAATCTTGCAAATTGTTCAAGGAAATTTTTGTACGATATGTGTACGCTGTTGCATTATAGATGCGTTGTACTCAATTAAATTAAATTAAAATAGGAGCCGATTGTTAAAGATGTAGAAGTTCGTCTGTAATAGCTGTTTTGTGTACAAGTCGTTTAATTGTCTCAATTGTTCCACACTCAATACGCATACCAGGAGCTGTGTAGAACTTATCCACATTCCACTGTTATGGAGAGAAGTCAATGTAGTATTCATTCCCAAAGCTGGAAAATGTTCTCATGTAGTCCCAAAGGACCTCAGACCTATACGTCTATAATCATTCCTTCTGAAAACTTTAGAACGACTGATTGATATCCATATTCGAGCTAAAGTTGATCCAAGACTTCTGTCTACGGCTCATCATGCCTACTGTAAAGGAAAGTCAGTGGAAACGGCTTTGCACTCTCTGACTAGCCACATCCAACGATCCCTACAATATAAGGAGTACACAATGGTTGCTTTCCTAGACATAGAGGGCGGCCTTAACAACGTCAACACATCCGCAATCACGACTGCGCTGTCAACTCTGCAGGTAGACGGCTCACTCCAAACTGAGTGAGACTTCTGCTAAAAGATATGTCAGTAGAGGTACGCCGCAAGGCGGTGTCCTCTCTCCCCTTCTCTGGAACTTAGTAGTTAACGAACTACTGATATACCTGGAAGCGGGTGGTAGCAGAGTGATTGCATATGCGGATGACGTTGCCATAGCCGTCTCAGGAAAACATCTCAATACCATTAAAGAACTCCTTCAAGTAAATCTCAATAGATTAACCTGCTGGGCAGATCGCTGTTTATTGGGAATAAACCCCCATTAAACTGATCTTGTCCTCTTTTTCAGGAAATACAAAATTCTAACTACAGACCCTCCTTCAATAAACGGTACCAGTTTAGTATTTTCCGATACCGCATATCTTGGTCTCATTTTTGACAGGAAACTAAACTGGAAACCTAATTTAAGAAAGAGTCAATAAAGCTACAATAGCTTTATTCTCTTGCAAAAAAGCCATTAGAAATAAATGGGTCCTTCAACCTCGCATAACCCACTGGCTATACATCTCGGTCATAAGACCGATACTTACTTACGGGGTGGTTGTCTGGTGGACGGCCTTGGAAAATGCAGTCAACCGCATTAAACTAAGCAGAGTCCAATGAACAGCATGTCTATGCACAAGCGGAGCCTTGCGGTCTACCCCCTCTGCGACATTAGACATTCTGCTACACTTGACACCCCTAGATATATTCAGCAGGCAAGTATCTGCGACTGCAGCTATTCGCCTTAAAGCGACTAAACAGAGGACAAATAATTCATTTGGCCGCCAATATTCTTAATACATTAGCAATCCTCAAAGAGAACATTGATTACACCATACCTGAACTTTGGTTTGACAAAAACTTCCAGGTAAGCTTCCCCTCCAGATCATTCTGGGAGGAAGATGCTTTCATGGAGGACGAGTCAATTCATTTCTACACAGATGGATCTAAAACCGATAGCGGAATTGGCGGCGGTGTTTTCTCAGATAAGCTAAATCTAAGCCTCTCTTTCCATCTTCTAAATCACTGTAGCGTGTTCCAGGCGGAAATTTTGGCGATTAAAGAAGATCTGCCCTGGCTGAAGAAAAACGTGATATCTGCAAAGATATCCGCATATTTTCGGATAGTCAAGCCGCCATCAAGTCCCTGGACTCGGTCTCATTATATCATAACATAAAACCGTACTTAAATGCCGATTATCCCTCATGGAGATGGCAGAACAGTTCAACATTCACCTTTGTTGGGTGCAGGGCCATAGAGACATTCCAGGGAACTGCAGAGCCGATGAACTCGCCAAAATTGGAACCACTCTACCTATCCTACCGGACAAAGGTAGTATAGGTATACCAATCGCTACGTGCAAACTAACACTAAAGCTAGATGCCAATAAAAGAACAGACCTTAGGTGGACTGCTGGACAAACATGTCTAGCGACCAAACAGATCTGGCCAAGGCTGGATCTGAATCGCTCTAAGTGTCTGATCCTTTTAGATAGGAAACATCTCAGCACCATAATAGGTGTCATTACTGGACACTGCCTCATAGGCAAGCACACAAGAAGGCTTGGCGCTTTTACAAACGATTTCTGTAGAAGCTGCATGGACGAGGAAGAGGAGGAGACAATCCCCCACCTACTCTGCACATGTCCAGCTCTCTCCCAGAGAAGAAAGCTTCATCTAGGAGCTTTCTTCTACAACGACCTAAACGACCTAGAAAACATAGACGTTAACAGTCTACAACGCTTTATTATAAGCTCAAACTGGTTCCATTAGTAAGAGTATCATAGATCGTGGCATCACAATGGGCCAAGTGGGTTGGTATTTCCAACAGCCACTCTTACCTAACCTAACCTACACATTTTCAGAATTCAAATTGTGCAGTGCTTCAATCGCCGATCGGCAGTTATGGACCCCCACGAGCTGGGATTTCCTTATTTGGCTGATGTTATGTTAAATTAATAAGAATTCTCAGGTTTTTATATTGCCTTTCAATTATAGAAAGCAAAGAATTGTATGTACATCTTCCCATAGTGGTAGAGCCTGCCGAAACAGAAAATTCAGAAAAAGAACCATTCATTTGTACTTACTCTTACAATATGTACGAGTATATCAAGTATTCTGTGGGCTCATCGTCCACAATCGGGTATCGCTGGTGGTGGCGTAACTCAAACCTAGAACATTTAGGTGTTAAGCAGAAAAGTAGTGCCACTAAGTTTTTGAACACATTTGTTCTGCATGTATCCCTGCGCATCATGACGTCTTACGAGAAACGCAATTGCCAATGGACATGCTTACCGAGTACGCAGGTAGCCCTAATGCAGCTTCTGGTCCTGAGATGTCTTCCATTTATATTCTAACTGAATTTAGAGAAGCCTAACATTATTAAGCTAGTTTTGAAGTGGTTGACAGATTTTTGATTCATTGTCATAAGGGTTGTATATATCTCTGCTTGAAATGCAGACGTTTATTTCTTGTTTCAGGAAGACACCAGCTCCACTCCCCTTAAAACCATTCGAAATATGCGACTCCCTTTCTTTCCCGGCTCATAATTTGTCGAAAGTCAGTACTGAGTATAGAAAAGTGGAATTCGCATTTCTGCACCGAAATTCTATTGTCATCAAGCGACATGTGCATAAGACCAAAGTCAGTAACAAATCGGTAGGGAAAGTCATCTAAGCTCCCGCCATCACATATTGACTGCAATCGTTATTCGCAGTCAATTAACTAGGGTTACTTTTGAGTCATCTACATCGTGTTACTTAACCGAGGTACAAATGCGGTCAAAGATAAGCTTAAATGACCATCTGTAGACTCCGAAAAGGAAACTATATTTTCAGTAAAATATCACAACTTTTATAGATGTTAGTTTTTGTGGCAACCAAATCAAAACGTACTCGTATTTCTAATTGCAGATCATTCCTTATTAAAATGGCTAACAAATTAAACATTCATCCATTCAAGGTGTATGGGGCAAGAAGGCATTGCCTTTCTAATTGAAAAAAATAATTGCTATAGAACTTGTTTTATGTAAAATATTTTTATTATCAAAAAGCGATTGTGAAGTTATTTCCCGAATATCCACACTGATTCCGAAATACGAGCTGAAACACTATCCAATTGATCTTTTGCACTCTCAAACATTTTTTTCAAAAAGTTGCAAATTTCACTATCTCAAAGGCTACCGTATCTAACTTAGCCCCCGGATAACCCCAAAGCATTGTATGCGTGGGACACGATCAACATTGCATACGTGAAATTTTGACCGAGTGTACTCCCCTATTAATGGAGTTATTGGCGGCTTTGATTGATGACCCTCTGCCATTTCTCGGGCAACTTCATAATACCGCATTCAAAAAACTTTCTATCTTCCACGGCAAGAAACTTGTCAAGGTGCTGCTTGATGAGATTTTAAAAAGCAAAAGTTCTACCATTCAAGAATTTTTGCAAGAAGCGAAATAAGTGGAAGTCTAATGCGAAAAATCTGAGCTATACGGTGAATGAGGTAACACATCCCAATTAAGCTGCAACAATTTTTGCTGAGTGACCAAACTTGTGCGTGGTTTCGCATTGTCGTGGTGAAGTACCGCACGTTTTTGTAAATACTATGGCATCACTTAATTTCTGTAGCTGTCCACAGTAGACATCGTAATAGTTTTGTTCTTTAGAAGCAACTCATAGAAGACTGGCCATTCCCAATCCTACCAGATTGACAGCACCACCATCTTTTGGTGGATGTTTGCTTTTGCGTGCTATTACTATGCTTCATCTTGCCTACTTCAACTTTTTCGGCTTACATTATTGTCGACAATCCGTTTTTCGTCGCCCGTAATCATGACAAATCTACTGTACACTTTACGTAACTTTTCTATGCCTCAGTTGTTTTCTTCCCTTTTTTGAAGTAATAAAGCAAAATATGGCAAATGTGATCTTCAAAATTCTCCATGTTCGACCCACAATTGCAACCACATAACTCGGCCGAATCGCGGCAACTTTTTCTTTGTTAGGTTAAGTGCAACAACAAAACGCGCGCAAACATTTAATGTATATTATCTCACGCTCAGATGCAAATAAACGCGTGCAAAGCCATCTATTGCAAAAGAACGCGCTGACTTTTTGAACAACCTGATATTTTTTTTACATTGAATTGAACAAATTTACATCTTAAAATGTTCTCATGTTGTACCAAAAGACCTTAGATCTACAAGTCTATCATCTAACATCTAAAAACTCTAGAACGACGGATCGATGTCTACGGCTCATCATGACTACTGTTAAGGAAAGTCGGTGGAAACTGCTCCTACATAGGCACATCGAACAATATCTACATTGTAGAGAGTACACAATTGTCACATTTCTGGCCATAGAATGTGTCTTTAACAACGTCAACACATCTGAAATCACAACTGCACTGTCAACTCTGTGGGTAGATAACTCACTTGGGGAGTTCATAAATCCTATGCTAAATAGCCTTAGACTATGCTGCTAACTACAGTAAACTCAACAAAGTCCAAAGGACAGCATGTCTACTCATAAGCGGAGACTTACGACTTACTCCGTGTTACTGGATATTTTGTTTTACTTGACACCCGTCGATATTTTCAGAACAGATAAGAGACTGCTAACGCAACTATTCGCCTTAAAGAGACTACACAGTGGACAAATAAACTATTTGGCCACGCTAATATTCTTAACACTTTAGGAATACCTGCAGAGAACCTCGACTACACTACACCATGGTTTAACAAAGACTTTCAAGTAAGCATCCCCTCTAGATCTTTCTAGGAGGAAGATGCTTTCAGGGACGACAAGTCAATCCAAAATCTCCAACGTGCTATCTCCAAAGGATATACGCATTTTTTCGGATAACCAGGCCGCTATTAGATCGCTGGACTCAGATTCACAAAATTCTAAAACCGCCCTTTGAGTGTTGACCATCTCTTAGAGAGATAGCGGAGCAGTTCATTGTCCACCTATGTTGGGTGCCCGGCCACAGAGATATTCCAGGGAATTGTACGGCGGACGAACTCGCCAAAATCGGAACGAAAAACGCATAATGGGTATGTCAAACTACTAAATCTGGAT
This sequence comes from Volucella bombylans, assembly GCA_949129095.1. NCBI lineage: Eukaryota > Metazoa > Arthropoda > Insecta > Diptera > Syrphidae > Volucella > Volucella bombylans. The sequence continues at coordinate 200,627,764 of OX422141.1, read as the reverse complement.
GCTATTAGAAGAACAAACCTTAGGTGGACTGTGACCAAAGAAATCTGCCCAAAACGGGACATGAATTGCTCTCAGAACTTGATCTGTCTGAATAAATGTACGATCATCCAAACTTGTCATCCGGATGACATGATGACGTCAGAGATCTTTTGTAATTCGGTTGTCATCTGCAAGCTTGTCATCCGCTAGATGACACCCGATCACACAGGGTCATCCGTTAACATGCCTGGTTGACATAGCCGGATGACAGGATATCACAAGAGATGACACTAGAGGAGGGGTGACCAGAATGTGAATCTGAAGCTTGAATCTGTATCTGATAACGAACTGTCAAAAGTTGAATACATGTATAGCCGTAAGCGCCAACACAATGCGTATCTGTGTGAATCTGTACCTTGAAGTTGAAATGCACCCAACTTCGAGATACAGATTCACGATTGACGCGTATCTGCGTTTAACAGCGATTCAAGATTCACTGATGACAATTTGTAATTAATTGTTTGTGAAAAACGAAAACGTCAGTAAAATAAAAATAAAACAACAAAAAAAAGTGTTTTTTGTCTTTTTTTTCGGCACTAGTATTGGTTGGCAGCGTTTGACAACTGCGTCAACTCGTTTAAAATTGAGTACTCATCGTACGGATCCTCCTGAAAAACAACAAACGAATATAGTAAGCAGATCAATTGAAGTACTAGTACCTATCAAGTCTAATGCGGATGTCGATGGATACGATTGTGTCACTTCGGAAGACTCCAAAAACATTATTTCACTTAGTTGAGGCCACGATGTTTTAGCAATTTCGCCTGTCCCTTGGCCTGATTTTCTGGCTTGAAATTTGCCCAAATGTCTACGAAGTGATTGCCATTTAAGACGCGCCTCGACATCTTCAACACTCTCAGTATTTAAATTGACCGAAACCTATTTCCAGGAATCAATTTTGGATTTCGGAGTTTTGTAATCCTTCCGCCCACTATCCCAAAGGACAAGATCTACCTGAACAGCTGCAATTAAAGCAGACACTGTTTGACGGTCCCAGGACGGCCTCAATATCGTCTTCACCGTCGTTGTCACCCATTTTACAACACAGAAACAAAACGAAAATTAAACGTGTCATCCGATGTTAGATAACAATGTGGAAAATCAAGTAATGTCATCCATGGGACATTGTCATTCGGATGACACGCTGTCAAAAAAAATTGGTTATCCAGTCCCAATAGCGATGACAAGCTATCACACGGTCAATCAAATCTATCATCTGGATAACATAGAAATCGTGTCATCCGGTTGACACGTTCAATGACATGTCGCATGACAGGCGATCACACGATGTGACCACTGTAGGACTAATTCTACGTCATAATGACGTCAGTATCTAATTTACAGTATCTAATTCAAGAATTCAAGAACTTTATTTTAAGAAGAAGTCGTTAATATTTATATTACGTACAGTGAAGTAGTCGCATCGTAAACAGAATCTCAATTGTAAAAATTGATTTTTTTTAATTATTGCGCAAAAATTCCTATATCGTTATCTTCCGTATTTTACTACGTCATAATACATGCTCGTATGTTTGTTCGTAATGTTATAAGAATTACACCCCAAAGCTTCACCACATGGTACAAATACTTTTCAATCAAACTTACATTAGCTAATACGATACCACGTTAACAGTATTTATGTCAGAGTTTTGGTCATGAAATGCGCTTGATTAGTAAGTACACATTAACTTGTGATGGTGTGCAACGCCAAACAGAAAATTCTGCTTCTCTGCCGGCCTGCTTTTAGTTCAGGAAAAACAACGTATGTTGCCCACATTGAATACGATATTTAAACAGAAAAAAGGTAGTATTTACAGATAATTGATTTATTAAACAAATGTATAATCTTTAAGTTATGAAACGTTACGGAAGTTGATCATACACATTATAGTCGTAATTTTGGAAAGAAGATAAGCACTACATCCGTGCGGATATTTTGAATAGACCTTGAAACTATTTTAAATAAATAATGCCCACGACATTTTTTTTGATGAGTTCAGCATAGATATTCGAGTTTCTTATTACAAAAATAAAAACATGAATTTGTGGAAATTAAAGAGAGAACCCCGCAAATTGCTTGCGATTATTCGTGTTCGCAAACAAATTGTTAAAGAGCATTTAAACAATGCAAAATTGTTCGCCGATATACGAGTGTAATTGTATTTGTAACAGACTAATATGTATTACGCGTATAAATGATAAATTATGCTTCACGTCAACAGTCTTATTTCCTGCATTTTAGCTACGTTAACTCATAGAAGTTTTCGAGAAAACAACTCTAAAAATTAAAATAATTTCGAGGTCGTGCAATTTGATAACGAGTTAGTTAAACCTATAGAATGCTGGCATATTTTATAAAATTTAGTTTACAATAGTTAAAACACCAACAATTTTGCGATAAAAAAAAAACGACAAAAAACTAAGAGGCCATGAGAACAAGCATACCAGAAATCTAAGTCCAAAGGGGAACTTAGGCGGTCTGGGGTCTGCTATCATACATTTATATGTCTGAGCGAATATTTGATTTTATGCGTCACAGATACGAGTACACGATGATTACTTGCATGACGAAAATCAAAATTTCTTGATACATATACGAGTATCGTAATCGTCGTCATACGTACCGCATGATGTGTGTAAGGTCGTGATTGATAATTTTTTGTTTTACTTTTCAAGTCATTCTATGATGTAATATATTCTGATACTGAGAAAGGCAGACGTTTTTGCGTATTTCATTCAAAATATGAGGACCGACAAGAACTCTTAAGTGAATTAATAGAGGAGTGTAGATCGTTAGTTTTGACATCCGCCTGGACAGGTAAGGAGAGCATATTTTGTAGGACACTTATTAAGTATAAGCATACGACACCACCTCTGGCAACTCTGATATATATATCTAGCACACGGTTTCATCATCCCAATATTTACACAAGGCGGGACATAGCTGTTTCGGGATCATGAAATGGTATATCAAATTGGTCACAAGTGCGAATGCAGATTTTCCAAACGCCACAACAAAGAAGAACTATGTGATAAGATATAAAGTAAACTTCGTCGAACGCGAATCCCGAAATTTCTCATCAATTCCTATGCCGCCACCATCAAGTACCGAAGACCAGTGACAATGCTGCCAACGTAGCATCCGGGACGCCGCAACTGATGTGGTAGGTTTCACCCAACCACTACCAAGAAAGCCTCCCTGGTTTGATGAAGAATGCCTACAACCACATACTGCTAAACAAAACGCGTAAAAAACGGCGCTGCAACAAATGACGAGAGCTGCTCGTGAGTTCTACGAGTAGAAAAGACCGGAAGAACATGGGCTTCTACAGAAGAAGAAAAAACGAGCACGAGTAACGCACGATCGAAGATACTGAGAGGTTGTACTCCAGGAATAACGTTCAGAAGTTTTACCAACAGGTAAAAATAACGTGTCAAGGCTAGAAGACCCCTACTGAAACCTGTAGAGATGAAGAAGGAAAGCTTGTGGTGAAGTCACAGTCTGTGCTGAGAATATGGAAAAAAATTTCTGCCGACTGTGTAACGGGGACGAAGTCCAGCATCCTAACGTCAGGCAGAATAGTAAGGATAGCAATATCTAAGCTGAAATCCAATGAAACAGCTGGATGTGATGGCTTTCCAGCCGAGTTATTCAAAATCGCTTGAAATGACGTTGTGGAGAGCATACACCAACTCATTTCTCAGATCTGGTCAGAAGAGTATATGGCTGATGAACGGAACCTCAGCATCTTTTATCCGATCCACCGAAAACGAAAACCATCAACTACACCAACTATAAAGGTCTCCTCAACATTGCATGCAAGATCCTACCTGCCATATTGTGTGACCGTCGACAACAACCTGATTGGCCGTTATTAGTGCGGTTTCGGAACAGGAAAGTCTACAATCCACAATATTTTCACATTCCGGCAAATCATAGAAAAAACTCAAGACGCCCACTGTCTTTTCTTCGACATGGCATATGAAAGCTTCTATAGAAACGAGCTATTTCTAGTTTGTGCATCCTTGCCAAACTCTCCCGTCACACTGAAGGCACAATCTTTCGAAAGTCTGTACAATTACTAGCGTACGTCGATGATATTGACATAATTGGCAGAACTCAGCGGACTGTCACGGGTGCTGTCGCTAGTATTGAAACGGAAGCTGCCAAAATATGTTAGCCTCTGCTACTGTTTTCAGTTCCTTCAGAAGAAGTTCGTGCGTGAACTGATTTATCTCTTCAGCCACTTCTCCAATCAATTTCTTTTCTTTTTTTTTAATTTTCGTTTTTTTCTTCACTTTTATTGCTTTAATGCTACAACCCTAAAAGTGATGGCACAGCAGTTCCACATTCACTTTGGTATGCTACTGTGACATAGGAACATTTTTGGACCACCAAACATAGCACTAAATACCTACTCATATATAAAAAAAGGAAACCCTATACCAATCACTACATGGAAAATCATTTTAAAGTTAGATGACATCGAAAGAGCAATCACAATGTGAACAAATGGATAAACACGCCTAGCGACCACACAGATTCGGCCAAATATGTTCCCACTTAAATTGATAGAGAATGAAGAAGAAGATTTAATAGAGAACTTAATAAAGAAAAATTCTTCTTCTCACTTTGCGATGGATCCTACCCATCATGTCTAGATATTCGTTTAATTATACAACTGGGGTCGATAAGCGCGAAATCGTTTTAAATGATTAGTTGAAGCCCATGTGGCCACCGGGTATAGGAATTACATAAAATTAGGAAGTAAATATTTTGTAATGGGTTTAACAATGTTGAAAACCAAAGTAATTGTTAGTTCCGTCCCGTTAGAGCCTTTAAATCATATCAAAGACAATTTAATTGCAACTGTTATAACATATTTGCATACATTTTTAGGCATATGACCACTTCGACTACGTCTAAGAAAGGTCCTATTGTCAGTTCAATTTTGATTAGTTTTGCGATGCTGGTAAAGGGTGACCAGATAGCAATGATAATTTTGTTCAACTGTTATGTTGTCATCATCATGGCTTCAGTGTGCAGGCAATTCGTCGCACTGTGGAAAAGTTTGAGCGTGAGTACACTCTTTTGGATCTTAAACCACCAACCAGAGAGAGATTAGTGTGAAATGAAGAAAACATAGCCGCTGTGTGGCAAGTATCGAAGAAGATCCAGAAATGCCGATTCGGCGCCGATCAGCTGATATGGGCATCGCCAGAGTGTCAACCCGGTTTATTTTGTGGTTGAATTTGGGCCTACGTCCGTATAAGATTGTGCTGATACAAGAACTGAAGCCGAACGAGCATAGACAACGACGTGAGTTCGCGAATTGGGCGCTGAAAATTTAGGCCGGAGATACGGATTTTGGGCAATAAATCATCCTCTCAGACGAGGCCCATTTCAGCGGCTATGTCAACAAGCAAAATTGCCATCATTGGAGCGAATACAATCCACAAGTATTCGCCTAAGCATCAAGGCGTCCACAATGATTGACTGTTTGGTGCGGTTTATGGCATGGCGGCTTCATCGGATCTTATTCCTTTCGAAATGAGGAAGGAGACACCGTTACCGTCAATGGTAGCAAGAATACAGCGATGTTAACCGACTTTCTGTGGTCAGAGCTCGACAACATCGATATATCCGAGCTGTGGCTCCAACAATACGGCGTTATATGCCATACACGTTGTGAAGGAGAAATTTGGCGACTCATGGCGAGCGTTCATTAATTGGCCGCCGCAATCATACAATTTGATACCACTCGATTATTTTGTCTGGCCCTATGTCAAGTCCTTAGTCTACGCTAACAAGCTTTGGACGAGCTTGAGGCCAACATTCGACACGCTATTGCAGGAATAACGCCGTACACATTGAACCGAGTCACCGAAAATTTGACCGACCCTTGGAGCACTGCCAGCGAAGCCAAGGCGGCCATTTCAATCATGTATAATAATGGCATAAACGTAGCTTCAAAATAAAGCCAGAATCAATTTTATATCTTACACCGTTGTTGTTTTATTTAAAATTTTTTTCCTATTGCTCTTATCTGATCACCCATAACTCGTACATCACGAAAAGCAGTCACAATATTGACTTCAAAGTCTCCATTTGCTGCCTTCAGGTGGCCCTTAAAAAAAAGAGTCGAGAGGCGTTAAATCGCATAATCTCGGAGACGAATCTACAAGCCTATTCGCAAAATTACTTTCTCGCCAAATTGTGATTTCAATAAATTGCTAGCGTGAGTTACTGTGGCAATCACCGAGCCTGTTGAGCATGTTTCGCAATCTCTACGAAACTCCGACCTTATTTAAAGAAAAAAAAATTAAGACTGATTATGTCACCAACGTATAACTCAGCCATATTTCCTTGTCTAGCAGTGCAACGTGGATTTTGACTTATGGATGATTCAACAAAGAGCTTGCTATAATTTAGGCGAATGGAATGCGAATTTTGGAAGTAAATTCCCACGAAACCCAACCGCTGTTGTAGTGTGGGTTTTGCAATGATTATTTGCATACTACCAAAAGTAGCATATAGCTGTGTCAAATTTGATAATATCGTTATCGGGAATTCTGCCATTGGAAAGCAAAACTTTTACTCTTTTAATATTTTCTATATCATGTTACAGTAAAATATGTATATAACCAAGGTTTCGATTAATCGTCTACTTCAGATAAAAATCAACAAACGAGTACAAACTCTTTCCTATTTTCTTTTCTTTAACTTCTACTTGTAAATATATGTAAATCCTATGCAGTTCTGCATTCAGTTACTTGTGTGCGAAACTGTGTATCATACGAGTATGTAGATTGGTTCAAGGCTTCGATTTTTTGCGTGCATTCCATCAAATCTATTGTTTTTGGTATTGTAGGTATTTTTGTGTTTAATTTGGTGGTTGTCAAACGATACCGTGATGGATACGATAATTGATAAATGCAATATGGTAGGCCCACTATATTGATATCGAATTGCGCATCATTCACCGGAACCTTATCTACATGTTCATTATTAATACTGGTTGAAGTTTAGCCATATGGGCTTCGTAATCTATACATTAGTAGACATCTGTGGAAGGCCTAGTTTATAACGGCCAATAAAGTTAATTAACTGTTGACGTTTTGTTTCAATTAACCACATGAATAAAGCAATGGCAGAATAGCAGGTTCGGATCGGATCCATGAACGAAATTATTAATGCTCAAGATTTAATTAAATAATTAGAGGCAAATCAAAAGAAGCAAAAAACATCAGCGTTCTTTATCTTATCATATTGCAAGATTGTTGTCAATAAATTCAAACATTTATTGTCTCTTAATGATAACAAACAAAAACCTCAATAAAATCGATTCATATGTATTTACATATTATGTACCTACATACTCGTACTTGCACATACGACTATTTACATGAGTACATACCTTGCAAAAGAGGATTGCCTGGGCGTGTGACTGAAGCGTTATCCAAAATAAACCAAAACGAAAATATAAAAAAAAATTAAACCGATAACTAATCACTTTCACTGTTTACACTGTGCGATCTGTATCTTTCGCAATTACAATTCAAATTCACGACGAACGTACGATCAGTTTAAATGGTTCACTTTACTTTTCTGTTTTATTTTTTTTTTAATTATTTACACAAGAGGCCTGTGGAAGTGAAAATGTGGACAATGCGCGTCACTTTGTTTTGGCTGGTCTTTATTTGGTGTAGACACTCCAATCTAATCGGTTTAACGTCTGCGATCAAACTGCGCTGAGCAAATCAATGTTTGGGTTTTTAAATTAATTAAACTACTCTACTATGGCGCTTGATTGAAAGTTAATGTGTGTCGTCTGTGTGTATGCACATGTGCAGGTGTATATCTTATAATTAAAAAAATAAAAAAAACAAACGAGAAAAAATTGGAAAACTAAAATTCTTAAATCGGCTACTTGACTGGGCGTCCCTGAGAAGAATGAGTTAATTTGTTGCACAGCACTGATTGTGATTGAGTGGAATTACTTCATTTTCACTCTCCATTGTGTTTGAGTGATAGAATCTGTATTATCGACGAAGTGCGGGTTAAACACGATAGGAACGATTTCTTATTTATTTAATTTATGGTTGCGCGCTGCTGTGGGTGGGTATGTGCTGTGTGTTAGATATGCTTTTGAACTTTGAGCGGGAATGCAACAAGACTGGCTGGAACTACAATAGTAGACAACTATCACCCGCAATTAACTATAGTTAGTCTATGCCCGCTCCTATGTAGCTATACTCGTATGTATATATTTGCATCAGTGCCTATATACTCATATGTATGAATGCTTGGTGTTTACAATTGCAAATTGACGTTTCCTTGACTGCTCTTTATTTGGTTTAACATGTACAGCTGTTTGCCATCTGTTGTGTATCATTTATTTACATACACGGATATAATGTGTATATGCACAAGTACAAGCAACTACGTACATACATAATGTACATTTAACGAATAGAGAATTTTAAACGTGAATTGGGTTAACAAATATCGTACATCATGAACGGGTAACTACTCAATTCCATGGGCAAACAATAAAAGTTCACCGCAAGTCTGTGTACGATTACTAGTTTTCAGTGGCTTTTTGCTTTTCTTAAAAAACAAAATATCGTATAATAATCATAATACTCGTACACAATAGTATCCGAATAAGTTCATTGGGTTTTGGTTTAGGTTACAGGTTCATTTAGATGTACACTACCGTTTAAAAGTTTAGGACCAGCTATAATGCTCTGATTGTGACTATTTTTAGTAATCCATTATAAATTAAGATTTTTTCTTAACAAGGTCATTGCGGCTTAGCCAGTACGTCTAAGTTAAAGTCGTTTCGTTACATGCGAATTTGTCGATTTTCTCGTGTGAACAATGGTATTTTAACAATTCACAATGTTAATTCCGGAAAATAATCTCCGCTTACATCTACTGTCTTCTCCCAATGTTACATTTCCATAAGGAAAATATTCCTATTTCAAGAAAACTCTTATACTTTCTAGTCAATAAGACTAGTCCTGTTTGATGGCATTTGGGCTTATAATTCCTGGACGCTGTTGGAATAAGGCGAAATGATGTAACAGTGACTTCTCATCAGTTGTGATTATTAATATTTTTTTTATATTCTGAGCACGTTTAATGGTTTTTGAGTACCCTAAAAATGCTTGCACACGAAGGAAAATTAGGGAGGAAAGAAAGAGAGGTACCGATGTATATTGGTTTTAAGGGTTTAGAGGTTATAATGACTCGGAAATAATGAGTTCGGCAGGGCATTTTATAAGCTAGTTGTACGGCTTAGGAAATAATCAGGATATTTCAGAGTATGTCCGAAAGTGGACTTGAGGGTTTGAAGGTTTAAAGGGGCGAAATGATACTGGCAATTTCAATGAAGCACTGGTGGTGAAAATAGCAATAGAACAAGGTAAGGAGGGTGTCACTGCAATATTGATTGTGTGATATTAACATCACCTATAAGTTTTATCGCACCATTTTGAATCCAATCTAGCAGGTGCAGTGAGATTTTAGGAGTACCTGACCAGATGTAAGCGTTGTAGTTCAAATTTGAGCTTGTAAATGCCTTATATAGTACATATATTTAGGCGTGATCAAAGAGGGTGAAGTGTTTCTTACATCGCTTAAGAAAACCTAGACATTTCGCAGCATTTTCAACCATATAGAACAAGTGGTCATTTCAGCGTATGTAGGTTGTCATTCACACACATACCGAGAATAGAAAGTTTTACGGTTTCAACAATGCAAGTGCCATTCTTGAATAATGGCTAGGTCCTTAAATTTCGCTTTAACGACAGCAGAGAGCATGGAGTTTTGGAAGCATTAAATTCTACTCTGCTAGTGGTCCCCCAATTGTAATGCCGATCATTGAGAAGTTTTCGTGATTTTCAGATATTTCATTAGCGTTTCCATGACCTTAGAAAGAAGGAACGTAAGATTAAATTTTTTTTAGGGACGGGCTGGACAAATGCTGCTTTCCATCTGCTCGGAAAGAGTCCTAAAGTGTAGGATTGACGAAAAAGCTTAGGCAATAGTTTTTCCATGTGGGACACTTCTTCAGATGGAGGAGAGATATATAATATATAATAGAGATATTATATAGAGATAAAGATATATATTGTGTATGTTGAGATCTTTAAGTACTTTTGCAATGCAACTGCACGAGTGGGAAAGTGAATTCGTCCAATTACTTCACCTTCAAGTTGTAGCCATCGAATACTGATTGGTGTCTATCAATTATGACCTGCTGAACTTATATGGGCGAGTATTGACCAAGATATTTCAGCATAAAACAGGGGCAGAAAATATGTATACATACTCGTATACGCCTTCTGACGTATTCGAAACTCAGACCGATAAGGATTTCCAAAAATAACACAGGTTCTTGAAAAATTAGCCCTTAATGGGCCAACAACAGCACCCACATCCCCTAAGTTGGTAACTGACTTCGGTGTAACTTGCTGCTCGCCCTAAGAGGTCATAGACTAATTATACCTAGATATCAAACTCTACTAATACTTTTGCAAACCTTTAACTTTCGCACAGACACACTGTAAGTGAATCACCAACCCATTCTCCATCTCTATAACCGGTCAGAATGGCTAAAATGACAACAAATTTCACGTAATGTTCGCTAGGTATATAAATATAATAAAGGCAAAAATAAAAGGAAAAATATTTTTCGCTGGTGAATATTTAATTAAACGTGGTGAAAAAGTGAAGATAATAAATAGAATATATTTAAAAAAAACTCTTTTTTTTGTTTCAAGTGGATAAAAAGGGGATAGTTTCAGAATAAAATTAAAAAAGGACCTAAGGATCATATTTTGAATGTTTCGTTTGAGGATATAAATGAGTTGAAACTATTACAATTCTGAAATCAAGGTTAAACTGGTATTGTAAGTCAATTGTATAAGCATTTTGCATGTTTAGGCACAAACTCTGTACTCTGGACGTCGATGAAAGGGATCGTTAATTAATGGTATCTTTTAAAATCAATTTCCTTGTTGCTCTTTTAGTTTAACATGTGTTAAGTAAATAATTTAATTAAATTTTGTTTATAATAAATGTAAGTAATATCTGGAAAGTTTGATATCTAGGTATAGTTAGTCTATGGCTGCGCCGTCCATAGATGAACTAACTTAGATGTCAAACTTTCCAGATATTGGAAAATCAAAACCGGTTTTATACTGATCGCCCCTAACCGTGTAATTCTGTCTGTGAATAGATATCTGTGAATTGTGAACAATGGCAATTTCCATCCTTTTTGATACAAACCTTTAACTAAAAAACGTCATCCACATTACACACATTCGTACAAATCATTCTCAATCTAGCAATTTTACTTGTAAATTGCTCTCATTCTAGCAAATTTTGACAAAGTTATAGAGATGTAAAAGTGTTGGAATTCACTTACAGTGTGTCTATGCGAAAGTTAAGGGTTTGCAAAAGTATTAGTAGAGTTTGACATCTAGGTTAATTGATCTATGGTCTGCAGTCGGTGCGAAATTTAAGGGTTTGCAAACGTATTAGTAGAGTTTACTATCTAAGTTAGTTCACCTATGCCCGTAACTCTGTTTTCTCTTTCTCCCGGTGTGCATACATACTCTTATATAGGAACACATATGCATACTCACCCATACTGACACATAAATCCTCTCCACCATTCGTAAAACATGACGAAATACGTGAACTTAACTAACAAGCCTATGATTTCAATTCGAAGACGGGGTAAAGAGAGGCACGATGTTCCTTTGCGGTGGTAAGCTTTAGTTAGTAGGAGTCTCGGTAGGTAGGTAAAGGTGGTGGTTCAACATGAATCCAAGTAGCACTACAATGTGCCTTTTTGTTACCACGATTCGTGTGACCTCGTGTTGTTAAGGATGTGAGAAAGTCAGTGCCTAGATCCAGCCTATGGAAGTTAAAAAAACAGAATAGATCTCGTATTCTTTTACCCGAGATGTTTCCTTCTCATTTTCATTCCCGTAACTGCTGCGGTTGTATGGGATTCCTAGTTCAGCTGCATGGTCTCCAATTGACCAATGCCCCGTGATTATCGCCGTGGTTCTGTTTAGAAGGTCTTTTGCCCTACTCTTATCGTAGGTAGGCCATATCATTCTTGATATGGCGCAGTTTGTTAACCTTCGCCTCCATTTTAGGTTGGCCAGCAGAGCTGAGCTCTGCCTGTTCAGTTCATCTACACACTAATTTCCTTTTATGTCACTGTGTCCTGGAACCGAGAGCAGTGTGAGACTGAAACGTTCGTCCAAGCGGAAAAATCGTTCCGGCACTCCAGAACCAGTTTGAAGGATATAGTATCCTAGTCAATAGCTTTGATAGCGGCTTGGCTATTTATGAGGTTAGCAATGTTTTGTATGTGCGTTCTGTCACGCATGAGTTAAATGCAAGCCTCTAGGATTACCAGTAGTTCTGGCAATATTGATATTTTCAGTGATTCCGAGTAGACACGGGCCCCCACACCACAGTTCATCTTTGATCCGTCGGTGTAGATGAGATAACCACGTCGAAGTTCTTTACTAATTGGTCTTTGTAGGGGTCTCACACTGGCACCTTCACCGTGTGCAGACATGTAGATTCCCCCTCCAACCAAGACAAAAAAAAAAAAACACTTAGACTCAACAGATTAAAGACGGTCTGTGCCTACCTCAATCGTCTCTCACAGAAACTAAATTTATTTATCTAAAGTTTAAGGCGTATATCAAGCGATATATATTAGTAATATCTGAAAGATCCCAGAACGAAGAATGGACTTCCAACAAAAGCGGTTAAAAAGGAAGTCAACTTCATTGAGGTTACTAGCAAGAAGTCAACAGAAGTAGACAAATAAAGGGTTTTCCAATAGGGACTTGACAACTTTGAATTTAATTTGTGAACACACTCTTTCACTAATCATAAAACTGTCACTGGCAATTTATTCAGTAAACTCAACATTTTCATCATGGTAAAATACACGAACGAGCAACGTCTGCAAATTATAAAAATTTTCTACCGAAATTCGGAGTCGGTGACTGCAACTTAACTCCAATTTTCGGTCGTAATTCTCGCTCTCAGGCGTCCGTAGCAAACGATCCAAATCAGTCAATTCCACGGCGTTCTCAAGAATTGGGCATCGCTCAGACCACATTATGGCGTATTTTGCATAAGGATCTTGGTTTACACACATACAAGATCAAGCTTACTCAAGAATTGAAGGCGATGGACCATTTGAAGCGACGTACGTTCTCCAATTGGGTTCTGGAGAAGATGCGCCAAGATGATGAATTTCATCGCAAAATTATCTTCAGTGACGAAACTCATTTTTGGCTCAATGGGTTCGTCAATAAGCAAAATATGCGTTATTGGTCGGGTGAAAATCCACATGTGCTACATGAATCACCACTTCATCCACAAAAAATAACTGTTTGGTGCGGTTTGCATGCCGGCGGCATTATTGGGCCATATTTTTTCCTCGACGACAACGATCGTCACGTTACTGTGAATGGTCAGCGTTATCGCGCCATGATCACCGATAATTTTTGGCCCGAACTGGAAGATATGGACTTGGACGACATGTGGTTTCAACAGGATGATGCCACAAGTCACACATCACACGCTAAAATCGATTTATTGAAGAGTAAGTATGGTGAGTATGTTATCTCAACAAATGGGCCAGTCGATTGGCCGCCTCGTTTGTGTGATTTAACGCCGCTTCACTATATTTTTTTAAGTCATTGGTTTACGCCAACACACCGACGACGTTGGAAGAGCTCAGAGCCAACATTGAACGCGAAATAGCGGCCGTTTCGACCGAAATGTGTGGCCGAGTCGTTGAAAATTGGGTCTAACGAATCGACCGCTGCAAACGTGCCCGGGGTGGCCATATGAGCGAAGTCGAGTTCCATTCATAAATGTTTTGATTGTACTTCAAGCCGATAATAAAGTTTTTGAAATATCTCAAATGGTTTGCGTTTTATTTAAAAAAAAAAGTTATCAAGTCCTTATTGGAAAACCCTATATAAGTCTCCGTTACAACAAACAAAAGCATCTTTGAGAGGCAAATTTGTTTGGACGTGTTGCACAAAATACAGCAGTTACTTCGACCGCAAAGTAAGAAGATACGACCAAGGTGGGCTACAGCACACCAAAATTAGGATATTGAGGACTGAGAAAATCGATGATCATCACCTGCTTATCCTTTGTAGACATAGAATACTCTAGAGCAAATGAGTCATTTAAACATCAAAAACCTCTGCCACTAACCATAACTTACCAAGAATGATCAAAGAGGTGAAGATTTGAATTTAATACACAATAGTTATTTCATCTTATGTTTGGCAGTAGTGGTGTTCATCTTTGTTCCAATCCGTAAGCTAGGACAATATTTTGTCAATTCGAGCAACACCAAGCTCAGACTACTCCTTTTGCTTTCATGGCGCATCTTCACACTCACCCTCATTTCGGCATTACGCAGCCAACTTATTAAGTGCACATTGAACTCGGCTTAAAACAACTAAAGGATAATGAAATAAACTGCGAAAGGATTATTTCGCAAGTAGGATACACCGGCTTACAGCGCTGTCCAGACAGGTTGTACTAGTTTATCCAATCTATTAACATTCATATCCATAATGTATTCATAAATTTGCTAGAAATAATTCCAGAGTTGCCCAAATTCACTTAATAAATTTAGGAATTTTCAGAAGAATGATGGCAACCCTTTTGTAATACACGCATTTGAAAACCGTTAATGGCCGCGATAACTATCGATAGACACATGTAGGCTTACGTATATATGTGACATACTCGTATGTACCGGTCGTAAACTTTTTGTTTTTTTATTGTGTTTAAAGTTATCCCTTACTGACGCGCTAACTGACGCAAACTTCTCTAATGGAATTGGTCACGCTCATTGGCAAGATTAATAACTCTCCAAATATTAGTAGCAAAGGCTTCCGAATACGAGTACCACATCCGAAAATCCAAACATGATCAGTTTACTGACGATCGGGGCAAGCTACTCGTACTCTCATTTTTGTTCTAAGTAAAATGAATCACAATCGAATATTGCGCGTTCTGAACTTGCTATTTCTAAGCTGCAACTATCAGATTCATTGGTTCAATGCAGGTGTGCGGAAATTCAAAATAACTCTAGTCGCCTTCATTTACTTTATAAGTTTGGCAATTTGGTATGCTGTGTGCTTCCAACAACATTTCACTGATGCCTCGATTGTTGGCTTCCTAAACGAATTAGCTCCTGTGCTTTACAAGTGTGTTCGTTTGCATTTGATAATGGGAGCAAAGGTCATGGTATTTGCTGTTTTTGAAATGAAATACATCATAAGGGCTTTGGATGCTTTTGTTAAGGTCTTACCGAAAAATTATTCATCCAATTGTTCATGGAAGGAGCTTGCGACCTACTTATGGATCTTTTCAGGCTTGTTTATTAATTTTGGATTTGCCATGTACATCATGGTGGAGATGGAATTTATGGCACCAACCCTACAGCAAATTATGCATTTTACAGCAATGTTTATTCCGCACTTCGCTTTAGGCTGTTCCATCAAATTGCTTAATGTAACCGTATGGATCTCAACAACCGAACTACAAAACATTTACAATGGAATCAGGAATTTTTTCGAAAATGAAGTAAACCAGGACAACATACAAGTTAAAAACACTAAAATCAACTCCGTAGAGCTCTCAGTGATTCCCAAGGAGGTTAAAGATACTGAAGTCAGTATCCAGCCGTTGATACTTTTGACTGAACAACTGGAGCAGTTGGGTTCTGCTATTCTAGCAATCAATTCGGTCCTTCAGAAACAAATATTCCTTTTGTTTGCCATGAATACAGTTTGTCTCGTTGGAGCAACTTACTCAATAGTTTTCTATAAACTTACTTGGCACCTGATACTGGACGGTCGGTTGGGACGAAGTTTCATGGCTTTTAACTATGGAGTGTTTGTCTTTATATGCTGGGACTATGTATGCCTATGCGTTGCGAACTACTATTTAGAGAAAGAGGTGAGTTTTAATATCAGACATATTCTTCACTAAATTAAAATAACCAATCTCTTCAGTTAAATCCGATGTCAATTATTTGTTATTAACTTTTAATACTTATCTAGCTTTTAAGCCGTAAATATTTCGTACATAAATTTGTTCCAATTAATCATTCGAAATAAAAAATTATTGCCATTAAAGTGAACGTCTGGACATGAAGACTTAAATATAGAAATTAAATCACTGTTGACGAACAAATTAAATTATAATTAAAGAACGCTAATTTCAAAATATTTTTGTCAACATTATTTATCATAGATCAGAATAGGTCATAATAAAGGTCCGCCATCTAACGTTTTTTTTTTCAACTAGTGCTTATTTCGTGAATGGTAACACTTAGCTCATGTCTGATTTGACAGATAATTATTTTTAAAAACCCTGCGACAGCAACGAGGAAACTCGTCACTGAATCTAAAAAAACGTCCACCGCAAGTGGCCGTTGCTCAAGTGGTAGTGGACTGGCTTCCAAATCGGAAGGTTCGGTGCTCGAATTACAACCGCGCCCGAAAGACATTCATTTTTTCAGTTAACAAAAATTAAGTAAGATGAGTAGTTGACTAGAAATTAAGAACAAACCAACTTCTACTATGAATTTAGTCTCCCTATTAAATGTTGGATCCCACCCATGGAGCAAAATAACCACTGAGACAAAACATTTTTATTTCTCTCTCTATCCCATTTTCTAAGAAAAACTTAATACATGCTGAGGCATTATAATTATTATTCATACCCACTTGAGTATTACGTTCTTTTTTTACCGAGGGGTACTATGGTCTCTTACCGGTGGGCTTCTATTCAGACCTCCTTGGCTCTTGGCTCCGTATCAACCGTGTCTACGCGTTGGCCCGTCCTCTCTTTTCTTTTCCGTAATTACCGACAGAAGGTAGGCGCTCGCTATCCTCCTTGGGCCCTCGCAACTCAACGATATTTTCGGGCGTGATTATCAGAACCTAACAGATGTCGTTGCTGATCTGATGACAAACCGCAAAAACGAAGAACGTGTGCTCGTCGGCATTCTCTACCGCAGGGCAATAGTTGCATCTGGATGATGCTTTCACTGTCATGTGGTGTAGATATGCGTTGAACTGCCCATGTCCAGAAAGAAGTTGGATAAGATAATTCAGCACCAGTATGATTCGGTGTGTCTACCCGCCCACAACCTTGTCATCGCATTCCTGCTATTATGTTATGTTCTATATTTTCTGCACATTGAAAACCGAAGTTGAAAATAGGTACTTTCATTATCAAGCGGACTCCAACAGTGCTCGCTCTAAGCTCGGGACAAAACAAAAGCTACAAGTGTTGTATAACGATTGCTTGCTCCGTGCTTTCCGTGTAATAGTACGGAAAAGAGAGCTTGAACTGGAGAGTAAAAGACTGTTTTAGTATCATTATAAGTTTGTTTATTAATTTTTATATAGCTATGCCATCGTTTGTACGATCGAGTCGGTAATTTGACCTTTATTGCGTACCAAGGCGTGTGGCCAAAGAGCAATGACACCTGATGCCTACCCAGAGTTGCTATTCGGCAGTTTGGCTGCTGACCCATTTAGTATACAACGGAATACCCACAGTGTTTCTGGTGTTTTGCGGTTTCCCTTTGGCTTTTGTCAGCGTAAGGGATTCCCCACTGAGTTATGACGTTGTGTTTTGTTGTTCTGAGAATCACTTGTTCTTATGAGTTGGGTTCAATTGTTCTTGTCGTGGTTCTGGGTATGATGCGTTGTGGCTATTGGAGTGTGGGTTGTTTATGGAGTTGGGTTATAATGTAGCGGAATACTACACAGGGAGCTGTTCACAAGCAGAACAGTACCCTCACCAAGTGTTTTGAACTGGCACGTCCAGCTAGAAAGGTAATTTTCGAAGAGTGTCTCTTATAAACACTTTTGCGAAAATATTGAAACTGTCAATGAAACCAGTAGACTGGTCAAAGTCCCCAAAAGGGGAAGATCAACCAGGCTGGAATCACTCAGAAAATCTGATGGCTCATACGCTGAATCGAAAGTAGAAGCTCCCCATCCTATTATTGAAGCGGATGGTGAGCTGAAAAACACA
Organism: Volucella bombylans; assembly: GCA_949129095.1. Taxonomy (NCBI): domain Eukaryota; kingdom Metazoa; phylum Arthropoda; class Insecta; order Diptera; family Syrphidae; genus Volucella; species Volucella bombylans. Next base: position 200,609,589 of record OX422141.1, on the reverse strand, counting down.
ATACGCCGGAGCTGGTATATCTCATCGGTTGTGGGGACGGATGAAGCCATTTAACAAGCTGTTTCTTGCTTTAATGGCTTCAAGTCGCCTGGCACCGATGGCATATACCCAGTTATGTTACATAATGTACAAAATGGTATAGATCAGCTGCTGGTAACTATGAAGAGAATATTAGCTGCTAGCCTGACACTTGCATACATACAACAACAATGAATGAAAGTAGCCTTTATACAGAAAATTGGAAAAGGGGACTACACGCCCGCCAAGAGCTTCAGACCTATAAGTCTGACTCCTTCGTATTGAAGGGCATGGAAAGAATAGTCGAGATCCATGTGCGCAAATTGCCTTGCTTCAAAATCTGGTAGGCAGAATTGAAGGTGCACTCGAAAAGAGTTCTGAGAATTTCTATCGCCACTGAGAGTGCTTTTGACGGGATGGGCAACTCCTTCAGACAACACAGCGTAGACGAATCTGTAGTTTTCTGGACAAAAGCAATGCTGGTGAATGGGACAATGATTGCGGATGCTGACTGTGGCCAATATGTAATGGTGTTGCCCGTAAGGCAGCATTCTGTCTTCACTGATATGGTACATGTTGATCGACTCTCTGCTCAACGCTTCAACGTTCGCGGATGATGTAGCTGTATTGGCTGTTGGATTGTGTGTAGCGATCAGCCCAGGCAGCCCTAGACGTGGTCAACGATTGGTGCACTAGAAATGGGCTTTCAGTCAATTCTCTCAAAACTGTGGTTGTTCTCTTTACGAGAGAAAAGAAGCTGTATGGTCTGGCTCATCTAGTGCTTAAAAGCACTCCTAATACGCTAAGTATTTGGGTGTCATCCTTGATAGCAAACTTCTATGGAATAAACGTGTTACGTCGAAACCGTTTAAGGTGGTGTCAGTCTTCTGGCAGTGCAAAGGTCAATTATATCGTACACGTTAGTTGTTTGGTGGAATAAGCTCTCACCAAAATACGTTATTGCTGCTTTTACCAGACTCCAAATAACGGTATGCCTCGGCAGCATACCGCTTGCCTTAGCACGCCTGCCTCCGCCCAATTTACACTAATAGCCTTCCCATTAAATGTTGAATACCACCCATAGAGCGAAATAGCCAATGAGCTCAAACATCTTTCTTTCTCTTTCTGTCCCATTTTCTGAAAAACTTAACACATGCTTTGGCATTATAAGTATAGTCACACCCACCTGAGCGTTAAGTTCTTAAAAACAAAAACTTAAAAAAAAGGATGTGGCGCTTGAGTCTTTCTGGTGGACGACAATGTTAGATTTCGGGTGACGTGGTTGATGCTGGTACTGCAACCACTTTGTCACTGATGGGCTTACAAGGTACATTACCATAATTACTACCGTAATTATATGTATTACAAATCTTTGCTCTTCAGTGGCTTTGTTCCTCCAGAAGCGATATTCTATTTTCCTAGCACAAAACTGATTCAGGATAATTAAGCGCTGCTGGTAATCTTAATTAATTTATAATTATAAGTAATTTAATGTATAACTGTGAGTGGTGCTTTCATAAAAACTTATTCCCAACAACTAAATTTTGCTTTCTGTATTCTAGAAAAGAGCATTTATGGATCACATCTGTAATATCTTGAAATGCAAAGTAACTGTGAAAAAAGACACACGTTCACTTTTAAAGCAACTGAGGCATACATTAAAGGAGAAATTCAATCTGTGCATATTTTTCACATCACCGATTACGTGGCAAACACTTGTAATGGTAAATATTTTTTTTTTCTTAAATAAAACCATATCCTTCTCAACTAACACCTGTGCTTTATCTAGGTGAATGCGCTAATTGGCATGGGTGTAGCAATATTCATAATTTATTACTACTTTACGGATCAAATAGAAAACTTACAAATGCAGTTAGCAGATGATTAAGTTAAGAAAAAACTTAAGTGCAACAATCTAAACTTTACTTATTAACATATAATTTATGTATAAATATTGTTTAATATGGTGTGAGGTATTGTAGTAAATGGTATTGTTAATTTTTATTATTTTTTTATTTAACTAAAATAAAATACATACTCGTACACTCCGCTTCAACTGAATAGGTACAACATTTTTCAAGGGTATGGGATTCATTATTTCCAAATATTGTACGTGAATTGCTCATTTCTTGCTGCTAACTGTTTGTCTAAGATGTTGCGAAAAGAAGTGAGAATTCAGCGAAATCTGTCTCCAGGCTAATTTGATGGCTGCAATAAGCGATTCTCTGTCATCAAATTGATGGCCAGACTCGTACACTTTCCGGACTAACCATCCCCATACGTTTTCCATAAGGTTCAGATCCGGTGGGTACGGTGGCCACTGAAGCAATTCCACATTTTGCTCTCTTACCCAATTTTTTACTAATCGCGCAGTATGAATGGGTGCGTTGCCCTGCTGGAAAGTCCAATTTATGCGTCCAAAAACATCGCAAAATTTGGGGAAATTTCTTGCCAGTATTCCCTTGTACGATATTGCAGTCGTTTTTGCTGTTTGAAACTCAAGCTCAACAGTTCCATAGTAGCTAACTGCTCCCCATACCATAGCGGGGCTAAAAAACGTTCGTCTTTTCTTATGCCATGAAAATAATAGTTAAATCCATCAGGTCCATCAAAATTGAACTTCTTTTCATCTGAGAAAACCACGTAACGCCATTGTTCTTTCTAAGTCACATGGTGCCTCGAAAAGTCCAACCGCATACACTTTCGCTGATGGTTTAATGGTTGTTTTTTTTTTTGAAGTTTCTGCCGTTTTAGGTGTTTGGCACTGTTAATCACTCTTCTAACTGTGGAAACACTAGCAGTAACATCAGTTGTTTGCTTAATTTTCGCAGCTGAGTCGCAGGAATTGGAAGCAGAACGTAATATTGCTCTTCTATCACCTGCTGTTGTTGCCGTTTTAATACCCCCCTTCATGATTTTTCCATACGACTCTTTGTTCCTCAAGTACGAATAGATCACATTAAAGCTTCGTCTAATTTTTATAGCAATAGCACATCCGGTTAAACTTTGCTCCTTAAGTAAGTCGATTTTAGCCTTTTCAACATTGTTAAGTGATTTTTTGATCTTTTATCAATTGCTTAAACGTATCAATCTTTGCAGTACACACAAAACCAATGAAGATAATAACTATGTACCTATTCAGTTGACGCAAAAAAAATATGCATTTTTCCATATGGAATGCTTTGGAAGAGAGCCAGAGAAAAAATAATGGTGCTTTTTTAATTTTTCTTTCTCCCTTCTTTTCGCAACATCATAGACAAACAGTTAGCAGAAAGAAATTAACAATTCACGTACAATATTTGGAAATAATGAATCCCATACCCTTGAAAAATGTTGTACCTATTGTGATAACCACTCAAATGTGAGCAGCGACATCTAGCAGAAAATGTCGAAACTCGAAGACTAGAAGATTTCGATACTGGATTAGCAAAGTCTCGACTGGAGAGTGGAATCGAATTTTCTAGCAAATTGGAAATTGTATGGGACGCTGGATGGCGAGGATTGTTCTCGAAGTATGTCATTCGAGTATAAATACCAGCATCCCAAAGATATGCAAATGAGTTCTAAAGTGTAATTTGAAGTGTTAATTAGGAGAAGTGATTAAGTGGTTTAAGTAAAAGATAATAAAAGTATAAGTGGTTGAGAAATTGGATTGTATTGAGAGAAAGAATTAAATAGTGAATTTTAACTGTACTGAATAAAGGGATTTGTATTGAAAAGAATAAGTTCTATTATTTGTACCCACACAAACATTTTACATTGGTGTCAGAAGTGGGATAGGACTTATTGTGTGTACAAAAAAAAAAAAAAAAAATGTTTTCTGACTATTTGAAAAAGCTAGAATGGGTCGAAAACTATTGCAGTTGACCCTCGTCCAACTCAAATCCGAGTTGAACAAGAGAAGCCTCAGCGCCAGTGGAGGAAAAAGTGACCTGGTGCTCAGACTTCAGGAGGCTTTGAACAACGAGGGTCATGATCCTGATGCATATTCCTTTGATGTTGACGAGGATGAACAGACAAGTACCGGCAGTGACATGTCTGCGATGATGCAACTCCTCTTGTTAAAAATGGACGAACAGAAGAAAAATTTGGACGGTCTTCAACAGAAAATGGATGAACAAAAGAATAATCTGGAAGAACAAAAGAATAGTCTCGAGCAAAAGCTGGATGAACAAAAGAATAATCTGGAAGAACAAAAGAATAGTCTCGAGCAAAAGCTGGATGAACAAAAGAATAGTCTCGAACAAAAGTTGGATGAACAAAAGAAAAATCTAGACGAGCAGAAGAGCAGCATTGAACAAAAATTCGACGAACAAAAGAATAGTCTAGAACAAAAACTGGAAGAACAAAATAACACTCTCCAGCAAAAATTCGAAGAAATCGATGACAAATTTGAAAGAATAGAGAAGAACGTTGATGACAAATTTGATAGAATAGAGAAGAACGTTGATGACAAATTTGATACAATAGAGAAGAATGTTGGCGACAAATTCGAAGAAATGGACAGCAAAGTTCACCAACTGGCAAAAGAGCTCGACACAGTGCGAAAACAGAAACTGCGAGAATGTTCTTTAAGCGGTCCAAGGAGAAAAGAGTTGAAGCCTCCCTCATTCGATGGCCAGACCTCATGGTCTACTTATAAGAAGCAGTTTGAAATGGCTGCCTGTGCAAACGACTGGGACAATAAGGAGAAGTGCTTTGCCCTAGCGATGGCCTTACGTGGTCCTGCGGCAGAATTGTTACAAACAATCGATATCGAAAAGAATAGAGACTATATGGTTTTAGTGCAGGCTATCGAGAAACGGTTTGGGGATAGCCACATGCGGGAAGTTTACAAGGTTCAATTGCAAGGCCATATGCAGCAACGAGGAGAAACACTGCAACAGCTCCAAGCAGACGTGAGTAGACTGGCACATTTGTCATATCCCACCGCAGGCCAAGAAATAATCGACGAAATGGCAAAGGACGCATTCATTGGGGGAATTGCAGATTTGAAGCTACAATCAGCAGTAAGGATGGCCGGGAAAAGAACCCTTGCTGAAGCACTTGCCTTCGCTCTGGCGATGGAAGCATCCAATCAGGCTTCCAAAGGAATGCATTTCGTAAGGGAAATAGTATCTGGTGAATGCTCCTGCTCAAGACCAACTACCATGCAACGAAATATCCCACGGGAGAGACGAAGGATGCGCTGCTGGAACTGCGATAAAGTAGGACATTTGCAAGGGCATTGTAAAGAACCGGTACGACGAGAAGGCTGCCTGCACTGGGGCTACAGGCAAATAGAAAGAAAAACCGGCAGAAACGACTACCAAGAAACCGGTCAAATTTCCAGAAGCCATCAGTTAGGAAATGCTTACTTCGCGGGGCAGAAGTTCGTAGCAGGAGTCGACGACTCCAGAGTAATTATCCCAGTCTCACAGGTAAAACAATGCAATGAAAGCCTCCCAGCAGAAGTAGTCAGTGGTAAAGAAGCGAAACAACAGGCAACTATCCAAATGATCAGGACTGAGCCAATAGAGGGTTGGAGTATAGACGAAATCCGTTCCTCCCAACAGGCAGACAATGACATCGAACCAATATTGGCCTGGAAGGAACACGAGGAAAGACCAAGCTGGCAGCAGATATCAGATCGGAGCCAAACTCTGAAGGCATACTGGGCACAGTGGGACTCGCTTTTTGTGCAAGATGGATTGCTGAAGAGAAAATGGGAAAGTACAGATGGGACAACATCTCGTATGCAGCTAATTGTGCCACGGTCCAGAGTCAACCAAGTGCTCCATGAAATACATGACGGAATCTCAGGAGGCTATTTGGGAATAAACAAGACGTTGGAAAAGGTAAGGGAACGTTTCTATTGGCTAAGCGCTAAACAAGATGTCGAGAATTGGTGCAAAAAGTGCTTAAGGTGTGCGGCTACCAAGGGTCCAAAAGTAAAGCCACATGGACAAATGCAACAATACAATGTCGGAGCACCTTTCGAACGAATAGCCATCGACATCGCTGGGCCGTTTCCCGAAACCTTTAATGGAAACCGATATACTCTCGTAGTCATGGATTACTTCAGTAAGTGGCCGGAAGTGTTTGCCATCCCAAATCAAGAGGCTAAGACCGTAGCCGAACAGATAGTCAACAACTGGGTGAGCAGATTTGGGGTACCAATGGAGCTGCACTCTGATCAAGGGCGAAACTTTGAATCAAAAGTCTTCCAGGAAATATGCCAATATTTGGGAATAAGAAAGACAAGGACAACGCCACTACACCCTCAATCTGATGGAATGGTCGAGCGATTCAATCGGACCTTGAATGAGCATCTATCTAAGGTTGTCAGCAACTGCCAGCGGGATTGGGATCGACACATACCCCTCTTCTTAATGGCCTACCGAAACGCGGTCCATAGCTCAACAGGGCACACACCATCCGAGATCTTATTTGGTCAAACGATTCGGTTGCCAAGTGAAGCAAAATTCGGATCCCCACCGACGGAGCCCAAAGAGGTGAACGAGTACGTGAATGACTTACGCAGCAGGATTCGTAAATTGCATGAAGACACCAGAGAAAAGATGAAGCTAGCAAGCAGCCGCATGAAAACTAGGTACGATATCAAGGCGAAATCTTCCGGTTTCAACGAAGGAGATCTGGTTTGGCTGTATAATCCTCAGCGTAAGAAAGGCAAATCACCAAAATTGCAACAGGACTGGGAAGGTCCATACAAGGTGATAACCCGCATTAATGACGTTGTCTACCGGATCCAGCGTGGGGATCGAGGAAAATTGAAAGTGGTCCATTTGGATAGAATGTGTCATTTCAACGGGATGCTGAATGACGAAGTTGTTCGGGACGAACAACTGTAGGGAGGGAGCAATGTGATAACCACTTAAATGTAAGCAGCGACATCTAGCAGAAAATGTCGAAGACCAGAAGGTTTCGATATTGGAATAACAAAGTCTGGAGACTGGAGAGTGGAATCGAATTTTCTAGCAAATTGGAAATTGTATGGGACGCTGGATGGCGTGGATTGTTCTCGAAGTATGTCATTCGAGTATAAATACCAGCATCCCAAAGGTATGCAAATCAGTTCTAAAGTGTAATTTGAAGTGTTAATTAGGAGAAGTGATTAAGTGGTTTAAGTAAAAGATAAGAAAAGTATAAGTGGTTGAGAAATTGAATTGTACTGAGAGAAAGAATTAAAAAGTGAATTGTAACTGTACTGAATAAAGGGATTTGTATTGAAAAGAATAAGTTCTATTATTTGTACCCACACAAACATTTTACACTATTCAGTTGAACCGGAGTGTATATGTATTCCTCTTTTCCTTTCATTAAGCACTGAAATATGTCTACAGCGAAGTGAAGAGAAGTCGTTCCGCAAATCCGTTCCGATATAACTGTTAATTAGAAAAACTGTGATAATGTTGAAAAACAACGGACTCTGAGCACTACCTTGGTTGCTTCAGCCTTAACTCCAAATTCTCGGGTAATACCTATACTACAGTCCGGGGCGGTTCGATGGATTTTGGCGCCGGGCGCAGAATAATAATAGCACCCTTTAAAAATGTAGATTTAAACAATATGAGTAAATTTTAAAACGATCGGAAAATCTAAAATATTTAATTATTTATTTATACATTTCCACATCACCTAAGGAGGTAGAATACCAATGCGTTTTTTTTTTAGGTTTACCAGTAGGCCTATACCTCTATATACATAAATACAAATTAAAAAAGTTCAGATAAGGTTTACTTATTAAACATTTCATGCATTAAAAATAACCAAACAAATCAACAACGAAAAAAACTTTTAGGAACTAATAAATATAAATTAAATCCGTTCAAGCAACTATTGAATAAATAATGAACCATACACACATATTATTGCGTATCAAGCGTAAGTGTATCAAGTGTATCAAGCAAAAAGGGGACTATATTGAATAAAACAAAAAAACATTTAAAAAAAAAATAAAAAGGAGGCTACTTTTCACCCCACCTAACACTTTAAATTAGGAGAAGTGATTAAGTGGTTTAAGTAAAAGATAAGAAAAGTATAAGCGGTTGAGAAAAGGTAAGGGAACGTTTCTATTAGCTAAGCGCTAAACAAGATGCTCGAATGCAAGGTCCGGCCCCGACTATAGTTACATCCTTCCTATTGCCAGTTTGATGGTTTCCATTTTTTTTCGGGTATTGAATTACTTTCTAGATTTTCTCCGTTGAGCGTCAATTTTAAAAGTACAATATTACCCTGCTTAAAGGCGCTTGATAGTTGTAACCAATGAAATACAGTGTTTCGCCTTTCTATCGCCTGCAGTGGAAGGATTTACGTGGCCTCTTTCTTTGTCGACGTACTTCATCTATTTTACTATTTCGGGATCACTTATTTCATGCTGTAACCATTTGCTTGTTTCACCATATATTTTTCTGGCTTTCGAAGCGCCAAGCAGAGTTATGACACTATTCACATGTTCTTAGCCCCCCCCCCCCCCCCCCCCCACCACCAATTCACGGACATCGAGTTTGTTCAGTTTGTTCTTGTCCACTCACACTAGTTACGGTTACTTTCTCTTTTACCAAACAAAAAAACAAAAAGGTTTAGAAGCAAAAATCGGTGCTAACTTATTAGTGTCAGCTAATATTACTTTGTAGTTCACTATTCGTACTTGACGTTATTCCATCATTATTGGCTATTTATATAAATAGCATCCGCAATCAGAGTTTTTTTCGTCCGAATTGCTCCAATCCACAAAACTAGTGAATCGTCTACGACGTGTTATCTGGCCATTTACTATATGCCGTCAAAAGTTACGTTGTCGAGAACACTCTGTCGATGAAAATTCGCAGCGTGTACTGCTTCTGGTTCATAGCCTATTCAATTTTACCCACCAGATTTTGAAGTTTGTTCTATCGCTATTTTCACCGCCAGTGCTCAATTGAAATTCTCCTTCAAACCTTTAACCTTAACGCGCGTCTCGCTATGAATGCTCATCAGTTTACCCTCAAGCCCACGTTCGGACGAACATTATGGAATGCCCTGCTGAGCTTTTTATTTCTTAGTTATTATAACCTGCAAACATTCAAAACCAACGTACATTGGTATCTCTTTCTTCCCTCCCTAACTTTCCTTTGCCGCGTGGTGTGCAAATATTTTAAGGATATACAAAATCCGTTGAGTGCGCGCCAATTATAACAACAACAAAAAATATAAATGCTGTTCTTACTGTTCACCAGGTTGTTTGTTTACTATGTGAAGATTCTCTTCAGTGTTGCCAGCCGCTGGTCTGTTCCTTTTGGAAGCCATCGATGCCAACCGGCTTGAAGCCATAAAATGACTCAACAGCGTATATAATATCCGTATGTGCCATCAGATTTTCTGAGTGTTCCCAGCTGTCCGATTTGTAATTTCTGACGCCTTTGACCAGTCTGCTAGTTCGGCATGGATGTCCCTAAAAGTATTTTCCAACCAGTAATCTCTTTATCGTACCTGTCCAGGAAATGGTTGCTTTCCATGTTGCAATTTCTACTCCCCCAAAAAGTATTCTGAAAATTATCAACGCAACATACAATCAGTACCATTTCCTGGAATCACATTTATCAAAAAGTCCTGTTACTGCATATGGTAGAAGTATCGAATCATAGAATAAATAAATAAGCTGTCCCGATGCTGCTAATGTCTGCAGCAACTAAATCCTGGTTGCAAAATTGCCGGAGTTTAAATGCTGAGAGTGAACTCGGCACAAAAAGATATTTACTTGATCTTTCCGATCGCTCGTCCTATAGTAATGAAACCACTTAAACATCCGAAACCACAGATGCGTTTTTTTTTTGTTTTGTCAAACCAATGGTTCCTGTATAGATATTAAGTGATGTTAGTGATACAGTAGCTGACGTTGAAGGTTAATTTAAATAAATATAATAGATTACTGGCGGGATATAGAACTTCTCTAATAAAATGAAAATTTGTGTGCGTTATGCATGTAGTATATGTTTGTAAATTTAAATACATGATGATATACAATCCTTAACACGAAATATAGTTTTAACAGCTTCTAACTTAAGTCTAACAAATGATAACATCTGCATTCTCTGCCAATACAACAATATCCGCGATATCTCCAGCAGATATGTTCCCCTCGTTCTGCGTTAAATGTAATGTGTCGGCACCAAATAAACGAAACAAAACAAATTTTGACATCCAAGATGATCTCATCTGTTTAAAAGTTGTATTATTTATTGTAGACTTATTGTAGTACAATACAAGTAAATGGCTTTTTCTCCATGTGCTTGATCATATGGATTTTAATAGTCTTAGCTATTGCAATCGACTGACCTCACACATCACACTTAATTTCGTTTATACCTGACAAACAAAATATAAAATAAAATTATACTTATATCCATACTATTATAAAACTTAACTTAACACCATTATTAGCCGCAAAATGTGCTTTTAAAGTGCTTCTCTGTGAAAATGCCCCTCCATATATAGTGCACTTAAGATTTTTTTTTATTAAAATTCACCGAATCTACGCGTATTTTTGAATGTGTGTCGCATTTATACGATCCTTTGCACAGATCACATTTTGACGGTATTTTTTCGTCATGAGTATTCAAGTGTTTTAACAACTGTGTACGTAGCACAAACGCTTCCGGACATAAATTGCATTTGTGAGGTTTCACTAATGGAACTTTGATTTTTCGTCTTCTCAAAATATTTAGGTTGGCTTGCGTCGTTGGTGCACCATGCTTTTTCTGATTGTGCTTTTTCAGATTTACCATCGAATGGAAACTCTTTTGGCATGGTTCGCACTGCAGAACTCTATTATTAGGTTTGTGAATCTTCATGTGAAGTCTCAAACCATGCTCGTGGAAGAATTCTGCATTAAAAAAAAATTAATTACGCATAATCTTTGCGGATATGCAACTATAAATGGTAAACTTACTTTTAGGACATTTTGGGCAATTCAACTGTTCCAAACCGTGAGTTTTCCGATGGCGGTTAAATACATTCGGGTCCTTAAATTCTGAAAAATTCTACAGTTATAGTATTTGGAAGTCTTTCCTTGGCGAATCTACTTACTTAGATCACAGTGTGTACATTCGAAGGGAGTTTCGCCACTGTGCATTCGCTCATGCACAGCTAAATGTGTTACCTGAATAAACTTTTTGTTGCAATATTTGCACTTGCGAAGCTTTGTATCATCGTGCCAAGCCATGTGGTAATTAAATCTCTTCAATGTAGTACTATCAAACTTCTTTCCACATGTTTGGCATTCTCGAGGTTTTTCCACATGATAATACTCATTATGCTGCGCTAGCATAAGTTTTCCACCTCGGACCTTTTTATCACAAATTTCGCACTTGAGTATTATGCGGAAGTGGACTCTTGCGTGACTATTCCTTTTTACTTTTTTATTGAACCACTTGTCACATTTTGGACAAGGATAAGGTTCTGCCGAAGAATGTAAGATGTTGCAGTGTTTATTAAGCGCCCCTGCATCATCAAAGCTTACAACGTCCATACAATATTCACATTGAAACTGTTTAAACTCCGGTAGAACAGCAGCCATTTCTTCAATTGTTTCTTGAAGTTCAATTTCCCTACGTCTTTGCTCATCGGAATTCATAGTTTTATTAAAATTACAATCTGTTTCCGGATCGGGTGAATCTGGAGTTTTGAATCGGTCATCAGGAGGAAAATGGTAGTGTTCTTGGACTGTAACTGTTTGTTCGCTTTCGTGATCTTCTGGATTGTCTAAATCAATGTCACCATAATCTTGCTTTATTATAATGTCCAATCCTGTGCAAAGCTCTCCAAAGTTCATCTGGGCTTCTTGGCATATTTTACGAAAATTGTGAATTTGACAAAAACTATCAAAGCAAGTTAAACAAATTTTCTGAGGTAAACCATCGTCTTGAGAGATCTGAAAGAAATTCAAAATTTGAAGGGTAAGTGGTTGTAGTAGGGATTTGATAATTATAAAATACATTAAGATTCCAAATTTTGAACTCCTCCTGAATCATGTTCAGTTCGTTAATATACTCGGTTGATGAATACATTGGACATAGATCCGAACCATCTTCTTGGTCAGATGCTTTTCCACAGGTTCTACAGGTGCTCTCCACGGTACTCATATTAATTGACTGCGAAACAATAAAATTAAACACATTGTTAACTGTTCTCAAAAAAATAGCAAAATTAATGATGAGGAAATCTTATTCGATATCAGATTACCGAAGCTAATGTTATTTTATTTGTTGTTCGGTTATTGTCAAGTCACCTAAATAAATAGGCGAAGATCAATTCTTGGGAAGCTTAAGCAAATAGACCAAGCAAGTCATAAATGCATCATAGAAAGAGTGGCGCCAGCTGGACGATTTACTAAGAGAACGCCCCTTAAGTCATGCACAATGTAAACTCGTTGACACCCCAAAAACTTGATGCCTGCAGTAGCTAGAGCATAGCTTGAGAAGTTAGCCGAAGTGCAAGCTCTACAACACAATGAAACTGCGACTTGCGCAACCACTAGATGAAAAACAGGAAAGAGTAAATTCTAACCTTTTAGGAGAATCGGATCTCGCCTCTACATTTGATCCTATATAAATACATAAATGATAAATAACTGAATTGATACAAAAATGAAAACTGATAATAGTGAATACGATTCATTCAATCATTCATCCAGGCGCAAATAAATATATATATCGTATTCAAGCAGACTTTAGATCCACATGTATGGGTACTTCATACAACGCACATTTGTTTTTGGGAATCTGGAACCACCAACAATCCCGAATTTTGGATACCCCCTGGTACTTCTTATAGTATTGGGTCGCATCATTTTTTTACCATACCTAGATCCATTTTTAATTTCAAACTTAATTAACTGGATATCAAATAAAAATAAAAATAAAATTTGTTTACAAAACTGTACATACAATATGTGCATTTGACATATTTTAATTCCATTCAAACTTTCTTTGACACCTGCTTAACATGTTCAATGAGTTCATGATTTGATTTGAAAAGGGAGTTTTAGTATTGTTCGATTTGGAAACTATTTAACTGGCATTTTCCAAATATATGACAGCGATTGGTCTGACAAAATCCTTATCCCTATTATTATACAGGAAAGGCAAAAGTGCAAAATACTTGCTCTAATATCTATCCCACACAAAAAACTTTCCCGTTTGCATATAATTGTGCAGAGGTTCATCTATGATTTGTATTTCAATACATACAATATTATTTTTATGCATCCATCAATTATTTTAATGAAACTAAATCCACGTAAATCTTCACTGAATCCCGAAGATTTACCATACTCTCAACACAGACACCCCAGACACTTTTCGATTTGTTTTGCTTAAACATTGCCTTGATCATTGCAAATCTTGTCCTTCTCCATTGCATCAGTTTAGTAATTTTTTGATGCCGTTTTTTGTGGTGGTCGACGATCCTCCTGTCCAATGCATGTGTTGTTACTTTCACTTGATTTTGTATCTTTATACTGTATACCAATAATACTCGTAGTTTAACATCGATTTCATCCATTTCTTGAAATTTGTAAAAATATTACCTGCTGTGATGATCTTTTTAACAGCAAGCGTCAATATAAATACTAAATCCCGGTGGAACCACCTTACGTAAATCTAATAGAAATATTTTTTCGCTAAATCCCGGATTGAGTTTTGGTGCAGACTAGCATTAGTACTTTAAATTCCTTCAGTAAAATGAACATGCCGTTTCCTAAAATAATCACTCTGACCTAGTGCGCCGTAATATTATAACATATCTTATGCTAGGGTTAAATTTAAAAAATTATATGGCATCATAATAAACATGTACATATCCATACACAGGAAGTGGAGTTTTTTATATTTTTTACCCCTCATGTTTATAGTCAATCTGAAATTGTAGGTAGTAAAACCCGCTTAAAATAGCTGCATTTGATATTGAGTTCACGAGTGATGAGAAAAAATCGCTATTTCGATCAGCAGCGGAGGCCTCAGAGAGAGACAGAAAGAAAAATATATAGAACAAGGGAAAGAACGTTAAAATAATACTTTTTGTAAAAGACAGTGCTAAGATAGACAAATCTCTTACTCATTCAAACAATAGCCAGATCAATGTGAATAGGACGGAACTCACAGAAAAGGCAAGACCGTAATACCATGAATCTGAATCGTAACTAAATAAATTTATACCGCATCAGTCCGGAGTGGACAAGGTTCCATACCTTGTGTCTGTACTCTACTCACTGAGTTGTTTACTTTTCGTTTTGTTTACTATGAGAGCAATCTGCTATTACTTGCCAAGAACGGTAGAGATATTTTTTCATAAGCAGAAGATTTCACATTCAGAGGCTTGCCATCACCCGTCGAAAAGATCACACAATGCTGAAGTTAGAGAAATGCAAATTCCTTTTGAAATGTCTTTGTGTTAGCTGTCAAATTTCCGCACTGAATATCTATTTAGACTTTGCTTACACTGCGTCTCCATTACACTGTCAAATTGACAGTGTCAACAAATGACAGAGCAGCTGTCAAATTTTCTTTGGAGGGCGATAAAAGCATACTTTTATCACAGGCATAGATTTATAGCTGGCGGATTTATATCATACATATATGGCATTCTCCATTAGCGATAAATACGAATTGCACTCTCAATGTCTATAAATGTACTGAGAGCTATGCTTTTAGAGGCAAATCCCCTTTGTCTTCTTGGTAAGGGAATTCTATGTTGTGAAGGAGATTTCTATATCCTCCCTTATGAATACGAAGATGTCCGATAAATTTTTATAAAAAGTAAAAAAAAAAACATGAATTTATTACTGTATACGGTTTATTATTTTCCATTCGATAGAACCAGTTTTCAAAACATTTATTTTATATGAACGGGAACAAAAAGAAATCATTAGGAGAATATGGGATATGGCTCAGTATTTGGAGGTTTTGAAACTTAAAAAATTTAATTCTTTGTCTGGCTGTGTATGAACTAGCATTGCCATAATGGAACTGAGAAGTCGTTTTTTGTGTGTTTTACGTATTTGTGTACCAATCAGTATTAACAGTTTTTCGATCTTCAAAAGCCGCAGTAGCAAGTTGACCCGATTTACCGAAAAAAAGTGCTTCGAGAACGAGTCACTTTTGTCGACTTTCGCTTACCTGGAATATCCAAATAGACGATTGTAGCGTAAATTCGGGTTCATGCGAGTATATCCAGGTTTTCTCTCCTGTAACTATGCTGTACACGTTTTTTGAAGCACCACGATAGGATTTCTTAGCATTTCTTTGAATCATTTTAGCCGACCCTTTTTTGAGTTTCAGTCAGCATGTAGCACAAAGCTTCTTCGCAGCTGAATGTTTATGCAATATTGATTGCATTGCGGTCTTACTAATGGCCAAGGTTACTCCTATCTCAAGGTAGGTTATATGCCGATCGGTTTTAATCGTGGCACGGACGGCATCAATGTTTTCTGGAAAAACTGCACTACAATGGTGACGTTCACACTGACGCTAGCACGACTGCGTTTGAACTCGGAAAACCAGTTAATTGTAGTAGTGGATGGTATTTCGTCTCCAAAAGCCATACGAAGTCGACCTATGCATTGTTTTTGAGACTACATTTGACATTTCACTGTTTCTTACCACAAAAAGTTTCGAATTTCATGGATATGATATTTGAAAACGTCAAAAGAATCAGACAACTAGCACTTGCGTTGCAATTATTGGCACACACACGCATTAGGCTGCATGACCTAGGGGCAGTTGAGACGGGTGCTCTTCTTCGAAGGACTGATAAATTTCGTTAAAAGGAGCATAAAATAAATGTGATGGACTAGTTCTTTGTCTGGATGTTGTGTTCTGACAAAAAAAAAACATCGACTTCAAAGCCGCCTACGACAGGATTCATTGCAGCTGCCTCTATAAATCCTTAGCTGACTTCGCGATCCCAAGAAAACTGATCCGATTGTATCGCAAAAATACACGATGAAGCAAGCAAGGAGCCAGAACATCTAAAGTCTTCCAGGCTTGCACCAAATACAAGTCGTAGTACGAGTTCTTTAAACTTATCCTGGAAAAAATCTCAGCAGCTATCGCTAGACTACGCTATCACTTTCTGTCAATCAGTATAGTTAATGAGATACATATGCGATAAAAACATTATTGCCTTCTTTTACAGAGCTAACGGGTCCGCCATCTAACGTTTTTTTTTTCAACTAGTGCTTATTTCGTGAATGGTAACATTTAGCTCATGTCTGATTTGACAGATAAATAAAAATAAATATATTCGTATAACCTCACTATCGACAGCTGAAACTTAGAGCTTGCTGAGCAGTTTATCCACCTCGGGACAAATGTAAACTCCACAACTGACGCACGATGAAATGTCGGCAAAACGAAACGATAGCCAATCGAATCTACTTTGAACTGTCCAAACAGAAGGCAATGATTTTGTTTTCAAAACACTAATTTTATTTATCTTCCTTCATGAAGTAGAGTGCACAAAGATAAGTAAAACAACAGATTTAAACCACCTTAGAAGGAAAAGTTTTGGATATCTGCTCCTACCTGTGAAGTAAACGCTTGAATGAGAAGGTGTAACTGCGCACTACAGAAACCGCAAAAACATACAAATTTAGTCAGGAAAGCAAAAGTCAGTCAAATATTTTACCAACCCAATAGGATTTCTGATTTTCAGCCAATAGACTCGTGAAGAAAAGAAAATCTGAAACCCTCATCGCGAGGATGCGGGGAAGGTTTTACAAACTGAAAGTAGTGCAGCTGGAACCATGAAGAACGGAAGATGGCTCTTACTTCGTCTGTTAACAACCAAAGTCAGTTGGTCGGTGGCGTCCGTTTTTTCAGGCAACTAAATTCACGTTAGATGAGTGGTTGTCTAGTATACAACAACAAGTACTAATAATTTAGTCTCCCTATTAAATGTTGGATGCCATCCATGGAGCGAAATAACCCTGAGTCCAAAAATCGTTCTTTCCCATTTTCATTAAAACTTAACACGTTCTCAGGCACGTTAAGTGTAGTACTACCAATTTAAGTTCTTTAAAAAAAAAAATTTGCAGATACGGCAGTAAATAAGTTTCTAAATTTAAGGTACGAATATAAAAAAACAAATTGAAATCGAATTAAAAGTATTGTTTTTCTATCTAGATTCATTGTTGAATTGCATTTATAGAATTTTAAGCAGCTCAACGCGTTTAATTCAGAAGTCGCAATCACTAAATCGAACAGTACTGACCGTCCGCTCTAAGTAAACTAACCAAACATATCCGTAAGATGCTTGTGTTGTCCTACCTGTCCCTGACACTGGATCAAAGTGTTGTAAATTGTAAATTTGGTATCGGCGTAAACGAATTCTATTTAAAATGAATGTTTTCATTTAAATTAATTTTGTGTATACAACAACAAGCGATTAACTCTATTGCGTGAGCAATCCATTCGCAAAATGGTACAAAATAGTTTCTTTTTAGTATTAAAATTAAAATTGTAAGAACAATATATTTCTGAGACTAAAATGTCACAAATTTAACATGGACATATAGGTATTTTAATCATCGTCGGCACGGTGTATTAATTAGATTTACATACTTAAGTTTCATCATTGATTTCTTAATTAAAGACCAAAGCAATTGGTTGCGGTACTCGATTCTTCTTCCGTTTTTTTGTCATATACTAGAAGAAAAAACCTTTTATATTTGCAGGATCCGGTGGTACCACCTCAAAAACCAAGTGCGGTGGAAAGCACTTGTAGAACGTGTGGAAAGATATCCGAAGATGGCTCGGACCTCTATCCAATGTACACCTCAACTGAGTACCACAATGAACTAAAGATGGTCCAAGAAGAATTCGACATATGGAATCTAAATGTATTGTACATTCATCACACTCGTCTTATTATATTTTATTGTAATTACACACCTTGTGTCTCCTTAGATCGCTGAAGATGACGGACTGCCCCAAAAAATTTGCTTAACCTGCTTCGACAGCTTTTGTCAAATTCACAATTTCCGAATAATATGTCAAGAAGCACAGATGAACTTTGGGGAATTGTGTACCGGCCTCGACATCATAATAAAGCTTAATGATGAAAATATCAATTTAGATGAAGACTTTCCAGAAGATTTTGAGGGTGATCAATTAATTACAATTCAGGAGCATTACCAGTTCCCTGGTGATGAGCAAGAAACTGTTCCAGATCCAGTTGAGGATGAGTCAATGTATGATCATCTCTTAGACACCCTGGCCTCAGATGAAGAAACTCAAAAATACGCAAATACAATGCAATCAAATGAGGAAATGGAGGCAGTTATTTCCGAGTTTAAACCTTTTCAATGTGAGTATTGCATGGACGTCGTGAGTTTTGACGACACCGAGTTGCTCAATAAGCATTACAACATTTTCCATTCTTCGGAGGAGCCTTATCCATGCCCCAAGTGCGATAAGCACTTCAATACTAAAGTAAAACGAAATAGCCACGCGAGAGTGCACTTTCGCCATACTATTTCTTGTCCAGTTTGTAAAAAGAAAATTCGAGGCGGCAAGAGAATGTTGGCTCAACACTTTGAATTGCACCACAATGAGAAGAAGCGTGAGTGCCTAACCTGTGGTAAGAAGTTTGATAAAATTACGTTGAAGAGATTTAACTATCACTTGAGTTGGCATGATGATTCCAAACTTCATAAATGCAAGTTTTGTGATAAGAAGTTCATTCAGGTGACGCATTTGGCAGTGCATGAGAAAACACACACCGGAGAGTGCCCATACTTATGCAGTCAGTGTGGACTTGGTAAGTACTTCAAGAGAAAAACGCAATCTAATGAAAAATAATCTAAAAAATGTCTGCTTGTAGGATTTAAAAGTTCCAACCTTTTGCACTCACATTTAAAAACCCATGGAGCAACAGAATACGAGTGCCCGCATTGTCCCAGAAGTAAGTCATCAGTATATGAATGAACGAATCTTAAAATTTCTGTTTGCAGAATTCTTCCATCGACATGGATTAAAACTCCACATTCAGACACACGATCGCGGTAAAAAGGCTCCATATTGTGAAATTTGTAAGAGGTCTTTTGGGTCTATGATGAATCTTCGTTTGCACAACCACAGGAGGCATGGTGGACCATCATCACCCGCAATTATTAACATTTTAAAGAAACGCGTTAAGAAACAAATTTTCATAAAGCCATACAAATGCGCACAGTGCCCAGAGGCATTTGTGCTGCACATACAGCTACTTAAACATTTGAAAACGCATGAAGAGAACCGACCACATAAGTGCGACCGTTGTGGTAGATCATACAAACGTGAAGCTCATTTAAAATTGCATTTGAACTCTGTTCACCTGAATAACAAACCACATAAGTGCACCATTTGTGGATGGGCATTTTCACAAAAGAACAATTTGACGGAACACATAGCTTCGAAACATCAAGGTGAGTTAATTGTACGTCTGACGGTAAAAAATTTTGTTGGATAACTTTTTGTTTTCATTCAACAGATAAAAGAGACTTTGTGTGCGACATATGCGGGAAGGCTTTTGCCATTGCAAAGACTCTTAGACATCATAAACAAAAGCATTCGGACAAGAAACCGTACACGTGTAATATATGCCATAAACGGTTCACGATGATGGGAATACTAAAGTGTAAGTCTCCTTTATTGTGTAGTGTTGAAATGGGATTAATAATCAGAATTTTTATTGTATTTTTATTCATCTAGCACACATTAACACTCATCTGAAAAAGAAGGAGGCCGATGTCGCTGCAGGAGACATTACAGATGTTCTATTGTAAAATAATGTACAATTTACAAAATTTTAACTTAATGGTTAACAAAGAAATATACCGTTTTTAATTACATAGCTAGTTATTGTACGTAAATTATCCTACAATCTGTAAAAACTATTTTTAATAAAAGATACAATTTACGTTTGTTTCAATCTTGCATCACTAGGAGTTATAAAAGGAAGCCAAATAACTTGTTTAAGATCTGCTCATCATGTTTTTACCATTGATTTGGGTCAAAGCCATATTAGTGGTAGTTTTAATGTGTGAGATGCTGTTGGACAGATTAGGGTTCATATTCTAACATATAAAAACCGAAACCTAACTTACAAACAAAAGCATGGAGAAGAAACCTATAGTCAGTACCACAAAATAACAAAGGCGGTCTTGGTATGTTTTTTAACAATTTATTGCCCATGAAAAATTCCTTTACCGTGTGGCCATAGACAGGGTAAAGTGACGGGCATTTATATACCCAGTTTATATGACAGCTCAATATGCATTTAGTGAATCCGCATTGGTTCAATACCCGTAGAAATGATGGTGTTTATATACATATAATCAACTAAATCCAAAATGAGCGAGAGAAAATTGAGAGAGTTTAACAAACAGCTGATTGAAGTGACACTAACACTGATATATTGTTCTTATTTCTTTGTCTTTCCAAATATTTCGTTTGCAATCCCACATTTTAAATACACAACTGATTAACTGCCCGATGATGAATGATGAGACCGCGAGAGAGTAAAATGTTACAATGCGATTTGATAGTGTTTATATGATATTTCAAACTGGTTGCATATCTTCAATGCATTTTATAAACAGGAATGAACGAATGCGTGTTAAATATGAGCGTATTGAACCAATGCGGTGACTGACTCAAATTGCAACTTTTTAAAATGATATAATTTTTTGATAAATTTTATTGTGCCAAAGCAAAAAATTTTGGAAAATACATCAATTTTCAAATTACAATATATCAGTAGTTTTCAATATGTCCACCTTTGGCGCGTAGAACACGGCCGAAGAGAGCATCGCACGCTTCACGCTAGTGGCTCTGTGGTATTTTGGCCCATTCCCGGCGAAGTGTTTGTTTGAGGTGGCCCAAACTTTGGTATTTTTTAGTGCCAACCTTCGCTTTCAAAATATCCCGGACAGAGAAATCCAACGGATTTGCATCCGGAGAATTTGCAGTCCATTGTGTCGAAGAAATGAAGTGTGGAACATTATTTTTTAACTAATCTTGGATGACGCGCGCTTTGTGAGATGGTGCCGAGTCTTGTTGAAATGTGCACAGTCTCCGACCGAAATGATTGTTTGCCCAATGCTTCAATACTGCCTCTCAGACAGTTTCATATATATACGATATCGTATACGATCGCGTTAATTTTGTCGCCACGGTCCAAAAATACGAACGGAGAGCGACCATCGG
Source organism: Volucella bombylans (assembly GCA_949129095.1). NCBI lineage: Eukaryota > Metazoa > Arthropoda > Insecta > Diptera > Syrphidae > Volucella > Volucella bombylans. The sequence goes on along the minus strand of OX422141.1, from coordinate 200,588,344 downwards.
CGGTTATGGCGGCCCAAACCATCACAACGATATGTTGAGCTCACGAGCCATTTTTCTTCCACTTCGAAGCGGATTTCATTCAACTCGAGCCTTCACTTCCGAACCATTTCTGCCGATGTTGCTGTTTTTTTATGACCAACTCCATGGCGTTTTGCAACGTTGCCAGTATCACCGTAACGAGCTATGGTTCGAGACATAAATGATTTATTCACGTTGAGGTGCTGGGGCGCTCTAACGATAGCTACTTGTGGTTTTCCAGCCAATTATAAAGCAATCACACTATCACGTTTGAATTCAATCGCGGATAAATATTTTTCAATACGACTGGGACGCAAATCGTTTAAAAGGCTTGTAAATAATAAAATCATCTGTCATGTATCAAAATTAGAGCTCACTGTCATGAATGGTTTCTAAATTATAGCAGCCTGAAGTTGGTTGCAGTTCGAGTCAGTCAGGGTGTATAAACTGGATAATAGAGAGGCGAATGTTAAGGTTAAAGTTACGCAGCGCAGGAGCGCTGTGGTAGAAAATAACTATAGAGCAAGTGTAATGGATATTATACTCTGGTTCCTAGTGTATAAATATCATATATGTAGATATATAGGCCAGATCAGAAGGCAGTATATTTAAGGATAAAGTTGTCATAAGATGTTGACATTCATACCAAGAGAGGAAGAATGCTTTCATGTAGGCAAGTTCCTGCTCGCCTTCTTATATTTTGACGATTGAAATTGTTGCTTTTGTTTTCTTGCCAGAATCTTGATCAGAGCTCGTTTACCAGTGCGTTGACCTTGCCCTTTTCTATTGCTTGTTGCCTGTGTAAAGGTTGTAAAAGTTCATCTTCTAATTCTCGATGCAATGCATCTACGTGCAGTGTGCGAGTTTTGGCTCCCCTTTGTAAAGTTTGTAGTTTAACTGAAAATGCACGCCATTGGTTTCTACTGTACTTAAAACATTTAAGCTTGAAAGGCTTAGATGTACTTCCTTACTGTAATCTTCATGTAAACGGTGATGAAAACTTGTTTTCTATTTATGTTGAGCTAGCCTTTTGAAAAGCAGAGCAGAGTTTTTACACTATTACACTTTTAATCGAAGTTGTTTCATATATTCGACGCGCTTATCCTTCATCTTGGCTTATGAAATATTAAACCCATTCTCACAAATCGTTGGTTTCTTCACGAAAATTTGTCTCAGAAAAAGTAGGTTTTGACTTGCTTGTGGTAAGCCCAATGTCAATTAAGAATCTTTTATTGTCGTTGAACGTTGTTCCAACATAGATGGATTCTATCTATCTAAGTTTGGTGTCCACCGTTGCAGTACGTGTGGTTTGTACAAGTTGTTCGATGCGTAAATTATTTCTTAAAAGCATTATATTCCTGGCTCTCGGAAATGGATACTTCTACCCACCTCGGGATCACTCTTCCACTACACAGACGATGTGGTGGGCGGGGTAGTGTATTCATATATGTCCATTCCTGTGATGGTATACTTTCGTCCTTTCTACATTCTACATTCATGGACTTAAAAAGTTTGGCAATTTTTTTTCTTTGCTCCATCGGTAGTACCCAGATGTCCTATATAAATTCCGTGATTTGGGAGCCCATGTCGTCCTTATAATTTTTTTCAAGGCAGTATTTCCGGTAAAAGAAAAGTGCCATATATTGGTGAAGGTACTGCGTTGTATTGCGGCATAAAATTGATTTTTTCAGAAGCTTGTTCTGATTCTCAAAATCATTTATAGTATTGGTTGATCGGTTTTGTCAACATATTCGCGCTTTGCTGTATAATTTCATGAGTTGTAGAAGTAGGGATCATTTTCTCAATACCTATGTATTGGCGTGCGCTGTCGGTATAAATACGACTGCTGTTGGGGTTAACGTATTTGTGTATATAAGGCCACAAGTCTTCTTTACTTCTGGAGTTCACTTTAAAGAAGCGTCCGACCTTATCTTCTTTACAAAATAACCCAAACACTACGATTTTCATTTGTTCGGTTACACGGCCTCTGTGGTATTTCCTTTTTGTAAGAAAGGTCTCGTCGATTTGTACAGTTTTTCCTTCGCCGCCAATATTAACATCGATGTGAGATGCTATTATTTCGGCTATTTCACGACAATAGTTATAGTAATCTATTATAGTAGATTTACTAAGCTCACTTTTATTGTGGTGATGGCGCCAAGCGATTATATGCTAATTTTAAAATAATAACATACTCGTACATGTAATAATATTTTTAAAAGATCCTTAGGTTGTAGCTTAAAGTTTAATTAATTTACCTGAAAAACCGTGTTCACTGGCATTTTGATAACAAAAGCGATAATTATTGCAAGCACCTCGCGAATCTCTAGCCGACATTGAGGTCCGTGGAAAAATGTACCGATAGATGGGTTGATTGTATTTCTAAAATTTTTGTCACCGTTTTTTTAGAGCTTTTCTTTGAGCATCGCCACAGCCAACCGAACTTTACATTTCTACACTTTGCTGCCCTCATAGGTAAGTTGCAATACAGGCTGGCGAGCGGGGGGGGGGGGATGTATTAGTGGGAGTTAAACCAGATTCTTCTAAAAATTCAATGCTTCTTTCGTTGGTCGACACCAAATCTCCGAACGAACAAAACACTGACAAGTTATTTAGTTTAGGTTGGATTAGAGGATGCTTAGCCGTCATTGCCTATTCACAAAAAATATCAATTGATTCGCACTACGGTTGAACACAGAGTGATCTTTGTGAATATCAATAACTACACGCCTTATCACAAAAAGAAATAACGGTATAAAAGAAAAACTTTGTTCGGTTATAGTTTTGCATCATTATCAAGTGCATTACATATTACTTACGTACAAATTATGTACATGCGAATTAGTGAAACTTTGTTATTAATGGGAAATTTGTAAATTTGCGGGACCTGCCGCCTGCGGAAAGAGAATTGAAATCCCTTAATCCCGCGAAGCGGGTCACCCTTGTACTCTTAATTAAGAAAACTATTTATATAGGCGTCTGCGAGATGTTTAAATAATACTCATTAACTTATTCAAACTAAGACTACGTACATAAATGTTTTGGCATTAACTAAAGTAGTAATTTCAATATCAATTTCCTGAAAAGCTAGAGGACATAAAGCCATGCGGTTTTTTGTGTTCGATTCAAATTAATACGCACATTGAATACAAACCAATTTGGCACATTATTTCACAATTTTGAGTAATATGGTTAAAAAAAGTTTTTTTTTAATTTTTTACCAAGAATTTGAGTTTGAATGTGAATTATTCAAAAACTATTCACACGAATAATTTGATGTAAATTTTATATTAAAGAACAAGTTTCGGGCTTTCATATTCTGTATAGTACTTTATTGTAAGTGTTACCGTTGTGTTTTTAATAATTTTTTTCCCATCTAAAGTCATTTGTTTTTAAATTGCCCATAACTCCTAAACGGGACGAGATGGACCCCCCTCCCCCCCTCTCCCATAGTAAAAAATGCTAGTTTTTAACTCCTCTACAAAATACCTTTATCAATTCTTGGCGCCAAAGTTATTGTTCTCGTGCTTGTATTGCTGTCCAAAGTTAATAAAGACATCACTGAATTCGTATGGAGCTTATTACTCGTACCTTTGATTTTTTAACACCAACATGATCTCAACTTAACAAGATATCAACAACATTTCATAACTCGTTAGCTACAAAAACTTCAAATTCATTGTGAAAAACAAAAAGTGGCAGCAATGTCAAGCACAACCTACTTCACTCGCCTAATGCGTCAACTATTTTGACATTTATAAATTGATTGATGCTCATTTTCACAAACCAAAACGGACGCCGCTCATTCTTAGAAGAAAAACATCGAAAAAGTCAACTAAACTCAAGCAAGAAAAGATAATTAATTTAAGCAAAAATGAGTGCTGGAAATATGCTATATGGTGGCGATGAGATAGGCGCTTTAGTATTCGACCCAGGCCATCATTCGCTTCGTGTCGGCTACGCTCAAGAGGATACCCCGAAAGCAGAGATTCCCTCTGTTGTTGGTGTAGGTCCCGAAGATCCCGAGACTTCAACAGACTTGGAAACAAAAAGTGACAACAACATCACACAAAATAGTAAGTAAAAACTAAAAATAACAGTCACTTAATTTTTACGAATAAAACCTCCCCACAACGCAGATAACGATGCAAGGAAGTACTATGTTGACACCACCTATGTAAATGTTCCTCGTGCAAACATGGAAATACAAACCTACATGAAGGATGGCATGATCGACAATTGGGATCTATTCGAGAAGGTCATCGACTACACATACTCGAAGGTTATTCAATCGGAGCCCGAATATCATCCTGTCCTTTTTTCAGAAGCTTCTTGGAATGTCCGAAACAATCGGGAGAAACTCACAGAGTTGATGTTTGAGAAATACAACGTCCCGGCATTTTTTCTGGTGAAAAATGCTGTTCTGGCTGCTTTTGCCAGTGGCCGTGCATCTGCACTTGTTGTGGACAGTGGTGCAACACATACTTCCGCAGTGCCGGTGCATGAAGGTTTTGTGCTCTCTCAAGCGGTTGTCAAGTCGCCGCTCGGCGGAGACTATCTCTCATTACAATGCCGCCAATACCTAGAAGCTCAAGGGATAGATTTGACGCCAGTCTACAAAATAGCTGCTAAAGACGTTGTCAAGGAAAGAGATAATGCTCGCTTTACTCTGCGCAAGTTGCCCGAAAACCTCACTCAATCCTGGCAGAACTACATGCTAAAGAGTTTACTTCAAGATTTCCAAATGAATATCCTTCAGGTGCTTGAGAATCCATACGATGAGAGAGTCGCTGCACAAATTCCATCGGTTCACTACGAGCTCCCAAACGGATACCATCAGGAATTTAGCTCGGAGAGATTCAAGTTAGCGGAGAGCCTATTCGACAACACGTTGCTTGGAGCCGGTCAACTTGCTTCAACAAGTGTGGGAATGTGTGATGCCGATGTGAGACTTTCACTCTTCGGCTCTGTAGTAGTCACTGGAGGAAACACTTTACTGCAGGGTTTTCCTGAGAGGCTCAATAGAGATCTCCAGCATCGAGCACCGTCTAATACTCGCTTGAAGATGATTTCCGCCAATGGCAGTGTGGAACGAAGATTTGGAGCGTGGATTGGTGGATCTATCTTGGCCAGCATAGGAACATTCCAGCAAATGTGGATTTCATCGCAGGAATACGAAGAATCTGGCAAAAGCCAGGTGGAACGAAAGTGTCCCTAAGCCTCAACTTGAAAGTGTCCCCGTGCTAAACTTGATTTTTAAGATTGTGTGACTCCCATTTACCGTTTTATTTCTTACATATTGAAAATACAAATTGATATATGTGTACAAATTGTCTTTTGAAATTCAAACTTCGGCATGTGCGTACAAGCGTTGGTCTAATGTTCTCCCATAATGTTGTCAGAGACTTGTTTCTGTAAGGAAGACACTGTTAATGACTGAAATACAAACACTGTTGAACACAACGCTTACCTGTGCTTTGAGAATATCTTCGGTCCAGTCCTGTAGTGCGATGTTTCCCACGGCGTGAATCAAAATACTTTTTACTTTAGTGACATTCTCACCGAATGTCTTCAAAACATCAGCGACGTTGACACTTTCACAGCTCTCCCGCCAACAATCATAATCTGTAGCGATTGCTACAGCGCCATATAGAAGACCAGCTTCTTTGGCCAACACAACTTCGGGACAGGTTGTCATATTGATGAGTTCACCTCCCCATTGACGGAACATTTTACTTTCAGCTCTCGAAGAGAACCGCGGGCCTTCTATTGTGACGACTGTGGCACTTTCGTGTACAGGGTAACCCAGTTGTTTGGCAGTGGCGATAAGAACTTCTCGAGTTCTTTCGGAGAATGCTGGATACATTGGGAGGTGACAAACGCCCAGAGGACTTCTTTCTTCACCATCATGGAATGTTTGAGCCCGCTTTGTGGTTCGATCTATGAAATCATTGGGAACCACCAGATCACCGGGCTTGAATTTCTCTTGTAGTGAACCTGTTGGAAAGAACAAAGTGTTTATACCTACTTGTGGTTTATAGCCCTTAATAATGATTTTACCAGTTGCCGTGGATACAATTAAGTGAGTGCAACCAATGGACTTGAGAGCCCACACATTGGCACGATAATTTACATTCGATGGTAATATTGAGTGCTTCCTTCCGTGCCTGGCTAAAAGCGCACATTGTACGCCCTTAATTTCACCTTCAATTATCATATCGGAAGGACGTCCGAAAGGTGTGTCGACAGGAGTTTCCTTTCGGTGTTCGAGGATATCAGGATCGTCTAATCCTGAGCCGCCAATGATGCCGATCTGTGAGGGAATAACTATTAAATGAGATTTTCAACAATTGCTAATGGCCTACTTTTAAGACTGCAGTCATCTCGAGTAAATTTAAGTTACAATTGACTACAAAATTCTTTTAGAATATAGTGAATGGCCAGCAATAAATAGTCTGCTCTGCGGTATAACCTAAAAGCGATAGTTTGTTATCTGTGTTGTTAGGACTGTTCGATTGGTCTGTCCATGGTATTCTTAAAATTGCTCCAGCAAAATACTGTCATATGATGGTAAATATGTTTTAAAGAGATTCATCATGTGAGGAAAGCAAAGGAGATGGCACTTCTATTGTTGCCAATTTACTGACCCCTAATGATCCTAAAATTTCAATGCCACGACTTTATGTAAGGACATTCAGAAGATGTTTCAAAGGCCAGAACAACCTCAAGAGCATCAAAGTCCTTGGGATCATTTTTTGCTCAGGACGGTATATAAACAAGAAGAGTGTTTAGTGTGGACGTGACAACGTGCTAGCTTTGTGGCTTCCAACATCTTTTAATCAACAGGGCTACTTTTTTATTAGAAATAAAATTTTTTAGAGTGAAGATGCCCAAAGGTGTATATAAAATATTATCATAACACCAGTACGTTCTCTGCTTAATGTAATTAAGTGCTATGTACCAAAGTACATTACAAAGTAAATTATTCACTACTGATATCCAGAAGCCTAAAACTGGACAGCAATTCGACTTTTAACGAGTTTGATGCGCTGTCTGACTCCATTCAAAGAATTGTATCCCTGTATCCTCATACTGGAATCGTTATTACGGGCGATTTCAATATACATAATTCTGGGTGCATTCGACATTCTGGGCAGACAACACCCGAAGGACGATGTGTTAAGAGCAGCTTGTAAATCAGCCCACGCGAATTACAGACGTGGATAGTCATACCGCCATACCCTGGACTTGTTTTTGACTTCTCACCACGGCAAATACAAGGTCAATGTGCTATCCCCTGCAGGACAGCTCGTCTTACCACTGTGTCATATCAGCTAATTTCTCCTACACCGACCATACAGTTAGATAAAAGATTCCTAAGAGAACCGTATGGCAATACGAGAAAGGCAATTGGAGCGGTCTTAACAGCTTTTTTGGGAATTTTAACTGGTCGTTATGTTTCCTCTATAACGATGTGGATGCCGCTGCTGATATGATCACAGATTCTATTCTCTTTGCAATGAGATACTTTATACCTCATCGGATGAAGAGTTTCAAACCAAAAGAAAAGGCGTGGTACGACTCGAGTTGTAAAGAGGCTGTCAGGGATAGAGAAATATTTTTTCGGTCCTTCAAGATTAACCCGACAGAGGAAAACGAAAAAAAGGTTTAAACAAGCCAGGAATGACTGCAACGTCTTTCCCAAGCATGTGAAATTTCACTGCGACCAAAAGCTGTGGCAAAAGGTAGTAAAAATTGTTGGTCGTTCGTCAAAAATATTAGAAATTCTGCCTCACCTCGCTCATTTATAAAGACATTCCAGCTGTCAGTTCTTTGGATAAGATCTTGCTTGCTATGCACTTTGCGGCCAGCTCAACACTTCAAGATTGTGTTTTGTTTGCCCTTACATTTGAGTGCGTCGAATTTTCAATGGGGCGAATCCACTTTCGCACTCGTGTAGTAGCAAGAATTCTTAAAGATCTTAACATTTACGAATCCGCTGGTCTAGATGGTATATATCCCCTTCTTCTGAAGAGGTGTTCTCCAACGATGGCAAAACCACTACATAAGCTTTTTCTCTAAGACTCTTCTCTCTTCTCCTACAGATCCAAGGTCCTGGAAATGTTGATAAAGCGTCTGCTCATGAACTTTTCGAAACCCGAAAACTTCTCAATGACCGTACTGCCGGTTTGTGTAACAACAGTAACAACATTTAACCAAAGCATACATCGATCTGGTGAAAGCACTTGATATTTCTAAAGCATTTGACAGAGTTTGGCATCATGTTCCATTAACACCCGCCTCGCTATGAATGCTCATCAGTATACCTTCAAGCTTAGATATGGTTGTCTTCAATTCATCCAGAACGGGTGGACGGGATTTTTGGTCTACATCGTCCAGGTTGAAAGGTTTATTCTGCCCGACAGCGGTATTTGGTTCATCATCGCTGTTATAAATACAGTTTATAGAAATGCTCGTCCCAAATCCTCAGCATCGACGGGGACTCTACTACGATGTTCCCTTGTTCGTATCTACAGGCTTGTGACGTGGCATATTTTTTTGTTTTTTTTTTCACCTTTTGGTTAAACTGCCGCATCTCATTTCTGGAGTACAATCTCTCAATTTTCTTGGCCGCGCGCTTCTTATGCTCCTTCTTTTTCCTCCTGAGAAATCGGCGTTCGACTCTCCTCTTCTGCTCGTAGACCTCATGAGTAGCCCCGCTTGGTATGCATTTTATTTAGCTGCATTTGCTTGCTGGCACTCGTCATAAAACCAGGGGTTTCCTTGTGAGTAAAACCCAGCTCATCATAGGCGGCATACCTGATAGCTTTTTTGCGTCGTTTCCACTGGTCTTCGATACTTGATGGAGACGGCATAGGACCTCTTAAGCGATTAAAGGAGACACGATCGAAAAGGATTTGGCATTGTCTTCGATTGTAGCAGTCTGATGTCAAACTTCTTCATATTATTAGCTTGCCTTTGAGATGTTCGGAATATCCGCAACTGTACATTACAACAAGTCGACCTCGGCCGCTCGGAACGTTCGGACATCCATAATACTGGAGGAGTACCTTGCGCCGGTCCCAATGCGGCCAAGCTGGTTGACGGTTGATTGATCAGGATCTCTCGAAATCCCCTTATGAATGAGATGCGGGAGCCGAGAGCTAGCTACGACGATGTTTTGAGGTCCCGCAAAATCGATTAGTCGAAATTCGTTATCGGAGGTGGTGTCGTGCAGGCTATATTTTTCGACAGTACTACCAAAACTGCCTCCTTGTCCTAGCTTTACATTAAAACTGCCGAGGATAATATTAATGTTATAGATATTGCACTGCTCGTAAGTTTTGAGTAAGAGCTCATAGAAGCTATCTTGGGTGTCGTCATCTTTCTGCTCTGTGTGTGGTGCGCGCAAATAAGGCTAATGTTGGAAAATTTAGCCTTATTACGAATTTTAACGAGGCGCTTGTTAATATGCCGGAAACACAAAACTTCTTGCCCCATCCAAATAAGGGTTGCATTTGCCGTCGTCGCAGTAGATGTCGAAGTTTTTCATCCGGTCCATTCCATCGCATTTCTTGGATGAGGGTAATATCAGCTTTCTTGCAGTCCAGGGCCTCTGAGTGTTGTTCGGCTGCCCGTGGCCTAATAAAATACTTATCATTCCATGTGCAGTTCCGAAGTTCGTTATTCGTTTACAGGGGTTATTCACAATAGATCCGTCCGTTTATTTTTTCCATGGCCGAGCAGTTACCCCGAGGGCAAATTGGTTAATAGCAAGTTTAAAAGTGACTAGATCAACTTTTTTCCATTTGGGCCGTGTTGCTTACAGGGAAATATAGGGATAACTACGGATTCCTCTAATTATATTTCAGGTTGCAGTGACTCATTGAATATCTTCATTAGAAAGGTACCAATTAGTTCAATTGAATTTAAAATCATATATTTGTAAATCGCGTCAGCATTTTTATTATTACACTTTTAAATTATATCACGTAATGTTCTTTCTTTACAATATATTTACATTTAAAGTCATTATACTATTCAGAGTTATATTATTACCGAGTTTTCGCGAAAACTCTTGTAAGCTTAATTAGAAACAGAAGTGTTTAGTTTTTGAAATCCCTTAGCAAATCCCCCTCAAAACCCTATACACTTTAAAATATTCTGCGATGTAAAATAGTTATCAAAACAAACACCTCGAAGCGGTCCATAAGCAAGAAAATAACATGTTCCACACATTCATTCTGCAACCTGCTCCTGACAAGTTCCACTTGTCAAAACCCCTAAGTCAAGATTCGATTCTTTGCCTACGGGGACAATAATTCCATTTAACTTACATCGAAATCTCCTGAATTAAATTTAAATCCGTGCAGTTCTAATATTCTTTAAATCTTTTAGCACACACTAAAATTGTTTACACAAACCATGACTAATCCAAATCTTATTGAAATCAACGAAATCACTGGATATTGGTCGTTTCTCATGAGTGTAATTAAGCTAATTTTAAGAAAGAAAACAATAATATAAATAGTTTTTTACGAAATAGATCGATTGGAAGGATCCTTGGCTTATTGGCTTGGTGTTGTTGCATATCCTAACCACAACCACAGCCTTAATGACACGAAACAATACAAATTTCCAAATTTTCCTCTTCTTAATTCTTCGTGAGTACAAAAGGTACAAAAGGAAATGAACTGCTGCAACCTTTTCGTTTGATTCTAGTTTCGATGGCTTATTTTTCGGAGAGTATAAACGAGTATGCTGCTGTAAATTGGCGATCGTTTTCAAAACAACAGTATTTTGATAGTAATGGCCTATTCATATCAACGGTGTTCTCAATACCGATTCTTCTTAATTGCATGCTTCTGATTGTAAGTTCAAAGATCATCGTCTATGGTGTGAAGTTTTTATTTGATTTATTTTCAGGGTGCTTGGCTGTACAATTCCACAGAGTTGATGGCAAAGCTGAAGACCAGACAGCTTAAAGAACGAGCGCGAAAAGAGCAAAGACTGAAGCAAATGAAAACTGACTAAAATGTGATCTGAAAGACGATTTTGTTTAATTCCACAGGTCCTTGGCGGTAGTAACTAATTTTTTTTTCTTATTTTTTAGTTATTTTGGTTTCGTAAAGCACTCTATTATAGCTATACCTTTAAAATTATATACTTGTTTGCTCATAAGTTTGCCATAAACATTTTTTAAATAAGTGACTTGCAAGACATAAAGTGTTGTTTCATTTTGCCGAGTATCAGTGGCTAGTCGAAAATATATTGAATGATTTCTATATATGGGAAGCCGTTCGTGGGCAGTGTTTCAACATAAAACGTTTAGCCAGAGAATTTGTTCCTGAGGAGAGTATTTAGTAAGTTTTTTGGTTTAGGACGAGGAAAAATGGAAGTGTCTAAAGACAGTTTGCGAAAAGAAAAGGATAAGGCTTCATAGACCTAAGTGAAAAATCTCCTTGTAGACTATTTAGGCTCGAAACTTCTAATTGGCATCTGACTTCTGTTGCAGTGGGTCTTTGGGCAACATTTTAAAATGATAATTCAGCTCATGCAGCTCTCTGACAAATCAGCTGATTTTGACAGCTGCTTTCACATTCTTATTTACAATTTTTTTTTCTTTTCGGGCTAGGATATCAACATACATGTTTCCTTATTTATTTCGATTAACTTTAAAGAAAAATATGCAAATCAATAGTTATTTACATGTATTCTTGGCTCTTTTCGTTTTTCCAATAATTAACTGTGATATGGTGCCAATAATTCGCGTTGAAATGAGTAAACACGGTTTTCATAGGTTAGAATATTTTTTTCACATTGCTTTTGGTAAATCCGTTTATAACAAAATTTCTATTCATTTTGAAAAGGGATCTCCAGTATACGGTGGAGTTTGATTATCCTCTAGCAGGAAAGGATTGTGAATATTATTTGGAGCAGAAGCTACCTCCCGCAGTGTATGTTAATGTGGATCAACTGAACGACTTAAAGAGACTGAAGAAAGTGAGTTACAAATCAAAAGCCATGTTCGGTAGTTTTTAACTTTTATTTTCTTATTTTAGCTGAATGCAATTTATCCAACATTCATTGATGTTGAAATTCCAACGGAGAAAGCAAACCCATTTACAGTTCTGCTTCATGGTGCTCCAAAAATTACAGATAATATCAAATTACCAATACATTTCAGATATCATGCTCCAGGAGAAAAGAGGTGAGAATGAAATGAGTGAGGGAGCAATGTAATTTAGGTAGCCAAGTTAATAGCCACTTTGCGTTAAAGGTAGTTTTCGTTATCTCGCTTTCTATTGCCGAAAATATTGCTGCCATCATCTTAAAATTGACTTTCAGTCCTGTGATTTAGAATATTTAGGTAGTTCGATCATTTTGTAGTGTTATAGCATTATGGAGTATCAAAATCTAAGATAAAAATGAGAACGTAAAAAAACGACTTACTGTAAGAAGTGTCGGGTATCGTTGATTAAGTTGTGCACACGAAGTTGACTGAGGTCGCCTTCCCTTTTGTCCGTCACCTAAGATGAGGCCGGCGTTGTCCCTCGGAGTTGATTTTGTTCGTTCACTCAAGATGTCCTCTCCATCTAAACGGGGTTATCCGAGGTTTTCTGACGAGGGCGGCATCGCTGTATACCGCGTACAGTTAGATGCTGAAACTTTTCTTTCGAAGCACCCGAGAGGAAGTTTTTTTTTATTTATTTGGTTTCGTCACTGTCTAAGTTTCAGGACTGGGATGATCAGTGCCTTGAACAATGTCTTTTTGGTTGCTCGAGGGAGAGCCCAAAGAAGCAGCGATTACCAGGAGTGATTCTTCGCATGATTTATGCGCTGGTTTCGTTGTTGGACTTGTTATGTTGTGTTGTGTTGTGTTGTGGCTGTGGCTGCATAGTGGCGTTTTGTCCTACGTGTCGATGTAAATGAAGCAAATATGTTCGAATTGCTTTACACACTTCGTGCATATGGGGGTCATAATTTTCTTTTCAATGATTTGGTAGTGGTCTTTGGTACAACACGTACCGGAGCTTTGACATGGTCTTGACATGCTATGCCACATGACGCAATGACACCAGAACTCCTGCTGCAGAAAAAATACGAAATCGAAATACGAAATCTGTGCCTAAGATTGGTTTCTGTCAGAGTCTGAGACAGGAAAGGAATGCAGCCGGGTCATTGGGAAAACCTGCATCTGTCTTCCAAGCGGAGATATATGCAATCCTGATGGCAACGAACTATATATATTGTGAAGAACTGGTGCAGGCGGCGAGGCATTTGCATCTCTTAAGTCTTCCAAGCTAGTGTGAGAATGCAAGACATAACCGAATGCAGTCGCAAGGCTAAATTCACTTACTCTTGCCTGGGTTCCATGTCATATTGGGATTACGGCAAAAGCCTACGTTGGGTCTGCCAGCATCCTCGCTTAAGGCTTCCATTTACAGTCGGATTTCATATGAGCACAAGTGCCGATGCCGTGACTCCGCAGGTTGTAAGCAGATCAAACGAATAATTCCCGACGTCTCCAAGAAGTCAGCGGCCTTCCTGCTTTCCCTTAGCAAGAACGACTGCTTATTGGCGTCCTGACGTTGTATAAGTGATATAACATCCTGCGACGCTGGAAAGTGAAAGTGATGAAGACATCGCGGAAAACTACATCCGGCTTACGCTCGCATAAGGCTGCAAATGCTCGACGTTGACGTGATGGTTGCTGGTTTTGTATTTATTTATTTATCACTGAAGGAACCTCCGAGGAGCACAACGAACTAGTTCTTTGTGTGAGTGCTCTGTTCCGACAATAAAAGAAAGTTGTTGATTATGTGTGTCTCTCTTTGTTGGCAGCATATATGTATATTTTTTCATGCTACTTCGTTGACCGATAAACCTTTTTTTTAACATCAATAGCCGTAAAAGTTCCATTGACAGCTCGCTGTATTCTTCTCATTATGTCAATTTCGTCTGTAAATGCGAGTATCTGAACAGACTTTTGAAAGATGGTGCCACTAGAGTTGATTTGTAAGTTTCATACAAGTATTTCAAGAACGTTGTTATGTGTCATGTGATTTGACAATTCATCGCCTTGTTTATATTATTGAAGGTCTCGGTTTTGTCATTACAGACCTTGACGGATCAGAGTGCATTCTTCATCGTCATACGCATCTCTGACGGCATTTGACTATACCGTTGATAGTACAATGTTATGATTGATGTGTAAATTCAGAATAACTCTTTCAATCAAAGTAGTAGAGGTGTTATGTGCTTACGTCAATTCGGATCAGTACACAAACAAAATATGCACACGGAAAGAGCTATTCACCAGATGATACATTTACTCGATTATTGCTTTTGCTATAAATTAATTAATGCATGCAACAGCAAGAGGGATTTGGCATTCGAAAGAGGAATAGGTTGAGGTATCCGACACTGTTTTTTTTTGTTAACGCTCATAATTAGGCAATGTTTATTAAATTATTACACGCACGGTTTTATTTGCGTTTCTACTAGCGATAGATAACTGTTACGCAAGTGTGTGCTCATCCGAATGCACTTCGGTACATCCCTTTTTCATAAAGTAAGTTTTATATAAATAGAAACAAAAGCAATATGCTAAATGTCAAAATACGGTTGAGTAGGCTGATCTTGCGGCTTTATTGCTAAAAAGCACAAAAACATATCACTTTGATCTGTATCGGGCACGCTGCGAAATTCTGATTTCGATCGATTAAAATTTCACAAAGGGTAGTATGCTTCATGGCAAGGTAACGCCGTCCTTTATTTGAGCTTTCAGTGGCTCTCAGGTCCACTCAATTTGGAAACCCCTAGTGCCATTTTGTGATATGTTAATGTAGTTAATTATGTTGAGTGCAAAAATTCCGAATTATAAAGGATGTAATGAATTTTGTGGAAAACCTTTTGTAATTACATGCGATATTAATGAAATAAGCAATATGAACATGACGAGATCAATTTCACTTTCTCAGATCCACGCTTATGTAACGGACTTCTTTTCGTACATACAAAGCCGCCAGTACATACCGTACTATGACTTCATGGACGCCAACATTACATTACCCTTGTGCTCGTTGATTTCTTCATTGATGTCATCACCAAATAAACACGCCTCAAATCAAGACTGCGTCTAAAAAATACTGATCCCGATGAATGAAAGCTGGGTATACTTCATATTTTTCGTAGCATCGTCCAATACCCAAACGTTTAGACACCATCGCTTCACTGCCGCTTCTTGCTATCAATATAAATTTCCATTTACATGCACAAAATATATTGATTTTGTAATTTTATATATCGCGTAGGAACACCTACCACCGTGTAGATGACACAACTCTCTTATTTTTTCTTTTTGTCCATGGACAAACCAAGCTACCTAATCTTGTTTTTCAGGACCAAAATTTGTCTATTCCAATATGAGTACATGTCTGTGTGGCAAACCTATTTTGAGTCTCCTGAATGACCTCTCTTTTTAGTGTTATATTTCTTATTAAACCTATAATTTGAGTGATTTGTACTAAGATGAGCCATAACCGTTTACTTTTATCACGAATGATGGCAGACATATCGAGTGTTCGAAGGCAAACAAATAATTCGACAACTATCTATTACAAAATAAAGAGTAATGTATCTTCAACCCAAACGAGAACAAGAAGGGTTTGAACTTCTTAAAGAGGACTTCAGTTTTTTGTCTGGATCATATTCATTCTCTTTCAGTTGTAACTAGTTTTTCCAAAGCGTAAGATAGATCTGACTTCAAGGTTTCAAGAAAGAGTCCAGAGTTGAAAACCATTAAATACTCGAGCAGGATTCGATATATTGATTATTCGTTGGTATTCCAATTTGGGCATTTTATATTACGAATCCTTATAAATAATTTTTTTTTTCATTTTGTCTTCTGTCATTTTTTGCCATTTTCCCAATCGGCATTGTAACTGGGGCTTTTCTTTGTCTCTGAGCATGAACTTGGATCGCGACCTCAATATCTTGCAGGAGGTTCTACGAATCCTTAAATCAGCATTCATCTTTTCTCATTGGTGCGAATTTAACAACATCAGTGCTAGCCTATTTGTTTATTACCAGACAGTGTCCTCTGATATTTCTCAGCTACTTATTTTGTAGTTATACTTTATTTTTTGTTGCTAGTAAATACAATACTTTCAGTTAATTGCTTTTTCCGGTTATTTTTTTATCTTCTCCCCATTCCACAACCGTTTTTTGGGGACCTGTTTTATTGAACCTTTTATTAAAATCTTATTTGTGTATATTTTTTGATTATTTTCCTAGTTTCGTCAGTGTAGAAATTAGCCCGCCACAAATGTTTATGCGGTGTCCAGATGATGATCTGGCAAATTATGATGAACTCCTTGAGGATCCCAACAATAATTTTTGCCTCGATGAGAATGAATTCACTTTGCCACAGAATTCAGCTCCAGACCATTGTGATTGGAAGCTACTTAAGAAAACAACCCGATTAAAAGCACCACTAGTTGCCAAAATACCTACTGGTTCGTCACAATCATTTCCTCCAATATTATATGCGACAATCGTCATAAGCTGGGCAGCCTCTATTTGGTTTGTGTTTGGAACATATCCAATTCCAAGAAAAATAAATAATAAATTAGAGCAGCAAAGAGTTTTGGATAAAAAATACAATTGATATTTTTTCTTAAATAAAGTAAAATTATTGTTTTTATTTACATATATCTTATAATAATAAAACTACTTAAAGCTAAAGAAAATTTCTTCGAAAAATATAGGTTTGAGAAGAGATGACTTTATTCATAAGACTTCTATTGACTTTTTTTGTATTGATAATGAGTCTGCGGATGTAGATAAAACCGCCCGACTACCCGAATTCTGTGGAAGATTCCATGTTTGTACTTTGCCTGAGCCAAATAATATGAATAGCGAATTACAAACTAAGTAAACACCGGCTGTGATATAAAAGACGATGCGCCATTCTTCTGGATTGCTCTATAATAATAAACATAAATAAAAGAATTAGTACCGTCAAAAATGTAAAAAGAAATAAGTATGTTAATAAAATGATTTAAAAAGACTGTAGTAGCAAGAAAAAGATAGTTAGAGATAAGTGTAAGTAAGTAAGCAGTTGGCGATAATTTGAAGCTGTCTAGCGGCTTCGCGTGTCAGACGCAAGTTTTTTGGGCTGTAAATCTTAATCTGATAATCGAAATCTAAAAACTTAGACAAAAATTGACGTAAAACGAAACAAAAATCACGACTTAAGGCAATGATATAGAGATTCGGAGAAGTGAAAGATGAAGCTGCATCTTATCGCCCTTACTATTTAGTATTGGGTTAACAAGAAAGAGACTCCGGTTTCTTTGTTTACATCTGTTAGTACAGTGCCAATTTTAGCATGGAGTGCAAAAATAACTATTCTTGACTCGTTTTGCTCTTTTATTTATGTAAAGCCAAAAAAACTACTGAGGGGCCACAAAGAGATAGGGATATGAGAAGTTTATGGTTTTGACTGCTTAACAGAACACAGTTAGCGGAACACAAAATTGCGTTCTGGAGATTTCATGATCAAATATTACCAACGTTCTTGTAAAGCAACTGAAGTGGATGATGACCAAATCCACGTTATAATGGGTCGTCCTATGACGATTAACTTGTGAACGTCTGAAGCCATTCACCACCAACCTGATTGGCCTCTTTCACTGCGGTTTCAGACCAGGAAAATCTACAATCGAGCAAATCTTCACAATCCGGGAGATTCTGGAAAAAACTCAAGAAGTCTAAGTCGATACCCACCATCTTTTCATCGATTTTATGGCCGCATATGACAGTATTTATAGAGACGGTAATGACGGTCAAGGCCGGTAATGACCCAATCGAGACCTTTGATGTCAAAAAAGGTTCTAGACAAATTGAAGCGCTGTCATGTGACTTCTTTAACATACTTGAAAGAATTGTGCGAAACTCACAAGTGAACGCTGGAGGCACAATCTTCAAAAAGTCTGCAGCTTGTTATGACAGCGGGCTGTCAGCGGTGCATTCGCTAGTATTGAAACGGAAGTTGCCAAAATGGGTGTAGCAGTAAATCAGGGAAAAACCAAGTACAATTTATGCTGTCAACAAGAAGGGACACACAACATCGACGAATTGAACAGAACGTCACAATCGACAGCTATAATTTCTATGTAGTAAGGGACTTTGTCTGCCTTGGTACTTCTATCAATTCTGCCAACAACATCTCAGCAGAAATAAGGCGAAGAATCACTCTTGCCAATCGCTGTTTCTTTGGGCTAAGAAGGCAGGTGACTAGTAAGACTCGAAGTAAGGCTTAAAGTGCGCAACTTGGAGCAGTTAGCTTAAGACGGGACTAACTGGAGAGGCTTGTTAGTTGAGGCCCAGGTTCAGCCCGACCTATGGCGCCTAAGTAAGTAAGTAAACGAAAATGAAAAAAAAATAGTTGAGCAGAAACCATAAATATAATTTAAAGTACAATACTTTTGATAAACAGGCTCGGATTTATATTGTATTTAAACCCCAAATTCATTGATTGATTCATCAGGAGTAACAGTTGATCTTTCTTTCTTAAAAAATGTACAAATAGTACAGAGATATGAGAGAAATTCTTTTGCTATTACAGTGTGTTTGGCAGAACCGTATGACTCGTACGAATAAATCCATTAGTCGCAGTCTTTTTCTTCCTCTAAAACGCAGTTGCATCTCGTTTTTACAAGTTACGAAATGTATTTCGCAATGAGTGCTGTTTGAAGCTGTGTCTATTATTGCTAATACACGGAGACCAAAATTGTTGCGCAAAGTGTGTCAAACGAGGTTTCTATTTTTAATATTCGAAAATGTATCCGAGAAAAAGTTTTTAATTATAATGGCGTTACCACCAAGCCTTTGTTAACCGAAAAACATTGTAACAAAGATATCGACTGGACCAAAATTACTTTGACTGACGAAGTTAATTTTTTTTTCACAATTACGAGCACTTGAGACGTGTGTGCACTGCGCATGACAAAGCTATCGTCCATCGAACAGTGAAACATCCGGAAAAAGTACATGTTTATGTCTGTTTCTGGGCGGCGACATTCGGAAAATTGGTGACCTTCACCGTCATTCTCGATGCTCAAAGATTTACCAGATTGTACAAGAAGGATTTTGGCATCCCCTGAAATGTTGTTCGGACGTGGAAGTCGTGGTTGGCTATACAAGAGGACAATGAACCCAAACATCATAAGCGTTTCTAAGTTTCCGGATGCCAATCATATTCATAATATCTGGGAACTTATGAAGTAGAAGATCAATGGAAAAGATATACCTAAGGACAATAAAATAATTTGGGATCAATTGTCGCAAGACTATGCATAGAAATTGACTGTAAGTTGCCGAAGAAGCTTGGGAATGGAAGAAACTAAACAACATTGTAAGCACTTTGGGCATTAAAAAATAGTTAAAAGCTTTTAAAATAAATAATTTTGTTTCCCCAAGTCAAACGGTGGTCTTTGCAAATACACTGTACATATGTGGAGTCATCATAAGCAAAAAAAATTATGAAAAACGAAATTAAAATAAGGGGGGGACAGATAAGCATAATAAAGACACAAAAACGAAGTAAGGATGACTATACATAAAAAACCTTTATCTAATCGTTCTGAGACTGGCCGTAGGCTTAAATTCGAGAAATTAATTAACAAAAAAATATGTTTAAGTTTACTAAGTGTATAAAACCTTCTAGGAAGGGTGATGGGCTGCCTCAGTTATGTCTAACTTCAAGGCCTGTGATAATCAATATATTTAAACATCGCAAACTGTTTATTTGTAGCGCAATATCATACGGATGTTTGCTATCAACACCAAAAGTTAGATAAAACAGTTTCGAAACTCAATAAGTATTAAATACGATCTTAACTACCTTCTCCACAAAAAATTTACTAACAAAACGAGTATTTAAAAGATACAGATATTCGTCTTTTTAATAAAATACTCGATATCAAGAGTCTTCTGAATTTTACAAGTGCAATAACATTCATAATAAAAACAGAAACTTACCTCTTCGTTTACAACAGCCCCGACGACCAAGGGCGCAAAAATCGATGCTAAATTCGAAACGCCGTTGGTGATACCCATCATCGTGCCTGCGAAGTTTGGCGACAAATCCATATGATTCACCAAGTATCCCACAAAAGATGCTGAATTAAAGCCAACACCAATCGTTAGGAGTGTTATCGCTAGGGCTTTATTTTCGGATGTCACGTATCCTAGAGCTATAAGACATGCCATCGGAACCCATTGTCCAATCGAATTAAAGATTTTTCTTGACGCCGTCACGCTAAGGTAGCTATGATTTATGAGAAAGTCTGAAATAGGGCTCACGATCTGGCACAGAATCCACATGGCAAAGTACGGTAAGGCTGAAAGTAGAGCATTTGATTTCATCTCCAGCTGAAGGACGTTTATCAAATAGGTTGGCATTTCGGTAAGTAGAGTATAGAAGCCCCATGTAAATCCAGTGTGAGCAGCAATCAATGCGTAGAATGGCACCGACGTGAATAATGCCTTCCATGGAATTGGTAATTCCTGAAAGAAGTAAGAAAAAATGTTTGTTTATATGGCTCCAAGTTGTCTGTAATTTTAATTTTATTAGTATTATCAACTGATGAGAGATGATAACATGAGCATATTAGATGACTGATAGTGAAGACGATTCCAAGTGCTTGTCTAAATAAAAAATGTGTGTACATGTACATAAAGTGAGTCTTATCGCTGCTACTTTGTATTAACGACCTAATTTTATAGCGAAATTGATAAATTTATTTGCAATAAATCTTACGGTAAGTGTTATCTCGCGTGACTGGTGAATGTTTTTTCTTGTGAATGAGCAGTAAATGAGTCAATAAATGGATTTATTTTACAAACCTTGGTATTTGATTCACTTCCTGTCAGCGATTTTATATACTCTTTTTCCTCTTTTGAGATGTGTCTGGTGTCATCTGGTGAATCAGCTCCAAAGATTTGAATGACCACCGCCCAAACAAAAGCTATTCCCGCAGATATGTAGAAAATACCAGGCCATCCCATTTCCGAGTCAAATATGATCCCACTTGTGGCCAAAATGAATGCAGTTCCAAATTGGGCTCCCGAATAAACTGTGGTAGCCAGAAAGCCCCTCTCAGGGAATGGTGCCCATTTGGCCAATAATGTGTGAACACAGGGATATACAACCCCTTGTGTAAGTCCGGTCAGAACTCTTAATCCACAAACCAGCTGCCAACCACCAATCTCCGCTGCCAGGGGTGTGAGCGCTGTAAGTACGGCACAAATGGCTGTTGCTCCAGACAATACGACTTTTGCTCCGTAACGCCTCGCCAGGATTCCAGATGGGATTTGTGCTATCACGTAGCCCCAAAAGAAACTGCTTAAAATCAATGATCTCGTAGCATTGTCCCAATCATAGTATGGGATTTCCTCGTTTTTAGAGGGCTGTGACATCGGCACTACTGCAGCTGAGATGTTAACCCGTAGGAAGTATCCAAATACCAATCCAGTGAACATGAGAAATGCTTGCACATGGCGAGTTCCAAAGGTATTTGCTGCAAGTACAATAGAAAGAAAAATGTGTTAGACTTAAATTGCAAGTAACTTAGAGGTTTACTTGCGCTTACGGACTGAAAGACCGAGATTTTTAAATAAAAGTGGTGTTGTTTCCCTCAAGTGATAAACCATTTCAGAAAGTTAGGAACTATTCTATTTTATAAGGGATAATCAATGTGAGTATGCCAACTGAATTGTGAACGCATCCTTGTATTTATAAATCTTTAGCACAGTTTAATTTAGTATTATCTCATTGGGACTGCAGCTGAATGTAACTATTGTATAATAAAGGGTGAGTGTGATCCGAGGAGCAAAATCCGTTTTTCCACATTCTTGTATTATATTGTTTATTGAGAGGCGATCAGAGAAGAAGGGTTATAATTTTCATATCAGAAAACAAATGAATACCTTATTGGTAGCCTTCAGATAAGCAACCAATCGTTTGTGTATTATGGGTTCACTGGAGTACGCCACGTGCATAAGTCTTGTGATAAGCTAATATTTTTCCCGACTCTCGTTTGCCTACAGACGATGAGGGAAGAATTTATTGTTTAGTCTAGATAAATGAGTTTGTTATCGCTCGGCTGAATGATTCACCTTAGTAAAGTATTGTAGCAATCTGATTAAATGCGTGAGGTCCGCATTGTATGATAGCAATGTAACGTACCATATACTTACTCTATTACAAGTTTTATATCTACAAATTACTACAATTATAAAATGTTTAAAGCAAGAGTACTTAATAGTTTGAAGTGAGTATCGGGAGCTTTATAATTTATTGTTTAGTCATGATAAATTGGTTTCTTATCGATAGGGTGAATGATTCGCCTTAGTAAAGTAGTGTAGCAATCTGATTAAATGCGTGAGTTCCGCATTGTATGATAACAATGTAACGTACACTTACTCTATTACAAGTTTTATAGCTACGAAATAAACAAAATTGGAAGTGAGTCAATTTGAGTCTGTATCGGGAGATTTAACATTTATTGTTTAGTCTAGATAAATTGGTTTTTTATCGATAGGGTGAATAATTCACCCTAGTGAAGTAGTGTAGCAATCTGAATAAATGCGTGAGTTCCGCATTGTATGATAACAATGTAACGTACACTTACTCTATTACAAGTTTTATAGCTACGAAATAAACAATAAGCAAGAGTACTTAATATCATAGTTGGAAATGAGTCAATTCAAGTCTGTATCGGCAGCTTTAGAACAAGTGAAGGTGTTGGTGACGGGGTCTTTTCCAATTCTTGTCGAGTGCCTTTTCACAATGTTGTGCGAATATCATTCGACTTCATGTCGACTTTTTTTGCTAATCTGAAATCAGTAGAACTACGCGGTTGATAAACTTCCACATGAAGGTTTAGTTAATGGAGATACCTCTCTAAGTTATGTGAATTTATTTGAAAATACATTTTACAAGTAGACAGCACCTTCTCGAATTAACTTTCCATTTAGATTAAGTACGATATAAGCTAAGGAAAAAACGATTTGCAAAACAGATTTTATTATTATATTGTAAGATATTCATTTTCGTTGGTTGGAACTGGAAAAATCAGCTTTACTGGTCGTACTTTTGTAAGTAGTTAGATGTTAAAGCGACTCGTTTCGGGCATAAAAAGAGAAGTAGTCAAGTACTATATTTTCGTCGGCGAAGGAGGCAAAATTAAATAAATGTGTGCACTACGTAGGTACGAGAAAGAGAGTGATACTCAGCACAAAAGTTCTGTCATAATGCATTAAGCAACAGCAACAGCAACAAGTGGGAGATATTTGGGAACTTATTCGTCTTTGGTTCCGATATTGCATATAAAAACAACATTTCGTCAGAAATTACACAAAAAAACTCTTCAAATCACTGCCTTTTCGGTCTAGCAACAAGGCCTATATCAACTAGTTTGTTCATCACTGTTTGATAGCGCTTACATATTTATAGTAGCAGTAGAGGGGGATAAGTTTTACATCGACGCATATTGGTTTTGTGTGCTTGTCGATTATAATCACTAGAAAACACAGAGCTTGGGAATTTCGTGGTGTCTTTGAAGTTAGCTTAACGGTATACTGATCAACATTCACATCGTAATGTGAGCTAAGATTAAATACTTTATGTGGTGCAATACTGCATGCAGGTTTATCGGAGCACCGGTGGTGAAATCGATATAAAAGGGAGAGGCAAGGAGCAGTCAATTGACTGTGCCATTTTAAATATTTTATGAATTTTAACATTCTATTTTGAATCATACATATCCAGCAGGTGCGATAACGTCTCGGGGCATCAGACTAGTGTCACGTAGACACATGCCTTTTACATAAACGGGTTAAAGTATTGTGATAACCACTTAAATGTGAGCAGCGACATCTAGATTCACAGACCAGAAGATTTCGATACTGGAATAACAAAGTCTCGACTGGAGAGTGAAATCGAATTTTCTAGCAAATTGGAAATTGTATGGGACGCTGGATGGCGAGGATTGTTCTCGAAGTATGTCATTCGAGTATAAATACCAGCATCCCCAAGGTATGCAAATCAGTTCTAAAGTGAAATTTGAAGTGTTAATTAGGAGAAATGATTAAGTGGTTTAAGTAAAATATAAGAAAAGTGTAAGCGGTTGAGAAATTGGATTGTACTGAGAGAAACAATTAAATAGTGAATTGTAACTGTACTGAATAAAGGGATTTGTATTGAAAAGGATAAGTTCTATCATTTGTACCCACACAAACATTTTACAGTATTATTTCAAACTTCCAAATAAATCTCGACATTTCGCAGCATATTTCGCAACATACATAAGTGTATATCCTTCAAACGTTAGCTGTCATTTGAGTATCACGTGGTGAGAATGGTGAGTTTTAACCGCCAAATCTCTGGTTTGACGAAGATTTCTGCCAAGCACATCTAGCAAAATAAGATATGTACAAGGCGCCGCCACAAAGATGGTCACAAACTCTATGAGCAAATGAGACGTTAGGAGCATTGGTTTCTCAGAAAAAAAGGAAGAAACAGAGGAACGGAAGCATACAAAGAAAAGGATGCGAATGTAGTAGTTTTGTCACAGTCGGTATTGAAAGGATTTGTTTAATAGAGAAGACGACCAGCATTCTCTAAGAAACATTATAAATGAACCATTCAACCTGTACGACTTCGTCCATCCGACCAAGAATACTTCTAAATAACGAGATCTAAAATAAAGGCAAATAAGACCGCATGAGCAGATGAACCGAATCAAATTAAATTATGTAAAATACGAGTATGGTTGGATGAAACTATGAAATTCTATCATCTTCTGCGTTCTCTTCAAGAAGACGAATCGGTCTCCTTAATATCATGGATAGTATTTATAAATCGTGCTATACAAATGCTTGAAACCCTTTATCTGGTTCCACCGTGGATAATGGCTGAAGGTTTAAATTTCGCTTTAACGACAGAAAACCTGTTTTTTTATAATTTACGCGCGCCTAAGGAGTTATGATACCCTTTTACTGTTGCCTGGGCGTGGGCGGAAAGATAGAAGGAGGAGAAAGGAAAACATTGTTGTGATGTAGTGATTTGAAACTTAGGTATATTTGGTTTCGATATTAACTCTCCCGGGGGTGGGAATCCGAAGAGGACGGAGAGCCTTTTCTTCACTCGGAATGATTCGAAGGTTAGCAATTTTCACGCTTGTTTTGTGCTTGAAACTCTACAACAGCCAAATCTACATGTTAGTGTTATACCTTCACACGCAGATTTTTCTGACTGAGTTCCAATTACACAAATAGAAAACTTGTCATGAGTAGGATTCGAACCTTGACCCTCCGAGTGAGAAGCGATTGCTAGTACCACTACACCACGGCCACCCCCTCAATCAGTTATAACATGCCCATTCTTTCGAAAGTGAGTCCGGCAACTATTGTGCAAAAACAGAAAATTTTCCCGGTTGTAAAGGAATATAATGGATTAGAAGAAGCAGGTCAGGTATCATTAATAAAAATTAAAAAGAGAGTCAGTTACAGAACGTAATTCTGGTAAACACCAGCATTTATTTTGAGAAGATTAAACATGAAGCCTACAAAGAAATGTAAGTCAAATGGTTACAAAGGTTCTCACAAAAAATCTTACGTCAGACCGTTTGAAAATGCCTTTGACAAATCAAGCGTAACTTTATTGCTTTCACTTTGATTTCTAATTTTCGATGAAACTTGCTATTCAAGTGGACCTGCCAGATATTTTATAAGCTGATCGTTTCCATGGCCTTGAAGTGAATTAACTTCAATTGTAAAAATGCTGTTTTCTATCTACCTGTAAGGGATCCTAGAGTAGGATTAATAGAGAGCTTACGCCATAGTTTTGTCAGTGTGGAAGAACAGCTTTAAATGGAAAGGTTATATTTCCTCAATAATTGTTTCGTTTATTTTGTGGTAGTAATGAAGTTCTAATGACAAACAATACGGATTGTACAGCGACATTGACCAAGTTAGAGCGCCTTTGGTCTCAGTTCTATTGATCATCAACTTAGAAACACCCATAGGTTGATGCGCATAAGCAGAAAGAAATTGAAATGTGAAATTAAAGATGACAAAATGAGAATCAATGCATACCCTTTATCATTGAATGAAACATTTCCATAACATACCAGTGAGACTGATTTTTCTGCGTCTTCTAGCATGTGGGAATTTAAATAAGCATTGATCCAGAGGCCAGGAAAGATACTATTATACAACTAATATCAATATCATTGATTTCATCGATGTCTTACTGATTGAATGTGCATATAGTCCAATTTATCATACTTGAGTCATTTAACGAATCTGTGAGAATAAGATACTCGTATTGTCGTATCATCAGTAAGATGTACTATATTGCACGAATATATTAAATTTGGATACTCTAATTAAATTAACATGAAAACTTTTGTTGGTGTCCTACGTGGTATCAAAATATTCCAAAAATTTAAAAGTCAAGTACTAAAACCAGTATATAATTCAATAATCTTATCAATATAATAATTTGTTGTATCATTACCAATCGGAAACTCAGTCTCTACATATGTAATCACATGTTCCATCATTATCACACTTTATTGAGATACGCAATAAAATAATCAATCAACAGAGAATACCTTCTGATACAATAATTTCTTTTTAATATTTTTTAAAGATTGATTTTGATAATAAAATTTACAATCTTGGTAATTCATTCATACTTATGTTTAAAGTTCTGCAATTAATCAGGGATATTATTATCGTTATAAGTATCTATGTCTGAGATATCTTACAGTTAAGTTGTTCACATTGTATTCTACATTTTGTCAATCGCTGTTCGGTGTAAACAGATGAAACCATCAGGGTATTTCTGTTTGCTAGACAGTTTTTTTTTCCTGTGGTGATATAACCAGTAGCCAACACAGATGTTGAGATGCAAATTTTGCATTGAGAAGTTGAGGTTCGACTGACTTTGGAGATTTTCAGATCATGCGAGTAGACATAATATTCGCGATACCTAATATGATCTAAAGACAATGGTAACGACAATGGTAATACAATTCTCCACAGCGAGAATCACAAGAGAATTCAGAGTTAATGATGGTGAATAGCAATGTTGATTTTCAAAGTCGTGCCCGATTTCCTGCTGATCGTGCTGATCTTGGCACATGCACTTTATAAGTACCAGAAAAATATGCCCATTAAGGGCGATCAGGTTTATATATCCTCTATATCTTTAAATCGAGCTATTAACCAACCATACCGATATACATATATATAGGTATGCCCCTAATTTCGTTGTAGCCTAAATTGAACATCCAACAAACTGCCAATCAGACTGCTGGTTTCGGGCATTTACATAATATAAATATAATATGGTAGACAAAATTTTGTACCTGATGTTGAGAAGATGCAGTTTAAAGGATTGGCTCTCTTGAGAATTGGGCAAATTATGCGGATCTCATCAGGCTGACTTTTCTCGGGTGATATGTTAGATATGAGTGTATTCTCTCTACTAAGTTGTCTCCTGCTACCATAAATAATGCGGAAGATAGACCGTTCTATTCGGAAGTTTTGTTATGTTTAAGTTTAAATAAATATACTATCATTACTTCTTTTTTGTCGGGTTGACGCTTTTCTTGGTTTTCATTGTCCAAGCTGAATATTTCGTTCTGTCTAGCGACGGTATTTGCGCCGTTCCAGCCATTTAACAGTTTCCGTAGAAACAGTTCTTTGCTTCAGACGTTCTGTTTATTTTTTTGTCCCTGGTTTAGAACCTCTCTTGATATTCTTCCCTCCTTCTTTGGTCGTAGATCACTCTCGTTCTTCTATGCAGCACCGATCCATGCACATGGTAGGGTGGAACCCAGCATATTATTTGTGTCACTTATGACAATAAAAGGTTTAGAGATAATTGGTAAATTTTCCGGCAGTTTGTTGCTATTGTAATTGTTCAATATTAAATTTTGTAACACTATTTCTTCCCGATTGTGGCGTCTGAAATATCCGTAGATGTACCTTGGCTACACGTGGGTAGTGGCCGCTTGTTCAGACATTTGGTTAATTGTGTTCATTTTAAACGATTTTAACACGAATCTTGGGGCATTGATCGTAGTTTTTATCAAAGAGCTCGTAGAAACATGCTTTGCTTAGCATTATATATTTCTTCTGCAGGGACTTAAGGATAGTTTAGTTTAGTTTTCAATGCATTTTATTTTCTTACTAATTAACTCTTACATACTAACAAAAAATGCTTAAATGCTAGCTTACAATTACTTAACAGTCTTATACTAACTTACTGGCCCCACACAGGCACTCTAAGCTACTCTAAATACTTATATCTATGTCTTTCGACTTTACTTACATTTTATTTAGAATTATTTATATTGTATACTTAAGGCTAAGAAAAAATATTCGTTAAGAAAAAACTTAGCATATGGACTTTTTTTATTTTTTTTATAAAAACTTAATATCTAACTTAAAATAAACCTTACTCTACTTAACCTAAATACACAAAACACACATAAACACACATAGACAGTATACACAATCATATACATATGTCAGTATACACCTTTGTATATACTGATATATGTATATGTTTCTTAGATGCTAACCTAAACCTATGTAAGCTGGCCATCGCTATTTACAAGAGAAAACAGATTGGTCAGCTCTGCCTCATTAGTAAGGCTGGTCCGTAATTGACGGAAACGACGACGAAGCATCTTCTCCATCATTCAACCACCAGAAATGCTGGTGCTGCCGAACGACATCCCTCTTATCGCGATTCCCCACCGCCCTACTGAACCTGAGGCGATCCACACTGCCGTGTGCGACGTCTCTGTTGTAGTTGAGTCGCCTGTCCCCAGCTGTCCGAAGGGACTTAAGGACATTTTAGGCTAATGTTGTGGAATGTCGGTGATATCTGCTTTATAATATTTATGGTCCTTTTCTAGTTGTTTGCTTGTATCTGGCCTCACATTCTATGTGAATATGGCTATTATAATCGTGTACTTCATAAATTTAAAGACTATACGAGGGCGGGTCAATAAGTCAGTGACTTTTTGAATTTCTGACCTCTTTACTGAAACAGCAACACTGCTCCTGTCAACAGGCATCTGTCAGTTGACTCCTGTCAAAATTTAAACTTGCTGCGTCAGTTAGTTTGTGTTTGACAGCTATTTTTATCAGACTACTCACTAATTTGAGGAGAAAATGGAAAAAAGTGAATTTCGTGTGCTTCACTTCACAGGAAGGTTTGGCGTTGTTTAATCGCAATATGGACGAAACATGGATCCATCACAACACACCAGAGAACAAACAACAGTCAAAACAGTGGGTTTCTAAGGGTGAATCGGCGCCAAAGAAGGCCAAGGTGGGTTTGTCAGCCAATAAAGTTATGGCGACTGTTTTTTGGGATGCACGCGGGATAATCCACATTGACTACCTTCAAAAGGGAAGAACAATCAATGGGGAATATTATGCCAACTTATTGGACCGATTCAATGACGATTTGAAAAAAAAACCGACCTCATTTGGCCAAGAAAAAAGTTCTTTTCCACCAAGACAATGCAAGGGTGCACACATGTGCAGTTGCCATGGCAAAAATCCATGAATTGGGCTATGAATTGCTCCCTAATCCACCCTATTCTCCAGATTTGGCTCCGAGCGAGTACTTCTTGTTCCCAAACCTGAAGAAATGGCTTGGTGGAAAAAGATTTGACTCCAATGATGAAGTCATCTCGCAAACAAAGGCCTATTTTGAGGACCTCGACAAATCATTTTTTTTGGAAGGCATAAAAAAATTGGAGAAGCGTTGGACAAAGTGTATAGAGCTCAAGGGAGACTACGTTGAAAAATAAAATTATTTTTTTATCAAAAAATCTTATTCCAAAAGTCACGGACTTATTGACCCGCCCTCGTATTATTGTAAAATGTTTGTGTGGGTACAAATGATAGAACTTATTCTTTTCAATAGAAATCGCTTTATTCAGTACAGTTACAATTCACTATTTAATTGTTTCTCTCAGTACAATCCAATTTCTCAACCACTTTTACTTTTCTTATCTTTTACTTAAAGCACTTAATCACTTCTCCTAATTAACACTTCAAATTACACTTTAGAACTGATTTGCATACCTTGAACTTATCACATTATTAAGGCCTGAATTGTCACCCATTCTAAAATATTAAAAGTGTAACTAATACTCATCACTATGAGATTCTGTGATATTAATTACATGACATAGGTGGGTATGACTGTTGCGATTATTTATATATGAAACACAACAAATACGAACTTATGGAATAATTAAGATTAACAGTTGCATATTATGCAAGAAATTTATGTATTTCTTAAGGTTGTTTGTTACGTTATTACCAACTAAGAGATCAATATGTAAATATACATATACGGGAACATTTCTCATACGATACTATACGTGCATTTCATAATCTTTGAAGTACATTTTTTGAGTATTGAATACATAGGTAAAATATTTATGTATAGCACTCGTATGTTCCCAGTAATTGCGCAATTTGGAGCACATACATTGCGATAAGTGCTCATATTACATTTGAAATGATTTTGTTTGACAGCTTATCAAAAGCCAAATCTAACTGTCAAATTTAGCACACGAAAAAATAATCAAGGAAACTCCTTTCAATATAAGATATAAGAAATTAACAATAAAAAATTAAAAACAATGAGTAAATCTTTCTTAAATCAACTGGTAATGCACATAAATGAATGTAAAAAACAAACTTGACATTAAATTTTGCTGTCAACTTTGTTAATTCTGTTTGATTAAGCTATTAGAAAATTGACATAATCTGTTATAAAACGTAATTTCGATCGAAATTTTTTGGAAATTACGCAATTTTAACAGTATTTGACATTGCGATAATATATGAGAAATTGCGTAATTTAGTCTAGAGCAAACATAGTAAAGTAATGCTCACTCACATGAATATAGAAGTAGCTACATACATATACACAACAATTGACCACCCTGACCTATCACAAAACTTTAAAGCAGCAGACCTGATTTGTCATTTCAGTGGTCTCCATCTGCATAAATGTCCATGGAAAATTATGTAACAGTTACATTTTTGTGTCTCCTTTCCATGAAGTACAATTTTCCTTTTAGTACAGTGTAGTCAAAATGGGTAAACAACAAAAGTGTTTAATTGAGGTGGATGCAGCTATGTGACCATATAAAAATTCCTAAAATTTATA
This sequence comes from Volucella bombylans, assembly GCA_949129095.1. Classification (NCBI taxonomy): domain Eukaryota; kingdom Metazoa; phylum Arthropoda; class Insecta; order Diptera; family Syrphidae; genus Volucella; species Volucella bombylans. The sequence continues at coordinate 200,557,035 of OX422141.1, read as the reverse complement.
TGTATGGAACGTCAGCCAGGAAAACTGGCACAGGTTTAGCAAAAAACACGAGGCAAGGGGAAGAATTTAAAACGAATATCGTGCGCTAATCGAAGAAAATTTCGTAAAGTAAGTGAATTCAAGGTTTTTTGAACAAACAAAAAATAAATTTCCTATAATGATATACGGGTAGGGCTGCATTTCATTTTTGGGCCAAGGGGAATCATGTCAATGGACATAAGCATCATAAGAGACCATCTGGTGCCTTCCATAGATGCTCTGTTTCCAGTAACAATTGATCCTATCTTTCAAAATAACTCTGCACCTTATCATCGAATTAAAAAGGTAAGTTCCTTTCTGACAAAAATCTGTGGAACATTAGAAATTTTGCTGTCATTTATTTATAATTCTATATATGGTGTGCTATTAGGTGAAGGATTTTGTAACAAATATCAGGTTAAAAATTCTACGATGGCCTGGAAACAGCCTCGATTTTAACCCGGTTGAGAACTACTTGGCCCTTTTAAAGGCCAAAGTAGTATCGAGGAACCCAAAGAGCAAAGAGGTATTTAAGACATCAGTTAAGGAAGCCTGAAAAAATGACATAACAATTAAAGTTTAATAAATTCTATGCCACGCAGAATTCAAGCGGTAATCAAGGCTCACGGTGGACATACAAAGTATTACTTTTTTATTCTCGGCTTAGATATTGTACAGATAAAAAAAAACTTATGAAAGCAATTTCTAGCAGTTCATCATATAAATGTTTTTAAAAATTCTGATGTGGTAATTTTTATTTGTCCAGTACGGTATGTGTATATATGTTCATAATTGAATTCAAAGAAGTATTTTCTTACGTCTTTTTGTCTTTGCGAGTATAGTATGTGTCATTTCAGAAAGAACTGTAAATAACTATAATAACTACAGTTAAAGTTTGATGATATGTATAAATTTAACATAAGGTTTTACGTTCCCTGAAACATGCAGCCGGTTAAGGACCAAAACTCTTCCAATGTAAAATTGTCAACTAGTTTTTGGTTGATGTTGGGTTGTCGTTTATCAGCATATTTCGACCCTTGTAGATGACTTCAGGGAAGTAGGTAATGTTGATAGAAAACCTCACTTGTGGATTGTTATTGGTGATTCATTACGAGTTTAAACCTATTTATTTATAAATTCTCTAGTATTGTATAATGTTTATAAATAGAAACTTTTTAGTTTGTGAATAAGTGTTTGAAGTAGTATATTCGGCATACAAATTAGGTTGACCAAGTTCCGATCTAAAATGGTAACGAAATCCTCATTTGAAACATCAGCTCCATATAAAACTACGTGAATGATTTCAAAGAGCAGAAAGTGCATGACATCAAACACAGATGAAAATGTTCCTACATGATTCAAGCACACAACTTTGAAGGGAGATCATCTTTGGTGTACTGGATTCAGGTTAATAGACTTTGAAGCGGGGCGAAATGTTGTCGTGGCTACTACACGTTTCCTATAAAACAGACACATCACATTTCGACCGACATTTGACAGACCTCTAATATGATGTTTGTACACTCGACCTGAAGGAAGCAAGTAAGTAAGTATTCATACTAAGATTATATCTAATAAATTCAAATTTTCATGAAAGGAGACGATTTGTTGAGCTGCGACAACTATAAAGATATACGTTTCTTAACATCTCCGGTCCTATTTACTGTCTTATTTGAGCGCTATGTTCTACGACCGAATGACAGCGACGTTAGTCCTCGGTAATATGAGAAGAAGGAAGTGCAAGGAAAAGCAGACAAGATATTCGCATGATTTGTGAAATTAAAAAAGATTTTCGGAGACAGAACGAATCCTTAAGGCGCATTATTTTGTGGATATCAGACTTGAAACCGTTCAAGAGAATATTTGACTTTTGTTTACGAGCTGAGCTAGGAAAATGTTGTTGTCCATCTTTCCTTTCTACTTCGCAAAATGCCCACGTTTCAAAAATGAAACCCTATAAGAGAAGTCTTCCGACTTGTAGGACTATAAGGCCTGATATTATTTATACATGTCCTGGTCCTTACTGCCTGGCTGTTTGAAAATTCTGACGGATGTTTCTTGTACTCAAAATGACATATTAATTTCTGACAGTTAGTAGGCTGGAACAAATTCGTATGGGAAATTAAAATTCGGTACGGACTAAGATTAATAAATTTGTTAAAGAAATTTTTGTTTTCAAATACGTGTACGGTTAAAATATCGAGAAAAGATACGTAAGTTTTGAAATAAGTGCTTGTGAAGTGTTTCGATGGCTTAGTTTAAATAGAATCGTGCTTTAAAAAATGTAAACAAAGCACTTGTGAAACACGAAGAAATTGTTTTTGTTGATATTTATTTATTCAGTATAAAGTCCATAGTGAATGATGTAAAGTGTTTATTTAATATATTGTTAATCAATTCCATAAATAGAGTGAAATGCAACTTAACGTTTTCATCGATGGAATCCTATTAATATTATAGCAGAATATTCGCATTCTTTCACGTCCACCAAGCGAAATAACATATTCCTTTTGAAATATTTTGTTAAGAGTATACCACATTGATCAAAATGTTCCCGGATTCCCGTGTGGCGCCAACATTATTCCGATTTGAGTTTTTTTTTTGTTAAGTTGGTAAATCTGTTGTTGATATTCCCTCTAAATCTTAGCGTCATAGCTTGGCATTTGCAAAAGTTACGTAGCCAAGAGTACATCTATCTCTGTGTGTGTTGGCGATTTTTTGCAATTTTAGAAATGGATTTAAATTTGAAACAACGAACTTGTATTAAATTTTGCGTAAAAAACGGATTTAATGGTGTACGAACGTTGGAAAAGTGTTTCAGCAACGATTCTCTAAAGAAAACGATCGTTTACCAGTGGCACGATCGGTTCAAAAGTGGTCGTGAGTCAATCGAAGATGATGAACGCAGTGGCAGACCATCGACATCGAAAACCGACGAAAACTTTGATGGAGTAAAAGAAATGCTAATTAATCATCAGAGAGATAGCGGAAGACTTGAACATTGCCTATGGATCCGTCCAAGACATTTTGGTTTGGGTTTCCGTCGTGTAGCAGCAAAGTTGGTGCCAAAAGACCTCAATTTCATGGAAAAAAGAGATCGTGTTGACATTGCAAAAGATATGATTTGCGAGGCTGAATCTGATCCCACATCTATCAAAAGGAGCATTACTGGAGACGAGACGTGGGTTATTGAGTACGACACGCAATCCAGACATCAGGCAAGTGAATGGCGTTCACCAAATGAGCCGAGACCAAAAAAACCACGTCGTTCTCAGTCAAAAAAGAAGGTAATGATCACGGTTTTCATGGATTACAACGGTGTAGTGCATCATGAATTTTTATCAGAAGGCCAGACAATAAACAAAGAGTATTATTTGGGCATTATGAGGGGTTTGCGTGAAGCAATTCGCCGAGAGACCAGAATTGTGGGCAGAAAACTCGTGGATTTTGCACCATGATAACGCACCGTCATCATTATTTGCAATTTTTTTGACGAAAAATGCAACAAATACCATTCAAGAGCCACCGAATTCACCTGATTTGGCTCCCTGTGTTCAATTGAGTTAAAAAACCACTACGGGGAACACGTTTTAGCAGCCGAGAGGAAGTAATGGAAAAATCGAAGGAAGCACTGACGGATATACCGAAAACCGAATATAAAAAGTGTTTCGAGGATTGGATCAAGCGCTGGCATAAGTGTGTTGCAGTCGATGGGGATTACTTTGAAGGGGATAATATAGATTTAGATGAATAAACTTGTATTTTTAATATTTTGAATAAATTCCAGGACCTTTTTGATCAAGGTGGTATATGTGCAGGATTCCATCTATGCGAATTTCCAGCCGCATTTCCTTATCTCTTTTGATTTGTTTAATCATATATTACAAAACAAAAATGCAATATTACACAGTCCCTATTCACCAAATATTTTTTTCCATTAAATTAACAACAACAATTCCTTCGTGTTTCACAAGTACTTTGTTTAAATTTTTTTAAAGCACGATTCTATTTAAACTAAGTCATTTAAGCACTTCACAAGCACTTATTTCGAAGCTCAGGTATTTTTTCTTGACATTTTAACTTTTTACTTATCAGACCAAAACAAATTATCTAACAAATTAATTTATTTTGTTCCACACCGAAATTAAACTTTACATATAAATTTTCTCCCGCCAACGAGCTGTCAAAAACCAGTCTAGGAATGGGAGAAAAAAACGCCACCAAGGGTTATTGAAAGCACTTTACCATATGTCAATAGGTGGTAACGTTAAGCGTCTATTCGTAGATGAACTAACATACGAGTATGTTGCAAACTTTCTAGATTGTGGCCGTTACAAAAGCTGCTTTACGATGAGTTCGTCTCTGCCCGTGCGACTCTGTCTGTGAATACGTGTGAATTATCAACAATGTCAATTCCCCTTACATTTTACACGAAAACGTCATCCATATTACACACATATAGTGAATTTAACGTGCAAATTGCTCTCATTGTAGCAAATTTTAGCAGTTTACAGACTTGGACAAGTGTTGGTAATTCACTTATATTGTATTTGTGAGGAGTTTAAGGGATTACAAAAGTATTTGGAGAGTTTGCTATCTATGTTAGTTCATCTATTCGTCTGGTAAAATGAAAGTCTATGTCTCAACGCAACATTTTTGTCGTTCAATCTGTAAAAGACTTTGCTTCTGCTGCTCATTTCTATTACCAAACACCAAAGTAATTTCTATTGGATGTCGCGCACAGGATCATTATTGTTTTTGCCCCGATTTGATTTTTGAACTTTTTCCAATATTATTCTCTATTAAATATAAACGTTTGAAATTATTCTTTATTGAATTTCTACCCATCCTAGATAGGCTGACAATTCTTAATAAATCATTTTATCAGCAATACTGGTATCACCATCATCATTTATCACTGTCGCGTGGGTCGCAATATATTTGATATTTTGTTTTATTTTAGCTTCGGAAATATCCTATCTTAAACTTATTTCAAAAAGTTAATCAGACATTAGATTTATAAAATAGATAATAGAACTAGCCGAAATGGGCGCGACCGATGGCCCACTCCAAGAACTTCCTGATAAGGAGAACTTGTGGTACATTCCAAAGGTTTTTGATATATTATTAGAATTTGCGATAAGCTAATCCGAAAATGGTTAAAAACAGGATAAGCCTGACCGGTTAAGCTTGAAAGGTTTTGATAAAGCTAGGGCAGAAAAAGTGCGACAGATTGGCTTATTTCGCTTTTCCGCCGAGCAAGAAGGAGTTGAATATACACAATACTTCAAGCGAATTGAAAACAGCAAAAGCCTGCAATTATTGATCTAACCTGAATATATTTCTTTTAATATGTAATCGGTGGTTTGCGTCTATCTATTTTTCAGTTTTCTTTTGATTAAAGAAATGTATGGGAGTCTTTCACCACGACAACCCGAGAACTTCTTTACCAACTATTTGAATAAGCTTCCAAAATGCTTGAAAACAATTTTCACCAATGAAGTAGAACACATTTTCAACTGTTTTCTTTTTACAAAAAACACGACAGATTTTCAGGGTATTTCAATATAATGTGATAACCACTTAAATGTGAGCAGCGACATCTAGATTCAAAGACCAGAAGATTTCGATACTGGAATAACAAAGTCTCGACTGGAGAGTGGAATCGAATTTTCTAGCAAATTGGAAATTGTATGGGACGCTGGATGGCGAGGATTGTTCTCGAAGTATGTCATTCGAGTATAAATACCAGCATCCCAAAGGTATGCAAATCAGTTCAAAAGTGAAATTTGAAGTGTTAATTAGGAGAAGTAATTAAGTGGTTTAAGTAAAAGATAAGAAAAGTATAAGTGGTTGAGAAATTGGATTGTACTGAGAGAAAGAATTAAATAGTGAATTGTAACTGTACTGAATAAAGGGATTTGTATTGAAAAGAATAAATTCTATTATTTGTACCCACACAAACATTTTACAATAATTTCATCCCTTCTTATTCAGAAGGGAATGCCCCCCTGTCTTGCAATTTCTTATTTTTGTCTCGCCAAAACCTATTACCCATAAAACTTTGACCGATCAGCTTTGAGACTCACTGTATTTGCGAAATCGTAGTTAGTACAGCATTGACAGTTTTAGAATTTGAATAACTGAGACGATTTTTTTCATGTTTTCGTTAAATATGTGATACTCGTATATTAATAGATTTTGATAAGTACTGCGCAAATTTTTTAAGAGTCCTCTACTTTTAATAAAAAATTTAATTGTATATTGTGTATGGTTTTTTTTTGTTTGTTTTAATAACTTTAAAAGTCATCATTTGATGAATTCAAATCGATAGCGCTATTCGTTCGTTAGCGAGTTATCGTGTGCAAAAAAAATTAATAAATACGGACATACATATTCACACACACACGCATACATGCCATAGACGCGCGTCACCTTGGAATCCCCCTGAAGTATGGTGGCTTGTCTAAAACGTTGACAGCTGTCATTGTACTAAATTAAACACTTTCATATAAAAATAGAAATTCTAATAAGAGATAAGGACTATAACAGTTTTGCAAAGGTAGATTATTAAAATGATATGGGCTCTACGTCACAGACGTATCTCGCGCTGCGGTATGTTAACTGCAAAATTATCCCAGGATGTTATTTCTCTTGAAATAAAATTTACTGCGCATCGGTCAAATTCATTTATAATTGCTTAGAGCATTCTCGTATACCCATGTACCATATAAGCGCTTTTAACTGATCTGATATTAAGAGAATCATTAAAGAAATAAATTAACAGCGGGCTCGTAAAAAACGTCAACGGAACAAATTGAAATCTCAGCTTATAGTATGTTAAATTATTTTCGGTACAAAACACGATTCCGAGAATAACTTGTCAACATAGATAGAATTTTTGTATAAACATTATGTAGAAGTCGTAACATTTTAAATAATATGGTAGTTAATGGACTTTTAGTCAAAATTGTAAATTGTAACGCAACAAACACAAAATTCACAAAAGCACAGCACTGTACGAGTATAGTTATGTTTGTAGGTACTCATTAAAAATTCAAATTCATGCTGTATAATTGGAGAAAGTTTCCGAAATGCTTCAACCCACCACTATTGATAATGTATTGTAATTGTTCCTCACAAAATTTAAATACTCGTAAAACTTGTTTTCATTTGTCGCCGAGAACTTTAACTTGCATCGGATTATAAATACTAGTACATACTCGTACGTGTCTTATTTGTATCCCAAATCACTTACGTTTTTTAAATCTTTCATTTGAATTATCTTGTAATTCAATATTTTTAGTTCCCATCTTTAGTCTTATTGGCAGAAGGAACTAATTCGTGCAATAACTATTTTTTTTTTTGAAATTGAACACCACTTTTTCTATCTGACGACAACCACTTCTGTTATCCGTGCGAAACTCAACTCTTGAAAAACTGTTAACCGCCACTCGTCTTATAGACGTTTAATCAAATTAAAATCTTTTTTTTTTGTCATTGTGTTTTATCAGATGACTAACTTTTTGTTATCAAGCTAAAAACAAGTAGAAAGAAAAATGGAAAAAAATGAATATGAAAATATTCTAAAGATTTGTTCCTAAATAGAGTGAGCGATATGTTTACATTATCACACGCTTAAGGTTTTATGGCACTTTAGTGGTGAGGTGCCATTAAGTCATCGCGCGAAAAATACTCTGAGTTACTCGCAATTTATGACCTTTAATGAAATGTTGGTTCAAGAAAGAAATTTGTTGTAGTGACAGCAATGCGTTTACCTTGAATTGTACGTATAATTCGAACGGAAGTAAACTCTGTACATATTCTGAAGAGCCAGACAAGAGGTATTCGTTTATATGTACGTAAACATAAAACCAAAATGCTTGTACGTACGAGTATGTATAGCCTGTAATATTTGCGACTTATTTTGTAGTACCTGTTGTATGTTAGTAATAGGTATTGAGATTATTAGTCACATAATCAGTTATTAGTTCATATATGAAGTGACGGAGGCATCTCAGACTTTGATTGTAGAATAATGATTTTTTAGAACGCTTGTCACTAGTGCTATCTATGAACACGCGACACCTTAACCACAATAAATCCGTCTCAGCCTATTATATGGCTCTTAATACTCTTTATATTGACACGTTTTTAGTGCTGAGATGGTTATTAAACGTTAAAGTAAATATCAAATTTGTAATTTAGCTTGAAGGTATACCAGATAAATTCACAATCTTTTTATTGTTTACCAATACAACGGATATGAAATTTGTAATTCAACTATGAGATAAAGCAATTACAATCATGTATGCATATGTATTGTACTATATATTTATTATAAAAAAAAACAATAATCGGATAAAAAAGGATTTAGGCATTGGGGTTATTGTACTCGTAATACGAAAGGTAATTTGTAACGATTTGTTTAAAAGTTTTTGAAGTGTTAATAGCTTTGTTCAGTGAGGCTGTTGCGAACAGAAAAGTACAAATTTCCTGTTCAGTGAGAAAAATTTCTGTCCGAATCTGTTCTGCTCTGTGTTCAGTGAATTTGTTTCAATCTGTTCGGAACAGAAAATCTTGCACCTACTTTCGAAGTAGAACACAATTGTGAAAAATGTCAAAATCAGCTGTACTGTACTTTTCTGTTCTCATTTGATTTGACGTTTTTCACAAATCTGTGCTGTTCTGTTTCTAGTTTTTCCTCACTGAACAAAGCTCAAGGGTCTTACAAATAAATTTAGAATCATCGTACTGATGACAGAGTGAATTTCTATGATTCAATTTAATATTTTTGTTTTGTTTAACCATTTATTCATTCCTTCTTTATGAACTAACTAGATGAACTAACTTAGATGGCAAATTCTACTAATGCTTATGCAAAGTCTTAACCCTCGCCAGACGACTCTCGAATGAGAGCAATTTGCACGTAAAGTTCACTATGTGTGTGTAATGTGAGGTTTTTTGAGTAAAATGGGTGGGTTTTGTGTAAAATGGAGGAGAAATTGACATTGATGACAATTCACACGTATTCACAGGCATGGTCACACGGTAGAGGCGATCAGTACAAATCGGCTGTTGGTTTTCCAATATCTGGAAAGTTTGCCATCTATGTTAGTTCATCTATAGTCAGAAGATAGTCAGTGTCACTCATAGACTAACTATAACTAGATATCAAACTTTCCAGATATTGGAAAATCAAAACCGGTTTTCTTCTGAAAGTCCCTATCCGTGTGAACCTATCCGTGAATACGTGAGAATTGTCAACAATGTCAAAATTCGAAAAGTTTTACGAGTGACGTCATCCATATAAAAACGACGCGGTGAATTCCGATTTTGACATTTCTCTTGTTTACAAATTCAATTTCGTGTAAGTTGCACAAAAATTTAATGTTGGACAATAATTTTCTTTATTATATTTTCTAGGACAACAAAAGAAGAAAATTCTACACATCTGAAGCAAGAACAAATCATTTTCTACAGGAAACTGCTGCCACCAACAGATTACTTTCGATTGGATGTGGCAAAACCAGCTGGGAAAGTTTGTTTACATTTTCTTGTGAGTAACTACAAACATTTTAATTTCAAAATAATTTATTTTACTTCTTTTTTACAGTAAGAACAATGAATCTAAATGCACCATTCAAGAGCTTTAAGAAATGTGGATGAGTGATCTAACTAATTACATGTAAGTAAAAAGAATACATTTTCGTATAGCTATACATATAATGCCTTTTTCCTTGCAGATCCAACATTTGAAGTGCAATGGTTTCAAGAAAAGCGTTCCCAGTGTGGAACCATCGTGAGCTGATCAAATAAATGTGAGTAAAAAGAATACATTTTCGTATAGCTATACATATAATGCCTTTTTCCTTGCAGATCCAACATTTGAAGTGCAATGGTTTCAAGAAAAGCGTTCCCAGTGTGGAACCATCGTGAGCTGATCAAATAAATGTGAGTAAAAAGAATACATTTTCGTATAGCTATACATATAATGCCTTTTTCCTTGCAGATCCAACATTTGAAGTGCAATGGTTTCAAGAAAAGCGTTCCCAGTGTGGAACCATCGTGAGCTGATCAAATAAATGTGAGTAAAAAGAATACATTTTCGTATAGCTATACATATAATGCCTTTTTCCTTGCAGATCCAACATTTGAAGTGCAATGGTTTCAAGAAAAGCTTTAATGTAATGAATTTGAAATGAAAATAAAAGTCATATAAAACTAAATACTACTTAAATAAAGAAAATAAATTTAAAGAAATTTGATTTTTCTTTCTTGGATTATGCAATTCCACACCACCTTTGAGGTATGCATAATGGTGCGTTAACCGATTTTTTTTTTACTGGGTGTTCGGTTTCCCCTGTAGGCCTATTGCACCCATTCCGCATTCTGAAAAGTAAAGAATAGTTTTTTTGGAATATTCTACCTCTTTTTCTGCTAAGTATAACTGCCTTTCAAGGAACAAGATTCTCTCATTTTGTGCCTTAATAGTTTTTTTAAAAGTTTCGATATCTACTTCCATTTTTGCTATCTGATCATTAGCAATACGCAAACGAAGTTTTAAATTCATTTTGCGTGGAGTGTATACCGATAAACGCTTACTTGTCTGGGTTCGTGAATCCTTTGTAAGTCCACTTTTGGAGTTCACTTCCCAACAGCTTAGCGGTTCATCGACATCGCAAAACAATTCGTCTTCGTTCGATGCCACCGAAGTTTGTTCCTCGTCGTCCGGACAGTCCAGTTCAATTTTTACACTTTCACACGCAGACACCTCTAGAACTGTCAACTCGCTAACCCGACTAATTGGTAATGCCGAGCGTTGTAAATTTTTTTTTTTTCCCCTGCAAACATAATGTTAGCGAAGTGTTTTTCGCAGATTTGATCCGTTTTGTTGAATTTGGGCAAATCTAACATTTTCCGCCAAATTTCTCTATTGGAGAAAGAGATCATTGTATCAAATTTGGAAAAAACAATTAAAAATTGTGTTCCCAATTTGAAAAAAACATGCATACGTGCAAAAAAATAAAAAAAAAACGATTTCAATTCAATTTTTTTTTTATTTGTTAATGAATAATAATTTATCTCGCTCTCACTCGTTTTCTTAATACTATTACATGCGTGTACTTATTCAAACTTTCTTAAGGCTAGCTATACTTATCACATTTACATAAGTAGATTTATCTTAATTCTATTTTAAACTACCTTAATTGGAAAATTGTTTACCCTACCTCCTCGTATATGTGTTCCTATAAAATAAATACAAAAACCTCATATTTCCAAATTTGAAAGAAAAATCCAGCGTTTATTTGAAAAGTTCTTGTTTTTATTTAGATAAAGTGTGAGGATTGTATGATGTTGAGATGCTCAACCCAAGAACAATTGAGCCGACGCAATGCAGGTAATCGAAAACTTCATCTAAAGACCAACGTGTACCATCAGCGACGAGGCGGCCATTTATCTGACATTGAGTTCCATATGTAACTTCCATGTCCACACTCTTTATTGAAATAAAAACATAAGAACTTTTCAAATAAACGCTGGAGTTTTGTTTCAAATTTCAAAATAGGCTGTCTTAAAGGGAAACCTTATACTTATATCATTTAGTATACAGTATGCAAAGTTCATATTCAAACACCCACATTTTAAGAGAACAAACTGTTTTCGGTACAAAACTAAAAGACAAATAAGTTTTTTTTTAATTATGCACCAAAAAACGAATTCCTGCTTAGAGTGAAGGTGTGCGAATGAGTTTTGCATACCGAAGGTAATTAATCTATGGTAATTATTTATACTCTAAGTCGCAATTTAACAAATTTTAAAAACACAAAGTGTAAAGTACACTTTTTTTCTTCAACGTTCAGGTTCCCGCCAAAAAAAAAAAAACTAAAAATAGGCGATAGAAGCGTGTTGATCATCTAGCTTCTATCAATGAGAGGAAATAATTAATAAGTGCATACTTTATTATACCACGCAAGTAGATTAAAAAGTTATTTAACTTTTTATGTTGTTTAACTTTGTAATCCACCCCCGTAATACAATGGCATGCAAAAAAAATATTTTTTCCATACATAATACAAACTTACCTGGCTTCCTCGCATCCTGGCCGGTACAAGTGGATGTAATCTTTGCATCCTAAGAGACACTTCTTGGTTTTTTCCATTTTATCTATAAGATAAAAAGTAATTAGTTTTATTAAATTAAAGCAATAGAAATTTTTGTCACTTACATATTTGCTGCTTCTTCAATAAATTATTGACATTTGTTCATTTCACCACGGTGTGGGTAAGTTTTTCGCTTCACCATGAATGTTTTCATCAGGAGAGCATGTTCCGAAAAAATGTAAATTACAATTCATGAATAAATTGGATTATTCGATTAAATGGAAAATATTGTATTAACTTTTCATACGAAGTAATAAATAAAAAGCAAATAAAAAAAAACAAAAGGACTTTGCTAATAAATAAAAAAACAAAGGATTTGTCTTCTAGGATTTCTTCAGAAGAGTCAAAATTTTGCATTTATGAATCAAATAGGCCTTCGAAAGCATGAAGACAACCAAATGAAACTTACAGTCCAAATACACAAGGCAAAAAGTAAAGCACGGAAATGGTGGTTGTGTAATATGGAGCTAAATATCCACTGTTGAGATCGGTAATTTAGTCACAGTAATTCAGAAAAAGAAGTATACTAAAATATTTAGAGCGAAAATTTGCTTCAAAGGACACAAACAATGCTTATTGCGAAACATTTTTTACTCCCAACAGGACAACGATTTCAAGCATAAGTCCATATCCACATAAAGTCCCTCACTTGCTAGTAACGCCACCACATAGCCCCGATCTTAACCCGTTCTCTTTGGAACGCCTTTGGAATCATTAAATGATGAGGTTACGAAAACATGTCATCACATCGAAGCCTCAGTTAAAAATTTTAATTTTTAGCGGAATGGCAAGAAATAATATGTGAATATATGGAAAAGTTGACGCATTCTATGCCAGACCGGCTTAAAGATGTTAACAGCATTAAAGAATACTCAACAAAGTAGTAGCAAAATCTGTTGAAAACAATTATAAACAAAAATTCCCTTCGACAAAACCAAATTAAGTTGGGATATCATTTCACATTGTTTGTCAAATTCTGGAAATTATTTTTAAAAAATAAACAATTAAAATACCACCGCTTTTGTACTTTATAATGTGTGAAAAAAAAGATTCTCGAAATATTTTGGAAAAGCTTTAAATTCAAATAGAAAAACAAATATTTTCCTTAAAAAACTAAAAAATGATCAAAAATGTTAATTGTACTTATCAGTATTATTTAATTAATTTATTTACTCAACACATTCAAACTAAAAGAACAGCAAGGAAATTGATTTTAAAAGTTGCCATTAATTAATAATCCTTTTCATTGATGTCCAGAGTACAGAGTTTGTGCCTAAACATAAAAAATGCTTATACAATTGACTCTCAATACAAGCTTAAGCTTGATTTCAGAATTGTAATAGTTTCAATTCATTTATATCTTCAAATGAAACTTTCAAAATATAATCCTTAGGTCCTTTTTTAATTTTATTCTGAAACGATCCCATTTTTGTTCAATTGAAACAAAAAAAAGGGTTTTTTTTAAATATATTCTATTATCTTCACTTTTTCACCACGTTGAATTAAATATTCACCAGCGAAAAATATTTTTCCTTTTATTTTTGCCTTTATTATATATACTTAGCGAACATTTGTTGTCATTTTAGCCATTCTGACAGGTTATAGAGATTGAGAATGTATTGGTGATTCACTTACAGTGTGTCTGTGCAAAAGTTAAACGTTTGCAAAAGTATTAGTAGAGTTTGATATCTAGTTATAGTTAGTCTATGGTGTCACTGACGGAACTGATATTGAAGAAGTTGGGTTCAGCTCGAGCGCAGCTATATGTAGTTATCGCAGCCTGCTGATGGGAAGGGAATAATATCACCATCATGGAGTAAAGTGGAGTGAATGCAGTGGAAGAAATTTTATTAATGTTGCTGACGACCCGAAAAGTTGTGCTGAATGCTGCCACAGAGCGAAGTTACCAACAGAAGGTTTTTGATAGCCTTCAATTTTAGTAACTTTCATGAATTAAAATTTAATAAAGTTAAAAAAACACTTAAGATTGTGTTCTCAGTTATCAATCTTTTGGAGTTGCGTGGAGATCAGCAATTAATATTACTTGAATTTTGTAAACTTGTATCGATTTTTCGACCCGACAAAAGTCTAAAAATACAAATTTACCTTAGAAGAATAATTTGTTAGGAAGCCATTACTATGTCGAAAGCAGATGCAGCTGATTGCAATTCTTGCACAGTGAAGAACGAAGAAGAGGATATGGTGCAAAAACCGGTTTCACTTTAGCTGTGCTGGTGTGGATGCAACAGTAAGGAGCAAAAGTTAAAAATTTGGCAGTGTGTTGCCTGCGCTGAAATTAATGCGACTATTTGCAATAACAGTACAGCTGGTGAACAGGTGGGCATGGCATGACCTCCATCGAGTATTGGGTTGGATAGGCTTTGTGTTGCATGGAGATGCCGTCGGAATCCTAAATTGGTGAAGCTCTTACAGGAGCAGAAGTTGTTCCTGGAGAAGGAAAGGAAAAGAAACAAGATTGTTAGCGAAAATAATTTGAGATCTTGCCTCTCGAAGATGTAATAGACGATTTGAATGATGTTTCAAGGTTCTCAGGCAGACAGGTGGCTGGTTTTACTGACGGTATCAAACAAACTCCTACTGAAGACATTAAAATACCGGATCAGGCAGTTCTCGAGAGGCAGCAGACCTTTGTGGTACCACACCCATTCGTCGCAGAAACCTCTCCTCTATATCAACGGCAGATTGCGGCTCGTCAAGTGCTGGCGAATGCATCTCCATCATTCTCAGGAAATCCAGAAAAGACGAAGCTCTGAAAATACCACAAAATTGTGTGAGTTCTCTCAAGACGAACATTTATGGCGTTTGCAGGGAGATTTAGTGCTTTGCGAGCTCTAAGTTCGCGTCTTCGTATTTAAAATGACTGAACATGTGTTAAGTTTTTAGGAAAATATGACAGACAATGATGTTTGGGCTCAGTGGTTAGTTCGCTCCAACTTTTAATGGGGATACTAAATTATTTGTGTAGTTGGACTTGTTGTTGTATTCTAGGCAACCACTGATCTTACGTGATTTTAGTTGCCGGAAAAAAAAACAATGTCTTTGTGACGCGGTTAGGATTGAACGCAGAACCGTCCGATTTAGAAACCAATACACTACCACTTGAGACACAGTCACCCACTGATGTTACTATCGATGGTTACTGAGGTCATTGTCGAACTACGTACGAGTGTGTTGTACAGCCAACCATCTTAGATTGTGCACACAATGCTGAAGAAAATAAGATCCGAGTCACCACCGAAAGCTGATCGGTTTGAAACAATAATTCAGTAGAGACGCTCTATCAGTGCGAAGTTTAAAATTATATATGGTATATTAATAACTCCATCTTGTTACAGGAATTGACGGATAAGCTACCAGCAACCAATAAGGTTAAATTTGGGCTTGGATAATGGTACCCAATATCAAGTGCTGAGAGAGTTTAGCACCTGGCCGTACAAAATAGCAGAAACAGCCAGTGCTGTAACCGCGTTTACTGCAGTTGATGCGAAAAATGATAAAGATAAACGTTAAGCACATCTGCATGCACACCCAAAGGACCGGGAGCCAAACAACACTAACCAGTCGAATCAAAAAGGAAAGTGTTATCTTTGTGATTGTGATCACAAACTAGTTGAGTGCGAACGTTTCTGATAGCTCACAGCACATCAGAAATAGGAGATAATCAGAAGCCGTTTTGTATGCGAAGCGTGCTTGGGACATCCAAAGCGGTTTCGTCGACGAAGTGGACGGGCATGTGGGGTTAACAGATGTCAAAGCTGACACCATTCACTTCTTCAAAATAACCTTGAAATCCCTCAAGAACGATCACCAGTTGTTCAAATGCAAATTATCACGCTCATTAGCAGGTTAGTGGAACGGATACACTTCAGCATAGTTCCAGTTGTTTTATAAGAGGACTCGAAAGTAGTTCCGTTACAGATTGGTGCCAGATCCGAAGATGCTAAGAATCAGAAGTTCTAGATGAATCATTAAAAAGTTAGCCCTACCTGTTCAATCAGAGGACATGGAGGAAATGGGGAGGTAGTACATTCATCTGTCCTATAAAGATGAGCAGTGCGGTATACTTATTGGTATTAAAGACTCTTACTCGCTCAAAAAATCAAGTGGCAGTAAGGACATGGTTGGGCTGGTGTGTCAGTGAAGCCAATAACAACGGACTGTACCATGTAAATGAAGCCTGTGACTACAACAAAATCCACGAGATAGTTCCGCAACACTTTGTGTGGAAGATCATGGCGTTTACTCTGCTGAAAAAGTGCGTGTTAAATGTATACCTAGTGCTACTATGAGGAAGAAAGGAAATGCCTGTTCTACTTTATTGTGCTCAACTACAGCAAAGAAATTGCGTTTAGTATAGTTCGCAGCGACCTCCTCCCATGGCGCGTCATTGAACAGTGTGATGTTGAAAGGTCCAGATGAGCTGAGAGTTTTGACGTTCTGATGTTCTCTACGGATTTCGGATGCGACAAATAACTATTGCCGATGACACCGAAGAAATGTTTCACCAGGTTTATGCGATGAAAGAAGAAGTTCCTTTGGTGGGAAAGGGATTCAAGCCGTATTTCACACGTTTACTGGCTCCAAGTTTTGACATTCGGAGCGTCGTGCTCACTAAGCATCACACAGTATTTCAAGAATACGAATGCAAAGGAACACTAACACTGTTTCCCGGCCATCATGCAACACCATTATGTAGACGATCTGCTCGATAGTGCAGATTCAATCGACGGAGCTAGTCAACTAGCCAAAGGTGTCAAGCATATACATTCCAAAGTAGGATTCAATATCCGAAACTGGATTACTTTTCCTTAACTTAACTTTTAAAATTATTGATGTTGATCTATGATCCTCTCGGGTTTCTGTCTTTTTATCTCGTCAAGTTGAAAATACTGTTGCAGGAGGTTTGGAAATCTGCCATTGACAGGAATCAGGTGATCGGCCATAATCTGCGGATCAAGTGCCTGGTGTATGCTGTTGCCAAAAGTAGAAGATGTTCGCATTCCCAGATGCTACTTACCGGATTATTTTAACAAACAAGCGTATGCTGAGTTACATGTTTTTGTGGACGCAAGTGAAGATGCTATGGCGGCGGTGGCGTACTTAGGATTCAGAAATCGGGGTTCTATGGACTGAGTTATCGTTGGTGCTAAATGTAAAGTGACGCCGTTAATCGGCGAGATTCATGGGTTGCTGATATGGCGACAAAGTGGTTGAAAACACCAACGAATATTTGTACGAGAGGAAAGAGGAACACTGGCCAATGCAGCCCGCAGTAGTCGAAATAAAAAAAGAGGAACTTAGGTCACGATCTCTGCTGTTGACTGAATTTGTTCCCAACGATCTAATAATAGACGTCATATTAGAGAAGCTTCAAGGTGATATTCCTTCTACAGATAGCTCAGAAGGACAGGTTCGCAGATTAAATAGCTATGCTAAAAAAAGTTTACACCATATTTAGACAGCGATGGATTTCTAAGGATTAATCGGAGAAATCATAATACGTCCCGTGATTATGCCGAAAAACTATCATATAACATTTCTGATAGTTAACGAGTACCACAACCGCTTTCACCATCTCTGCCAGGAGACAGTGGTCAACGAGATACGCCAAAAGATCTGGGTTGCCAGTCTGAGAACGTTCGTGAGAACAGTGAGAGCAAACTGTGACGAATGCGTAACCAAAAATCAGTCCCAGCGAATCCACTTCCTGAAACGAGACTAGCTTATTTTAAATCCTTTGCGTACACCGGGGACAATGAGAAATATACTCAGATAACGGCACCAACTTAGGAGGAGCGGAAAAAGAACTTCGAGAAGCATATCACCAGATGAACAAGGAAGTTGTTCGAAAAACATTCATCAATGCTTAAAAAAAATGGTTCTTCAATTCAACGGTTGCGCCGCATATGTGGGGCTGTTGGGGACTGCTAATCGGCCCAGCCATAGTAGTATTGCAAAAGATTACCCGAAACAAGCGACCGGAAGATGAGTCTCTACGATCAATGCTTGTTAAAGTTTAGAGTATTGGGAACTCCCGTCCTTTAATTCATGCCATGTCATCGCTTAGGATGGTGAAGTGTTAACACCCAATCACTTTCTGCTTGGGTCATCAAGCGGCAACAAGCTACAAGGGGAGTTCAACGACGAGGACCTTCTTCGCAAGAGCTGAAAAGTTGCTCAGCAGTTGGTGACACTTACACGTAGAACTAAATGGTTCAAGCTGGAAAAAATGTGAAGATAGGTGACATAGTAACACTTGAAGACGAGAATTTGCCGAGGAGCACTTGGCTGAAGGGAATTGTGGTTAGCACCATTAGTCGTTAATCGTTAATCGCTAATTTTCAACTTTCTTGGGGTAAGAATCAAAAATGCGTTTGGTGATATTTTTACTGATATTCTGCGTCGTGCAATATGGATCGGGAGTTGATCCGAAAAATTTCAAGACATGCGAGGAGAGCAGCTTCTGCAGGCGCTGTCGGAAAGTTCAAACAGGAAGCACAAAATTCGCTCTAGTACCCGGCTCTCTGAATTCATATTCTGACTCTGTTATGCTTGATCTGATCAATAAGGAAAACAACCATCTATTTGTGCTGAAAGTTGAAGCCCTGGAGGGCAACGTGTTCCGAGTGCTTATTGACGAAAAAACTCCGTTGAAACCTCGTTACAGAGTCACAGATGCTCTTAAGGGAGTCCCCAAGCCTGGAACGATAAAAGTACAAGACAATGACGGTCCTGAATTGATAGTTACATCAGGCGACAACAAGGCAATTATCCATGCAGATCCTTTCAAAATCGATTTCTATCAAAACGATGTGCTGTCTGTGTCTGTGAATGCCAAGGGATTGATGCGCTTCGAGCATCTGCGCCAGAAGCCACAACAACAGTTGGAGGATGAAAACAAAGTAGACAATGATCAGCCAGATGCCGAGAAATCTCAAGCTGCCGTCAAAACTATTGAAGATGAAGATCCAGGATCGTGGGAGGAAAACTTCAAATCGCACCATGACTCGAAACCAAATGGGCCAGAAGCAGTTGCTTTAGATTTCTCATTTCCAGAGGCCGATGTACTCTTTGGGATTCCAGAACACGCTGATTCGTTTGTTCTCAAGTCCACCCAAGGTACAGATCCCTATCGGTTGTACAACTTGGACGTGTTTGAGTATGTTCTGGATAGCAAAATGGCATTGTATGGATCAGTCCCTGTTCTCTATGGTCATGGACCTCAACGTACTGCTGGTGTGTACTGGCAGAATGCCGCGGAAACATGGGTGGACATTCTTACAGCAGAGAAGAACGTGGTTTCGTCTATTGTGAACTTTGTTTCGGGCTCGCGTAAATCTGATCCACCAACTGCACACTTTATGTCGGAGAGTGGCATTGTGGATGCGTTCATTTTACTGGGACCAACACCTCTCGACACCTTCAAACAGTATACGGACCTAACTGGCGTTACAAACCTCCCGCAACTTTTCACACTCGCCTACCACCAGTGCCGTTGGAACTATAACGATGACAAGGACGTGGTAACAGTGTCAGCTAAGTTTGATGAATATGACATCCCAATGGATATAATGTGGCTGGACATTGAGTACACAGACGGAAAGAAATACTTCACCTGGGACTCGTTCAAGTTCCCCAACCCACTGGAGATGATCAAAAACCTCACAGACCTTGGTCGTCATTTAACAATCATTATTGACCCACACATCAAGTGGGACAGCGGATATTTCTTCCACAACGATTGCACGGACAAGGGATACTACACCAAAACTTTCGACGGCAAGGACTACGAAGGTTGGTGCTGGCCTGGAGCTGCTAGCTATCCAGATTTCTTCAATCCGGTCGTGCGACAATACTATGCCGATCAGTACTTGTTGAGCAACTTTAAGACAGTTACCGCTGATGTTATGTTCTGGAATGACATGAACGAGCCGTCTGTGTTCAATGGACCCGAGGTGACCATGTTGAAGGACAATCTGCACCACGGCGGATGGGAGCATCGAGATGTACACAATTTGTACGGACACATGCAATTGGCCGGAACCTTCGAAGGAATGTTAAAGCGAGATCCCACCCAAAGACCTTTCATTCTAACTCGTGCTCATTTTGCCGGTTCACAGAGGTATGCCACCATTTGGACTGGAGACAATGCCGCCGATTGGGGACACCTGCAGCATTCGATTAAGATGTGCTTGTCAGAGGCTGTTGCTGGCTTTTCATTATGTGGTTCGGATATTGGTGGTTTCTTTGGAAATCCAGACGCCGATCTAATTGAGCGTTGGTATCAGACAGGAGCATTCCTTCCGTTCTTCCGAAGTCATGCTCGCATTGATACTAAGCGAAGGGAACCTTGGCTATTCCCAGAAAAAACTCGCCTCGTGATTCGAGGCGAGTTCTATGAACATGAACGATATGGATTGCCAGTTATGAGGCCACTTCTTGCACACTATCCCAATGACAAGGAAGCATTCGGAATCGATTATGAGTTCCTTCTCCACGATCAGCTGTTGGTTCGCCCTGTCATGCAGCAAGGTGTTAACAAAGTTGACGTCTACTTCCCATCAAAGGATGAAAAGAAGAATGGAGATTGGTGGTACGATGTAGACAACTTCGAAAGACACGACAAAGTTGGCTACGAGACTATTCCAGTGGATGACTATAAGATTCCAGTCTATCAACGTGGAGGTTCAATCATTCCTAAGAAGGAGCGTATTCGTCGTGCAGCTACTTTGATGGCTCACGATCCTTACACTCTGGTCGTTTGCGTAAACAAACACGGCAATGCTTCAGGCAGTCTGTATATTGATGACGAAAAGTCATTCGACTACCGCGATGGAAAATACTTTTACTCCCAATTTGAATTCAGCGATAATGTTCTAAAAAATTCGTTTGAAGTGAAACCAAAGTTCGAAACCCGTTCGTGGTTGGAGAGAGTCATCTTTGCTGGTCTGGACAAGGTACCAACCTCGGCTACAGTCTTTGCAAATGGAGAATCTATCGAAGTAGAAATCCTTCAGCACCAGAAAGCTATAGCAGTGCGTAGGCCAGGCGTTAATATGGCTAAAAAATTCGTGATTAAACTCAATTATTTATGAGCGACGCTTTAAAAAACTTTTTGTTAGTATTAGAAAGCACATTCGAAGACCAGTTCACTCAATGACAGTCTAGAGACTCATTTATATAAGTATACCTTTTGCTTGACAGTTATAATTGTAAACCACGCCGTTAACCCATTCAATCGCAAAATCCGATTTCTATTTGTAATTTTATTTGGAAATAAATTCGTCCTGTAGTGAAATTGGCAGTGCTTGGCACCACCAAGACAAATATTCGTGAAGAAACTGAAAATGCACTTGAATCACCTGGGGGAAGAATTGTTGCATACAGAACTGTGATTGAAGGTTGGATTGAGTTCGAGCGGATACATACAGATTGCAGCCAGGTGATAGGAAGGGAATAATTTCACCATAAAGGAGTAAAGTGGAGTGAATGAAATTGGAGAAATTGTATTACTTGTATTTTTAGGTAACAAAGAATGAATTCTTAAGTTATTATTATTAAATAAATATGATATGTATATTTTAGTACATCCACAGGACAAAAAAAAAAATGTATTGATTCCTCGACCCAAAAACAATCAGATTAAACTAATTGTTCTGAATTGTTTCATCAATTGCAATTCGGGCAACGCTTTCCCTTCTGCGGACTAGGTGAATATATTGATTGGATGAATTGATATGATAAAAGATTTAGATAGAAATAGAAGGCAGTGGAAACTGCTGGAAAAGAATTCTAGAGCAGTATTAATTGAAAAGCCTACGCCATGATTTTGTCAGTGTGAAAGAACACCTCTTAAAATACAATACCATCTGGAAAGCTAATATTTCCTCAATTATTTCGGAAGATCGTCGGTCTCGTTTCGTTTGCTTTCCGGTGATAATAAAGCTCTAACGACAAAATATATGGATTATACAGCGACATCGGCCAAGTTAGTCCGTCTTTGGTCTCAGTTTTATTGATCATCAAGTTAGAAACACCATTAGGGTGATGCGCATAAGCGGAAAGAATTTGAAAAGTGAAATTAAAGATGACAGGATAAAAATCAATGCAGATATAAAAGCATTCCCTTTACCATCAAATGAAACATTAACAAAACATACGATTAAGACTGATTTTTCTGCGTTTTCAAGCATGTGGGAATTTTGATGATCATTGAACCAGAGGGCAGAAAAGATACTATTATAACATTAACATCGATATCATTGATCTCATCGATGTCTGACGCGTAAAGCCCGATTTATCAGGTATGTATTGTACATACATACGAGTATGTACGTCTTCGGTCATATATGCGAGAGTGAGATATTGTCGTGTTATCAGTAATTTATTAAATATGGAGACTACTTAAATTAATATGAAAAGCTTTGTAGAGGTAGCCAAAGTGGTATCAAAGTATTATGAAAATTTACAAATCAAGAACTAAAATTATTATATGTTATAGTTTAATAATCTTATCGATACAAACTTTCTTTATCGTTGCCAATTGAAAACTCAGTCTCTATGTACTCCAATATCGCAAACCAATCAATTAACAGTTCTTATACAATAATTTGTTTTTAATATTGGTTTTGATAATAGAATGTACAATCTTGCTAACCCACTGATAACCGGTGGTTCGAAAAATCCCGACACTTACGAGTACTCTTGTAAAACCACATTTTTGTTTTTTGCCAAATTCGACTTTATTCATCAACACAGTATCCTTCTAGACTGCTAAAATAATACCTGCGCCGCTCTAACATTTCTAAGGCTTTCTTATAGAACAATTTGTCCCACCCGATTTGTCCTTTGCAGCCATAACTTTTTCTGGCGTGCATTTTTGTTGAAGTTTTGCGAACAGGTAATAAGAACAGGATCCCCCGGACTTCGGTCCGGGCCTGACTTGAAAGAAGTACGAGTATGCCCCTAGTGGGAACGTCATTGTGGCAGTGGATTAAACCTAGGAACGGTCTTATACATATGTATGATTGAACCGTTCTGGAGTTGCAAATAAGTGCTAAGATCGGCAAGAGGCTTTAGGTCGGCCTGAAGTCAAACCGAGGGTGGAACTTGTGTCCTCAACACATATCCAACTGTAAGCGTTGGCCAGGTGTCTATATCCTAGCTCCCTTGGGTGTATGGGCATCCCGAGTACTTAAGTCTACATGAAAGGTGTACACGCAAAACACAAGAGAGAAAAAAGCAGTGCAAACCTGTTGTTTTGAACCACCTGTTACTTATGTTAAAAGCTCTGCAAGTAATCATTATTGCTATAAGTATATCTTAGATACCTTACCTTAAGTTGTTTATTTTCAATTTGTATTCTACATTTTATGAGTGTGGCGGAATAGGGTAAATTTGTCAATCGTTTTTCGGTGTAGACAGATGAAACCATCAAGTTATTTCTATAACCAGCAGCCAACGCAGATATTGAGTTGCAAATTTTGCACTAAAAAATTGAGGTTCGATAGATTTTGGTGATTTTCAGATCACGCGAGTAGATATAATGTCTTGCAATATCTACAAAGAGAGAATGTACAGCATGAATCTTCTAAAAATTCATAGTTAAAGTTGATATTAGAACTCGAACCTGTGGTATAAAATTCTTGAAAAAACGACTTTTGAAAAGACCTGCAGATTTAGAAAACGCATAATCATTTGGTAGAGTTTTGTTTTTAATAGACCGCGGCTTTCTTGACTCCGATTATAAAAGGCTATATATTTCTCAAGCTATTAGTATTCGAGCATGCAAGGAACGTAAGGCGTTCTTTGGAAATTTTCGTCCCTGGAGCACTTGCTTCGCCGACATGAACGTATGTACTGTCTGGTAGCATTTTCCAATAGCGCAGTCTCATCAGCATTGAATACCGTGATTTTGTTTTCTTTTATGATTTCAGAGAATTTTTTTTTAAAATGGGTTCACAAGAATACGAATCCCAAAGCGCTTTTTAAATTTCGTCAGCCAATCATTGCTCGCTGAAAATTCTCCCAGGTAATGTTTTGTTTGGATTTCCATAGCTTTGGCTTTCAGAATGCTTCCATTTATGGAAATGTGGCTCTCACGTTAGATAATAAACCAATTTCAGTATACAGCTTTCTTTAATGATCGTCGGCGAAAAGCTCCACTATGTGTATCTCTCAGATTTTTGAGAACCTTGCTTCCATTTTTCTTAATGGTACAAGTGTTCGATTTTGGAATTGCAAACTTCTTTGAAATGTCCACAACCAAAAGTATATGACGGGAAAACAAAATCACTAATGTGTCAAAACGGTTTGTTTACGATATATCTGAGCTTGGTACATGACGTTTTGGATATGCCAAAATCGACTAGCATTTACTGCTGGAGCCATCTATTGACAGAAGAACTTAGTTGCGCACCTAATAGTTTTACAACAAGCCCCTACACATACACACATTCACAATCAAGGGAGTTGCTTTACACATACATATTTCTTTACTAAAGATAAGAAAATCATTCGATATATCGAGTGTCATCCTCTTTTTTTCGTACGTTATATACAGACACCAATGAGTGTGGAAAGAGTGTACTTTATATAGGCATTCGTTATACTGAACCACCACTGTATAGAGGATAAAGTGGCTTGTGCTTCGAAAGTATGTAAAACTATTTACATTAAAGGTCAAGTTGTGCTATTTGTTGCAAACGATTTGCTTAAGTCCTTCAGTCTTGCAAGATTCAACATTGTTTCCTATTTACACGGCCAGCCAACTAGGAATCGGAACTACTACGAAGAAGTTATTCCAGCGTATTCCTTGAATGAATTCCCTTTCCACTTCCGGATGAGTCGGACTTGTTTTTCGGTAAGACTCGTATAGTATATCCTCTATTTTTATTATTTTTTTTTATAATTTGCGCGCGCTCAAGGGATTTAAGTACCCTTAAAATGCTTGCACACAGCGCGGGCGAAGGAAAACCAGGGAGGATGAAAAGACAGGTACCGGTGAACGTTGGTTTTAAATGTTTGAAGATTATAATGACTAGGAAATAAAGAGCTAGGTAGGGCATTCCGCTATGAGCATTCATAGCGAGACGGGTATTACAGTTAACAGTTTGAAGGGGCCGAATGGTACTGGCGATTTCTATGGAGCACTGGTGGTGGATTTCTTAGAATTTTGTCTCTCAGAACTTTATGCACCATGAGCATTTGGAAGCACCATGAGCATCGAAAATATTGAGAAGGAACTGCTATTTTCAGTAAGAATGCTCAGTAAGCAGGAGAGCTTTTTATCGGCTGGTGACTGATTTCGAAAAGTGCAGTGCACCAGGATTTTGCGAGATGCTAGATGTTTTATGCCATCTAGTCGAAAAGTGTGCAAAGTGGCCATCAAGAGCACAATATCTACAAATTGCACGGGTAATTACAGTTTATTTCATATGTACATATTTATGTATATGAATTTTATGCATGTATAAAATGCATACAAACAAAGACGTAACAATTTTATTTAAGGTGTGGACATATAGGACAATCTTCACAAATACATTCGTTGGAGCACCAGGTTGATTGTACGATGATAGGGTTTGTCAAAATAGTCTTCTTCAAGACAAGATTGATGAGGTAATACCATCCGATTACTATCTTATGGGTGATGCGGTTTATCTTCTTTTCGAGAACTTAGTGACTCCTTTTAGGTACAATGGCCTTCTAAGTGAACAGAAAAGCCAGTTTAACACTCGTCTCAGCAGTGCAAGAATAAAGATTGAGAGAGCATTCGGCTTGCTGAAAGAAAGATATCGTCGCCTTAAATATATTTATTTAATTATTTTTATTTATTTATTTATTCAATCTACGATTTTCACAATCTAATATAAAAATAAAATGTAATATAATATAAAATATAATAAAAATTCATTGGCAAAAAACAAAGAATTGTGTGTTTTTAAAAATATTTCTGGGCAAAGATATATCTAATTTTGAGTAATAAAAATTGAATATTTTACTAGACAAAGAAATAGGATCACGTTGGCCATAAAGCGTAATATGACGACTCTCAAACAACAATGGTCTTGGCCTCAAAACTTTAGACGAAACATAAAGATTCAAACATTTAAGCAAGTTCTCACTTGCTGTGGAGTTTCTTTTAACAAATCCTAGAAGAGAAAATGCTTTTGTAACAACAAAATTAACATGTAAGTTAAAAATTAATTTACTATCAAAAATGACACCTAAAATCGTCAACTACTTTTATCCGAGAGTTGTTTAAAGAATAATTAGGGAAAATGTGATGAAAACTCCTATTGTAGCTCATACAGGCACACTTGTCAAAAATAACCTAAATTTTTTTTGAAGCAATAAACTGTCATTTAGAGTTGATATTTTAATGTCCTCAGCATTAACATGAGGCAATGGCAGTGCCTTAAAAAGTTAGAAAGGTCGTTAATAAAAAGCAAAAATAATGGCGGTCCCAAATGGCTCCCTTCTGGGACACTCGAACTAACCAAAATCTCCTTAGAAACATAGTCACTTATTACAACATATTGTCTACCAAGCAAATAAGATGCAAACCATTGAAGTAATGGACCACAAAATCCATATGATTCAAGTTTTTTTTAGAAGAATCTTCAAGTTCACCCTGCTGAAAGCTTTAACAAAATCTGTATAAACTACGAGGGGCGTTCAATATATTCTCGGTATCGATATGAAGGAAAATGCGAATTCAATTTAAATTGTTTTTATTTTTCAATATAATCTCCTCTAACATCAATGCATTTGTTACATCTTGAGATAAGCTTTTTTAAACCCTCAAAAAAATAAATTTCCTCTTTCTCTGCAAAATATCCATTTATTGCCGACTTGAGTTCTTCATCATCCGAAAATCTTTTTCCACGAAGACATTTTTTCAAATCCGGAAACAGGAAATAATCACTAGGGGCAAGGTCTGGACTATAGGGTGGGTGTTGGATTTCTTCGAAACCACAATCTCGCGCAGCAGCCTTGGAAACTCGCGCCGTGTGAACAGGAGCGTTGTCATGAAGAAGCAACACACCCGCTGCGAGTTTACCCCGTCTTTTCTTTTTAATTTCCTCCCGCAAATTATGCAAAGTGGAAGCGTAGGATGTGGCGTTGATGGTTTCACCTTTTTTTTGTACTCAATGAGCAAGATTCCCTTTGAGTCCCAAAAAACTGTGGCCATGAGCTTCCCGGTAGACGGAGTGACTTTGAACTTCTTCGGGGGGTCTGTTCCTTTTTTATGCCACTGCATGGACTCTTGTTTGCTTTCAGGGTCATAGTGGTGAACCCATGTTTCGTCCCCAGTAACAATTCGATCCATAACACCGTCCGCGTTCTCACTACACATCTCCAAAAGCTCTCTACAGCATGCGATTCTCACTTTTTTCTGAGGCGCTGTGAGCATTCGTGGCACCCACCTTGCACTGACCTTTGAAAGGTTAAGATGGTCATGAAGAATGGTGTGAATGGTACCAATTGAAAGCTTGGTGATCTCTGCCATCATTTTCACCTTTATTCGGGCATCCTCAAGAACAAGTTTTTCGACTTCTTTGATGCTTTCTCCCGTACAAGCAGTAGCCGGGGCGGGGGTCGTCTTCAATGCTCTCTCTGCCTCTCTTGAACTCACTTGATCACTTTTGCACAGTTGATAATGAAGGTGCAGAACCCTGGTAAACAGCCACCATCTCTTCATGAATAGTTTTTTGACTTTTTCCTTGCTTAGTGAGAAATTTAATTACAGCGCGATGCTCAATTTTCACCATCATCGTCTCAGTTGCCATTATGATTCTGTTTAACTAGAGATAAAACGCGAATTAATAATCACATTTATATGAAATTTTACATGAATACACTGAAATAATAGTATTACTTGATAAATAAGTCAATTTATATATACAACCACAGCTTCACCCCGATACCGAGAATATGTTGAACGCCCCTCGTACATGCACTTGTTTATCGTTCTCTAATGCATTGACACAAAAATTAGTAAATTCAACTAAATATGAGACTGTTGATCTGCCTTTCCAAAAACCATGTTGGTGGATACTTACGAGTATATACGAGTACTGTTTCTCTGTAAAAACTAGTTTGTCTTTCACAAGTTTATCCAGAAGTTTAGGAATAATTGAAAGTTTGGTAATCGGCCTATAGTTTGAAATTAATTTTTTTTTGCCAGATTTATAAAGTCTCTATGGTAGAGACTTTCCACTCTTCAGGGAAAAATCCACTGGAAATTGAACTATTAAAGAGCTCTGATAATGGGATACTAAGCGTTGATGCACTGTAGCGTAAAACGATTGGAAAAAATCCTAATATATCAGCTTTTCTTTGAGGTTTTAAGCTACGTAAGACTACTTCAATATCACTAACATCAAACGAGTAACATGAACAATCTACAATAGATGGAAGGGAGTGGACATAACGAGAATCGATTAAAGTTGAACAAGATGAACTATAAATACTTTGGAAATACTCAGCAAACATATCCGCAAGGTCATTAGAATCACAAGATTGCTTGTCATTTAAACACATCTTAGTTGGAAATCCAGTACTCATTCTTCTATTGTTAACGAATTTCCAAAAACTCGTTGGATTACTTTTTAAATTGCTTTCAACAGAATGAATATAATTACAAAAAAGAAACTTTGATAAAAAAATAAACTCTCTTCTAAGGCGTGAAAAAGTTAAATAGTCGTTACGAGAATTTAATTTTTTAAACTTTTTATGTGAAATATTTTTAGCATTTTTTAATTTACATAATCTATATACATAATCATATACCAAGGGGGGCGTGAATTTATTTTCCTGCAAATCATGGGTACGCAATCCTTAACTACATTATTAAAAATATTTTTAAAAGCAATGAACTTTTCAGATATATTTTTGCCATGAAATTCATTTGTCCAATTAATTTTTTTAAAACAATCATTCATTAAAGTGAGATTATAAGAATCAAATTTAAAAAAATTAATTATACTATGAAAGTTAAAAAAATTATTATAATTATATGTATAGCTTTATGTTGAATAGAATTTGATAAAAGAGGACAACATTCAGATACAAACGCATTTAAACCTTCAGAGATAAAAACTAAATCAAGCAATCTATTTAGTGAATTTTTTACATAATTAATTTGATTTAAATTGTTACTAAATAAAGAATCAATTAACAGTATCTCTATATCAGATGGCAGTACAGTTGGAATTAATTTATTATCATTATTTATTTCTGACCATATAATATTCCCACAATTAAAATCACCAATAACAACAATTTTATAATTTGCGAACTCAGATAATGCGGCAACTCTGTCGATATTCTCCAAATGTTTAGTGTAAATAAACATTGAACTTGTTGGTGGAATATAGCTAAGAAATAGCAGCAAACCTTTGCCAACTTTGTCAACACAAACAACATCGATATCAACAGCAACGGCTTCAAATTTGCGCTTTACAGCAACCAAAACGCCACCTCCACATGATTTTGTGACGTCAAGACGATCGTGACGAAGAGTGAGAACACATCAAGGTCGAAGAGCTCATTATCAAAAATGTCTTTATAGAGCCAAGTCTCCGTAAATGCAAAAATGTTATAATCAAATGCATCAATAGCAAACGTTAATTCTCTTAGTTTAGAAGAGAAACCACTCATATTCTGGTAGTACATACATATTTCATTTTTATTGTTAATGGGAACATTTGAACTGAGATGATGATTTGCATTTGTATTAACAGCTGATGGAATATTAATTGATATTTGTGTTATTGTTTTGTTGTTTCCAATGTCGCATCGGAGTTTTTTGGAGAAAAATTAAATTTGCTCACGCACACATTCACAGGCCAATTATTTACATTCAATGCACAATTTAACTTATCCATGGGAATACCGACTTTAAAGTTAACGAATTTTAAATTAGACACTTCAGTGTCTTTTTTTATTAATTTAAAGCATAAAATGTTGTTAGGGGCAATGTTCAATTTGGAAGACACATATTATTTGATCGATTCTTCGGAAGTAGATGCAGAAAATTTAGAGACACGTAACCATTTGATAGGGGCAATGACATTAAAATCATCTGGCAATGTACCAACACCCACAATAACAGGGCGGCGTTTACGATGTCTAGAGGTAACCTTTTGCCACTCACTATTTTCACTCACATTTTTGGCTATAGCACTACTATGAACATTAGCAGTAGTAGTAGCATAAGAAGAGCAAGACGGATTTATGTCAATAAGAGGCGCAGTTAATTTAGGGGCTACAGTACTAGAACTCGTCTGTAGACGGGGTTGAGAATCGCTCTTAGGAAAGGGAGTATTAGAGCCAAGGTCTTTTACCACGCTCACTTCACTATAACTAGGTTTTAAGCGAGAATTATTTAAGAGCTCACTAAAACAGAGTCAAAGACACACATTTTCTTCGAAAGAGCATCGACTACAGAGATTAAATCATTTACTTTTGTAAATAACTGTCTAATTGGAAGGTTAGAACATAGATTTTTATTTTTAAGTTCTTTCACGCCGAAATCGGAAATTCCAGCATAAAATCTTATGAAAGGATTTTCCACAAAATGATCCACACTTAATTCCCTCATCGAGTAAGGGATTAAGGCATTTTGCGCACTTAAAACTTGTTGTATTTGCCATAATACGAGTAAAAAAACACTTCCGCATAGCTCAGAGAGAGAACGAGATTTTTTGACAACGCAACCAACCCTAATATGGTTGACAAAATTGTAGTATTGCATAACCACATTCACATATTTGAAGACAAAAACAGAAGTTTATTCAAGGGGAATCCAATCCAGACGATACTAATAACACCGAAAACGGATCTGAAAGTGGAAGTGCAAGCTGAGATGGACAGAGCGGTATCACAAAATTAGTTTTTGCTTCCCGGTTTTTAATTTGATAAGAAATGTTCTTTGTGTTTCATTATCTTTTATTAATTGTGTTAAGAAATTCATTTAATTTGGTTTACTTGACTTAACCTATTTCATTTACAAAAAAAAAAAGTAGAAAATAAATAAGTGAGCAGAAACAAAAAATTTTTAACCTTTAAACAAAACTCACTTTAGATAAAATATAATATATAAAATAACAAATTTAAATCTTTCATTTGATTTCTGCCGATCTAAGGGTGTTGCTTCTCTTTTAGCTCTTTTCTCTTTTTCTTATTCTTTATTTTTACCGATCTCCTCCAGCAGAGCTTCCGCTTATCTTCCGTAATCTTATGGCTTTTTCCATTTTATTTTCCTGTCCTCTGAAGCCTGGTGGTTGAGATGGCAGAAATGATGGTGTTGATGGTTGAGATGAAGATGATGGTATTAACCTTTCCGAAATCGGCAATTTTAGTGCTGAAAGCGGCTCCATGTGAGATTCGACAGCAAATACTCGTAAGTCGAACATGCACTTCTTCCTCATAAATGAGACTCATTTGCTCAAAGTATGGCCATGTCAGTCGACCCCTTCCAGTAGAGACGTGCGGTTGTGGATGTGCGCTTTTAGAGTTTGGAGCTTTTTGTTCAGACAATTTATTGGAAATTGAAGTCCTTTGTCTTCACTCGCTGCCGAATATTAATGAAAAATGAACTACTCATTATTTTTGGGTTTCTTAAATCTTATTTTTTTTCCGACACTCCTCTAGGAGGGAGAAGAACAATTTTATGTTTCCATGTTGGCTCAAACTCTGAAAATCTAAAATCCAAACAGAGTAACATCCCTTCCACCACCACTTTCATCACCGATCTCGCCAACACTTTCACCGACAATTCCATCATTTGGAGTTGCACTAAACCCAGCAACACACCTGGAAGACACATCGTTTATCTCTTATGCAAGGTATTGCTCCATGTACTCGACAGCGAAATTGCGATCTGCAATTTGGTGAAAATAAGCCAATTTTTGTAATTTCCTCTGTAAATATCTTACCATTCATCATTCATTGCATGATGTCTTCCGGTTCATCTAAGCCATAATCTGTTCCTTCAAAATTTTTGTAAAACAACATTTTAATTGGCACAATAGGAAACAATTTATCAAAAAATACACAATTAAGTTCAACTTTTACTTAAATTTTCACTAATTAAACCAATCAGAATCGTTTGATTAACTCTTGCCTAGTGTTCGGAAATACAATCAAACTATATACATTTCATTTCTAATAATTATTGGTTTTATTGAGATTGTAATAATTATTGAAACTAATCTAAAACGAAATTAAAATGTAAACAAATAAACGTAACGTAAGATTGTGCTTTGTAATACGAATGTATGACACTTTTAAAGCTAAAAATGGATGTAATTTCCGGCAGAATAAATTTGCAGTCTCTTTGCTGTTAATTCGAGAAGAAAATAAGTGTTTCATTTTAAAACCACATTTGTCCACCCTACACATATCGAGTACAAAGTAAAAAAACTCTGCACACCACAGCATTTGGTCCTTCGAGCCGGATATGAATGTACGATATATTTACTACACAAAACATTAATCATTTTTAAACAATTACAAAAGTGCAGGTGCAAGAGCACAAAATATATGTTTATAGAAATCTACAGACCAAGTACATACATACATTCCTCGTGATTGGGGTCTTGCCCTTGTCTTCCTCCTTTTAAAGATTCTTTCGGTGGTTGTGCATAAATCGCATTTCCCGCGACATGCAAAAATTCATTAACCTCAACTGTCACCAGCTGGGTAAAGCTGATCAAAGCTCGTAAGTTCTTGTAATAAAAAATATAATTAATATTATTTAATAAATAACTGTATCTAATAATTATTAATAAATACTTGATAGTTGGCATCTAAGGAGAAGATTGTGGAAAGAGAATTCCCAGGTGTTTCTTGTAATGAGCTTTCGGTACCCCAAATTCAAATTCCGCATTTCGAGTTCTCGCACACAGAATAAAAAACTGGTTGAAATTCAAAACCTTCACTAGTTGCGGACATTAACACAATTTACAGAGTTCCTAGAAATGCATTTTCTTCTTCGAACTACCTAACTTTGGCCCTTGGAGCAGTTAATTCAAGAAGAAAAGACGTATTTTGTTTTAAAATAGCATTTTCCACCCTGCACATACACATGAAGGAAAGAAAGAAAATTGGTGGATTCTTCTGCTCTAGTTTGTCATACGACACCTTCTCCATTTCCTCGATCAAGTAGTGACTTGCGCCTTGGAAGTTAGTGACACAATAACCCCTTCGGCACACCTCTTCGGCTAGTAAACTGCTTAGTACAAGTAAAAATGATTCAGTTGATAAATACGATGAAATCTCTAAGTGACAGTATGCCCCATTGTTTTTCTCGTCGGCGTCTAATCATTACATCCATAGTACTAAAGCAGTCCACATCCGTATAGGTAAAGGGTTGTGTGAATGGAGCAAGGAGTTCCTGAGGAAGATCGCCCATTATGGGGCGACTGGTTGTGCTCGACGTTTGTGACACCATTGACAGCTATTTAAGATTGAGCTGACCAAAACTCTGAGACCTATAACATAGAAGCGCTGCCGCTTCTGGCCCTCTGACACATAGACTTGTTTTGGACAATTCACTTTCTGATGAGACAAGGAACTTTGCGTTCTGGTCGATTTTTGTATACTTTTCCATTGTCTGCTATATTTAGTATAGTGGCCACCCACTCCCACTAGTTGACGCTTGAGCATTCCAAGATTTCACCGATTGGTAATGCATTTTTTATTTTTCATTTTTTTTTCAAAGGATAGTTGCAACAACACTGCTTGATTTCGGTGATCTAGTGGGAACCGATGCTTTCAATGTGGCGAGGCAGTTGACAATCGTAATCCAACTTTCTTGTATCTAACTTTATACAAAACAACAACACTTTTCGAGTCGGTTCAAAAAGATCGACTATGAATTTTCACTGACGTCTCAGTTTCAATGAATTTGGCGAGGTGCAATCTCAATATGGTAGCCATCAGTTCCAGCCTCGGGATGGACACAGGCTTGAGTGGTGCAACTAGAGTCTTCGACGCAACTAAGGAACAACGAATATCTGTTTTTTTTTTTCAGCACGTAAGTAAGCCACCGCAGCATATGAACGTTATTACTGGTACTTACAAAGGAAATGCTCCGCGGAAGTTGTATTAGGCTGATTGAAGGCAGCATTCGGATCCATTGCCACCAATCCTCACGATCGTCCTCTCGTACAGGTCCGTTCCAGCTTACTCCCGAGCGCCATAAATTTTGAAAGGATAATCTTAGAATGGGTGAGCTAAAAGCCCAATGAATCAGCAACGTATGAAGAATGCAAATTTCTTGCAGATCTTGCAAATAGAAACTCTTGGCAAATACTCGTACACTTTAGAAGTACTAGCAAAATATGCCCATTACGGTCGATCAGGTATATAAAGGATGATTTTGTTGCTGTTTGGTTTTTCAGTGCTCTATTTTTGACAACTCACGCGTGTTTGATGACATGTGTCAAAGTCAAACATGCTCAGTTAGCATTGCCATTTCATCATAGAAAGATTTAAACCCGAACAACGCTTAAAAATTATTGAATTTTATTATCAAAGTTCATGGCCTGTGAAAAATGTTTTTCACGCTCTTCTACCATTTTACGATCGTCATAATCGACATACTGAGCAAGCAATTCAAGTCATAGTGACAAAATTTCGCACCAAATTCACACTATTTGACATCAAGCCACTTACCTGTATGCGTAGAGTGTGTACATTGCGGCAGCCTTGTTGTGCTTAAGTTTAGATATTGCTATTGTAGAGAATTAAGGGTTACATAACTTCGATAACGCAGCATAATCGCTGCGACTCATTGTACATTCCTTCTAACTATAAATAGTTTGACATTGTAATCGTAGGGTCTTTTCCTTTTTGTGTTCTGAGAAGCAAGACAAGAAGAGTAAGTTTCATATTTAAATTCGTACCGTAAAATAAACGTACTTGATTTTAGAGAATACACCAAAGCAAAGAAGCAATTTATATTTCCATACACAATAAGTGTCAAAGGTGTTTCTATTTTATTGGAGTTTATTCAACGCTTCGATTGAAAGGCAAAAGCTTTCAAAGGCATTCATTGTCCAAGCTGAGTATTTCGTTCTATTTGACAACTGCATTTGAGTCATCTCGGCCATTTAACAGTGTACGCTGCGAGGGTTTTTACAACGTCAACTCGAGACTGTTAGACTATCGAATATATCCTTCACTAAGGAAAAATTACTATAGCGAGTGGAGCGAAAAGAGCGAGCGAAACGAGCAAAAGAAATGGCGATCTATTTGATAATGAGTTCTTCAGGTAACTAACATTATTACAAAATGTGGCATGATAAGTAAGTTTCTACATAATTTGAAACATCGCATATAATAAATATTCCACAGCTTACAATTGAGCGGGTACGAAATTCAAATTTTTATAAATGTATGTATGTATATCTAGGATCTAACATTCCGCCCCCTTTGGAAGCTACGTCTTTCAAGAGGCTAAGAGGGTAATGGTGCAAGCTTGCGAATAGCACACCTGATGACTGCCTTTGCCGTTTTAACATATGCCATTCTAACTTGACCATCAGCACCTTTGATGACTGCTGCTACTCTTCCCATTAGCCATCTTTGCGGTGGGACGTTGTCTTCGTAGATGAGAACTAAGTCGCCAATCTTGAGGTTGTTGCTATGCGATGACCACTTTCCTCTTCCCTGTAGCTCGTGAAGATATTCCAGGGGTCATCTGCGCCAGAAATGAGTCTTTACTGGGTTGATTCGCTGCCATCTCTCGATATAACTTATTTCGGGAACTTCGATCGCTGGCTCTATGATGGTTTTGAGCGACGAACCAATCAATAGATGTGCGGGCGTTAGGGCTTCCAGGTCATTGGGGTCAGAGGACATCGGTGTAATGGGTCGAGAATTCATCACCGCTTCTATCTCGACCAGTGCTGTAGAGAGCTCCGCGAATGTCAACTTTGCTCCTCCTAAGCTTCGATATAAGTGACCCTTCGCGACTTTCACAGCTGCCGCCAAAGTGAGGTGCCCTGGGGGGTATGAAATTAAAATTGATACCAAGATTAGTACAAAAATTTTGCAAGATTTCTTGCGAACAATTTTTAAAGAACATATTGCGTAGCTGGTTGATTTTTGACTGTGATCCAACAAAATTGGTTGCATTGTCGGAATAGATGGAACTTGGCAGACCTCTACGACCAATCATCCGTTTCAAAGCCGCAATGAATGCTTCGGCTGACAAGTCAGACACTGCTTCTAAGTGAACAGCCTTTGACGAAAAATATATAAAGACTGCTACATAACTTTTATAAAGCACCTTGCCTCTAATCTTAAGGTACGCTAAGATGGGGCCGCAGAAGTCTACGCCACAACAAAGAAGGGGACGCGATTTGCTCCAATAGCTTGGGCCGATACCTAACGCAGTGAATGCATTGCCTTACAATCTGCCTTGCCAACTCTCGAGTGTTTATTATCCAAAACCGTTGTCTAATCAGGGCCAGCAAAGCCTTAGGACCAGCATGGTAATTGGAGAGGTGTATATGACGAACTAATATTTGTATGTCTTTAAGAATTGCAAAATTGTTTTTGGTTTTTTTTTTACGTTTGGGCGCCAAAAATGTACGCTGCGAGGGTTTTTACAACGTCAAATCGAGATTTCTATCTTTGATTGATGGATTAATCTTAGTTGATTATAAGTTAGACTGTT
Source organism: Volucella bombylans (assembly GCA_949129095.1). Lineage (NCBI taxonomy): Eukaryota > Metazoa > Arthropoda > Insecta > Diptera > Syrphidae > Volucella > Volucella bombylans. Next base: position 200,520,135 of record OX422141.1, on the reverse strand, counting down.
AGACTATCGAATATATCCTTTACTAAGGATTGGCTGTAAATTCAAAATTTCTATGTTTTTTTTATAAAATGTTATAATTATAAATATTCCACAGCTTACAATTGTGCGGGTATAAAATTCAAATTTTTATAAATTTATGTATGTATATCTAGGATCTAACAAACAGTATCTGCAGAAGAAATTTTTCCATACACGCAGCCCCGACTGTGACTCTGCTATTAAATTTTCTTGCCCATCTACAGGTCCCTGTTCGGGTCTTGTTTGCTTCACATGTTTAATTTCAATTTTCAATTTATTACAATAAATAATTTGTGCGTTATAGTACTAAGTAATAATATTTAGTAACAAAATGTTAATTTTAAACAGAAAGAAGAGAAAAGATATAACAAACAAATTAAACAATTATAAGTTTTAATATCAATTATAGTGATAATAATAAAATAAAAAAGACAAAAAACAGGAGAGGAAATAAAATAGTTTAGAAATTGGAGAAAAACTGAGGTAGAGTTGATAGTAAAGAGATGCATTAAGAAGAAAAGTACACATACAAGAAAGTTTTGAAGCTAGCAGTATTTGACAAGCAATTTATATGAGACGGTTAGTTACTCCATAGTCTAATAGCATAAATGAAAAATAAGCGCGATGAATTGAGGTATTTGCGACGCTGAGTGCTAATGTTGAAAGTTCTTCTGGAAAGGGAAAATTCCAGTTTGGAGTAAAGGCAAGGGGGTTGCTTTGTATTTATAATTTGATGTAGAAATATGCAATTTCTGAAATCAAGGTACTGTAGTACTCCGCTACACTACTATATTCCCTCCCCATAAGCACTACTCGCATCTTCCAATACTACAAGTACATTATAATTCACACCCATAATCATGATACAAAGTCCAGAATAAGTGATTCCCATACCAACGTCATAACCCAGTGGAAAATCCACTTCACGCTGCCACAAGCGATTGTAAACGATCCAATGCATACAATCCAATGCAAACCCCGAAGTGTGATATATGGGTCAAAGCCAAAACGCCGACTCAACTATAACAATACAGGGCAGGCATTAAGTCGTTGTATGTCAAACGGATCAAATTACCGACCGATCGTACGAACGATCATGGGCGCTGACACGAAAGGGTAATTAACTGGGACACTTAGAACAATTAAATGGAAATCTTATCAATAAAGGAAAAATGCATCGTGAGAATTATTTTGTACTGAAGCTATTGCGTAAGTAGATAAAATTTGAATAAAATTTAGTATAAAAGGCAGTGGTTGGGAAGGACAACACAGAGAGAGAGATTTAGACACACAAACAGTAAAGGTCGCAGCCCTTGGTTTACACAGCGGGCCTTTATTGTATCATAAGATAGTCAATAATCAAATAATCAAAAATAGTAAAGGTCGCAGCCCTGGTTTACACAGCGGGCCTTTAACTATAACTATAAATTTAAATAAAATTATTATAACGTTTAAACAAAAAAGTCTTTTCTTCTCTCTCCGCTCGTGTACTCTTCTCCACATTGATAAGTGGAAAGCACGGTACTACTGGACGTAATACAACAGTACTTTCTCAATGTACAGCCAAGAAACCGGCATGAGAATTCCGAGATTCTATCGTATTGTTGTCTTGCATAAACATACCGAACAGCATCATTATAAGCAACCTGGAGCTTGCTAGAAGATAGTGAGTCAAGGTCACTGTAGACAGCTGCAGCATACGAAATAATGGGTATTATGAGAGTGAGCACTAGTCTTCTGCAAGTATTTCAAGGAGTATAGCTGGCTGAAATCCAAAGTTTACGCAAGTATCCGTACACGCGATGAACAACGATATTAACATGGTTATAGCCATAAAGCTTTCGGTTTATGGTGATACCAAGACTTGTAGCCGCCTCAACTAACCTAATCTTACTACCGGCTAAGCAAACATCAGGAACTAGACTTAGCTCAAAAGACTTGTTTGATATCGGAAGTACGTGGCATTTTTTTGTGTTCAAAGGTAGTCCATTTTTAGTTGCCCATTCAACAATAGAAACAAGATCCTCATTTAGTAGTGACACTAGTTCACCCATTTTTTTAACCGTATGGGATAGGTAAAGTTGTACATCGTCTGCATAGAAATGAATAAGTGCATGCTTACAAATCGATGCTAAGTCATTTATGGAATGATTCACTCTGTATATATAATTTGGATACAACTGGGCTGGCCGCGCGGAATGCTGAGGCATCTACACTACTGGAGGAGCACCTTGCATCGACAGCAACACGGCCAATTTTGTTCATCTTATTCAATTCAATGCAATTTAATTTAATTTATTAATACATTACGCTAAGTACAAATAAAACTTAAACTTTTAAAATATTTAAAATTTTTTTTCGCAGTGAAAATGACAACATACTCGTATGTAAATAAATCTTGTAAGCTATAGTGGAAATGATAAAAGAGGAAGGAGAAGGGCATATAGAAAGAACAAAACATGATGCTTAGCTTAGTCAGCAGAAAATTTCATTGTACGAGTATATATGTATGTATGTATGAGAAAATCGATCTATGAAGATATTTTTTTTAAGTTGTCTTATGAAATGTGTGGGAACATGACAACACATTTGTGTAGAAAAAAAACTTACTGGAATATACAATTTTATAAAATCATTAAATTATGGCCGTTAAGAAAGGAGCTATATTATTTTGCTACAAAGCAATCATCTGCAGTATTTAATAAAGTTCAACGACTTTTAAGTGCTCCATCTGATTCCTTCTTATAAAATACCCCCTCCTACATTGCTAACAACTAATCCGCTACCCCCGTTCAAAAACCAATTGCATTGCTTTTTAATAGGAAAGTGTTGTTGATACGTTTTTAGTGCTAAGACTATCATACAACTTTAAAGTAGGTAAATAAGTATTTGCGATTTAGCTTGTAGATATTCACAATCATTTTACAGTTTGCCAACATAATGGATATTAAATTTGCAGACGACTATCAGATGAAATAATTACAATCATGCACACATGTACATATTTTTAATAAAAAAATTTATTAGATAAAAATGAATTTAGACATGTGTTATTACTGATTTTTTTAAGTGTTCAATACATATACATGTATGTGTGTGTCTCACAAATAATTTTAGAAATGATTAGGTCCCTTCGCGTACATTTTGGACTAAATATGAAAAACTGTCAAATCCGTAGACGTGGAAATAAAATTCTCTCTCAGGAAGAAAATTTATTACAAAGTAAGCGAACGGATTTGAGACTGCTTTGTACAGACAAATGTCAACTGTCTTTATTTGTATTTTTTTCCCAAAAAAAAGGAATTAAAATTATTCAAAATCTTGAACTTCAGGGCGAAGACTTTAAGCTTAGACACGTCTGAATGAGTTCTTCCGATAATTTATCTTTCTATTGTCCATCTATGTACATATATGCCATTTGTAGATGCCAGAAGTTGTATGGGAAGCACTTTCATTTCATTTGCCTGCTGCAAATATACTGATTTTGTCTGTAAACACTTTCTAAAAACAATTTTCCATTTGAAACTTTAATTATTAATTAGCTTTCTATTCATTTATCTTTGGTAAAACAAAGTAAACAAATTTTTCCATTTCGAAATAAAAACAAACCCAATGACAGCTTCAAATAAAAGAAGTTTGACAGTAATGTCCGGAGAAGAAAAGTGACCTAATAGTTTTAGGTCATTTTTTTCAGAATCTAAATTTTACATCTCGTTTTCATTTGACCCTGTTCACACGCGACTCACGGAATGGATTTTTTTCGACGTTTCCGTGTTCAGACTATACTCCTGTCTGAACACTTCCGCGGACTCATTTTGACATATCAGTTGTCAGTGGTGATTGGTTTGGGTGTTTCTATATTTTATTGTTCGTGAATTTGTTAAATAAAATTAAGCAATGAGTTCTGACAGTGATAGTGAAGTAGTAAATATGCATTTATTTGCATATCTAAATGTATTAAATGTTGCAGCATGTGCATATTTACAAAAAAAAAATCAAAAACTTTGAAACAGAAGCGCGAGTGGGTGAAGAAGTGGAAGTTAAGGAGGGCGTCAAAAGGTTCTTTGCATTTGCTCCAACAGGAGCTGCGATTAGGAGATATTCATTCGTATAGGAGATATTTACGAATGAACGAAGATTGTTTCAATGAATTATTGGAATACATAAAGCCTCAGCTTTTGAAACAGCACACCTATATGAGATCAGCTATTAGTCCAGCGGAGGCATTATCATGCGTACTGAGATTTTTGTCTTCTGGAGAATCGTATGGAATTCCAAACAAGAATATCGCTCGCATATATTTCCGAGAGAGTCTTCGAGTTACACAGTTCCGGACAGTGCTCATAGAGAGTTATCAGCTCCTGTGTTTGCTCCTTATTCCAATTCATTTTATCTATGAAAATAAAAACAAATAAAATGTATTAAAAAGATAAATAAAATAACCAAATACAAACCTAATACGCAACAAGTTTGCTTTCACACACAATTTCTTTTCACCCTTATGTCGAGTGACACTGATTTACATTTCCAAATGTCAAAAAGAATCCAAGAATTTCAAAAATTCTGAAAATCTGGATTCACGTAACATGTCACCTCCCCGCTTCATCCCTCGCCGGTAAACGTAAAAAAATCCAGTCCGTGAGTCGTGTGTGAACAGGGTCTTTGAGAATCAAAATTTCTCTCCTCAAAAAACGTATAAACGTCAAATAGTATTGTGTGTCAAACTAGGTTTCTGTTTTTGTGCAATCGGCTGTTTTTGACCAATTTATTATTCTCTGTGTACAAATTCATTCGCAATTCATTTATTTAAAAAATAAAAGTCAAACGAAGTGTTTAGTGTTCCATTTGAAATAAAATCGGAGTACACAAAAAAAGGTTTCTGACGCCCAAACGAAAACGCTATTGAGACTCGGAACTAAAATTCTGGCGGAAATTTTTTGTACTAAAGGGTCCGCCATCTAACGTTTTTTTTTTTCAACTAGTGCTTATTTCGTGAATGGTAACACTTAGCTCATGTCTGATTTGACAGATAATTAGTTTTATCCTTCCGCTGAACGAATATGGTTGTGTATCCAATGCGTTTTCGCTTCGCTAAGTGGGCCTGCGATCGACTTAGAGAAGATGCCGATTTTGCCAAAAAAATCATCTTTTCAGATAAAGCTCATTTTGATCTTGGCGGGTATGTAAACAAGCAAAATTGTCGCATTTGGGGCACAGAAAACCCGCACGCATACATTGAAAAGCCCATACACCCAAAGAGAGTCACTGTTTGGTGCGGATTTTGGTCCAGAGGCATAATTGGGCCATTTTTCTTCGAAAATGAACAAGTAGTGGCCGTTACAGTCAATGGCGATCGTTACCGGGCCATGTTTAACGAATTTTTGTTCACCAAAAATTTAAGAGGAGGATATTGGCAACATTTGATATCAACAGGACGGCGCTACGTGCCCCACACAGCCGAAGCTACACTCGATGTTTTGCGCCCTGTTTTTGAAGATCGCATTATCAGCCGCAGAGCTGATGTCGTTTGGCCACCTCGGAGCTGCGATTTGACACCGTTGGACTATTATTGATTTGTTTAACCATATATTTAACAAAAAGGCACTATATTACACAGTATTCACTAAATATTTAACGGAAAAATAACAACACAACAATTTCTTCGTGTTTCACAAGTGCTTTGTTTCCATTTTTTTAAGCACGATTCTATTTAAATTAACCCATCTAAACACTTCACAAGCACTTATTTCGAAACTCGCGTATTTTTTCTCGACATTTCAACTTTATGCTTATCAGACAAAAATAAATTCTTTAACTAATTCATTTATATTGTTCCACACCGAAATTAAACTTTGCATATGATTTTGCTCCAGGCCAAAATCTGTCCAGTCGTGGAGGTAAAAAAATGCCACCAAGGGGCGCTGAAAGCACTTTACCGGGTGTCAATATGTTAAAATGGCCAAAAAGGGGAGAAATGAATTGCTCTCCCATTTCGCTCTCTTCTGTGAAAAACTACGAAAAATATGAGTACGCGAACGAATTTTGGACTGTTTTTCGTAGAAAAAACAGCGAACAGACCTATTTTTTCTGTGAAGTGGTTACATATAAAAAACATGGTAATTTGAAATAATTTCACATAGTTTTTTTTTACTTTGAAAATTAAAACACGACATTAGGTTAATAATAAAAATAAGAACAGTGCATTTCGGAGGAAATATTGTATCACCGAAGTTCAGGACAATATTAATAAAAACGAATTTGTCATTTCACAGGCGTATACAGGAGTTTAGACTTTGTCCGTCCACAACATGTAACATTGGGATAAAGGATTTAGCCTAAACGCTAAGAAGATTCAATTGGTGCAAGAATTGAAGCAGTTGAATCACAGCATGCGTCGGAAATTCGTTGAAATGACTCAAAATCAATCGCAATTTATGTCAAAACTACTCGTATATTCAGCGATGCGGCTTACTCTTGTCTCAGCGGATACGTCAATTAGTAATGCCGTACCTTGAACGATGTGCGACAGCCCCTGACTGTATCAGAGTTGATTGGTTGATTCCATTGCCTTGAGTGCGGCCTGGCTAACGATGTATTGCAGATAGCGATATCTCATTCGGACACTGATCTCATCTGTATTAGCTCAGCCGCCCTGAGGACAGCCAGAACCTCTAATTGGAAGACACTGCTTGCCTCCGGTAGTCTTATAGACACTCTTAGTTCTTGGTCGTCTGAGAAGATACCAGAACTTCCTTCTTCTGTTTTCGAACCATCTGTGAACATTGTAATTTCATTTGACCTGATTTTTGCATTTGTTGCTAGTCCTTCCTCTCGTGGTAGAATTTCATCCATTAGAATTGGATTGATTGGCGGTAGCTCCGCTAAAATCGTGCCATGTTCGAAACTACTGCTCTTGAAGTAACCCAGATTAGTGAGTCGTATCGCACTGTTGCCAGCAAGTTTTTTGATCTGTAAATCAAGCAGTGTTAGGTGCAAAAAGGTATCCAATGCAGGCGTAGGGGAGCGCACCCGTAATGGCTACGGAAACCATTCTTTGAACCGCCGCTAATTTTCAGTAAATCGTTTTCTTGTTTGCTGTTTTCCGAAAGCGAAATATATATAATAAGGGCATAATGTGCATAATGTGTGCAATTTGTCTTCAATTTGTAGAATGCAATAGTTTGCTGTGATCCATTTCCCAAATTGGGTCATTGTGCGTTGCGTGTGTTTCGTTCGGTTCCTTTTTTTTTTGTGTTGTTGATTTCCTCTTTTTTTTTGCAGTTTTAATTGTTGATAAAACGTAAGTGTTGTTTTTTATTTATCTGTTTTGTCTGCTCCCTTGATTGAAAAAAATAGATTTCGTTTGCTATCGTGTACACTGGCGCAAGTTTATGCGTTCGTGTGTATATACACTATCGAACATAAGTATACATACACCTCTAAATGTGTATAACACATGTTTGTCAGCAGCGGGTGGCACGCTTGCGGTTGCACGGCGTTCGCTCGTCAGAGGGGCAGGATCTTGCTGCTATAACGCGCCAATAAAAATATAAGTATGAAAAACATTTGGTCTATTGTGTTGGTAACGCCCATGAACTTGACTTAAACTTGAGGTGGTGTTGTAGAAGTTAGAACACCTGGGGGAACCCACCCACGGCAATTGGCGTCGCCATTTATTAAAATAGCATATTAAAATAGCTAGTAGTATATTGCATGTGTAATATTTTAGAAATATAACAGATTAAGTTTACAAGCATAGGTTGGTACTAATTATTGATTGGTTGCATGTGTATTGCAAATAGTTATTAACTGATTTTATCAATTTTATATTTAAAATTTAGATAATGTAGAAATTAAGATATATGTATGAAAAGCACAATGCAAAGCTACTGAAACAAAATGTTGTACAGTGACGACCGCTCTGTGTTTGCACGTAAAATAAAGCAGCGTTAAATAAACCCATTCTGTTTGCTTGTGCCTTGGACCAATTTCTCCTCGGTAGATTTTCATCAGCTATAATCACTGCTATCGGGAAAATATTTCTGATTTTTCAAAAGTATTGTAGGTATAGTGATGGATGAATTTTGAAAGAGGGAACAAATTTCTTCAGGAATTTTACGCGGTTTCCCCCAGAATTTTTCATTCTCATATTTTTTACGAAACCCAAAACAAAAACTATAGTATAAAAGCAGAAGTGCACAGATAAGAGACAAGTACTTGTATGCGGTTCCTTTGTCTAGACAAAGTTTGTTTTCAATAGAAACGATATGAGATTGATTGAAGTCTATGTTTTTAACATGTACTTGTATGTAGAAAAACTGAAAATTCTGTTTTATAAACATTTACTTCTAAACTTTGAACGATGTGAATACAGGTTAAACTCAACCACAATTAGAGATAATGATAAATTCATTTGACGGAAATCCGGACATTGCCAATGGCTTTAGTACTAAAAGGAGCAAAGAGAGCGTAAGGAAGGTTTGGAAACATTTAGAGAATGACCTGAACCAATCAAATTTATACGTACGTACATATATATACATATATACATATATGGATATTGTAATATAAAGGGTTTTCTAATAGGGACTTGACAACTTTGAATTTAATTTATGAACGCACTCTTTCACTAATCAGCAAACTGTCACTGTCAATTTATTCAGTAAACTCAACATTTTCATCATGGTAAAGTACATGAACGAGCAACGTCTGCAAATTATAAAAATTTTCTGCCGAATTTCGGAGTCGGTGACTGCAACTTTAAGAGCGTTAACTCCAATTTTCGGTCGTAATTCTCGCTCTAGTAGACAGGCAATAACAAGTTTAGTGCAAAAATTTGAGTCTACATATATTGAGATGTTACCGTGTCAGTGAGACAACGGATTGGTCGGAGTGTCGAAAATATCGCTGCCGTTCAGGCGTCCGTAGCAAACGATCCAAATCAGTCAATTCCACGGCATTCTCAAGAATTGGGCATCGCTCAGACCACATTATAGCGTATTTTGCGTAAGGATCTTGGTTTACACCCATACAAGATTAAGCTGATTCAAGGATTGAAGCCGATGGACCATTTGAAGCTACGTACGTTCTCCGATTGGGTTCTGGAGAAGATGCGCCGAGATGATGAATTTCATCGCAAAATCATCTCCAGTGACGAAGCTGATTTTTGGCTCAATGCGTTCGTCAATAAGCAAAATATGCGTTATTGGTCGGGTGAAAATTCACATGTGCTTCATGAGTCACCACTTCATCCACAAAAAAATAACTATTTGGTGCGGTTTGCATGCCGGCGGCGTTATTGGGCCATATTTTTTCGTCGACGATAACGATCGTCACGTTACTGTGAATGGTCAGGAGGAGGTCCTTTCAAAGGATATAATATGTGCTTACCTCTATGGAAGAAGCCATAATAATGATATGTTCATTGAATGAATCAGTGCATGATTTACCCAATGCATCTATTGAACATTTGGGTTACCTTCCTGTGAAGAGAAAAATAGAGTGGTGATGGATGAAAGCGAAAAAGAAAATACTCCGTCGACGTCTGAAAAGAGCAAATCGAAAAATGTTCCGCGATATTCTGAAACTGAAGAAAGTTCTTTATTGGAAACGAACCAATATTGGCATGGAAGGAACGCGAGAAAAGCCCAAGCTCACAGTAGATATCGGACCGGAGTTAAATTCTTTAGGCATATTGAGCACCGTGGGACTTACTTTATGTGCAAGATGGTTTGCTAAAGAGAAAATAAGAAAATATCGATGGAAAAACATCTCGTATGCAGTTAATTGTGTCATAGTCCAGAGTTAGCTAAGCGCTCCATGAACTATATGACGGAACTTCAGGAGGTCACTTGGGAATAATCAAGACGTTGGAGAAGGTATTGTATTGGCTAAGTTCAAAACAAGATTTCGAGAATTGGTGCAAAAAGCGCATAACGTGTCCGGCTACCAAGGGCCTAAAATTAAATCCACCACTGGGACGAATGCAACAATACAATGTCGGAGCACCATTTTACCGAATAGCCATCGACATCGCTGCGCCGTTTCCCGAAACTTTTAATGGCAACCGATGGACCATCGTAGTCGATAATTACTTCATTAAGTGACCGGAAGTATTCACAATCTCATATCCAGAGGCTAAGATAGTCGACAACTGGGTGATCAGATTTAGGGTTCCAATAGTGAAACTTCCAGGAAGTGTGCCAATATCTTTGAATAAGGAAAACAAGCACAATGTCACTACACCATCAATGTGATGGAATGGTTGAGCAATTCATTAGGGCCTTGAATGAGCATCTGTCTAAAGTCGTCGGCAGCTGCCAGCCAGACTGGGATCGACACATATCTTTCTTCTTAATGGCCTATCAAAACGCTGGACATACACCATCTGGGATCTTAATTGGTCAAACATTTAGGCTGTTAAGTGAAACAAAATTCGGATTTCCACCTACGAAGCCTAAAAAGGTGAACGACTATGTAGATGGCTTGTGCAGCAGGATTCGTAAATGAAGACTAGGTACGACATCACATCACATACGACATCCACATTTTATGGAAATACGTTCAAACGCTCAAATTAAATATGAACATGAGAGTCGAATTGCAGAACGAGCAATCTGGAGAAGTTTTTTCCAAACAATTGTTCGATATTGGTAACGGCAAAATTACTGTTGACTCATCATCTGGCAACATTACATTACCTACCAATTTTTGTCACTTTACTGAATCAAAGACCGCACTCGTCGATAAGGTTTCTCCAAGCATTGTTCAAAATTACAAAAATCATGTTTGTTTGGGCGAACGAGTTATATTGGCCGAAAAAAACGTTGATGTTAACGACATGAATTTCCAAATTCAAAATAAGATAGCTGGCGGATTGATGACATACAAATCCAACGGAATTCTTAAATTCGTTGGAATTGCCCGGATTACCACCTCATAATCCGCAATTAAAAATTGGATCTGTAGTAATTATGTTGCGGAATGTAAACCAGCCACGTCTTCGTAACGGCACCCAACTTACAATTCAATTCAATTCAATTCATTTTATTGAGACTTCATGACAGTTACAAAATCAGTTGAATACAATATAAATTTTCTTATAATATAACAGCGGCTGTCTATTGTATGGCCTGCTTTGACAATAATAAATGAATACGCCACATGGCGACAATTACAATAGTGACTAGCTTGCTCTCGCTCATGAGCAATGAAAAAATTACTTTGACGTTTGTCGATTTATACACGGAAAAAAAATATATACAACTAAACTAACTTAAACTAAAACTTATTTTAGGAGAAAAAGGAGATCGATAAATACAAATGTGTATTCAGCATTATACTGGACATTCATTGATACAGTAACTGGGTATTTTATCGTTCTCCCTTTCCACAGGTACAAAACATGCCAGATTCGAATATTAAATATTACCTACTTATAATTTTTAACATGATAAGTGAATATGAATGTTTAGAGTTAAGCAAAATTAAGTGGTTGATTAGAATGATTTAATAGCCTAATGGTATGGAATATTATTTACATATATATATTCGTAAGCTTGTAGATATCACATTTCGATTCTTTTTTTTTAGTTTCACAAATTTGCATAAATTATTGTGGCATATCTTAAAACTAGAGAATTATAAAAGTGTATCTATGTGTGAATAATAATAGGTGAAGTTTTGCTCTCCCACCGGTAATGAAATATAATCAGGGGAAAGAAAAATATCGGGTTAACTGGCAATCGCCATTGGCAAAATTGCTGGTATAGTGCAATGCAAACAGGTGCACATATGCATATATACACGATTGTTATATCTACATCTCTTAATATGTAAATTTGCTGTTACAATCGTTAACCTCTATTATGACCAGGAACCGCTTTAACATAGTATGGGATTGTCAAACCATATGGAATCCGATGGACGCCTTCAGGTACTATTCCCACCGGAGAAGGATAGTCAGAATTAGACCAGCTAATATTAATTTGTGATTCGTATATGTCCTTAATCAGATCATTATCTAAATGGATTAGTCCCCTAATCGTTTTATGCATTAGCACTAGTGAATATCTGATGAGTGGGGTGATGTTGGCTTCATTGTAGATTGACTCATTTGAGTAACGCTTGTTTTCAGACTCGAAATCCAGATTTACACAACGTCTGAGAATTTTACGTTCGAAAGTCTCAATCTCTGTAGCGACAGTAGGTGAAATAGAAAACCAAATAGGAAATGCATAAATTATGACTGGTCTTAGTATGGTCTTGTAAAAGAGAAGCTTCGTTTTCTTATTCAAATCGCGGTGATTTATGAGTGGGGAAAGAATGTTTTGGATCTTGCGAGCTTTATTTAATGCGAATCTAGCATGATGGTTGAATTTAAATAGGTTGTTAAAAATCAAGCATTTATTAGCGTGAAGGATTTTTTGGAGTTCAATCCTCCTACTATGTTCCACAAGGGACGCTAGGTTATAGGAGATAATGTTTAAACACATTATTTGTTGCTGATTAAGATTTGATCCATAAGCTCAAGATATTGGATCCTTTTTTCGTGGATAGAGCCAGAGTTGTTAATTTTTTTTAAAAACGAAGTTATTTTTTGGAGTAGGGAATGCACTCCAAGTCCGAAAAGGTCTTTTGACAGGTTGAGAAATTCGCCAATTACTCCTTGACCCGGAGGCACCTCAACAGATAGAACTTCAGGTTTGGCATCATGTTTTTTGAAGAGGCTCGCATATGACACCGTCAATGGGGCTGGAAGCAAAACTTTGGGAGGCGAGGGGTCTATTGTCTTAAGTGCGACTTTATTGTTCCTTGCCTCCTGCAGGACCTTCTTCCTATGCAGGGAGTAATTTTTGAAGGCAATACAGCCCCGGTAGTTAGCAGGGTGGTTGCTTTTACAGTTGACGCAAACCGCTTTAGAGCCCTCGGATTTTAAAACAGGACATCCACCCGGAGGGTGTTGTTTATCACACTTAACGCAATTATATGCACTAGCGCAGTTTTTAGCGAGGTGACCGAAGGATTGGCAACGCCGGCATTGAATGGGGCCGTTATTACCCCTAGGTTTCTCCCAGGAGACCTGGGTGTTAAAAAGGTACTTTATTTTAAGCAATTCAGAGGGAAGCTTCCCAGGAAGAAGGCGAACAAGGAAGAGATTATATTCAAGACCTTCGCGCTTTGAGCGTAAAGTGGAGAATTTACTGACCGAATCGATCAACCCAGGAGTCGTCTCATGGATCTCCTCCATGATCTCCCTCTCCAAAAAATCAGAAGTTAGACCCCTGAGGATTATATTTGTGGTTCGGTCCTCCTTTAATGTAAAAGAATAAGCTTTGATTTCTGGATTAGTTCTCAATTTTTCCAGAAGTTCCCTATGGACCGCACTGTCCCTAACAAATACCTTGCACGTATTTCCGCGGTTCTTAACTTTGAACCCGACATTTTTCTTTCTAAGATCCGATACAAGTTGGCGGATGTCTACATTATAAATGAAAATGGGAGGGCAAAACTTACCTTGATTATTGAAGCTGTTGTGTGCTGAGTTTGCAGGAGCAGTGTCAGCACCTGTTTTTTGGTTGCTCCCGACTTCATCGGCAATAGTTGGCTGAGTCGGGGTTATCGTCCTCCCGCCTGTTTTCTTGGCTGTTACTTGTACGTCATTGAATATGGCGAATCTGTTGTTGCTGTTGCTCGATGTCCAGCTACTAGAAATAGGCTTTTCAGCTGGTTGTTGATCCATGCGCTCATGGTCAGGAGCCGATGCCTGACATTTATTATTACTTCTGATAGGCGATGACACTGATTCCATCATTTTTCGATGAATAGATTTTCCGCTGTTTAGTCTAAGCAACTGTTGTGCCGCTTCCATTTTTTTTGGACTGTTGATAGCGCTATTTTTCAGTGGGCTAGTGCCACTGCTCGGTGTTTTATGCCTTGCTTTGGTCATCCGACTCCATTAATGGCGGACGCACCACGTGGTTTCAAGATTATGTGTGCCAATGTGCACGAAAAGTCACAAACTGCGAATTCACAACGTAAATTCCGATTTTTCTATACTTAATAACTATGATAACATATATAACTTATCACTCAATTATTATTCTAAACGAAATTCGAATTGTATGTCTATTCTTTTTCTTAAAAAAAAAAACAAAGATAATCACGTTCTATTCAAAAATTTCAGTACCCGAACACTTGAAATACAACCGTCACTTTCAACGTTCAACTTTCGAATCGCCTTTTTCACTCTCACGGTGAACTCACAGTATGTCAAAAAAAAAAAAAAAAAAATTACATTCACGCTTACAGAATCGGAAAAGGGTTGATGTGTGAAGTGAAGACTTCTTGCTCTACAATAATTTCCTTGCCCACAGGGATAGAAGACAATTAAGTCCAGGACATCTATGAATTCGTCTGCAGTCAATTCTTCTCCCAACTTACAGTGAAAAAATTAATGAACAACGTCATTGAAGCCACAATTTTGAAAGGGAAGTACAAAGGCGAAGACGTTTTGATTCCACGGATTCCGTTGATTCCGAATGAGATGCCATTCGACTTTAAACGGTTACAATTTCCAGTGGGGCCAAAATTTGCAATGTCGATAAATAAATCACAAGGGCAATAGTTAATGTTTTTGGCATCAATCTTGAAAATCCATGTTTTTCACATGGCCAGTTGTAGTCGCCTGAATGGGCGGAATGCTCCTGGTGGTGGAAATAGCGATGTTTGCATAAATGGTGTGCTGTGCTGCACTTGAGGCAGTATGTGTACTGTAAAATGTTTGTGTGGGTGCAAACAGTAGAACTTATTCCTTTCAATGCATTATTTTTATTCAATACAATAACAATTTACAATTCATTTGCTCTTTTCAACCACTTTTACTTTTCTTTATCTTTTACTTACACCACTTCACTACTCGTAATTCACATTTCAAATCCCACTTTAGAACTGACTTGCACTTCTTGTGGGACGCTGACATTTATACTTCCCTGACATCTTTCGAGAACATTTTGTACTATCCACCGCTTTCCATTTTATTATTTAGAATGTTCGCTAAATTTTTCTATTCTCTGGTTGTGTCTTCTGCTATTCAAATATGGAAATCTTCTGCTTTACAAATATTTTCACATGGCCAGTTGTAGTCGCCTGTTTCTGTGTCGGCATACCAACAAAACTGTTCATATACGCAACAGAAAATAAAACGAAGAATGTTGTCCATCGTAGAGCATTAGAACAATAAACACTACGTTTTGAATAATTACTATTTTTTTTTAATTATACCAATTCGAATTCAATATTCATAGTTAAGACTGACAACGTCTGCCGGGTCAGCTAGTGGGAGAATAAATAAATTATTGGGTGGCCGTGGTTCAAGTGGTAGTGGATTGGCTTAAAAATCGGAAGGTTTTGTGTTCGAATTCCAGCCTCGCCCGAAAGACATTCATTTTTTCAGCTAACAAAAATCAAGTAAGATGAGTAGTTGACTAGAAATCAACAACGAGCCAACTTCTACTAAGAATTTAGTCTCCCCATTAAATGTTGGATGCGACCATGGAGCGAAATAACCACTGAACCCCAACATCTTTCTTTCTCTCTCTATCCAATTTTCCAAAAAACTTAACACGTGCTCAGGCACTTTAAAAGTATTCATGCCTACTTGAGTGTTAAGTTCTTCTTTAAAAAAAAGCGTCTCACAAAGTGTGGTGGTTTGTGACTTACGAGTAGTGATAAAGTGGTTTAAGTAAAAGATAAAGTAATGTAGAAGTGGTAGAGAAAATTTAATGAAGCGGTTGTATTGATATGAATAAGTTATATCATTTGTACACACAGAAATATTTTACAATAGGCTACTACATATTGTAGTTTGTAAATTTTGGCCTTCAATTTATTGTTGTGGACATTTCTGTTGACCGATCTTTGGCCTCCCCAGAATCCGTGGGGCTGACGGAAATATATTCAATGAATGATTTTTGACTGTGTGTCATTTGTCTGAGGTAATACATTTTGAAGAGTCGACATTTGCATGTTGGCGAGTTTTCTTTCAGCCGCTGATTGTGGCCGCCTACTGTACGCCAGACGCTGCTACTTTACTAAATAGATGGCTAAACCGAATACGTCAGAGTGGCTGCACTAAATATCCCTCCTCGTTAGCCCTGGCCTAAAATCTCACGAAGGTTGGTTACTCCATCTGCATTTAGGTTGCTCAGGTTTTCAGCAGGCTCCACGTGGAGGTGAGAGTAGGAATTGAAATAGAACGGATAAGCAAAACTAAAAGCAATGGAAATTAAAATAATGCCAAATTTTCCTTATTTCACTTTCAAAAATATTAGCATTTGGACTTATTTCACGGACCCAACTGTAGACTGTACCAACTATAGAGGCACTGTCGAAGACTCTGTCTGCCTCATCATTGGTCAACAGTCCACAATTGGCCATATAATCACAATACGACAGATCCTAGAGAAAACCCAAGAAATCCAGATCGATACCAATAATTTGTTTATCGACTTCAAGACCGCGTATGGTAGAACCCACAGAAACGAGCTATATAGAGCCATGTGAGGTTTTGGTGTCTTTCTTAAACTCGTCAGATAACTAGGATATGTAGAGCGAAATAATATAAACGCTCGACTCCAAGAGCTTTCGAGTCATAACCGGAGAGATTTATTGCTTGATGCCCAGATTCGCCTCGTACTGTGGGTCCGGGCAGCAAAGGCGAGGACAATATGAACTTAGTTGACTGCTTCAAGATTTGGATGTTATCAAATCGCTCAATACATTAGCTCAGCTACATAAAGTAGATAGAAACGGAGAAAAAGATCAAAAACCACACAGCCTTCAGTAATTGACAAATCAGTGGTTCTGGCTTTTTAAGTAAAGGTCGGGGTGAAGAAATTACTTAATCCATATCCAGAGCACAACCAAAAAGAGAAAATGTGCAAAATTTATAGCATTCTCTTGTAAATAGAAAGCTGCACAGATATCAGCTTTGATAAATAGATCGATCGTGATACTTTTGATAAATGAAAAGCGAAAACTAATATGCATACTTGAAATCCAAGTAACAATTGATATTTAATACACATACAATATATTTAAAAATAATATGTACATACATATTACACAATTTAAAGAAAAAACAAATACTTAAGTCAGAAAAGCACCAGCCAAATAGAGATACAAATTCACTCGACTTCTGAAATTCAGTATTACGAGTACGTATAATTCGATATGCATAAGTTAAAAATTCAGTAACACTGCCAATTCGGAGAATGTTTTATAGGTCTAGGGTATTTCGAATCACCCTTTTGTTCTAATTGGCATACAATTTGTGCCGATTTTTTGAAAGATCAGCGACTGCAAAGTAAGTTCGTCATTTATGCAGTGTCCGGATCATCGTGTTGCACAAGGGGATCGCGAAGCGATTGCCTTACACCAACTTGAGGAAAGTTCCATGGCTGCACTTCAGTTCGTCCAAAGAGCAGAAACAGGGCGTTGCCAATCAGGTAAAACCCGCCAGTGATGAAGAATACCATCCGCCATTGTATTGGATTTGTCTACATTAAATTTTTTAAAGTATTTTTTGAAAATTAGGAAAGAAAATAGTATAACTTACCTCATCTGTGACTACGACTCCGACTGTGAGTGGAGCCACAATACTCATAATATTCGCAGCACAATTCGTGATACCCATCAGTGTCCCAGCAAAATTTGGTGACAGATCGATGTGGTTCACATGGAAGCCCAAATAAGTCGCTGAATTGATTCCCACAGCTATGGTGAGCAATGCAATGGCTAATTTAGTGTATTCGGCAGTGACGTAGCCTAAGGCAATTAGAGCGGCCATGGGAATCCAGTGGCCAATTGTGTTAAAAACTTTTCTTGACATCGACAGCGACATGCAACGCCTTTGATTCAAGACATCAGCAATAAAAATGAACAGATAACTTAGCAGGCACATGGCTAAATACGGCAAAGCAGAGAGCATCGCATCTTTTTTTATATCCATTCCCAGGATGTTCTTCATGTACGTTGGAATCTCTGTCAGCAGAGTCCAAAAACCCCAATTTTGTCCGCAATGCACTATAAGTAGGGATATAAATGGAAGTGACGTAGCAATTCTCAACCATGGTGTTGGTAAAACTGTTCCCTGGTTCTGTCTCGATAAACCCAATGATGTCCCAATGTACGTTTTCTCATCCTCTGATATAGTTTTATGATCCGCTGGGGTACTAGCTGCATAGTACAACCAAAGAATTGCCCAAATCATACCTGCAATGCCAGGGGCATAGAAAATGCAAGGCCAACCCAACGACGAAGAGGCAATAAATCCACTAGAAGCCAACATTACAACCGTTCCAAATTGCGTTCCAGAGTAGCAGTATGTCACCAATCGACCCCTTTCATCAACCGGCGCCCATTTCGAAAGGAATGTATGAGTAGATGGGAACACTACACCCTGACACAAGCCTTGTATTACTCTCAGAATGAATACGAAATGCCAGTTTCCAATTTCAGCCGCCAACGGGGTCAGAAAAGCAAGAAATGAACACACCAGAATTCCTATGAATAATGTGTACTTTGCACCATATTTGTGGGCTAAAAATCCGCCAGGAATCTGAGTCACAACGTAGCCCCAAAAGAAACTGCTGAGCAAAAGCGACTTTGTCCTCTGATCCCAATCATATTCCTAAATTCAAAGCAACGATACGGAGTTAATACATTTTTTATTAGTTTTTGCGGGCTTATTACCTCGAAATCCGGATTTGTTGAGTTGCGATCGGTCATCGCGACTATAGCAACAGACAAATTGACCCGCAAAGCATATGCTACAGATAAGCCACAGAAAACAAGGAAACATTGCAAATGTCTTACACCAACTCTACCACCTGTTGATTTATTGAGATGCGTACATATTTAGAGTTAGAAAAAGAGCAGAAGTTCAGAACTTACTTTGTCCAAGACGTCCGATGGGCTGATATCCACGTCGGCTTATTCTGGAGCACAAATCAGTCAACAAAGGCATCTTTTGTGAGGAATGTTAGGAATAACAAAAATAAAATAAAAAACTAAAACAAAGGACAGATGACAAACCCGATTTCTAATCTTTTACATTACACTGTGTTCTGAGATACGCAAAAACCTGCAAACCAAAGCGAAAAAAGATAGGAAGTAGTGGTGGTAGTTGTTTAGGATAGTTTATTCGTGAATTGTGACGGATGTGATTTCTAGAATGAGAAAAACAACGCAACAGCTGTTTGGTGTTGATAAACAAAACACGAATGGTAATGCTAACTGATGGACTGTATTGCCGACTCAATTTGTGAAACCCATGTACAGGTGAAATGAAAGGCATGCGAGAATTTTAAAAACTGAAATAGAGGGTGCGTTGATAATGATATATTTTGAATAGAAAACAATACAAAGAAATTACTTTCTCTCTAACTTTTCAGTTCATTCATTTTGCCACAAACATTAGAAAAAATAAGCACTCTTGAAAAAGGTAAACACAATTTGTTTTAAACATTATTGGCTAATTTTATGCAGTATTGACGCGAAGTAATTTGAAAAATGGGAAACTATTTGTGGCACACGGATGTTAAATACAGATTTCCACCTTTTTGGTTTTGGTCACGCTGCCGACAAGCCGTAATCTTTCGGTGCTGTAATCGCAGCATACCACCTTGATCGGAATAACCACCGTGTGGCGCTCTCATTGTTCCGATTTGAATTCTGTTTTTTTTTTTGTTAAGTTGGTAAATCTGTTGTTGACATTCCCTCTAAGACTTAGCGCCATAGCTTGATGACATTTGCAAAAGTATTTCTGCGTGTGTTGGCGATTTCTTACAATTTCAGAAATGGATTTAAATTTGCAACAACGAACTTGTATTAAATTTTGCGTAAAAAACGGATTTAATGGTGTGCGAATGTTGGAAATGTTGGAAAAGTGTTCCGGCAGCGATTCTCTAAAGAAAACGGTCATTTACCAGTGGAACGAGCGGTTCAAAAGTGGTCGTGAGTCAATCGAAGATGATGAACGCAGTGGCAGACCATCGACATCGAAAACCCGATTTCTCGTTTGGCACCATCTAGAGACAAACAGATTAGGCAAACGCTAGAACGAGAACAGCTAGGTGATGGGAAGCCGACACAATTTCTTAGACGTTTGAAAGATTTAGCTGGAGGTACCATGACCGACGGTGCTTTGAAGGCAATTTGGATTGGCAGATTGCCCATTCAAACTCAATCCATACTTGTTGCACATCCTCCAGGCACAACCGAAAATCCTACAAATCTGGAGAATCTTGGTCTCATCGCAGACAGAATCAACGACGTCATCCCACAGCAACAAGTTTCCAGATTGCCGACCTTTAACATGAAAAGTGGAACAGCTGACTAGGGAAATTGAGGCGATGTCCATGAACTTCTTAGACCAAAATAGCAGTCTGGACGGATCGAGGTCGAGCTCTTGTGGCAGATAACACAGAAACGTTACACCGGCTTCGAACGAGAAGAAATACAACACTTCCAACAACAACAATCTACTTTTTGCTATTTTCATCGTCAACCATGCAATTTCGCCCATCAGGCGGGAAACGGGAATGTGCTTCATTGACGACGGTAAATGGCAGCCAAACCTCCAGCCGTCTTTTCGTCACGGACAAAGCGTCGAAAGTACAGTTTTTGGTAAATAAGGGCTCGGACGTTTCAGTATTTCCACACACCGGTCCACGTCGAATGTCTACGCCATCCGATTTCACGTGGCGTTTTGTGGTAGCTGAAGTCAGAAAACCTATTATAGGTGCTGACTTTTTAGCTTTCTTCCAAATTCTCGTTGAAGTATCGCACAGCAGATTGCTTGACGGAATCACTGGGCTGTCCACACTAGGGTGTCACGCATACGAAGTCTCATCACATGTCAAATCAATTTCTGGAAATTCGAAGTACATCGAGCTGCTCAAACAGTATCCCAGTTTGACTCGACCAGATGGAAGCTTCAAGGAAATTCGACATGCCATCGTTCATCACATCAATACAATAGCAGGCCCTCCAGTAAGCTGCAAAGCGCGACGTTGGGCGCCTGACAAATCGCAAAAAGTGAGTTCGAAACAATGCTCAAAATGGGAATTGCTCACCGTTCGGAAAGCTGCTAGTCATCTCCACTTCAACTCGTCCCCAAGAAATCTGGCGATCTGGAGACTACCTTACGATTCCAGACAACAACCCTCCACGAAATATACAAGACTGTTCAACGAATCTATCAGGCAAGAAAATTTTCTCTAAGATTGATTTGGTGAGAGCATTTAGACAGATCCCGATCGCACCAACAGATATCAAGAAAACGGCCATCGTTACACCATTTGGACTTTTCGAGTTCATGTTCATGACTTTTGGACTCCGAAACGCCGGTCGAGGTTCATCGACCATGACAAATGGTCTCGACTTCTGTTTCCCTTACGTAGATGACATTTTGGTGGCGTCGGATGATGAAGTGCAACATTGTCAGCATCTCCAGACCCTTTTCGAACGCCTTAACAAATTTAGCGTTGTCGTTAACGTAGCTAAATACGATTTGGTAAGCCTAAAATCACCTTTTTGGGTTATTTAATCTCGAGCGATGGCATGCAACCACCTGAATAACGAATCCAGGCCATCGTTGATGGATAAGTAACTCAGAAGATTTTTGGGTTCCATCAACTTTTACAGACGCTTCATCACAGACGCAGCCAAGCTACAAGTTCCACTGAACGACTGCCTCAAAGGACCGAATGTTAGAGGAAATAAAGCCATCATTTGGACGCAAACACTTCAGCAAGCCTTTAGTGCTTGTAAAGAGGGACTAATGAACGCGAGTGGGGACTTTTCACCGACGCGTCAGACAGTGCCATGGGTGGGGTCTTGCAGCAGAAAACACCGCTTGGTTGGCAGCCACTGTCATGCTTCGCCAAAAATTTCAACAATGCTCAACGTACATACAGCACTTATGACAGGAAGCTATTAGCAATCTACTCCGCTATTAAGTACTTTAAGTTCATGTTGGAAGGCAAAAATTTTACCATTTTCACGGACACAAACCCTTGGTGTTTGCTTTCAAACAAAAGCCCGAAAAGGCATCACCACCTTATTGGTCAATTTTCAACCGACATCAAAAACATCGCCGGAACGGAAAACGTAGTGACGGATACGTTGCCACGAGTTGAAGGCATCAGCAAATCGGTGAACTTTGAAGACCTCGCAGCATCACAAAAATTTGATATAGAACTCGTAAACCTTATTTAATCTGCTTCTGCTTTATAGGTTGTCAAAGTTCCGCTTCTAAACTCCAAGCTGCAAATATTTTGTGACGTGTCTAAGGGTGTTGCTAGAACCTTTGTAACAAAACCGTTCCGACGTCGCTACACAGTTTGAGCCACACTGGTACCAACGTCTATTCTAAATTTGTCTGACCTTTGATTCGAAAAGACTGTAGATCATGGGAAAAGGCATGTATTTCGTGCCAACGAACGAAGATAACACGTCATACGTCATCCCCCATTGGAGACTTCGAACTGCCATCTGCGAGATTCGTGCATATCCAAGTCGATTTTGTTGGACCTCTTCCATACTCAAGAGGATTTAGGTTTTGCCTTACCATTGTTGATAGGTAGTCTCGCTGGCCTGAAGCCTACCCGTGAGAAGATTCTACTGCTGAAAAGCTTGCAAGACCCCTCTTCGAAAATTGGATAGCATGTTTTGGAGTGCCACTCAAGGTAACGTCTAAGGAGTTAGATACCCTTTTACTATTGCCAGGGCGCGGGCGGTAAAAGGAGGAGAAAGGAATTGTTTGGTAGTGGTTTGAAACTCAGGTGTGTTTGGTTTCGATATTCGCTCTCCAGGGGGGGGGGGGGGGAGTCCGAATAGGACGGAGAGTTTTTTCTTCACTCAGAGTGATTCGAGGTATAATTCATAGTATTTTTTTCTGTGCTTGAAACTCTACAACATCCAAATCTACGTGCCAGTGTTATGCCTTCACACGCAGAATTTTTCTGTCTGAGTTCCAATTACACAATGAAAAACTGACTTGCCATGGGCAGGATTCAAACCTGGACCCTCCGAGTGAGCGATCGCAATGATCGATTGCTAGTACCACTACACCAACGGCCACCCCGTGCCCACAGTTGGCTGACTCTAAACAAATAAATACGAGTATAACTTATTAAAAAATATATTATGATTTCAACTCACCAAAACATTTTGTGCTAGCAAGTCTTCCAACACATTTTGCATGGCATATTTTTTTCTTCTGCAATGATTAAATTCGCCGCGTCTATTTTCGTACGCCACCAGGAACGCCTTTGTCTCCGCCACCGTCCAATTCCTTCTTAAACTACAAAAGAAAAATCAATCGAAAATCATTTTAAATTATATATTTTCGAATATTAACCTTGTTTTTCCTGCCACTTCCATTTTCACAGTCACAGAACAATTTAATAATTTTTGACATTTGTGTGTGGAGTTTCCATGTCAACGAAAATAATTCCTTGCACAATAATTTGAACTTTTATTTAATTTAATTTTTTTTTTGCCCATGATTGAAACGTTTACTTATTTACACCAAATAAACATAATATGCTAGGATTTCACTCAAATATATTGAAAAATTAAATCAGTTCGAAAATATTAAATTATTATTCGTAAAATTTTCCTTCGTTCGAAAACAATGATTGTTAGAAAAAATGTGGTTAAAAAAAAATATTTCATATTACTTATCAGGCAATGCTGTAGATGAAAAATCGGTTTCAGTCGTACCAATATATACGAATAAAATTAAAAACTAGTGGAGAGTAGTATAAACTAATTTTCCGATCACGATTGTGATCCAGATAGGTTTCTGGATCTTGTGTTTTTGTTGTAATACATGTAAACGAATGATCTGTATGGATCATCTGGCCATAATAAAATACACCTAATATAACCGAACTCATTTCAGAGAACCATGACAATCTAAACTGTTCGATCGATAACAGCATAACCACCATAAAATCAGCTGTTCAATGCCTGCACTCTAAAATCACTAAATTAGCAGATTCTGATAAGTCTCACTGCTCAAACACATTACCAGCGATTCATTCAACTTTAATTCAGTTGGGAAAAATTATGTCAACATTGGCTGACCAATCAACTCTTCTACATCTCAAGCATGCTGAACATACCGAAAACATCGGATCCATCCAACATGACCTCAATTTTCTTAGTGAGGAAGCTGCATCCACTAGATCAACCACGATTCAGATATTGGAGGAATTAAAGCACATCTCTAGTAAGCCGGGTGCACCTCCATCTGCAGTAAGCCCGAGTAACAAATCCTTACATGACGAGCTATATACATCACCCTCAACCACTTCAGCCCCAACTCATTCAATAGCCGCTACCACCGAAGCCCCCGTTCAACTCTCTACGATAAGTGCAACTACGATCACCAATCCCGTCCCAAGACCATTGCCAATAATTAGGGCTTTTGGGAATTTTGAAGCCATCAAAAAACCGGAACTGTCTACTTTCTTCCTCCAAGCTGCCACACGTCACGCAAGCCCGTCCTGGATCAAAGCCCTTTTTAGGAGGAAATTCGGTATACAAGACGTCAAATGTAAACAAGTTGGCAAAATCAAGAGCAAAAACGGCCAGTGTTTGGAAATACGTATACCCACTAAATACGATTGGATGTTCAAATCATCGGACGGCACACCAATAACGGAAAAGATGGTCATCACCCAACGGAAGGATATGGTAGATAATAAGTTTACTATTAAAAGAAAACATAGCCCGAACAATTCTGCCCTATCCCATCAACATCCCGACTCAAACTGGTCATTTAAGACCAATATCTTTCCAAGATTCTCCTCACTCCTTCCCCCCTTTGCACCATCTAAAAAGAACACCAGAGTCGCTACACCAAATTCTCTCCCACCCCTCACCAAATCTTTAAAGCAGCTTCAAAACAGAGTTTCATTTAACCTTGCTCCTGCGCCTTCTACCCAAGTTCCAACTAACAATTCCCCATCCGACAAATATCCTAATTTTATTAGCTCCCATATACTAAACCCAACCACCCATTCCTCATCTTCATCTATCAATCCACCTGATCGAACCCCCCTCATTAGTCAAGATTCTAGTTCCGTGGTGCTTGACCAACCTGTCTCTTCATCATCCGCTCGTGCCTCCGATTCTCACCCAAAATACCTTGACCCACTCCTTCCACCAACTGTCAAACTCACTAAAAAATTTTCTGATATGAATGATGAAAGTCATTTGAGAGACCGCCGCATTTATGAAAATGTTCAGCTCTACCTTGCCTACTTACACGACAAATCCAACTCCGTTTCCATTGATGGCATAACCAAAACCAACATAATGGTTTCGATTCAACGAGAAGGTCTTCCTATTAAGCCAGCGGAATTAATGCAAACTTTCGTTCGCTACTATGAGAGTTTCGACATCTCTTCCGACGAAGTTCATAATGATCTTTCTACGTTGTCTTCGCATGTCAGCTCCAAACGTCTTTCCCATTTGCAAAGAACTCGATCAAATTTTAAAAACTATTACAGTTCCTAACAAACTGAAATCTGTATCCTCCAGTCCACAATGCCTGTCCATTTACTACCAAAATGTAAGAGGTTTGCGCTCTAAAATCTCCTCGGTATATCTCAATTCTCACAAGTTTCCCTATGACCTAATTGCTCTTACTGAAACAAATCTAATTCCAGACATTAAAAACCATGAGCTGTTTCCTCCAAATTTCAACGTTTTTCGAAGAGATGGATTTGAAAGAGCTGATAATCCCTATGGCCGCGGTGTTTTACTAGCAATCCGGAATTGCTTTCACGCAACTCCTGTCGATATTCCCCACACTGACAACTTTGAGTTAGTATGTGTCAACATTACGCTCCCCAAACGCTGTCTTTACGTACTTTGCTGCTACATTCACCCATCTCAACCCATTGAGTCTTATCAACCTGTAGTTCACGCAGTTGATTTTTTGACTGATGATGCACAGCCTGAAGATTGCATTGTTCTAGTAGGAGATTTCAACCTCCCTCACCTTATATGGGAGCCTTCCGATGATTCGTCTCATTTTGTAGCTCGTAATTCGACCTCTGAAATAGAAATATTGATGGTGGACTGCCTAACCAACTCAAGTCTGCATCAGATTAGTGGAATACATACGAGTAATACAATGAACAGACAAGTCGACCTTGTCTTCACATCCGATTCAGATAACTGTGTCGTTTATAGGAGTGATCATCTTCTTTCTACCCTAGACCGCCTTCATGCCCCCTCGTCAATTATATATTCATATGAAAATGGCAACACCGATTCAGAAAATTCATTTTCATTTGACTTCCGAAGAACCGACTTTAATAAACTTAAAAACCTCATCAGCAACATTAACTTTGACTTTATTGCTGAGACAACTAACATTGATCTTGCCCTATCAACGTTCTATTCGTTAATTTTCTCCTGCTTTGCCCAATCGGTTCCGGATACCTTCCGAAAGGACTGCATATCAGCTTCTCCCTGGTACAACAAGGAGTTGCGCTTTCTCCGTAATAACAGAAACAAGTTGTGGCACAAATTCTTAAGAACTCGATCTGATTCCGACTACAGTAATTATCGATTGGTATATATTCGTTTTTCTGAACTTTGTGAGTCTCTTTACCTTGAGTACCTCTACCGTATACAATTTAGCTTAGTCTCGGACCCTAAACGCTTCTACCAGTTTATTAATAACAAAAGAAAGTCAGACGGCTACCCATCTACTCTTAAATTTCTTAGTGAATCTTCTGCCGACCCAAAAACCATTGCAAATTTCTTTGCCTCTCATTTTAACAAATCCTTTTCTAAGAAAACAGCTGAACCCGATCCTAGCTACTTTAGCTATATGAGAAACTATCCTGAGACGTCAGCCATTTCACTAAATATAACAACAACTTTGGTATCTGAAAACATTACCAAACTTAAAGGTGATTTCTCGTCCGGCCCTGATGGAATTCCGGCTATTGTAATAAAAGAGTGTGTTACCCATCTCGGTCCTCCTCTTGCTGCCCTATTTAACTTGTCTGTCTCAACAGGTACTTTCCCTTTCCTATGGAAGGAATCTTACATCATCCCTATTCATAAAAAAGGAAGTAAGGCCGAAGTCGATAATTATAGGCCCATAGCAAAACTCTCTTGCATACCCAAACTTTTTGAAAGCATAGTCTATCAACAACTGCTTCCGTACTGTAGGCCAACTATCTGCACAAAACAGCACGGCTTCATGAAAGGTAAATCAACGACCACTAACCTAACAGAGTTCGTCTCTAGGACGCTTCATGCTTTAGAAGACGGTAATGAAGTCGATTCAATTTCCACAGATTTCAGGCATTCGATAAAATTTCTCACCAACTTATCATCTTTAAACTAAAAAAAACTTGGCTTTTCCCCTCATTTTGTGGCACGGACCAAAACCTATTTAAAAGACCGAGAATACAGGGTCATCTTCAGATCTTCAATACCCGACCCCATTAAGGCAACATCTGGTGTCCCTCGTGGTAGTCACCTTGGCCCAATCATCTTTATCCTCACAATTAATGATATAAATCTCATTTTAACGAATTCTAATCTTTCTATTTTCGCTGATGATATGAGAATTTCCAAAGACATCTCATTGCCTGCAAGATGGAGTACCGAGTCGACCACCGTCGAGTGCACAGCCCCACCAGTGCACTCGCAATATTGTTGTGTGCTGTGCAGCAAAAAAAAAAACGCGCGTGCAAAAAAAAATATATACAAAAACAAAAAAAGTGCAGTGCTAGTGATAGTGAATATCACACAGTGCGGGTATCCCACCTCACCCGCTCCTAGTCAAAGTACTGTTGCTTGCACTCAGTCACTGCCGTTACTGTATTTACCATACGGTACGGGCAGTGGCTGAGTGTATGTAACAACTGATGGATAGCGGGGTTGTGAGTGAAAATTTTGTTGGTGCACTGT
This sequence comes from Volucella bombylans, assembly GCA_949129095.1. Taxonomy (NCBI): domain Eukaryota; kingdom Metazoa; phylum Arthropoda; class Insecta; order Diptera; family Syrphidae; genus Volucella; species Volucella bombylans. The sequence continues at coordinate 200,492,103 of OX422141.1, read as the reverse complement.
TTCATATTGTTGTAAGGGCATAACACCTACAACAATTTGATTCGGTAAACCAACGTCAGAATTTCCACTTCGCAGCCTTGCTTAGTATCGTCGGTGTTTGTGTTTTCTGTGTTTGTCTGTGATTATGACTAGGGAATTCAGGGCAGACGTAGCCAATATACGCGGGCTAAAAAGTAATCACTTTTCTGCGTACGTCCACGTCTGTAAGTAGAGACCAGCTGTTTTGGCACTTAGTGAAACACAGGTAGATCCCCGCCCACACCTCGCAGATCATTCTGATCTGAAGCTACCTGGCTACGAACTAGTGCCATTATTCTTCTCTCACCGCGGTCTCGCCATTTATGTGCGTAGTGATGTAGCTTACCAAACTCCACCACAATGTGATCCATGTTCCAATCCGGAATTCAACTTCATGTGGTTAAAATTCCATCTCCGTAAGCAAATTATCCACTAATGCTTTATTTACAGAAGCCCCAAACTGGACAGCAATTCGACTTTTAAAGAGTTTGATGCGCTGTCTGACTCCATTCAAAGAATTGTATCCCCTTTATCCTCATACTGAAATCGTTATTACGGGCGACTTCAATATACACAATTCTGGGTGGCTTCGACATTCTGGACAGACAACACCCGAAGGACGGTGTTGTTGAGCCCACGCGAATACCAGACGTTGATAGTCATACCGCCAACACCCTGGACTTGTTTTTAACTTCTCACCCTGATAAGTACACCATTGATGTGCTCTCCCCTCTAGGCTCGTCGGACCATTGTGTCATATCAGCTAATTTCTCGTACACCGACCACACAGTTAGAGAAAAAAATTCCTAAAAGAACCGTATGGCAATACGAGAAAGCCAACTGGAGCGGTCTTAACAGCTTTTTTAGGAATTCTAACTGGTCGTTATGCTTCCTCGATAACGACGTGGATGCCGCTGCTGATATGATTACAGACACCATTCTCTTTGGAATGAGATCCTTTATTCCTCATCGGATGAAGAGTATCAAACCAAAAGAAAAGGCATGGTACGACTCGAGCTGTAAAGAGGCCGTCAGGGTTAGAGAAAAGTTTTTTCGGTCCTACAAGACCAACCCGACAGAGGAAAACCGAAAAAAGTTCAAACGAGCCAGAAATAACGGCAACGCCTTTCTTAAGCGTGTGAAATTCCTATACGGCCAAAAACTGAGGCAAAAAATACTGCAATGTCCCAAAGGCAGTAAAAATTTTTGGTCGTTCGTCGAAAACATTAGAAATTCTGCCTCATCCTCCATCCCAACGCTCATTTACAATGACATTCCAGCTGTCAGCTCTTTGGATAAGGCCAATCTGCTTGCTGCACACTTTGCGGCCAGCTCAACACTCCCAGATTGTGCTTTGCCTCCGCCTATACTTGAGTGCGTCGAATCTTCAATGGGACGAATCTACTTTCGCACTCGTGTAGTAGCAAGAGTACTTAAAGATCTCAACATACATAAATCCGCTGGTCCAGATGGTATATCTCCCCTTCTTCTGAAGAGGTGTTCTTCCTCACTGGCAAAACCACTGCGTAAGCTTTTTCATCAATCCTACACTTTAGGACTCTTGCCGAGCAGATGGAAAACAGCATTTGTCCAGCCCGTCCCTAAAAAAGGCGAATCATCTTCTCTCTCCTCCTACAGACCCATTGCACTTACGTCCCTTCTTTCCAAGGTCATGGAAACACTGATAAATCGTCAGCTCATGAAATATCTCGAAACACGAAAACTTCTCAATGACCGGCAGTACGGTTTTCGTAGCAACAGGTCTACTGGTGATTCGATGGCATGTCTCACCGAAAAGTGGAACCAAAGCGCACATCAATCTGGCGAAAGCAAGATAGTTGCACTTGATATTTCTAAGGCATTTGACAGAGTTTGGCATCAGGCTCTTTTGTCGAAAATGCGTGCATTTGGGATCGACGACTCTCTTCTTCAATGGATTAGAAATTACCTTTCGGAACGTTCAATTCAAGTTGTCTTGGATGGTTTCAAGTCTGATATTCACAAAATAAATGCTGGTGTGCCCCAGGGCTCTGTTCTGTCACCGATACTCTTTTTAATTTTCATTAACGATCTCTTGTCTGCTACTTCTAATCCAATATATTCCTTTGCTGATGACAGTACTCTCTGCTTTTCATATTCGTTCCTGGACTCACGGCCCTGCTCTTCGGCTGTAGTACGAGAACGGCAGCGTATGCTAAGCTCATTAAATTCCGATATCAACAGGATAACCAATTGGGGAACTATCAATAGAGTGGAATTTAATGCTTCCAAAACACAATGCTGTCTGCTGTCGTTAAAGCGAAATTTAAACACCCAGCCATTATCCTTGTGTGTCAATGACAACTTACGTTGGAATGACCACATATGGTATTTGATGTAGCCAAAAATGCAGCGAAATGTCTAGGTTTCCTCAAGCGATGTAAGAAATATTTTACCCCCTCTGATCTGGCCTCAATATATAAGGCATTCATCCGCCCAAAATTGGAGTACAACTCCCACATCTGGTCAGGTGCTCCTAAAACATCTCTGCACCTGCTAGATAGGATTCAAAACCGTGCGATAAAACTTATTGACGATACTAATATCAGTCAATCAATGGACACCCTCGAACACCGACGAAATGTCTCGTGTCTCACTTTGTTTTATCGCTACTTCCGCCACCAGTGCTCCACTGAAATCGCCAGTAGCATTCCGCCCATTCAAACTTTCAACCGTAACACTCGTCTCGCTATGAATGCTCATCAGTATACCCTCAAGCCCATTTTCGGACGTACTCTAAAATATCGTGATTCGTTCCTAAGCCGTACAACTCGCTTATGGAATGCCCTGCCGATCTCTGTATTTCCTGGTCGTTATAACTTGCAAACATTTAAAAAACAATGTACATCGGTACCTCTCTTTTCTTCCTCCCTAAATTTCCTTTGCCCGTGCTGTGTACAATCACCTTAAGGGTACTCAAACCCCTTGAGCGCGCGCTCATTATAAAAAAAAAAAAAAAAAAAAGATGACTTGAATAAGTTTTCGGTATGGTGCAAGCAAAACTTTTTGGAGCTTAATGTCAGCAAATGCCAAGCGATAACCTATTCCGGTAAACGTCTACCTCCCCTCAAAGAAACTACTTCATCTGCGATGAGCCTATTCCTTCCACTACCCAAGTACTGGATCTAGGTATAATTTGTGATAGAGAATTGAATTTCGACTCACATATTGACAGCATTATAAATAAAGCTAACTCTTCACTCGGCTTTATCAAACGCTGGTTAAAATAATTTTCCAACCCTTACGTTACAAAGTCCCTGTACATTACTTTTGTAAGGCCTCTTCTCGAATATTGCAGCCAAGTTTGGTCACCCTATAAACTAACCCACATTCAAAGAATAGAAGCAGTCCAACGCAGGTTTATCCGTTTTGCACTTCGTGGTCTACCTTGGACCGATCCATATGGATTACTCCCCTATGAAAATAGGCTAAAACTAATTAGCATGCATACCCTAAAAAAACGTCGTGAAGTCTTATCCACCAGTTACTGACTGGAAATATCGACTGCTCGACAATATTGCATTCACTCCCAATCCCCGTAATCTAAGATATGTCCCACTCTTCCTGATCCGAACTCACCGCACCAACTACGGTCACTTTGAACCCATATCCAGAATGTTGCGTATAACGAACAACTACGACGAAGTCTTTGACCTAAATAGCAGCAAACAAGAAATAAAAAAAGCGCTGCTCAATATGCCACTCCCTTAACATCTCCCCCGTCCAACATTTCTCCTCGCCCCATTAGGTTAAGTATATCTTTGTTGGTTTTTAAGTTTAGCTTTAAGTTTTGCTTGTTAATAAGCTTAATAAAGTTGCCCGGGGTAGACCCGGGCTAATAATAATAATAAGTAGCGAGGTATTACGATTAAGTGTACTAGTCATAAGTAATACAATATCCTGCAATTCTTGCTGTCAGAGATGACTAGACCAGACTAGCAATTTCAATTTCTTCACATAACGATAAGGTTGTGCAAAATAGGTCCTCTTAAGATGTTACTAAGGAATGTCCATGTAGACATAAAATAAACTGTTTTGGCGTGGCGCAGTGGATGTGTTCGCCGACAAAGAAACTGTAATCTTCTTTTCTGATGACACAACTTCATGTCTCTTACTCCCTCGCCGCTCGGAGTCACCAGATATCATCGGTCACCTCGGTCATAAAATGACAAGGCGAACAACATAGTGAACTGTAAAAACTAGACCTTGGCCTACCCGGCTTGTTGCGCCAACAATTTACGTATTTACTTTTTTTTTTTAAATTACCGATTTGTTGTTAAATGATCAGGTTACCTTCGCTATCGCCTCCACAAGGGTCTGATTTATTTATTATACACATACATTTTAGTTTACGAAAATAGTTTAACATTTCTTTATATATAACATATATGTACCATATATCAGATAATTGCAAAAATACACATTTAATACATTTAGAAACGCGGAAGGGCTTATCGTTAATATTTATATGCATTCTAAATATTTAAAAAGAAATTAAACATTTTGACGTTAAATGTCATATACTCAGAAATATTTTATAAACATGTTTTACTAAAATATGCTAAAAGTTTATATTTTTTCAGACTTTACTTTGTATACTCTACTGTATTTCTAAAATACTGTTTACTCGTACATATACATACATATATACATAAATAAGTCGCTCTTCACCTAGGCACAAGCTCCTAAATATACACAATTTATTTTTTTTTACTAAGACTAGGAACACTCTAAAATTATTAGAGTTCTTGAGTAATAAATAAATGGACAAGTGTCCAACATCCAGGTCAGCTTTCACCTTCTAACGGATTATGATCTCCAAACTAATTTAACAACAATAACATGTCTTTTATGCTTTTGTTATAACAATGTCTTTGTAGTTGCATTGTGGTTTGTTTAGCGTACGTTTGCCTTTTGTAACTCATCGTCGTAGCCTTCCACATCAAGGATACTAAGCCTTTTTGAATTGCGTCGTGTTGCGTCATCCTCAACACTGTTCCAACTTTGTACATCAGTTTTACCCAGAATCACGAATAATAAGTTGCCAAGGAAGTAAAAGCCAGCTGCTATGAAAAACACCTCTCGCCACTGTACTGGATCTTTCTGTAAGCAGCAAGAACATGTAGTTATTTGAAATTTGTGGATCGGTTTTCAGAATTTACCTCATTGTTTACTACAAATCCGACGGCAAGTGGAGCTAAGGAACTCATAATGTTTGCTGCCCCATTGGTTATACCCATCAAGGTGCCAGCAAAATTTGGCGAGAGATCAATATGATTTACTTGGAATCCCAGATACGTCGCTGAATTCATACCCACTGTAAGGGTTAGTAATATTACGGCCAGTTTAGTGTGCTCCTTGGTTACATATCCCAGTGCTATTAGAGACACCATTGGTATCCAGTGACCAATAGAATTAAACAATTTTCTATTAAAATTCAACGACACATTCTCCCTCTTTGCGACGAATTTTGAGAGGAAAATAAAGAAGAAACTGAGAAGCCACATTACGGTGTACGGCAAGGCGGATAGTAAGGCACTGTTCTTTATGTCCATTTGGAGAATATTCTTCATGTATGAGGGAATTTGTGTTAGCAGTGTCCAGAAGCCCCACATGTGTGTGCAGTGAACCACAATAAGTGAGAGGAATGGCAGAGAAGTGAATATACTCAGCCAAGGAGTTTTTAGTTTTTTGTTGTAGTTATGTTCCGAGTGTCCCAATGATGTCTCTATAAACTTTCTTTCTTCCGGGGAAATTGTTTTATGATCAGCAGGAGAACTGGCACTAAACAAAAACCAAAAGATACTCCAAATAAATCCACAAGATCCAGAAATGTAGAATATTCCTGGCCAACCAGCTGATGATTGAGCGATAAAACCACTTGTTGCCAACATTACCACTGTACCAAATTGAGAACCAGAATAGCAGTATGTCCCGAAAGCTCCTCGTTCCTCAACTGGAGCCCATTTCGCTAACATTGCATGGGTGGCAGGATGAACACATCCCTGAACCATGCCTTGGATAACACGTAGAGCAAATACAAGTTTCCATCCACCAATATTCGCACAATAAGGTGTCAACACAGCCATCAAGGAACAACTTCCAACTCCAAATAGAAGAATAAACTTGGCACCATATCTTTGGGCGATTTGACCACCGGGTATTTGAGTTAACACATAACCCCAAAAGAAACTACTCAAGAGGAGTGACTTCGTTTTTTCATCCCAATGATACTCCTGCAGAAAAACAATATTTAACATGAAAAAACCTTAACACACAAATACTGCTTAACACTTACCTCGAAATCTGTATTAGAGGAGTTATCCGTCATCGCTACTATAGCCACTGAGAGATTCACTCTCAAGGCATAGGCAACACTGAGGCAGCAAAAACAGAGGAAGCATTGTACGTGCCTCGTTCCAAACAAGGATTCTGAAAAAGAAACCAAAGACAATGTGGCAGGTAAAGACTAGAAACTGTTTTTTTTTTTTTATTTAATATATGGGGTAAAGTGATAAGATCTTACTACATATAGTCATCTTCTAAATATTGCGACGAAATGAAGTGTGCTTTCAGATATAAGTATTTCGGCTGGGAGGGAAAAGTTTCCTAAGAACTTTTTATTTACAAAAGACAAGCAAATATTTTGAGCAACACTAAAGTTTATCTTCGTTAAAGCTAGCCAAACTGCTGAGTAACTCAATAATTTATTGCTTCTTGGCCTGAAGACTAAATGGTTATTAATCAAGAGACGTATACTCGTACATATGAGTATTTATTTGATGTCTGCAGTACGATAAACATCTGGTTATCTTGCTTCAAAGATTCTTTTTTATTTGAATAAAGTTTCAGGTGGCTCAGGATAGTAATTAATGCTATACTTTTCTTATTTATCAAGTCAAGGGCACCGACATCATATCCTAATCATATCACGCGTCCGTGATTATCAAGATTGTTGACGGTAACCATATGACCTCTGATGGAGTTCAATTCAGAAGACAAAGGGAGCGGGTTGTTTTAGTTATTGAGAGCTTATAATGGTAGCCTCATCCATCTTTAAGTATGGAAAAACATCAAAACACTCGTTGCTTATTCGGCAGCACTATTAGTTAAGCAGTTCGATGATGTTACCTTTTAAGGATTGGGTGCAGATATTCTTTTGTTTCTTTTGGTCCTAACCTAAGTCATTTGAACGCTCAATTTGCATCATGTAGCGACACACACAAGGTCATTTACAACGTTGTTGAATTGTTGCGAGGTGAAAATGCACTTGTATTAATTAGTAATGTTTTATAGAGCACCATTCCCGGAAGTAGTCATTTTATCGGAGACAGTCCAGTTATTTTGCGGGTTATTCGGATAAGAGTCTGCTATCTAGGTTGTGGGAAAAGAAGCTCATCGGCTTTACTTGCGTCACAATAGATTGACTTCGCCGATTTGATCAGTCAAGGGGTAGTATGGTGCCGGCATTAAGTACTGATTACTAGTGGCAGCGCTGCCGGACCACCAGATGTCCTGAGTTTCTTCCGTTTAATACAACGAAACCTTTTGTTCGGCGAAAGATGCGGACAAGAACATGCAGCAAAACAAGAATCGAACATGGCCGTGCTGTATAGTAGGACTGTAGCTACTTGAGAGCTCTAAAAGCCGAAGAGACAAAATGAACACTGGCTAATCAGCAGGAAAAATAAGAATAATGAGAAACACGAGTTCGAGGAAATAAATAAAGGAATGAGATTCGAAAATTAATAGAAATTCGGAATGGTTTGCCTTCTCAATGCAAAGATATCCTACATTAGAAATCTTTGATATCTAAAATGAATTAGGAGAAGGCGATGAGCTGTCATGTGACAACAAAAATCGTTCTTGAGGAAATTGTGCTAAATTGGACGCCAACATCAGAGACCAATCTCAAAAGTTCGTTCAATCACTCACATACCCCGATGATGTTGACGAGAGAAGAAAACCGCAGCGCGATGTTGGTGTGTATCGCTTCAAGCGCTGAAAGCAGGTCTTGTGGTCAATGAATGCAAGACGAAGTACGTACTCGTATGTGTATTTTTGTAAGTAAATAGATATCCAATACGCATGATTCAAACAGAACATCACTTCAGACAAGCATAACTTTAGGGTAGGTAGTTAGGGATTTTGTCTATCTGGAATTAATTTTGACGAAGGCGCCTGCGTTGATTACTTGCTTACTGTTGTTTAAAGACAACTTAGTGACTTTATATAAAATCTCTATCATCCGAGTCGTGTTCTAAGGCGCAGAAACATGGGCTTTGTCAGGCATAGAACCATTATTTGCTGTTTTGAGAGAAGAACTATTCCGGTCATCTTTAGTCTCGTACAATGGGGAACGAACGAGTGACATCGACTTAGTCAGAACAGTCAGAATGAACGACTGAGAAGGCTGGGGCATTTATAAAGAGCTGATGAATACCAGAGCTCCGTTTCAGAGGATTTACGAATCTAACTTGGAGTGAAAAAAGTCCTCTAACCACTCGGTTCTGTCCGTCGTTTATGCAATTCACGTTTACGATTAACTGCGTTTTCTGGCGTAGATTTTTCGTCGTTGCGTAATTGGCTTTGCTTACGCTTACGAGATTCCCGCATTAATTCAGCCTTAGATTTCAGAGGCCTTTTGTCGACACAAAAAACACGAGTAATGAAACGCTACGTTACGAACTAACTCCCACATGAAACTGTGAAACAATAGCAAATAGGAACTAGCCCCTAAATGATATGCAATGAAAAAAAGACGGCAATGCAAAAAAGATGGCCGTATCCATGTCAGCTAATGAAAAACCCTTTAGATAATAATTTATCAATGTGCGATCCATTTATGTATATATGGCGACACGCCATCATCTCCTTGATGAAAAATATTATTTTGTAAGCCGGGAGGGTAAGTCTGTGATCCAGTTTATCCGACAGCTCAATTTGCGTTGAAGCAATCCCCATTGGTTCAATACGCTCGAATAAACATCACTACAAACCGCATTGAATTATTCAACACGCATACGTTCACTGCTGCTTATAAAACGCATTGAAATTTTTTAACCAGTTTGAAATATCGTATAAATATTTTCAAATCGCATAAAAACACTTTACTCTCTCGCGCTCTCATCATTCTTCCATTATCGGGCAGGTAATCAATTGCGTATTTAAAATGTGGGTTTGCAAACGAAATATGTGGAAAGTCCGCTTTTACACATCGCAAGTGTGTAATGCGAATGTTCTGGTTATTTTCTTTTGAACTGTCATTCAGTGTTGTGCGCAATTTTACACGAAAGCCTTTCCCCCTTCTTTGGTTTTTCATGTTATTTGACAGCTCTCTTTCATTTCATCTTTGGCGCTCAGTCTTTCATAATTCTTTGGTTCATATAAGTTCATCCGCCAAACTGAAATGTTGTGCTCGTAACAACAGCCAAAGAAATAATGAAGCAAATGCGAAAAAGAAAGAAGAAGGAGAAAAAGAAATGTCAAAAACTTGCAATGAAATTGCTACCCACATGCAGTGGGAATTTGGTTAATTGGGTATTTTTTGTTTCATTATCCCCCTCTTCTGCACTCATTTGAATCTTTCGAAACTTGCGACGTGTAAAAGCGGACAAAGAGAAAGAAATAAGAACAATATATCAGTGTTAGTGTGAAGCGTCAGTTCAAACAGCTGTTTGTTAAATTTCTCTCAATTTTCGCTCGCTCATTTTGGATAATTTCATATAAACACCAGCATTTCTACGGGTATTGAACCAATGCGTATAGCTTCAACGCAAATTGAGCTGTCGGATAAACTGGGTATGTAGCAAGATATCAAAGTGGTTCATAGAGCAGAAATCTGAAAGGAATACTGCTATACCAACTACATTAGATAGGTAAGTGTGGTCTTGAATCTCAGAATCTAGCGAAAGTAATAATAGTTTAAACGTACTTCATCTACGATCTTCTATGAATTGAGGACGCGTTAAAAAAAAACATTATCTTGCTGATTTCCTTTGCTAACATTCTGCTTATATCGAATTCTCTGAACTTTGTCAATTTCTTTACCATAGTTATTTGAACCGAATGCGCCATATACTCATCACCGATTCCAAAAGTTGCTTTCAATTTATCAACATCAAAAGAAAGTTCGATAAATATCTGAAGTTCTCTGACATAACCTCTGCCGATCTCCAAGAAATTGCAAATCTTCTCGTTGACTTCTTCAGGCAGGCCTTCGCCAATTATATCCAAGTACCTAACTTCTTCACTTTTCGTACTTAAATAACTGTTGCAAACAACGTTGATATCAATTAATATAACGTTAGAATAAGTAAGTAAGAAAATAGAAAATCTCACTGATGACTACTCTAGTGGTCCTGACAGGTTGCCTGCAATACTATTGAACAAAATATGCAATTCTTAAACTCAACCTCTTACAATTCTCTTTCAGCTTTTATCATCGAAGGCATCTTTCCATGATTTTGAAGAATTCTTACATAATTTCCCTACACAAAAACGGCGTCAAGGGCGAAATCTCAAACTATCGACCCATCGCTAAACTCTCCTGAATCCCTAAGCTGTTTGAGAGTATAATTTACGACTCAATATTTTTTCATTGCAAGTCTGTCTTTTCCCAAAATTAACATGGATTTCTAAAAAAATCGATCTACAATTGCTTTTAACAAAGCCTTAATAAAATCTCCCGTAACATCATTCTCCTCAAATTAAAGGCTCTAGATATTCAATCAAGTTTCGTTATATGGATTAAATCCTACTTAGGAAATTGACATTACAATGACATACTTAGGGCGATAGTTTCTAAACCCATTATAGTCATTTCTGGAGTACCTCAAGATAGCCATCTTAGTCTCTTATTATTCGTTCTAACAATTAGTGATTTCAGTCTCTATTATCCAGAGATAGTATACATTTATCCGTCTATGCTGAATACATGAAAATCTTCTGACATATGGTATCTCATCACCTGTTGAGTGTTTTTCACTGCAGGATGATCTGGACAGATTTTCTACTTGGTGCCAAATGAATTTCATTGAACTCAATGTCAACAAGTGCCAAACAATAACATACACTAGTAAGCGTCTTCCAATTCCATCTCGCCTGTATTCAATCTTAAATAAACCCCCGTCTCTTGGTAAGTGATCTAGTGTAATCTGTAGAAGGGAACTTAATTTTCGTTCGCATATAGATAATATCATGAAAAAAAACCAAAATCCTCTCTTGGACTCATCAAACGACTGTCTAAGGAATTCTCCAACCCTTACGTCACTAAATACCTTTACATAATATTTGTCCGCCCACTTCTTGAATACGCTAGCCAAGTGTGGTCACCTTCTCCACACATCGGTTTCTCCGATTTTCCTTACGAGGACTTCCCTGGACTGACTACATGATCTTACCACCATACATTCATCAACAAAAACTTATCGACTTAAAGCCTTTCTCTGTATGACGAAAAGTAGCCGTCACAATTAGTCTTTGTGTTTTTTTTTATTTGGGAACCTTGATAGCCCTCTTTACATCAACTTATGTTTCTGAACACTAATTCAATTATTGTTAGGTCAGTGCCCCTCTATCGTCTCAATTTTCACAGAAAAAATTACGGATACATTGAATCAATGTCTAGAATGCTACGGGAAGTCAACGATGCTCAACCTCTCTTCGACTTTCACTGTAACAAGTGTCCTTTAGTCTAGAATTTAACCGTGCTTGTAATAAGCTTGTAATAAACCTTTGATAAATCGCGCCAAGCCCACATTTGTGGATATCAGTATCATTAAGAGACTGTGTCATGAAAATCATTTCAGGATTGTGGATTTCTCAAGCATAAACCGCATTGCTCGCGTTAGACTATTCCTTGAAGCGAACATGATCGTTGCCAAAATATTTATCCAATTTAAGCTGTTAAGCATTATATCCAGTTACTGCGCTTATTTCATTTGGTCAAGCCTGGGTTTTTCCCATGAAAATAGTTTCTAATATTATTATATACGAAGCAGGACCAAGGACTATCGATATTGGTGATTGCTAATAAGAAGGGTTTTTCGACTATCGTAGAAATACTTCCGAAATGTTCGTAGTAATGCGATGTTGAGAAAATTAATTTTAAAAATTGCGAAATCGTGTAAAATTATCAAAAAATCCAACATTCTGTTTGACAAGTTTGAGGCTTCCATCTTTAAAATGACATTTTCTAATGGGCAGCGTTTTGTATGAATTTCAATCGTATTTTGTTAATTTCTCACTTGTTGTTGTATATTTTCAGAGCTATTGGAAAACTTTAAGCAACAGGATGTTGGGACAAATAGACCTTGAGTGGTTCCCCGACAATTTCCGGGCCAACTACCCAACAATTAAAAATAGGTTACATTCCAAGTTTAATCACAATTGCTATCGTTCTATTATAATATATGTATTTTATCGGAATCAGCCCTTGAAGAACTAAGTTCTTGAGCACATTTGAATTTTATTTAATATTTGACAACTAGTAAAAAAAGTGGACTACGAGTATACCCTTCTTTTAAGTTGGTTTTATCTAAAGGTCATATGAAATCAACATTGTACACTTGTACTCGTACCCCTACCTTATCAGCACGTAGCTTCGAAAAGTGAAACAAAATTTTATATTGTAGAATGTTTTACGCGCTGGCGTTCGTTATTATTGTGTCGTTGGTTCTATAGAGCACTATTTTCAAATATATCTTTATCAACGGTATACAGTTGATTAACATAATAAATACTATTTTCTGACGTATCATCACATGGAACTAATAAAATTTTAATTAATTTACTACCTACCCCTTAAACACTTTTATTTTTGAGTGGCCACTCACTTGAAATAATATTTGTAATTTCTCCTCTAATATACGTATACACCTTCACATGCATTCATGCGCATAAGTAATTATGAATACTTTCGCATCCGATAGTAGCAGCGAAAAGGTTTGTGGTTGAACTATAGGCTGAATAGGAGGGTTTAATGCTCGCATGTAATTAGGCCAGAGTCGTTTGAGATTTTGAATTAACTACGAGTAATAATAAATTTGCTCTACTTTTATGCAGGTAGAACCGTGTAGAGAAATCCTCTTACATGTAAAAGACCCCTATGCTTTAGAACCTTACGATCATGTTGTTGTTTTTGAAATGTACGTTGTTGGACATTTACATAATGACACATTGGTTTCATTGTTCATTCATATATGTCTAGACCACGAACGTTTTGTTGCTCACACTTTCATTCACAGGCCACAGAACCGGTGGGTAACCTGTTAGCATAATTACCATAAAGGTACTTGATCAACTTCGCCCTAGCTGATTCCAAATCCAGCTAAGAAAGGTGGAAGAGGACCATATGCTGAATTAGACGGTGTAAACGCATCTAAAAAAATCGACATGTGTAAATACTGCAGGTTAAATTATTTAATATAAATTTGATCTGGCGAAATGCAGACATTTTGGCGGAGGATTTGTTTTAGATTGAGTAAGTGATATGAGAGCTCGATTCAGCAGTAGCATCATTGGGAGATACTTTCGGAGCTAAAGGCGTTTGCCAATTCTTCAGCATCTAACTATAATGACGAACTAGCCAATCAACGGTATCACTGATATCCTGATAGAAGACTACTAGAATTATTCCTTGAAGGTTGTAGTTGTTTAAGTTGTGGGTTGCGTCGTCAGATTAAGTACCCGATCATGTAGAATTACGACATTGTCAAGGTATTGGCACCTTTGGATATTGATTATTTTACAATTGTGATACCTACTACAATATAATGATTTCAATAGTAAAGAATGTATGACTAACCGCATCGAGTCTAAAATCGTCAGTCTCGGTTCCCACACACGAAAATTGGACTTTGCTTAAAATTGCAGGCACAAACGTCGTCGGCCAGGCATGTGTGCCTGGTGATACCAGTACCACCACGTTAACGCCGAGTACCTGCAGCCTGATGCAAGCGTAAGCCGGACGTTCACAAAACTAGTGCTCCGCGGTGTCGTCATCACTTTCACAACAAGCGCCGCAGGATGTCGCATCACTGCTCCTGATGAGGGACAGCAGAAAGGCCGCCGGCTTCTTAGAGACCTGGGGAAGCATTTTTTTGGTCTGCCTCAATCTTGGGGTATTATGCCATCTGCAGTGAATGGAAATCCTAACCGAAGACGCAGGCAGACCGAACATAAGTTCGTGTCTTGAAAAACACTCCTTTGTGCCCATCTTGGTAAGTTCATCAGCGATTTTATTTCCCGTGATCCCATTGTGACCTGGGACTCAGTCAAGACACAGTGAATTCAGCGTTCCCACTGGGTTGAATGATATTTTGCATTCACGAAGTCGGCGCGCAAAGTCATCAAAGCTCCGGTGCGTGTTGAACTAAATACCAGTATTTTTTAAACGGAAGATGGCTTTGAGAGTGCAGCCCTTAATGTGCGAATCAAAGGGAGGGAGATCCATTAATGCATCTAGAGCGAAGCCAGGCAGACAGAACGTTCTTTGGAGTTTGGTTAAAGCGTGAGAAATTATTCCACCAGACAACTGACACTTAGGATATAATTGACCTTGTCATAATCTTGTAGATCCGGAGGACCCTTCTCGGTGACAGGCCCCATGACTTGCCGATAGGTCTTTGAACTGCCAGAAGGCCGACAGAGCCGTAGAGGTTTTGGACGTAATATGTTTAGTTAATAGAAGTTTGTTATCCAGTATGACACCAAAATACTTAGTTTCTTTGCGGAATTGGATGGTGTTGGCTGTAAGCACTAGATGAGTTAGACCAGTCAGCTTCCTCCTTCGGATAAAGAGAAAAACCTCAATTTTGAGAAGATTGACTGAAGGCCCATTTCTAGTACACCAATTGTTGATCAGGTCTGAGACTACCTGCGCTTTAGAGCAGTCATATCATCCGTGTATGCTTGTGTATAGACGCCAGAACATTGCCTGGCGGGCAACTCCGTCATCACGTATTGGTCACAGTCAGCATCCGCAATCAATGTCCTATTCACCAGCATTGCTTTTATCCACAAAACTAGTGATACTTTTACGTCGTGTTCTCTGGCTGTCGAAGGCACCCTCAATGTCGATGAAAATGTCCAAGGAGTATTTCTTCTTGTCGAGCGCGTCTTCAGTTCTGCCAAACAGATTTTGAAGCGCACTCTCACAACAACTTCCGTTGATGCATTCACAAGGCAGTTTCGCGCAAATAGATTTCGACCATTCTCTCCATGCTCTTCAACATGACGGAAGTCAGACTTTTAAGTCTGAAACGCGAATGCATAGTCCTCTTTTCCCATTTTCATTATTAAAGCAACACTCTCTGTTCGCCAGGGTTTCGGTATGTATGCCAGTGCTAGGCTAGCAGTGAAGATTTTCTTCACAATTGACATCATCTGATCTATACCTTATTGTATATGCCATCGATGCCAGGCGACTTGAAGCTATCAAATGAAGCAATATCACATTTAATGGCCTTATCCGTCACCACAACCGAAGAGATATACCAGCTACTGCCTGTTGTGTTAATCAGCTCACTAGCAGCTTCGTTAATAGGAGCTGGTTGCGAGCTTGTATATTTTCAAAAACATCGTTAATCTGCAGATCTAATTTAATCAAACAGTAGTACCCATGTGAGGCGCAGATTAGTGAGGCATTTCAATTGCGGCTGCTGAAAAAGTTTGATTTTAGTATGGAATAGTTTTTGAGCTTTTTAAAGAGGAAAGTTGTAAGAACAATTTTGAAAAAAGCAAATGTAAGATTTGGCTGAATATTACTATTTTTTTGTACCGACAAATTGTACGATCGTACTAAGGTATGTCTGCACAATGAATGTGTTCAAAAACACACGAGAAAAGATCTGCGATAGTACTAAGTTAAAATTGGTTACGTTTATGAACTCACCCCCGGTTCTGATTAGGTTACCTGGGAAGTGAGCCTCAAGCATGATTCGGAGAGCCTCTACTTCTGACTCAGTGTAGGCACCATCAGATTTTCTGAGTGGTTCCAGCCTGGTTAATCTTCTCCTTTTGAAGACTTTGACCAGTCTACTAGTTTCACCGACAGTTTTGACTTATCGCACTCTTCGAAAACTGAATAAGCTTGTTATACTCTTTTTGCTTCGATCTGTAAAGATTCCGGTCTTACCTCAAATTAGTCTTAAGCGACCTGACGCTGCAGATCTGAGTTCAACCAAGGATATGTAAGTTTAAAACACTTGGCGTGGGTACCGTGAGCTTAGGAAGCGCACTGTTGGACTTGCCGGGCTCCTTCTTAAATCGTCTCCAGTTGATTTTCTGTGGATTTCTTCTCTTCAATAATGTCGATACCTCGCATCGGATTCTGAACTCGATGTAACTACGGTTGGAAATAGAGATCTCCGATAGGACTTTTTAGTCAGTAATCTCCTTAATATACGTTGTGGATAGCGTTAAGTCGATTACTTGCTGTCTTTTCTCGTAACAAAAGTTGGCTGAGAGCCAACATTGTTGACAAATAGGTCAGACGATAGTATGAAATCTAGGAAATGATTTCTTCTCATGTGGTACTTGCTGCTGCTCCAAAAAGTATTCTAAGCATTAATATCGTAGCATGTGATAAATCCTGGAATCACAGTATTCAATAAGTTCGGCTACCGCCTTCAGTGGTAGTGATAATAGCGAATCATAGAGAAAATAAGCAGACGCAACGACGAATTTGTGCCATTCTCTGATAATACCTACTTTTGTTGAATGTCACACCGCCATAAAACTAATCTTAGTATTTATATATATTTGAAGGTTGTAAGAATCAACCTCATTCTATGGACGCGGTGATAAAAGATTGCTAAAATTATAGGGAATCTTGGGAATACCTGAGCTTGACGACAAGTGATTGTTTAGGGAAGACACCAACCTTTCAATATTTAAGAAGAAATGACTCTGATGAGTGTACAGTGGTTCGTCCTAAATGGATAGCATTTTACCAACAAATTAAGTCAATACAGAAGGTACACATAGTTTCCACAGGCAAGAGTTACAAAACGGAGAATTAAATTGTAAATAAATTTATTGAAATTATATAAATTATTGTTTTCAGCAATTTGCAAAGTTGAATTCTTATGTTGAGCATTGAGTATTCAGAATTAAATACAATATTTAAAAAGACAGGCATACGACGGATAAATAGGACTTATTTTGGAAAGAAGAAATTTAGAAAAAATCTGTAGCAATCGATCACGTCAAAGCCTTCTTCAATTTGGACTTCTAAAGATCAAGAAATTGACAATGTTATCACCAGAAAAAGGACACTTATTGCAGAGAACGACAAAAAGCTTTTTGGAAGTTAACTTTGATACTGCTTCATTAAATTCACTTTATGAATCTAACGATTGCGATACACTAATATTTATTGCGACGCTATTCTAAAATGGCCCACGTGACGGTTTTTTAATAATTCTAGTTATTATCTACAACTGCTCAATAAAATTCAGCGAACTAATCCATATACAATCATTTAGGCAATGAGGAACAGAGGAAAATAACTCACTGATTAGTTTCGATTCATTACTATCTGGTATTTGTTTGTTATTTAACTTTTTAAAAAGATTGTTTTATGGTTCCGGTTTTTTGATTTAAAATATTTCGATGTTCACTGCAAAGATACCAATTTTGCCATTTTTGAAAAATATTTAATAATATAAGTTTTTATCATCTATGTATACAGGGTGTTCCGGATAATGTTTTGTAGGCATTTGTAAGGGTAGATTCTTTGACATATTTTGCAACATAACATATTAGGTTGTATAGACGTATAAATTTGAAAAATGGTGTTTTCAATGGTCTGGCTTTGGTTAAAACATTTGTATCTCGGCAGGGATGCATTTTCGACCGCCCTTCCATACAAAATAAAATAATACAATTCGTTGCATAATTAATAACATTAACAAATTTTTAAAAATATTTCTTGGCAAAGACAAATCTAATTCTGAACTGTACGAGTATTAATTAAAAATTCTTCAATGCAAAGAAATAGGCTCACGTTGACCATATAATGTGCAATGAGTACCTTCAAAAGGGAGTATTCTGGGCCTTAGGTCTCTTGAAGTAGTATATAAATGCAAACAACTAAGCAAATTCTCAATATCGATTGTTGCGTACAAAATACATATCTGTTATAAACATGACGTCGTACATTTTTCTTGGCGTTTCAAGTGATTGCATTCCAAGTAAAAGACATTTGGAACGATAAGAATGATGAACTTGAACACTAGTATTACAAAATAAACGCCGTAAAGCAAATATTAAAAATTTGTTTTTTACATTTTCGATGCGAGTTATATTTGAAATAGTGGAAGGACCCCAGACAACTCATGCATAGTTAACAACAGGACAAACGATGGAGCACAACAATAGTATATGGATCTTTGAAATCTGAGGAGTTCCTTTTATTGAATCCTAATAGAGAGTTGGCTTTGGCAACGATGTAAACAATGTATTATAGATGAAATATTAATTTTCCATCGAAAATTAAACAAAAATCTTTAAAACTGTTATCAACTCATATTTGAGCATTATTTAATGTGGGAACATACAATGAAGAGTCTTGTTATAGCTCATGCAAACGCATTTGTCGATGTTTAACAATAAGTCGTTTAAACTGCACCACTTAGCGAAGCAATTTAAATCTTTTGCAGCATTAAACAATCATTTATTGTTGATATTGTGGCAAAAAAAGTAAACGACACTACTATTATGTATCCAATATTTCCACGATGAAACGAAAAAACGACAGGAAACGGGAGAAGACAGTTTGGTCGGAATGATACATAGGGGAGGAACGAAAAAGCGACAGACACGGAGTAGAGAACAGAAAGTGACGCGCATGGAGGGGCACTAACTCGGCCGGAATGAGCCATGAGCGGTAAAGGGGGCATCGTGGGTGCCCAATGTAAAACTTTCACCATCCTCATAATCATTGCTACCATCATCAAAGTACCTATGTACCCAGACATTACTTGGCGACAACACCAAAAGCATCATCAACACGTAACGAAAATCTTCAGCTTATCAACAAAGTTTGGCTTGGCTTTTGTTTATCAACGCCAAGAAGATAAGCAGCATAGAACAGCCCAGCAACAGAGATGCTCCAGCAACATCGGTTGACCAAGCAAGCAAAACATCATGATTCTTAACTGTTAACTATCAACTCTCCACTATATAATGTTTTGTATAATTCTAGGTCATATATGTATTGTAGTTAGTTTGTGATAAGAAGCCAGCCGTGTGAAAATGACACTATACAAATAAGTGGTGTTTTATTTGAAATGGCTAATGAGTACAGAGAGTTCTCATGAGAATATACATGAAAACTTTTTTTTTTAAATTACTTGTGATCTAGGGTGAGCATCCTCAGTTTACTTATCGAGCTTAATGAAGTTTCACTTCGATCGCCTGGTTTTCTAGGCTGACCATTTTTTCTTAATTAGGCCTTCAAGCAGCTGCTCATATATAACCCCTTATACGAGTATACATTAACGTGTTTGTGATACGTTTTGCGCTGATATGCGTACAATAGATATATTCCCAGGGTGCAATTTGGCGAAGAGGTTTCAATGATTACTACAATGCAACAAGTTAATAACATACATAGATTAGGTAAATGGCGAGTAAATAAATGTTTAATTCGGCAGTATTATTACTGATTATTCAAATAACACGTTTGAATTGCCATATGCGGTTCATATCCGTTATCAGCTTTAACTATCGATAAACACTACAATAAAATTGCTCATATAATTTATACGATTATATAGGCTTTTTTGAGCGGTTTTTGGGATAAGGACCGATTATATAACAGCCAGTGCCTGTCCGACGGCTCATAGCGCCCCGGTGCAAGTCGTACACAAGCGCCCCTCAAATTTGTATGCCTCAACATTTTCTCAACATAAGTAACTTGAAATTTGATGTGTGTTTTTTTTTAAGAGAAATTTATAATTTTTGATGATATGTAAAGTTTTGTAAATTTTATAAATTTTGAATTTACATATATCACTATTAAATATTGCGAGTTTTCATGAATGATCAATAAAAGGAAAATTTTCCGGCTTTCGAAGCGGCAAATTGTTCAATGATATCCTCATATTGAATTGAATCAGCAATTTCATGTTCAATCGATACTGTGGCTAAACCATTTAGTCGCTCCTGTGACATCGAATTGCGTAAATAATTTTTAGTTTTCTTTAGCTTTGAAAATGATATTTCAGCTGTTGCGACCGATACAGGATTTGTTAAAAAGAATTTATATGCTATGGCGAAGTTCGGAACTAGGTTTTCCATTCCGTTGCTCTTAATTCCGTTTAGTATGTCGATGACTCGAACAAAATTTAGATTTTTCACCAATTCTGCAGTCACTGTCGTCTCTGAAAACAGTTCATCGCCATCAATATCAGATTCGTTGCCCTTTGAAAGCGTAGTTTGAAGCTGTTTACACGACATGAGCAAATTTCTATTTTGTTTATTTTGATCGAAACCGGTAACTGTGCTTTTCTAATGCATCAAATCGCTCCTCGACTGCATCAGTTGCAACTTTCAAGACAATATCAATAAAATTGTTTCTGAAACTTTCTTCTGAATTTATTTCGCGTCCAACAGCTAGACGTTTGCGACAGTTCGGAAAAGCTAACTCGATTCCCATTTTCTCACAAATTTCTTTTGCATCACTAAAAATCTTTTCAGGTCCAGTTGAACTGTAGTCTTCCAAAAATGTTTTAGTACTTCCTAAACACAGTACAGCAGCCTGTAAGTCCGAATCAATTGATTGGAATGCTTTGGAACTTAAAACGTCGTACCACATGCACACTGCACACATGAAATTATTGATTTTGTCGATAATTGCCCCATTGTCGTAGGCTTAACTTCTTAAGTCGTCAGGATTTAAACCGAATGATTCCAACTCATGAATTTCCATTTCCTTAATTCTCAGACCGGTTTTCTCGGTTTTCAAAAATTCAATAAAACTCTCTCTAACTTCATAGCTCTGAGTTGCTTGATTCTCGAACACATACCGTAAAATGACAGTCGTTTGTTCGATATGGGTGATGTCAGTCGTGTCGTCCAAGATAAGTGAAACGTCTTAACGTTGCTTAACACATTGCAAAATATGATTTTTCACTTTTGCACCAATAATTGCAATAATTTCGTTCTGAATTTTGGGTGAGAGATAGTGATTTTTTCACGTTCAATGTGCTCTCTCAGAATAGGATCGAATGTAGCTATAGTTTTAACCCTCTATCGGGTTAAGACCGTCTCCAGACGGCTTTTGATTTTTGGCCTCCAGACTCAAAAAATTTATTTTTTTTTGCTCAAAGTAGTGGAAACCTTGTTAGGGTAGTCTGATTGGCATTGTGATAACTCATAACTGCAATTCGACCGCGTGTTTAGGTGTTATCATACGTCAAACTGTGCAAACAGCCAACGAAATGGCACCAAAAATTGTTCAACAACATTTGTTTTAATTTATTAAATAAATATAGTTGAAATCAAGTGATCGAATCTATAATTTTACCGCAAGTAGATATTATATTATATTTGAGTTACATATATTTTATAGTTGAAGTGAAAAAATAATGTAAAGTGTGCTTTGGAAACGAAAAATGCAAGACCGTCTCAAGACGGCCTTGCCGGTTTGTGTGTAAAAAATGTCCCCCTCTGTTTCATTGTTGTTCACGTCTTTGATGCTATGAAACAGCATTGTTTACCTATTATTTTAGTATTTTCCCCCTTTTATTGAAATCTTTATGTGATAGATGGACCGTTGTAAGCGAAATTATAATACAAAATTCAACTTGGAAAAATTGTCGGATTATCAATTGATCGAGTTTATCAATTCCGTGGAAAGCGAAGATGAAATATATAGCAGTGATCCGGACTATGTTGTCGACAATATAAAGCCTGATAGCTTAGATGAGCTGCCAAAGAAGGATGAACAGGCAATAGAAGAATACATCCAGGAAATGAATGAAGCTGAGAAAACAGATACATTTGTACAGGCCATAAATTTGTCTATAAATATTGGTGAAATCGAGAATCCAGCAACCTCTTCAACAATTGTTCTTGGTATTGTGGCGGACAAAACTGAACTAGGACCATCCACATCAACTGCGATTGTAACAATCTCACGCCTCAAACCATGAGTTGATCTTATGGGCAGCCTTATGGGTCGATATCACATTCGAACTAAGAATCGTGATATTATGATTAGACTCCTCTACCATTTTGTGGACATGGCCGCTACGAATGCATTCATTTTATACAAACGTATACATAGTGAGAAATCAAATACTTCCAACAATAAGTCCGAAGAAGAACACCTTCCACAATTCCGTGAGGAAATAGCTGCTCGACTTGTTAACGGCAAAGAAAAACGGCCTGTAGGTCAACCATTATCGGCTCGAATTGTTGATGGGACAATATCACTAATGCCTTGCATATAAAGTGTTGGGAAAAGAACTGTTCATCAAGTTGCGGATGTTCGGTTTGATGGCGAAAATCAATTTCCAATTTGGGTTGATAGAAAAAGTAAAGAAAGTGCAAACATTGTAAAAGGTCGGATACACAAGTCATTGGTTATAAATGCGACCTTCATTTATGTGGTACAGTCGATAAAAATTGTTTGTGGGATTACCACCATAGAAAATAATATATTTTATACCTTTTCCAACCCCATTTATGAATAAAACTTGTTTGATACATAAATATTTATTTATGTTACTTTTTACATGCAAACCGACAAGACGGTCTTGACTATTTCTCAACAGGCGGTCGTTCCAGACAAAACTTGTGTCTGCAAATTTAAAGTTAAGCTTCTTTTACCTATATTTAATTTGAAAACAAAATTCAGTTTGATCTGACCAATTTTACGAGTTTGCCCGTTAGAGGGTTAACTAGCTGCTGAAAATTTCCATTTCGTCCAGTTGAATAGTGGAGTTTTGAGTGGAGCCCGTGAATGCGATATTCTAACGCGCAAAAAATAATACAAATGCATTAATTCGCTTGAAGCCATCTTTCAATCGCTATTTTTCTTCCTGGACTTGGTTGAATAATTTGCTGTTGATTGTCTTTAAAAAATCGCTTTAAAAATGACTTCCATTTGGTGTAATTTTCAATGTGCAGTTTAGAAAATTCATACTCTTTGATCCGTTCGGTCAAATGTCCCCAATCTTTAATTCCATTCATTGATGCAAAACCGGTATCAGCTTGATTTTTTGAAAAGACGGCAACAAAAACAGTGTACACCTTTACAGACCTTTTGAATAAATCAACCATCCGCGGTTTACATTTTCACTGAAAAGCACGTTCTTCGTTCACAGTTATAAAACGACACCGTTTTTTCCGTTAGAGTCACTTCTGAGCAATACACGCACAGTATACACTCTTTTTCGCAATATTTTAAATTTTCAAATACGATTTCAGCGCTCATCCAAATGATTAAAAAATATATTTAAACATTTGCAGCGCCCTTTTATACGTATACTGAAGTCTCGCGCCGTGTTTTGATGTAATTTTTAGTAAAAATGTGTATTTACCCGTTTTTTTTTTTGTGAGTATACACAAAATTTTGAGCTCGCTCGGTGGTTGGACAGGCGTTGATAACAGCCATTAATTGACGACAAAGAGCACTTATGTGTACTATGACTGCGAAATTGGTTAAGTATCAGACTTACTTTGTCAACGATATTTGTTGCCTTTTACATCTTTTCGTATTTTTCAGGACTCCTTCTTTTCAATATTCAAATCGCCAACTTTGAAATGGATATCGAGAGGAAGGATGAAATTCTTTTGTAGGTTATTACGAGTATAAGTCAGATTCCATTTAACATCAACCATTTAAACCCTGAATCTAGATTGAGCATTGGCTGGTTGCTTCTTACAATCATTAACTGTAACACAAGTTTCTCTTACTAACTTTCAAGTCCTGTGAATTTGAAATAAAATTGTGAAGGAGTTGGGTGTTTATTCCAGAGGCGCCGGGCTTTAGATAGGAATAACTACGAAACTAGCTTTCAATTTTTTAAGTGTTAAAATGGTTTTTGTTTTCAACAAAATCCACCAATTTATTGTCGAAGTGTTAATAAGACTGGGGACCAATGCGTTCCGTAGACCCGATTTTGTCAGTTCGCAGTTGCCACAAGAGCTTGGGGTTTGTTCTTCCACGACTTGGAAATGATATTGGCCTGATAGTTTACGAAATTCAATTGGAAAAGGGCGTTGGATCATGGCATGCGTCGGAGCTTCGCTGAATGTGTTCAAAACCAAGTTCAAGATAATCCGGAATTGTCTTGCAAAATTATGTTAAGCAATTCATAATACCCATGAAATTTCCTCTATGGTGTAGTATGTATACTGGTAGCATTATCGTCCTTATTTATTTAAAAAGTGAGTCAGGAGCTCGTGTGAGGTAGTCAATGTTGAGCGATACAGAAGGGTGTTTAACAAATATTTGTCTCCAAATGTACATGACATCGATGTGGACGATATGTGGATCCAGCAGAATGGAGCTACGTGTCATGCTGCGACCTATATCAATGATTTGGTTGGAAAGTGATATCAAGATTTGGACCTATACATTGAAAAATTAATTGCGACCTAACGACGCTTGATTATTTTCCATGGGAAGACAATATATAGAGATTTATTCCGCGTATACGGCCCTTGATGATCGAGAAAGTAATCAAAAATTGTACCGAAAAGATACGCTTTGTATTTGCCAGTCGCGGTGCTCATACCCTCGAAATAATCATTAAATTATAAATCATAAATAAAATCAGTTTTTAGATTACAGCCAATGTCGTGTATTTTGATTTAAATTTATTTTCCGGGCCCTTTTGAACTGCTTCTATTGTAGGAAGATTTAAGTCCAAGTTTGTGTTTAATGAAATTTAACGCAATAAAAATCAAATCGCATTATAAAATTATATAAATAGTTAAATAAATTGCCCAATGCCTTCAATGAATACTCGTACTATAGAAGTTGAAGTTGGGAACTCGCAATTAAACGAAACGTATTTAAAGGACTTGTATGTACTGCAGCTTGAGTATGCTCTATGCTTTTTAGCTTAATTATTCTTATAAATAAAAGGGGAAAATAAATATATAATACGAGTATAAGGTGCAAATGCAAGTAAAGGGTTTTCCAATAGGGACTTGACAACTTTGAATTTAATTTGTGAACGCACTCTTTCACTAATCATCAAACTGTCACTGTCAGTTTATTCAGTCAACTCAACATTTTCATCATGGTAAAGTACACGAACGAGCAACGTCTGCAACTTATAAAAATTTTCTAGCGAAATTCGGAGTCGGTGACTGCAACTTTAAGAGCGTTAACTCCAATGTTCGGTCGTAATTCTCGCCCTAGTAGACAGGCAATAACAAGTTTAGTGCAAAAATTTGAGTCTACATATTCGTTGTGTCAGTGAGACAACGGGTTGGTCGAAATGTCGAAAATATTGCTGCCGTTCAGGCGTCCGTAGCAAACGATCCAAATCAGTCAATTCCACGGCGTTTTCAAGAATTGGGCATCGCTCAGACCACATTATGGCGTATTTTGCGTAAGGATCTTGGTTTGCACCCACACAAGATCAAGCTGACTCAAGAATTGAAGCCGATGGACCAATTGAAGCGACGTACGTTCTCCGATTGGGTTCTGGAGAAGATGGGCCAAGATGATGAATTTCATCGCAAAATCATCTCCAGTGACGAAGCTCACTTTTGGCTCAATGGGTTCGTCAATAAGCAAAGTATGCGTTGATGGTCGGGCGAAAATCTACATGTGCTTAATGAATCACCACTTCATCCACAAAAAATAACTGTTTGGTGTGGTTTGCATGCCGGCGGGGTTATTGGGCCATATTTTTTCGTCGACGATAACGATCGCCACGTTACTGTGAATGGTCAGCGTTATCGCGCAATGATCACCAATTATTTTTGCCCCAAATTGGAAGATATTGACTTGGACGACATGTGGTTTCAACGGGATGGTGACACAAGCCACACAGCACACGCTACAATCGATTTATTGAAGAAATGGGCCAGTCGATTGGCCGCCTCGTTCGTGCGATTTAACGCCGCTTGACTATATGCTAACACGCCGACGACGTTGGAAGAGCTCAGAGCCAACATTGAACACGAAATAGCGGCCGTTTCGGCCGAAATGTGTGGCCGAGTCGTTGAGAATTGGGTCCAACGAATCGAGCGCTGCAAACGTGCCCCCGGTGGCCATATGAACGAAGTCGAGTTCCATTCATAAATGTTTTGATTGTACTTCAAGCCGATAATAAAGTTTTTGAAATATCTCAAATGGTTTGCGTTTTACTTAAAAAAAGTTGTCCAGTCCTTATTGGAAAACCCTATATTACTGAGATGGAAATCACCAGAAACTTCTTGATTCTGTATATCTTGGGGAAACAAAGGGAAACTACAATCCAATCCAAAGGTTACATGTTTTATAAGACCGAATTTTTCCGAATGTGTTAAAAGCCAGCAAAGTGATAAAAAAAACCTAAAATTAAAACTGCCTTAAATAAGTGAACATGGCTTTTTTTTATAATATGCGCGTGCTTTTGGGGATTTTGGATACCCTTAAAATGCTTGTAAATAGCTCGGCGAAGGGAAATTAGGGAGGAAAGAAAGAGAGGTACCGGTGGACGTTTATGTTAAATGTTCGAAGGTGCGTTTTAAAAATAAGAACAACAAGTGTTCTTCACAAAACCAATTTATTTTATTCAAAATAGTCTCCTTCCGACTCAATGTAGCGATTTGCCCGGTCTAAAAGCATGTCGAGTGAGTGTTTTAGATCCTCGCGGGGATGTCCTTCAGGTGGTCGGTACAAGCCTTTTGAATGTTTCTACGTTCACAAAACCTTTTCCTTTCGTCGGCAAATGCATTTTTCTGAAAAGGTAAAATTCGCACTTTTGCCAAATCAGGCGATACGAGTACGAGGATTGGTTCACTGTTAAAATGCGATTTATAGATAAAAGAGCCGAAGAATACAATGTACCAAACGCCAAACGCTTAAAAACACCAAGATAGAATTGTGCATTAACTGATTGGCCCGATGGAACGAACTCTTTGTAGACAATGTCCTTGGAATCGTAAAAGAAAATCAACATTGTCTTCACTTTTGATAAGATTTTTGGGTTTTGGCTCGTCTCGCGCCTTCCACTCGGCACTTTGGCGCTTGGTTTCCACTATGTTTTATCATAAGTCACAATGTTGTAAAGAAAGTTGTTGTTCTTTTTGGCCTCCTTGTTGATGTCCGTTGTACTGATGACACAAACATACTGTCACTTCAGACGCAATATCTATTCGTCCAAATATCATAGAATACTATATGCTAGCCAGTTTGTTATAAATACTCGTAATATGGTGAAGATAATGACAGGGCAATGTGAGAAGGAGATATTTCATTGGTGGTGAAGCGAGTCAATTGACTGGGTAATGTGAGCATCATATACAAGTACTTTGCATAATTTTGGATCCTACTTAGCAGATGAAGTAGGTTTTGGGATATGCGAATAGATGTGGGGACTGTACTTCAGTTTCGGGTATATTAATGCCTACATATATATGTTGAGATCATATTAGATGGGTTATATTTCTTGCAACGTTTAGGGAAACGTATATAATTCGCAACATTTTTTGGCGACATTGAATATGTGGTCCTTGAAATGCAAGATTTGATGTGAGGCCCCGAGTCAGCCCCCGATAGATTTGTAAAAGTTTACTATTGTCGCATTTAAATTATAGCAATAAAACTAATACCATCTTGTTAAGATTATAAATAAAACTTCGGGATGGAAGCAATGTGACAAAAAAGGATTGATTAAAAGATTTTTTTAATAGCTAAAAAGGGGTTGAATATCGTTGAGCTCCTTCAGTATTGTCATTTCAATTTCAATGGTTCAAGTGTCATTCATTGATAATAGCAGATTTTGCATTAAGTTGTAATCTATTCTAATTTTTCCAATCGGTTATGCTATCAGTATTAGAATAGAGGAGTAAAGATGAGCCTGGGAATGGGCTTGAAAAGCAGAGCGTAGTTAGTTTATTTAAATTTAGTTTTGTATGACCTTTATTTTTATTATTAGTTCATTAAATATATTTAAGTTTGGCCAATGGACGTCTACCGTATATTCGATTAGAAGTAGCAGATAAGAGAATAATGTCGAACGAAAAATGGAGATCTTGCTTGAAGCAATCCAAAAGAATTGGAATTAAACCTTCTAAAAGGTTATTTTCAATTCATTGCCGTTGAAATATTAAGCTCAACTATCTTCGTTTTTCCAGATTGGCGTGGACTTTGCTCTTCACTTTTTGATGAAACATGCTATCAAATCGGCAGTGGAAAAGCTGTTTCGAAAAACGGATCAGCTATACGAAGTCAAAATGTATTCGCCGTTTAGTTTGATCCCTCTGGACGAATTCTCTTTGGCATCTGCTCAAAAAGAGAATAGGATTGACAAGAAATTGATGATCAGGTCTTTAAATAACCTTGCTACTATAGTACAGCGCAGGATTGATCCCACGGAATGTTGGGGGAGTTAAAGTGTAGGCAGAGACACATAGTATCACTATTCGGAAGAGCTAAGCTGGCACCGATGGACGCAGCCAGAATGTAATTTTAAATGAGCGTTGGAATGGAGGATGAGGCAGCATGACTGACGAAGTCTGTTATTTGTTTAGGTTATCGTCCTTCGGATGACAAAACCACCCACAAGTGTTTATATATCCCACAATAATGATTTGAGTTTGGGGACATAGGCATTCAATTCCTTGTAGTTACTATTAACATATAGAATATTTATAATATACAATAGGAAAAGGCACCACAGTTCTGCAACAGCACTTTGATAAATTCATCAATTAGTGGGCAAAAATTTGGCACACAATCAGACCATACGATTTCAGATTCTCTTGGCATCAAATGCGACAAGGATATAAAAGACCTGATAGTACTCAAGACTGATATTTATTTTCTTGCTTGCCTGAATGAGGTAATACACTTTCCTTGAAATTGGACATATCAATGAAATCATTTTGAGTCGCTGACACAAGAGTCAACTAAACACTTCAAACTTCTCAAAGTCATAGGTAAGATAT
Source organism: Volucella bombylans (assembly GCA_949129095.1). Taxonomy (NCBI): domain Eukaryota; kingdom Metazoa; phylum Arthropoda; class Insecta; order Diptera; family Syrphidae; genus Volucella; species Volucella bombylans. Next base: position 200,462,916 of record OX422141.1, on the reverse strand, counting down.
GGTTGTATTCTAGATCGAACATTAAGTTCTCCTAGATGACCACTAATAAAATGTAACAATGATAAGAATAAGCTTCTTTAAATAGAATGATGAAGGCAACAGAATTCATGTGAGCTTTCAAAAACAATAGAACGATAGCATCAGCTGTGATTTTAATTACAGTGCCTGATAAGCGGTTATCTCGATGAACAAATAACAAATATCAGCATTGTAATTATTTATTTTTACATATTTTATTAACTGACCGTTATACACACATTAAAAGAATATTGATCTCTCAATTTCTCACCATATATTGAGGGAAACAAATAGACATAACGATAAGCACAGCACAAAACACGCTGTCTAGTGGAAATAAGAGTACACCTACGCGAAACTGACGAATGACATTTTAGAGATACATTTAAAAATATTGAAATATTTTTGAAAGAATATCACATGCATATTCTCTTAGCTAGTCAACACCCCACCTGATCGGAATTCATAACGAATTGCAATCGACACACAGAGCATGGAAGTGATCTACATAATTTAAATCTCTTCTTCCTTTGTTGTCATACAAAGTTCAATAGACTGGGAGCAGATAATTATTTTACACTTCAGATTAAAGTCAACTATGTATGTATCTCGACCTATATGCAATAATCAAATTCCATCGTAAAAATAATTTCATATCATCAAGTTGACAACGAGATTCAAAATAGATACAATTTAATGTCTAGCAGCTCTCAAGTCACTCACTAGCTCTCGTAGATGTTCCTAAAATATTTTATAAAACGAACAGCCCTTAAGTACAGGTAGAATTTCTTTGGAATTTGATTTCTTCAGGGAAAATGTTCAAAATCACTTCATAAAAAAAAAATCCAAATTTAACACAATTTTTCCGTAAACATAAAAAAAAACAAAAAAAAAATTTTTTAATCGAAACAGAAAAGATGAAATCATTGTTATTGTTTGATTCGGTGGTGATTATCCAAGAATTTATGAGACACTGGGGTTAGTGGTCGATGAGGAAAACCGAAGATGGATTCAATTTTTCGTAAAATAGAGGACAGGATAGAACAATGGTTTGTTCCCTTGTCGGTGATCGACAATATATGTATATGCACATTATACTTTCTTACCTCCTTCGTATCTTCTATTCTTGACCATCGTTGATATCCTTTTAGATTTCCAAAGAAAAAAAAAAATAAATAAAAAAAAAAACCCCAAATATGTTTATAAAATTCGTGCAGGTAGTAAGTACGTTCCGTAAGCAACTGCCGGTGTATTTATCTCAGTATGGTGCTTTTAAACCACCCTCGCGCTATCGGTCTTAGATTTTCTCGATACTCAACCCAAAATCGGAAGAAAACACAAACGAAACCAACAACAAGAAATTAAATTAATAAGACATGTGTGTAGGGGTATGTAGAAGCTATACTGCCTAGGCTAGCCTAGGCTAGGAGTTATAGAAGCCAGTAATCTTTAGTTAAAGATAACAAATAAACGACACGGCAGCGACGGCGCGGCGGTGGTGTGCCAAATGCATTAACACATTTTCCATTTAAGAAATTATAAATAAGACACCGAAACGAACGACTGATCGTATACGAATATACGAACAATTATCGTAGATACTCTTGAATAGCTACGGATACGAATGAGTACGAGTAGCCTAGACACAGTGCAACAACACTAGCGAGGTTTTAACAATGAGAGAAATTCACCACTCGGGCGAGTGAGCGACATACTCGGATGTTTCACTCACAAGGGCCTTCTTATCTTTGCTCGATTTTTGAGTGAGTTTTAAGAAATACAATAGCCCATCATCGTTTTCAAAAATTCGATGGAATTTCAATGATTTTTCCACTCGAATTCAACTTCGAAAACCAGTGATATCTATCGTACGGTCGAAAATTTCAAATACATAAACGAATATTTTCGAGTCACCGGCGGAGTTCGATCTGAACTCGTAAATTCTGAGCGAGTCTGTTTGGAATATGGAAGTGGCGGTCACGATGCATTAGACAATTCGAACAGTGTTGTGTTATCGGGAACTGGTTGTAAAGAGAGCATGTTGAAATCGGAATCGAAGCCAGAAAGATATTCTGGAATAAGGGGCAAAATAAAGTGATAACAACGTACCCGTATCTATTGTATACGTTAAAGAAAATACTGTCAGCTCGTGTTTCTGAGGCACTTCGAAGAAGAAGGAAGATTTATAAAATGCACTCTCTACCTACGAATATAAGGGATAACCAGGCCATCGTTGAGATAAGCAAAATGCACTTTGGAAAGCTAGAGAAAATCACCTAGCACACTTATGCACAAGTATTCGTAAAAGGCGTCCTCTTTGAACACGCGCCAGTGCGATGGCCTACTTTTACTATGGAATGTAGTTTGGATTGCCCAAGAAATGGAATAGTGTAGCATTTCGGCATACATTTTGGGACATGCATGCATCAACTGACCGCATAATCGGATGGATGACTTGAAAAGAAAAAAAATTCACACGAAGGTGACATTTTCTATATAATGATGTGTGTATTAGACTCAAATTTGGTAATTCAAATATAAATTTTATAAAACCACGACCGTAGTAGTAGCCCGATTGTTACAAGTTCGGTTTTGTCTATTTACTCGTACAATGTAGGTAGAGATGATGGATTCTACATTGTGAAGAAACATCTTTTACCGGGCAGGTGTCGATGATCTTTCCAGCTACACGCGTTCCTGTTAATTTGGAGTAATTAATTGTTTTATTCTCCATATAAAAAAATAATATGCAAATTAATTTAAATAAGAAAATAATAATAAATAAAATTGCACGGTTGGACAAAAAATTCTCACATGGAATTCCGTGTGTTTTCCTGAACTTTGAAATAAGAGGGAGTGTATGATATTTTGACATTCGTTGTATCCTCTAATTGACATTCGAATGTGGATTTTATTTTTAGGTAGATATATTTCGGAAGTATATTTGTATCCGAGTATCTCGGAAAAAGATTTTTCATTAATTGGGACGCTGGTGATTCAGTTTGTTTATATTTTCTTGGGCTTTGTGATGTGGAGAAGTTGAAATTTGAACTATTATAGTTCATACCAATTCAGTTTGCCAACGATCGATTGCGCACAGAGAGGATTTAAAAGAACAAAAATGGTACGAAAGAGTAAATGTTTTTGCCTGAAGTTTACAATGCCTAACCGAACTGTACACGGCTATGTTGGTTGTGGTGTAGTGGTAGTAGCAAACGCTTCTCACTCGGAGGGTCCAGGTTCGAATCCTGCCCATGGCAAATCAGTTTTTCATTGTAATTGGAACTCAGACAAAAAAATTCTGCGTGTGAAGGCATAACACTGACACGTAGATTTGGCTGTTGTAGTGTTTCAAGCACAGAAAAGAAAAATACTGCGATATACCTCGAATCACTCTGAGTGAAGAAAATCACTCCGTCCTATTCGGACTCCCACCCCTGGAGAGCAAACATAGAAACCAAACACACCTGAGTTTCAAACCACAACAAAAACAATTTTCCTTTCTCCTTCTTCTATCTTTCCGCCCGCGCCCTGGCAACAGTAAAAGGGTATCTAACCCCTTAGGCGCGCGTAAATTATAAAAAAAAAAAAAATTGTTGCATAAATTACTTAAATTTTTTTATTCTGGGGTCGATAAATTTCAACGCACTTCATATGTATTGCTACCTATTATCTGGGGTGGGATTGGCAAAAAATTCAGGGCATAGGTATATTTGTTGAATTTGTATACACTAGTCAGATCGCAATTGATTAGGTTCTCAACATTTCTTATGGTTTTATAATTTGTGGGTTAGGTTTAGGAATCTGTGTATGTGGCGTGTTTTCATTTATTTTATGGTGTTTGCTTCTACCTGTGGGACTTTAGTTCATAGGTTTTAGATCTTAGAAATAAAAATGTTTAAGAGTTTTATTTCCTTTTTTTGGTAATCACTTAAAAAAATTATTAACGCTATACTTTTTTACTGCCAATTACTAAAGGGTTTCCAATAGGGACTTGACAACTTTTAATTTGTGAACGCACTCTTTCACTAATCATCAAACTGTCACTGTTAATTTATTCAGTAAACTCAACATTTTCATCATGGTAAAGTACACGAACGAGCAACGTCTGCAAATTATAAAAATTTTCTACCGAAATTCGGGGTCGGTGACTGCAACTTTAAGAGCATTAATTCCAATTTTCGGTCGTAATTCTCGCCAGGCAATAACAAGTTCAGTGCAAAAATTTGAGTCTACATATTCGTTGTGTGATGTTGCCGTGTCAGTGAGACAACGGGTTGTTCGAAGTGCCGAAAATATCGCTGCCGTTCAGGCGTCCGTAGCAAACGATCCAAATCAGTCAATTCCACGGCGTTCTCAAGAATTGGGCATCGCTCAGACCACATTATAGCGTAAGGTTCTTGGTTTACACCCATACAAGATCAAGCTGACTCAAGAATTGAAGCCGATGGACCATTTGAAGCGACGTACGTTCTCCGATTGGGTTCTGGAGAAGATGGGGCAAGATGATGAATTTCATCGCAAAATCATCTCCAGTGACGAAGCTCACTTTTGGCTCAATGGGTTCGCCAATAAGCAAAATATGCGTTATTGGTCGGGTGAAAATCCACATGTGCTCATAAATCACCACTTCATCCACAAAAAATAACTGTTTGGTGCGGTTTCCATGCCGGCGGCGTTATTGGGCCATATTCTTTCGTCGACGATAACGATCGTCAAGTTACTGTGTCATGGTCAGCGTTATCGCGCCATGATCACCGATTATTTTTGGCCCGAATTGGAAGATATGGACTTGGACGACATGTGGTTTCAACAGGATGGTGCCACAAGCCACACAGCATACGCTACAATCGATTTATTGAAGAGTAAGTATGTTGTGTTATCTCGAGAAATGGGCCAGTCGATTGGTCGTCTCGTTCGTGCGATTTAACGCCACTTGACTATTTTCTGTGGGGCTACGTTAAGTCATTGGTTTAAGCCAACACGCCGACGACGTTGGAAGAGCTCAGAGCCAACATTGAACGCGAAATGTGTGGCCGAGTCGTTGAGAATCCAACGAATCGACCGCTGCGAACGTGCCGCCGTGGCCATATGAACGAAGTCGAGTTCCATTCATAAATGTTTTGATTGTACTTCAAGCCGATAATAAAGTTTTTGAAATATCTCAAATGGTTTGCGTTTTATTTAATAAAAAAAGTTGCCTAGTCCGTATTGGAAAACTCTATACCAAAACTACATTACTTTTTTTAGTTACTTGTACTTAATTAGTAATAGTAATTGGTTAATTATTAATTACATGTAATCGTAATCAAGCTAGACCCAACGCATATAAATGATGGATTTGCTATTTGTAATCAAGTTTTACGAAAACAATAGCATTGCTCGTGTTGTAGATTCCGATTACGCATTTCCAACCATTTGTAAGCACCTCGTGAACGTTCCCACTGCTCGAATCGTGTTCAATGAACATTTCCGATTTTAGTTCAATGGTTCCATCTTTGCTTTTTCTGGGAAGCCAACAAGACGCCACGTTTGTTTTTTTTTTCATTCTTTGTTGAACATGGGCAGTGGGGACGCACACAAGGTGTAAGTATAAATGCATGTACATATAATTCAAAACTATTTTTCTAATTCATTTAATAAGAAATAAAAATATAAATTTTCCCAACGTTTAATTATTTGAGTATTTTTATTTGGCCGTCCCTGGAAAATCTGTCCGGAACAGCTCAAACAAAAGCTTATACAAACACAGGAAATTGTCATGGATTCATCGCGAAAAGGAAAATCAATAGCAAGTCGGGCCCGTAAGATCGGTTTTAACATGTATAACAAAAAATTGGAAGAATCTATGAGTTTATGTTTGGATAATCCCATAACGTACGCAGACTTGCAGACTTAGGAGTTCACTGGAATTTCGGCCCGATCAATACGAACGATAATCAAGGAATACGAGGAGAAAGGTGTTACTAAATCAACAAATAAAAAAGTACCACATAAAAAATGGAAAACTGCTTTAGACGACTTTGACATCACAGCTATTCGGCGAATTATATACAACTTTCAATGAATGTGAATCTTATGGAACTACGCACACAGCGTTATACAGCCAATATTGAAATAATAAAGAAATCCATTCCGCAACGGAAAGATTTAAAAACTCATAAAATTTACAAACAAAAATGGTATGATTCTGATTGCATGAAAGCTAGAACCAAATCTTTTAAATTTCTCAAACTTCTAAGGTCGAATAACTCCAATATCTTTAAAGCACTCTATCAAGATGCCAGCAAGGAATACAAACACATCTGTTACATCAAAAAGGTAGCCTTTGAACAACAAAACATTGCGATTATAAGTAATTCAAAATCTTATGCTCAGTTCTGGAAAGCTGTCAAATACCTAAACGGACACTCGTCTAACATCTCTGTAACTCTTAAAGCCCCGCAACTCAGGACTCACTTCGATAAACTTCTTAATGCCCATTAACCTCGCCGCTACTTCAATATGCAGCCCCTCTGCTCTTAGACGAAAAATTAGACTCTGCATTTACCCTGGAAGAAGTCAATGAAGTAATATGCAAATCGAAATCAAATAAAGCACCTGGTATTGATCGCATCTCGTTTGAGTTCTATAAAAATTGCACATATGAGTTTATGAATTCTCTCACAATTGAATTTAATCGAATATTCGACTCTGCTAATATCCCCGACGTATTCAGCAGAGCAATAATTTTTCCCCTACACAAAAAAGGCGATTACAGGGACCCGAAGAACTACAGAGGAATCACATTTTTAAACACGTCAGCCAAAGTGTTTGCTTCATTAATTTACAAAAGATTGTATGAATGGGTACAAGAACATAACATCCTTAAAGAATTCCAAGCTGGATCTAGGAAAGGTTATCCTACAATCGACCAGATATTCTGCTTAACAAACACTGCTGAAACATATAAGAGGAAGAAGAAAAAGTTATACGCCTTCTTTGTAGATTTTCGTGCAGCGTTCGATTCAATACCACGTGAAGCACTCTTTTACAAGCTTTCCAAAATCGGTGAATCAAGTAAAATTATTCGAATCCTGAGAGCCTTGTATGAGAATAATATTGCATATGTATGGGATGGAGACTTAATTTCTGAAGAGTTCGAAACTTCAATGGGTGTTAAACAAGGCTGTATTTTAAGTGCTCTGCTTTTTATATTATACATCAATGATACAACAGATGATGTCAAAGGTGGAATATCGATTCCTGCGCTGATGTATGCTGATAATATCGTCTTTCTATGTGACACAACCCAAGTCATGCAGTTAATGATAAACAGGCTTAATGCTTTCTGTAAAAGTTGGAATCTCACTGTAAATCTTGATAAATCAAAAATGATGATATTCAGAAATGCAGGAGGACGCTTCTCACATTTGGAAAAGTGGAAGTTAGACGGGGAAGAGATTGAGGTAGTATCCAGATACAGATACCTAGGTATCCTAATATCGTTCTCCTTAAATTTCAAACCACACTTTGAGGAAAAATTAGCTGTTGCTAAAAGAGCTATCTGTTCGATTTGGGAACAAAACAAACTTTGTTCCACTCAACCGCATCCTCGATAATGCTTTACGGAGCTCAGGTATGGGGTTACAAAGGCTCCGATGCTGTGGAAAAATTTCTTCGCTGCTTTTTGAAGAAGATTTTCCGATTACCAAAAAATACCCCGAACTATATGCTACATCTTGAAACGGGAACTCCTCCTTTTCTTTTGTACACGCTCAAAATGCAATAGTTGACTATATCCTAAAAATACTAGAAATGAATGAATGCAGAATACCAAACGTAGTTTTAAGAAGCATAATTAGAACAAACGGAGGCATTTGTGAGAAATGGAAGAAAACAGCTTCTGAATGCGGATTAAATCTGTCTATTCAAGTGAACGAGCATCCTCATCTTTTAAGAGAAAAATTTAACTTGGTTTTGGAGAATTTTGGCAGACATACATATGACCAATATGTCGAAGAAGCTGAATCGTCACTGTTTAGGAACTATTACAGCAAACTAAACCATTTTCTAAATGAAAAAAAATACTTCCTAGATAGTCACGCAGTTGACAAAATAAGTATCATTTTCAAACTGAGAGGGGAACTCGTTCAACTAAACTTTATACACCATAGACCAGATTTATCAATACTTTGTAACCTCTGCAATATGAAGAAGAGAGAAGACATCTTACATTTTCTTGGTGTTTGTCCGATTTTAAAAGAATTTCGACTATCACTGTTCGGAAAACATGATTTAGACGAAGATGAAGTAATGAGCATTTTAAATGGAGAAAAAGGATGGAAAGTCTTATATGATTACTCAGTAGCAGCACTTTGTTATAGAAAGCGTATCATAGATGGAGATTTGTAATGTAAAACTTAAGTATGTATTTTGTCAACCTGGTAGACGGCCATAGGCCAAACCATTAAAGACTTAGGTTAATCGTTACATTGTAAAACATTTATTGAAAATAAAAGTCAACTAAATATAACTAAATATACAACTTTCAAATTGAGGAAAAGATGATAGCTATCTTAAAAATGTTAAGACAACGGGTCCAGGATGATTTGGAGCTTAAATTAAGCATTATGTCGCTACACATATTTCTAAGAAGAAATGGATTTTCTTATATAAAAATGGAGAACAACCGTAAGCTTATGTGCGAAAAAAATGAAGTTAAACTTTTACGAGTGAAATATCTGAGAAAGGTGCAGGAATACGGATCAAAAGGATATGAGATCATTTATTTGGACGAGAGCTATATTCACAGCTTACACACAAGACCAAGGGCATGGACTGATGGTACCAGACGTAGATTAAAGGCGTCAATTTCAAAGGGTCAGATGTTGCTAATGGCGTATACAGGTGCCTTGCTCTTATTTAAATCTTGAACAGGAGATTATCACGATGAGATGAATTTTGAAAATTTCTCCAAATGGGTGACAGACCAAGTTTTGAATAACATAGAAGAACCTTCAGTTATTGTAATGGACAACGCATCATATCACAATAAATCGGAAGACAAGCAAATCAGTTCTGGTTCCGGAAAATTTGAGATGTTACAATGGCTTGCCCACTACAATATACGACATAGTTCACAGATGCTCAAACTCGAACTTTATGAGCTTATAAAGGAACATCGAACTACAGACCATCCAAAGCATAAGATTGACGCTATAATTCACGGCGCGGGACACGAAGTAATACGATTGGCACCTTATCATCCAGATCTCAACCTTATTAAAAATATTTGGGCAACTGTCAAGGCAAGAGTGGGAAACCGAAACATAACATTTAAATTATTGAATGTGCAGAAACTAGCTGAAGAAGATTGGCGCAAAGTTTGTGCAAAAGTTATAAGGACAGAGGAGGATTACTTTTCTCATGAGCTAATGTGGGACATAATATCGGATGCAATAGTTATCAGTCCAGGAGATGATTCCTCAACAGATTATGAAACTGACAGTTCTTCAAATTGAATTCAATATACCTAGTCCTGTCATAAGTTTTGTTACAAATACAAAACGCTATAAAAAAAAGAACAGTAAACATATTGTACTCAAAATTGTTTCATTTATTAGACCACAAAATTGATTATTAAAAAAAAATTTATTGTATTGGTCAAGCCCTTCACGACACCTTTTAGCACATCTTCTTGGTAAACATTTGCACCAGTTATTACGCCTTTTTCACAGGAATGGAGCTTTGCCAGCAATAATGATCTACGAAAGTATAATGAGCAAATAATCAAAACCGTATAGCTACATACATATAAACACAATCAATCAATTCATGCGAGACCTCTTGCTTCATTTATCCAATCGTCATCATACGCAAATCCCATACAGTACCAACAGATATACTCGTACAGAACTTTTTTTTTATATTTTATCAGAATATAATTTTCTCGAAATAAATTTGCCATATAAGTACCTGTTCACATTGGCGCTGGCAGGAAGATTGTCCGAAAGAGAGGGAACGCTTTATATTGAAGTGGGAAGAAGAAGGTTTACTTCCACCGAGAATCCATTTTTAAAGTGGATTCTCGGGTGCAACACATCGTTTTTTTCCATATCGTTCCATTTCTGACATATTTTTTCATTTTAGATTTGAACGTTGATGAGCAAGGATGTGTGAAGAATAGGAAAAAAATGTAAGGTTCAGGCCAACTGCTCAAATTTCAAAATTAAAAATGCTCCGATTCAAGTATTCCACTTGTCAAAAAGTCTTTCAACCCCATGACAATGTGAACACGACGTTCATGGTGAGGACTTTCATCCCGTCGCCAATGTAAACAGGCACAAAGAATTAACAAAGGGGCTCATTTTCAATTATGACAGACTGAGTGCCAAAGATGAAATGAAAGAGAGCTGTCAAATAACATGAAAAACCAAAGAAGGGGGAAAGGCTTTCGTGTAAAATTGCGCGCATCACTGAATGACAGATGACAGTTCAAAAGAAAATAACCAGAATATGCGCATTACACACGCGCTCTAACCATTTTCGTGTTTCTTAGGTCATATTTGTCAATTTAAGGGATGAGGAAAGGAATTTTAAGAGACCTGCGCAGTATAGGGTTTTCCAATAAGGACTTGACAACTTTTTTTTTTAAATAAAACGTAAATCATTTGAGATATTTCAAAAACAAAAACCGTACCAAACAGTTAATTTTTGTGGATGCAGTGGTGATTCATGAAGCACATGTGGACTTTCACCCGACCAATAACGCATATTTTGCTTATTGACGAACCCATTGAGCCAAAAATGAGTTTCGTCACTGAAGATGATTTTGCGATGAAATTCATCATCTTGGTGCATCTTCTCCAGAGCTCAATCGGAGAACGTCGGTCGCTTCAAATGGTCCATCGGCTTCAATTCATGAGTCAGCTCGATCTTGTATGGGTGTAAACCAAGATCCTTACGCAAAATACGCCATAATGTCGTCTGAGCGATGCCCAATTCTTGAGAACGCCGTGGAATTGACTGCTTTGGATCGTTTGCTACGGTCGCCTGAACGGCAGCGATATTTTCGGCACTTCGAACAACCTGCTGTCTCACTGACACGGCAACATCACACAACGAATATGTAGACTCAAATTTTTGCACTAAACTTGTTATTGCCTGGCGAGAATTACGACCGAAAATTGGAGTTAATGGTCTTAAAGTTGCAGTCACCGACCCCGAATTTCGGTAGAAAATTTTTATAATTTGCAGACATTGCTCGTTCGTGTACTTTACCATGATAAAATGTTACAATTTACTGAATAAATTGACAGTAACAGCTTGATGATTAGTGAAAGAGTGCGTTCACAAATTAAATTCAAAGTTGTCAAGTCCCTATTGGAAAACCCTATAAAATGAAGTTGTAAACTATCGAGTTAGTTGCAGTTTTATTTTTGAGCTATAAGAAAAACATTAAAAATAGAAATGTCATTTTACAAAAGAAGTTTTTAACAACATGAAATAAATACTCGTATCATAGTATTAATCAAGAAATTGGATGGGATATAATTATGGGAAGTAGGAGAAGATCACTCAGCCAATAAGCTATATGCGTTATGGGAGGCCTTATTTCTAAACACGAGTGCCTGTCGCTCAGTTTACGGCTCTTAATTCTTTAAATATTACTCAGACAATTCGCAAAATGTCTATACGATCAGTCTGCCACACAGTCGGATACAGAGTGATAGATACGTTGTGTACCTATGTATGTATTTTCTAAAACATGTTCTCTGAGTAAAGGACATTTTTTTTGTTTGGTTTTGAAGTGGTACTTTTGGTTTTTGTGGGTGTCAAGAGTATTGACTAATCGATGTGCGCGGAAGGTGTGAATCTGTTTTTATCTCTTTTTTAGCAGTTTAAACGCATACACTTTTGAGATTTTTCAAATTATCAAACTGATACCCATTTTTAAAGACAAAACCGCCCACACGTTCTCAATGGGGTTTAAGTAAGGGCTGTAAGCGGGCCATTCCAATAGAGAAATATTTCGGGTTTTTAGAAACTCCCTTGTAAACTTGGATGCATGAATAGCCGCGTTATCCTGTTGAAATATAAACTCGCTACCGAATAATTGATCCCCAAGGTCAACTAAAACATCATCGAAGATCTCAGTGTATTTTTGGCTATTCATTTTAGTTGATATAAAACATATAGATGACTTTCCAGAGCAGCTTAGAGCCCCACAAACCATTAACGTGCCTCCTCCGAAATTGCGACCATGCCTGAGCTGCCTTTCGGCCCTTTTATCATTCCAATATTTTTGGCAACCATCTGACCCATCTAAATTAAATATTTTTTCGTCAGAAAATACCACTTTACACCACTCTTCGTCCCAAAATTGAAATTTGTCAGCAAAAGTCAACCTGTTCGCCTTGTGTCGTGCTGTAAGCAACGGTTTCGGCGTGCGTTTAACATATTCAATGGTATTATATGACTTTAAAATTTGTTGCACCCGCCTTGTTGATACATTTATCTTCAGAATGCTTACAATTTCAGAAGGACTTATGAATTTATTTACAGCAAGACGTCTTATTTCTCGAATATCTCTTGGTGTTAATGTTGGTTTTCTTCCTGTACTTCGCTTAACTCCATCATTTTCGCCAAGATTTATATAATTTGCTATAACAGTTTTACTTCTTTTCAGAATAGCTCCGATTTGCCTTGTTGTTTTCTCCTGTTCTCTGTAAACAGCCACACGTCATTGCTCCTCTTCGGTCAATGGCTTTCCATGAGGCATTGTACTCGTAATTGATATTTGCGGAAATCTAAAGCATTCCAATTTTTTCTAACAAATATGTAATTAAATATTTAAGACTAATAAACCCCTTTTCTGTCGAAACTCAGCTTAAACTTATATTTTTTTTTGATTATTCTTTCACTTAAGCACAACAGGCCTTATAAATATTTCGTACCACCATGAAGATCACTCATCAGTGTAAAACAGGTGTGTTAGAAAAAACAAAAAAAAAGGTTATCGCTATGATGCGATAAGACGAAGCGATAATGCTGCTGCGTTCAATGAATTAGATCTCATCAAAACCTAAGGGAACAAACAAAGATTTCTTTGTCCTTATCATTATTTCGTGGAGTGTAGTACGAGTACAATACAAAAATTATGTGGTAGAACATTTGTTTGCTTATAGATGACGAAAATATTCGCGGGTAATATCTCATAGCACGGAATGTGAGATTTTTTAGTTATAAGTCAGATTTCACTAGTTAAATACTCTAAAATTCATCAGAGTTAGATGTCTGTGTAAATATGAAGCGAACCTATATATTTGTCACGATTACTGGGACGTGGTTGACCATGTACAGTATGAAGCTACTGAAATGAATGAAACCGTGAGGTCATGGTAATATATAGAAATCGGCAAAAATATATTTCACTGATAAAACGTGGCTAAATGAGGGATACACCCAGCAAAAGATATAGACAGACCCATCGATTGTTACAATACTACATCTTTTTATGCGAGAATATCAACTGAATTCCGATCACCAACAGTAAAATGAAAGAGGCTAATACTTGTAACTAAGAACATCACAAGTTTGCGAATCTTGAACCCAACTCCATCATAAAAATTAATAATGCCACTCACCATTTAAAACAAAAAACGGCGACTACAATTTCTACCAGAAATCATTTGTAATTTATTTTTATTTCTTAAAAGAGTTGGCAACCCTACGGCCATTACTTCCAGAAATTCACTGCTGATAATATGTACACCACCTTTGATTAATTATTCACACTATGACAGAGCAATTGCAATTTTAGATCGCGACTGACTATCTATTTGTCGACATCAAAGCCGCATATGACAGCGTGCATAGGGAAGAGCCATCCAATGTCAAGGTCGGTAGTGAATTAACCGAGATATTCAACGTCAAGAAAGGTTTAAGACAACGCGACACGCTGACGGCAAACGAGGGCAAAACAAAGTACATGCTGTCATCAGAATAGGACGCAAACCACCATCGGCTTGGCCAGAATATCCCCATCGGCAGTTATAACTTCCCCTTCCTTGGCTCCGCAGTTACAAGTGGCAACAACATCCAACACATGTCAATAACTCATTCTTTGGGCTCAGGAGCCAATCAAGTATCAGATTCCCCACTCATAAGACCAAGCTGGCTTTTACAAGATTATTTTCATCCTGGTCCTGCTTTTTTCGCAGGAGCTTGGACCTTATTGAAAGGGCATAAAGAAGCACCGTTTCGGGAACTGATACATCGATCTTTATTTTTTTAAGAACTTAAAACTCAAGTAGATACTATTATACTTAAAATGCCTGAGCACGTGTTAAGTTTTTAGGAAAACGGGGCAGAGAGAGAAGAAAGATTTTTGGGCTCAGTGTTTATTTCGCTCCATGGGTGTCATCCAACATTTAATAGGGAGACTAAATTATTAGCGTAATTGGACTTGTTGTTGTATTATAGGCAACCATTCGTCTTACGTGAATTAAGTTGCCTGAAAAAAAGAATATTTTTCCGGCGAGGCTGGGATTCGAACACCGAACCTTCCGATTTGGAAGCCAATACACTACCACTTGAGCCACGGCCACCCACCCTAGTCGAGCTTCTATGGATTCAACGTCTGAAATGGCTGAAAAACGTTGAGCGAATGGATACCACGACTCTGTAACAAAGAGTCTTCAATTCTAACCCCGAGGGGCGACGCAACAGTGGACGACGTCATCTAAGGTGGCGTACCCAGGCGAAAGGGGACCTCAACCAACTTGGAGTGCGGCACTGGAAATAGATGGCGGGATATCGTGCTACGTGATGAGGCTAATTGGTTGAGGACCAGATTAGCCCCGAACCTCTATGAGATCTTTCAAGAGCGAAGTGCTTATTCATTATATTGTTATTCTCATCAAAGTGGGAGGGAAACATGTTTCTTTCCTAGTACTGCAGATTTTTATTGTACAGAGTATGGTCAAGTTTACAATGATCTATATTTTCATTGTTATGGAAATTCTTCAGCAATAAAGTGGTGCAGTACTACCACTCACTACATCAACCCCTAAATTCACTGAGGATGTAGTCCGAGGTATTGTTTCAAAGAATGCGTCGCAGGTAGTGGCGTCACTTATGACTAATAAACGTAGTGCACCGTTCAGGCGCTAGTAAGAATTTTAGCTGCACTCTACTCTGCTCGTGTGATGGTGGTAATCCAAAGTCATGCAGTGCGTCTAGACCATGGTCGTGACATCAATTTTCACTAACATTTTAGCTGTTTGATGATATTGACTAGGAAGACAGTCATACATTAACCTGTTAGCAAAAATGCTGCTTCCCAAACTTTACCCATTTGTTATAGACTTATTCGGTATGCAGAGTACAATAATCTCTGTCCTTAGGCTGAGAGACACTCAGCAATCGAAACAACTAAATGCAGGGCATGACGGTCTACCCACACTGCATCGTGGCCGACCTTCAATTAACCGAAAGTGACTTCACCATATTTCTTCACTTCACGTAATTCCAGTACGAATCGAATCATTCAGTCTTTCCACATACTGTATCGTCACAGCATTGTCATTGATCGAAAATGAATGATAACGGCTGTTGGCTATTGTACCCGAACTAAGATTGGTTCCAAGAATGTGAGGACGCTCCTCGACCCAGGGAGTGATTCTATCGCCGATACTTTTTTTGCTGCTGATTAGCGATGTGCTTCGCGCAGTCTTTTGTACTGGAAACGAAAGCATTCGTTTGACTCCTACATCTCATCTCAAACATCTGGACTGCGCTGACTGCGCGACGTTGGTTTACTCTCTCACAGGATTATAGATCTGGACCAAATGACAGCGAGAATGGAGAGGGAGGCAAATGTCGTGGGTTTGAAGATTAACACTGTCAAAACCAAAATTATCAACCCCGGTACTAACTCACCAACTCAAGTTATAATAGCATTGCTAGACAACCGGTAGAGAGAGTGAAGGTAGGGAACTGAGGACAAACCAAAGTTTGCGTTTCAAATGATGTTCATGATATGGCGAAGCAATGCAATCAGCTTAAACACCTAGCTACGACTGTTCCAATGTTGAATCCGTGCTGTTTGGAAGGTGACCGCTACTACTATAAAAAAAAACAACAAACCTTCGTTAATAGGTGTCTACGGAACATCCTAAGGGTTTTTTTTGGCCTCACCACATCTTTAACGAACATCTTTACCAGGAACCAATAGGCACAACCATCCAACGGCGGAAGTGGCGGTGAATTGGTCAGACACTTCGGAAGGGCGATAATTCCATAGCAAACTATGCAATGAAATGGAATCCGTTATCTCAACGGGTCAGCTGAGAAATACATGGCGCAGAACATTTGAAGAGGATTCACGGCAACAGAGGAAGAGTTGGGGAGCCCTGAAGCTCATTGCCAGGCACCGTACATGATGGCGCGTAGTCGTAGTCGAGTACCTAGGATCCACAAGGGGAAACAGGGCATAAGCAAGTACATAAGTAAATTCTGTTAAGTGAGGAGTGATGCTTAAAGTTTCCGTCTGCCACGATGATGTTCAGACTCTGGTCAAGTCCAGTACTGCGTAAGGGAACGTCGAATTCAGATCCAGAATCAGATTCAATAGTTAGCTGGTGCGCAAAGACATCAGAACTCCAGCACAAAATGTTTCACTTGTTTTAAACTGTTGATGGCTTTAAAAGAGCAGCTTATAAATGTCAACAATGAGTGGACAGGGTCTAGAAGCGAGCTTGGCGTGCTGCCTTTGGACGTCCTTCAAAATTTCCTAAGAACAGCAGTGCATATTGAATTGAAAGCTTACTCCATTTAAAAACTGACGCATATGATAAAGTTGGGATTACCAAAGTCGTTTAGGTCCAGATGACGCTTCTCCGTGGCAAAATGTTGACGTCATTGACACATAAATGCATAGCTTTGTGAAGAAATAGATGGAGACACCCTTTAACAATAGATAAGTCTCACCCGCAGGCTTCCACCTTTAATGATGAGAATACTCCGTTTTAGGAGGATTGACCGGCAGCCGATTTCTAGTTCACCAATCGTCGCTTTAATCCTCAAAATTAGTTTTTCATATAGGCGTTTTTTCTAACCAATATATAGTATCACTACTGTGATTGGAGATAGAAAAGTCATCAATCAAATCAAACTCAAAACTCATTTTCATGAAATGCTATTTAGCATCCTGTTGTCTGTACATGTTTAACTTGCGACATTTTTCTCAGCTATTTCCGAATATTGCGCCCTCTATGAACACTTAATCATTTGTGGGGATTTTAATGTGGATCTTCTAAAATATAATTCGCTGGACTTTCAATTGAAAGACTGAGTTTCTTCAGTAGGAATGCATCTAGTGAACACAACTTACCCTACACGTTTTGCGAAGGATAAAGTACCCAGTCTTCTTGATCTTATAATTGTTTCGTGTTCGTCGCTCGTTCTCGTGTTTGACCAACTTTCATTTGATGTTTCAGACCATGATCTACTTTTTTGTTGTTATGATATCAATTTTTCGAAAACCGCCATCCCTGATATTTTTACTTTTAAAGACTTTAATTCTATTGATGCTAACGTCCTTCAAGCTGCGACTTTTTCTGCTCCTTGGGAGCAATGCCGATTGACTGGTGATCCAAATGAAAAAGTAAAAAATTATATGATGAATGTGTGCCTATGAAAACAGTGAAAGTTCAGATTAAAGTATGTCCTTGGTTTACTTCGGAGGTGGTCTGGTCTATTAAGGCGAGGAACAAATTATACAGTAAATGGAAGCGTAGGCCATCTGATGTAAATTGGTCCGCATACAAAGTGGCTCGTGATTACTCAACCACCGTCCTGCGTACGTCAAAAAAAACTTTTGTGCTTCTAAACTAAATTCGTCCCTTCCTGCTAAGAAACTTTGGAGCAACCTAAGGACAATCTGTATGTCTGTTGGAAGGAATAACTCTCAGTGTGGTTGATGACTAGATGACTTGAATAATTTTTTCCTGGGTGATGACCCCACTGCTGGTAACCCAACTTTTAATCGAACAGTAGACTGTATAGGCTCTGTACCAATATTCGAAAGTTTTGAAGTAGCCACGGAAGCTGAAATTACTCAATGCGTTACAGCCATAAAATCCAATTCGATTTGTTAAACTTATTTTACCTGAAATGGTCTCTCATCTCGCTCATATAATCAACTGGTGCATAATTACGTCAACTTTTCCACAGCTCTGGAAATTTGCAAGAGTTTTGCCAATAGCAAAGAAAACAAATGCATCTTCTCCTGTTGATTTTAGACCGGTTAGCATTCTACCTTGTCTATCAGAGGTTTTTGAAAAGGTTTTGGCAAAGCAGATAACGAAGCACTTGTCACTGAATCATTTGTTGTATGCTTAGCAATCTGGCTTTAGAGCTAACCACAGTTGTGCTACAGCTATGGTGAACCTTTTTGAAGAATTAAGGCAGGAGTATGACAGGGGTTATGTTTCGTTGCTGTGTTTGCTAGACTTGTCTAAGGCATTTGATAAAGTTAATCATAAAGTTCTATGTTGGAAGCTCAAGAATCATTTTGGTTTCAGTGAAAGAGTAGTAAAATTGATCAGTAGTTTTCTCTCTGGCAGATCACAAAGGGTTAAATCTGGGGAACGTTTTTCACTGTTGAAAGAAATAACGCAGGGAGTTCCTCAAGGCTCAATATTAGGTCCGATACTCTTCTGCATGTTTATTAATGACCTTCCAACAGTCTGTAAACATACTTCAGTACACCTTTATGCTGACGATGTCCAACTACATTTAGCGAAGCCTTATGGTAACCTCAATGAACTAATTCTTCTCATCAATGAAAACTTAAAACATATTGCAACCTGGTCTGTAGCTGCTTCTTAATCCATCAAAATCTCAAATAATACCCATTTCAAAAAATAATTTCGACCCCTGCCTCCTTCCCGATGTTTAGTTTAATAATAACAAAATGAAAGCTGTGGACTCTGTCACTAGTCTAGGCTTTATTATCAACCGAAATTTGTCTGGGTACAATCACACAAATGTGGTCGTGGGTCGTATCTACGGATGTCTTCGCAAATTGTGGATCAGTGCTTATTTTACCCCTCAGGAAACAAGACGAAAGCTGGTACAGTCTCTAGTTCTACCCCTCATAACATATGCTGAGGTGGTCTATTGCTGTCTTGACTATTCATCTAAGCGAAAACTGCAAGTTGCCTTCAACGACGCGGTGCGTTATATCTATGGCTTACGTAGATATGACCATATTTCTGTGTTTGCCAGGGGTTTGCTTGGTTGTAGTTTGGAACAATATATCAACGCCAGGAATTGTATATTTTTGCACAAAATTATTATAACTCAAAGTAAACTAATTTTCAAAATATAATATGATATACTCGTAATATTTATATGATACTAAATAGCACCAATCTGTTCATATAATAGTAAACCCTTCAATGACACGTTCGTAGTTCCAAGATCAGCTGATGCCTCAATCATGTTTACATCAAAACGAAAATGATTGTGATAGAAATAAAACAGTTTCGAACTAATTCTTTTTTAGAATGCATTGGCATCTAATTCACTACTACATCGGACTTCAATGTCACCACAAATTGAATACAAAAAAAAATTTATAAGACAAAAAATATTCATTCATTTTGAGTTTTTTTTTTTAAATAAATTAAAATAAAAACAAACAGCAACAGGAACTTTCCTAGCCGTAGTATCTGTGAAATTTACAATCAATGCCAGCAGCTTTCTCAACAGCATCAAAATATTCGAATTCAAGCGCAACTGAAAGATGTGTGTCACAAAATAAATATAAATAACGCGCCGTGAGATTATTTGTGATGAGCACATTTATGAGGCACTGTACACGTACTCGTACACCAGTACTCGTATATCATGTTTAAGCCGTCCGATGTAAAGTTACAACAGATCAAATGAACTATTGTTAGTGTGTGTGGGAAATATAACTCTTGAATAATAATTAGTATTTACATTATATTTTTGTGGATAACATTAGGATTGCGCTAACACTACGGCAAGAGATGATATTCCAGTTCTCGGCGAAAAATTCGAAAAACCGATTTCCTAAAAATTGCATAGTTATTAGACAGACGGAGACAATGTCAAGTATAAGGCTTGTGTATTCACAGAGTAGTGGAGTTCTCTGGGATGTACAATCAAAGTATAGATAAAGAATTAGATTTAGCTAGTTTAATCAAGTTGTGTATTTGCGACCTCTTATCTTCTTAAATGTTTGTAAGTATGTGTCGCTATGCAGTTGCATTGTACTATGCGGAACAAGTGAAATAATAAAATAACAATGACTGATAAGGTTCTATTACATCGATGCTGTACAGCTTATAAACTTATTATCTAAGATGGCTAAGAGGATTAATTGGTTAAATGGCCTTCTTCATGGCTTTATAAAAGGCTCCTCTGCAAACGCACAATTCAAGTTCATATCGTCTTGTTTAGATATTTATCATACCACTCTCTGGAATGGTGTTTAGGGTAAAAATGATAATCATATGGCCTTAATACTCGTAACAACCGTTTACAACCGTGGGGTGAAAAGTAACCTCGTTGACCGTCAGAATACGCTGCTTGAAGTGCGTTTATATTTAGGCAGACATGCCAAATTTCCGTGCGATGCTGTCTTTAGTTTTGTTTTGACAGCTGATTGTTGTCGACGTGTTTGGCATCATGTTGAGTATGGACAAAAACGATTTTCGTTCTCTCATAAAACATGGGGCTAATGCTCCGTCAGATTACACCGTCAAATATTGGTTTCGAGAGTTTCATTGTGGCCGCAACTTCACTACCGATCAAGTCCGCAGCAGCAGACCCTCCGGTTAGATTAGGCCCTCCACAAAGATTAGTACTGAGTGCACACGCCATATTTTGGGTAATATTCTGCATATGAAAAAGTTATCCTGCCACTGAGTGCATCGCATGCTCACTCCTGACCAAAAACACGAACGCGAGAGCACTTCGAAAGAGTGTTTGGACTTGCTGATGCGGAATCAGGCGGACTTTTGGTGTCGATTGGTAACTGTTGATGAAACTTGGATCTACTATTCCACACCAGAGAACAGAATGAGTGCCCGGCAATGGACTGAAGCGGACACGAGTGCTCCGAAGCGGCCGAGGGAGTCGGAAAGGTTATAGCGTCGGTTTTCTGGGATCGTCATGGCATACTCTTCGTGGACTACCTCAAAAAAGGAAAAACCATCAACAGCGAGTATTACTGTGCATTATTGGAGCGATTGAAGGATTAAATCGCTGCAAAACGGCCTCACATGTAGCGAAAAAAATTTTGTTTTTGCAAGACAATGCGCCGGCGCACAATAGCATCGCATCCACGGCTAAAATCAATGACTTACTGCTCCAATTGCTGTCGCATCCACCGTATTCGTCCGATTTGGCTCCCTCGGACTATTATCTCTTCCCAAACCTCAAAAGATGGCTCATCAATAAAAAATTCAGCTCACGCGAGGAAATCATCGACGCCACGGAGGAGTATTTTGCAGACCTTCCGTAAAATTACTTTTCGGACGGGATCAAGAAGTTGGAAAATCGCTGGAATAAGTGTATCAAGCTAAAAGGGGACTATATTGAATAAAATAAAAAAAGTTTCATTCCCAAGGAGGTTACTTTTCACCCCGCCTAGTATACATACGAGTGTGTGCATTGCGGCTTTAAGCACAATTGCGCTCAAGGACGACAGCAGAAAAAATTACATTGATCCGGAAGTATGCTTTTAGCCTGCTAATGTGTCCTTTTTACTTACGAAAGGTATAGACGATTACGTACGTTGAACAACTGAGCTCGTTATTCGTCATGTTGCTTATAAATTTCGTGCACCACTACACATCACACAAAGTTCCCAATGCGTCAACGCGATTGTTATCGACGACAAAAGCAGCGCCTATTTGGATGGGGATTTTTTGTTAGAGGCAGAGTTAGTCAAGAAATTTTAGGTTTCCGGCATGTTAACGTGCACCTCGTAACACTCTGTATCAAAGCTAAATTTGCGAACATTAGTCATACGCGTACGCCCCACAGAGGAGAAAGATGACGACACCAAAGATAAGTTCTACGAGCTCTTGAAAAAGACCTACGAGCAGTGCCCTAGTTATGATATTAGGAAGAGAGGGCATCTTTGGTAGTAATGTCGGAAAGTATATCATGCACGACACCCCATCCAATTCAGGTTAATCGACTTTGCGTGGTGGGGTGAAAAATTGTTATAGGCAGCACGCGGTTCTCACATCTCGATATTCAACCAGATCAATCAACCATCAACCAGGTTGCGATCGACGCAAAGCACAAAGCACCAGTATTATGGATGTTCAAAAATTCCGAGGGTCCAACATCGACTTTTAAACTGCATCAACTACAGAGGTATCGGTCTTCTTAGCCTCGCGTTCAAGATCCTCTCTGCCATATTGTGTGAATGCCTGAAGTCGTCCGTCAAGAACCTGACTGGTCCATATCTATGTGGTTTTAGGCCAGCACAGTCCACCATCGACCAAATATTCACACTACGACAGATCTTGGAAAAAATAGATGAGGTCCAAATCGATACACACCACCTATTCATCGATTTTAAGACCGCATATGGCAGCATCAATAGAGACGAGCTATACAGAAGAATGTCTAGTTTTGGCATTCCTGCCAGAATCTTCCATTTATGCGGGATGACGATAAAGAATGCATCTGTCAAAGTCCATAAACTACGCACTGAGATCTTTGATGTCAAAAAATGATTTAGACAAGACGAAGCGCTGTTATGCGATTTCTTTAACATCATTCATGAAAGAATAGTGCAAAACTCACGTGTCAACACAAGAGTCATAATTTTTCAAAAATCCGTCCAATTACTCGCATACGCCGATGATATTGACATAATCGGAAGAAAGCAGCGTGCTATCAGCGACGCTTTGGGGAGTATGAAGACTTAACCGACGAAGATGGGTTTACCACAACGAGATCAAAACCAAGTACACGTTGTCAACAAGAAAGGACGATATAACTTAGGGGTAGTTAAGCAGTGTGGCTACCTAGGCTCAGCTATTAACTCAGACAACGACACCAGCGATGCGATCAAACGAAAAATAACTTTTGCCAATCGCTGTTTACTCGTATGTAGTCCACCTCGGGCTGTAGCGCCACCTTAAGTAAGTAAGTAAGTAATAAATCACCAAACTATTCTGGCCTTGGAAGGCAATTTTCCGCCCAAAATTAGACAAGTAGGATGCTCTTCGCCAAAAACATCCAAGGAAGCCATGTGCTTGAAGTCATGAACAAACATTTTAATCAAATTCAGTTCCTGTTGGGAATGAGCATTTTGTACAAGTACATTTGACTAGTTTTGAAATTACGACGAGAAAAAAATGTGGGGGAATGGCAGACACCAATTCCAAAATAATCGAGATCCAGTTTCATACAAATTATGGATGGATGGATTTATGAAAATGAACTAGATATCTATTCTATACCCGGGTATATGGCGCCTTTTGGTAATTGCAATGAGAGTTATTCTGCAGGGGGGGGTAATGGTTTATGTTAGAGAGGGTTATGCGTGCAATTTTTCAAAAATTAATATTCCAAGTGCTGATATTGTAAAACTATCCTTTGATTACCATAATAAGTTATTCACTATGTTGTGCATATATAGGTTACAATATGTAACTAAATCAGTTATAAATGACTTGACAGATATACTATGTACTACGAATGGAAAAAACTTAATTGTTTTAGGTGATATAAACTTACTTCATCACTCTGATAACGACACAGAGAGTTATATGCTTCTTATGTCATCATTTGGACTCAAAAGCATGGTCAATATCCCAACTCGAGTTACAGATTCTTCATCTAGTTGCATCGACCATATATTTATAAGAATGCACAGAAACTTTGAAAATATTCTTAGTGGCTCAGCTAATGACTTTAAAGTTACAGATCATCATATGATTAGTTTAAGAATCCAAATGGTTGATGAAAGGTTCAATCGTAATCACAAAAAACGAGGTAAACAAAGAGACTATAGTGCGCTGAGAGAAAGACTTACTTACGAATTTTGGGAATCTGTCTATTCTGAATTGGATCCCACAATGGCCTTTGGAAAATTTTTTACAATCTTGCAAAAGCACTTGAAATATTGCACTAGTGAATCTTTACATATTTCTAATAGAAAAAGACACATAAAGCCATGGATGACAAATTTAGACAAATATTGCAGAAGAAATACTACGCAGTCAAGGTCAGGAAGCATCTTCACAATAGAAGATTAAATTTGTACGATAAGAAATTGTAGTAGAGATGAATGGAGAGTTGTGGATAATATTCTCGGGAAACAAAAGCAGCACATTCAAAAAAATGAATTAAAGGTTGATGAGATCCAAGTATATATATATCTAAATATATTTAACGAACATTTTACTGAGGTCTCTGAACAACTAACGCCTGTTTTGATATCCCTCTACCCCTGTAACTGCACAGTTTCTACCAACATTATCGGAGGTACTCTGCAAACAACTTTGAATTTAATTTGTGAACGCACTCTTTCACTAATCATCAAACTCTCACTGTCAATTTATTCAGTAAACTCAACAAAATTTTCTGCCGAAAGTCGGAGTCGATAACTGCAACTTTAAGAGCGTTAACTCCAGTTTTTGGTCGTAATTCTCGCCCTAGTAGACAGGCAATAACAAGTTTAGTGCAAAAATTTGAGTCTACATATTCGTTGTGTGATGTTGCCGTATCAGTGAGACAACGGGTTGGTCGAAGTGTAAAAAATATCGCTACCGTTCAGGCGTCCGTAGCAAACGATCCAAATCAGTCAACTCCACGGCGTTCTCAAGAATTGGGCATCGCTCATTCCACATTATGGCGTAAGGATCTTGGTTTACACCCATACAAGATCGAGCTGACTCAAGAATTGAAGCTGATGGACCATTTGAAGCGACGTACGTTCTCCAATTGGGTTCTGGAGATGATGCGCCAAGATGATGAATTTCATCGCAAAATCATCTTCAGTGACGAAGCTCATTTTTGGCTCAATGGGTTCGTCAATAAGCAAAATATGCGTTAATGGTTGGGTCAAAATCCATATGTGCTTCATGAATCACCACTTCATCCACAAAAAATAACTGTTTGGTGCGGTTTGCATGCCGGCGGCGTTATTGAGCCATATTTTTTCGTCGACGATAACGATCACCACGTTACTGTGAACGGTCAGCGTTATCGCGCCATGATCACCGAGTATTTTTGGCCCGAATTGGAAGATGTGGACTTGGACGACATGTAGTTTCAACAGGATGATGTCACAAGCCACACAGCACACGCTACAGTCGATTTATTGAAGAGTAAGTATGGTGAGCGTGTATATCTCAAGAACGGTGGCCATATGAACGATGTCGAGTTCCATTCATAAATGTTTTGATTGTACTTCAAGCCGATAATAAAGTTTTTGAAATATCTCAATTGGTTTGCGTTTTATTAAAAAAAAAAAAGTTGTCAAGTCCTTATTGGAAAACCCTATAGTTTTGCATATAATCCTATTAGTGGTTTTGAACTCTCGAAACTCATAATGTCATTAAAAAAATAAGGTCTCATGCACAAGTGATGGTATAACAAGCATCTTGTTAAAAAACGTTGCTTGGCAAGTAGTTGACATGATGAGTTATTTGTATAACCTAAGCATTTCATGTAGTTGTTTTCCAAAATCTCCCAAATGTGTTTCACTATTTAAAAAAGGGGATCGAAAAAATATATCCAACTACAGACCTAAATGTATCTCTTCTACCAACTGTTGTAAAACTGTTTGAGAAAAAGATTAAAGTCAGGATGTTAACATTTTTAGAACGTAATTGGTTTTCGATCTGGTTTATCCACAGAGGACGCTATTCTTAGAGTATGTAGTCAGTTACACGAACGACTAAATAGATATCAATCTACAATGGCATTATTCATAGATATGAACAAAGCGTTTGACATGGTTGATCACAAGCTACAGCTTAGTAAATTATATAATGCTGGTTTCAGAGGATCAATTTATATGTGGTTCAAAACATACCTAAAAGACAGAGGGCATAGTGTTAAATTAAACGACATTTTCAGTAAGCCACATATTCTAAAAAATTGTGTCCCACAGGGTTCCGTGCTTGGACCTCTTCTATTTTTAATGTACATAAATTCGATTTTTAAATAACGATTAAATGGGTTAGCTACGGCATACGCTGATGATATTACCTTCATATATAATTTTGAAAACGTTTTTGAATGCGTTGCTAAGATTGGGGAGGACTTAGAAAAATTGAGACTGTGGTTTGCTATTCATAAAATAATTGTAAGTGAAAAAACAAAATTAGTTCGTTTTAAACTATCTGGCAATTACTTATTTGACCTTAATCTGTACTTTCATGCACCTGACTGCAAGAAATACGGGCTACCAGTCCATACTTGTGGTACTCAAAATTACAAAGGTAACAACTCGTGCTCTGAAAAGTGTTTTAAAATTGACTCCGTTAGTAAATTAAATACCTTGGGGTTTTGATAGACAGCAATTTGAATTGGAAGGATCATATTCAGGCATTAAAATCCCACATGAATCTAGTTGCTCGTAGGCTTTATCTCATTAAACCTTACTGCTCTAAAACAGTTCTATGTAAGGTCTGTCTACTATGGTCTTGCACACTCGAGGTTGCAATACGGAATCAATAGTTGGGTTAGAACTTACTTCAGCACAATTAAAGCGGTTTTAGCTGCAGAGAAATATTTAGCTCGCTTACTCTCCAGTGTAAATCGCAATACTCATAGTTGGTCCTTATTCAAAAGGCTTGGGATTTTACCATTGAGGCATTTGTACATATTTAAAGTACTAAGAGAATATTTTAAGCAAAGTGGTAACATTCCAAGCAGATACAATCAGATTTACAACTTACAAGTAAACAGCATGGCTTTAGTTAATACACAAATTTCACGTACAACACACTTCTCAAATAGTTTCACATTATATACCGCCCCAAGTTATTTTAATAAACTTCCATACTCCATCCGAATAACAATTAATTATAATGGTTAAATAAAAAAAATTAAAAAGTAGTTATTTACTATTGATATGGCTAACATTGAATTGCTTTAAAGTTACACAAAATGTATGTATTAAATCGATTGAAATTTCTCTTTTTTTTCCTTGTAATTAGCTTATTATTCTTGAATTCTTGCTTTGAACTATTTTGAATTAAAAAAACAACAAATTTTGCGATTGGCACCCCACATCCTAAGGCTTATTTTGTATTTATTGAAGTGTCGCTTAACACTAATTTTGAACAATTGTTCATTAATATGAAATGAATAATAATAAATAAATAAAAAAAAAATGACTCTACATCATACGAGTAGGCCTTAAACTTGTTCATAACATATACTTAAAGACGATATCCAATTTCTGCATACATCGCATTCGAAAATATTTTTAGTTTTGTATAGCCAAACATCAAGTTTGATAATTCCTAAGCTGCAGCAGACACGAAATTCGACTGTTTAATGGTAGAAGACAGGATGTCAGGTTCAACACGACATATATACGAGTATGTACTGGTGGGGTGAAAAGTAACCTCCTTGACCGCCAGAATGCGCTGCTACTGCAAAAAAGGTTTTGGTGCCTTGAAGTCCGTTTATATTCAGGCAGACATGCCAAATTTTAGGGCGATATTGTCTTTAGTTTTGCTTTGACAGCTTGTTGACGTTGTTGACGTGTTTGGCAACATGTTGAGTATGGACAAAAACGATTTTCTTTCTCTCATAAAACATTACTTTTTGAGAGGCAAAACGGCGAAGGAAACAAAAGAAAAGTTGGATAAATATTATGGGGCTAATGCTCTGTCAGATTACACCGTCAAATATTGGTTCCAAAGTTTCGTGGTGGCCGTAACTCCACTACCGATCAAGTCCGCAGCGGCAGGCCCTCCGATGCGGTTAAAGAGGACAATGTAAAAAAAAAACATGAAATGGTGTTGGCTGACCGGAAAGATTAGTACTGAGCGCACACGCTATATTTTGGGCAATATTCTGCATATGAAAAAGTTATCCTGCCACTGAGTGCCGCGCATGCTCACTCCTGACCAAAAACACGAATGCGAGTGCACTTCGAAAGAGTGTTTGGACTTGCGGAATCGGGCGGACTTTTGGCGTCGATTGGTAACTGTTGATGAAACTTGGATTCACTATTACATACCAGAGAACAGAATGAGTGCCCGGCAATGGACTGAAGCCGGCACGAGTGCTCCGAAGCGGCCGAGGGAGTCGGAAAGATTATGGCGTCGGTTTTCTGGGATTGTCATGGCATACTCTTCGTGGACTACCTCGAAAAAGGAAAAACCATCAACAGCGAGTATTACTGTGCATTACTGAAGCGATTGAAGGCCGAAATCCCTGCAAAACGGCCTCATATGAAGCGAAAAAAAAATTTGTTTTTTCAAGACAATGCGCCGGCGAACAAGAGCATCGCAACCACGGCTAAAATCAATGATTTACTGCTCCAATTGCTGTCGCATCCACCGTATTCGCCGATTTTGGCTCCCTCGGACTATTATCTCTTCCCAAACCTCAAAAGATGGCTCATCAATAAAAAAATCAGCTCACGCGAGGAAATCATCGACGACACTTTTCGGACGGGATCAAGAAGTTGGAGAATCGCTGGAATAAGTGTATCAAGCTAAAAGCGGACTATATTGAATAAAATAAAAAAAACATTTGAAAAAAAATTTTTTTTCATTCCCAAGGAGGTTACTTTTCACCCCAGTATTGGAAATCTTCTGTCAATGAAGTATGTAAGTCGAAAGACCTAAATACGTTTATGGCAGCAGATACCTACAATAGGCGAGCAGCGGAGTCTACTTTGGTTAACCAATTATCCTTTCGGACAGCAAGACTTTCCTACGTCCGTCTCTTTGTTAGAAGAGGCATAGTTGCGCTCTTATAGAAATTATAAGGAATCTGCAAAGTGGACGATTGGCATAGAGAAAGTACTATGAAAAACATTTTTGTTCGCCCAAAAACTCAACCTTGTACGATTGCACTTAGGGATTGCTGGCTTTGAGTAAGCAAACTTATGGTGCAATCTATAGAAACGAGGAAGAGGAAGAAACCGTCACTTATTCTCATTCTATTCTATTCATTCAATAGCTATTCATTCTATAGCTTTAGCGAGTTATCTAGAAAAGATGTGTTTAGGATGAGTAGATTTGTTCAGGGACCAAATTGGTCATAAATTGAAACTCCAGTTCCCACCATATTTCAAGATTTCAGGCAATCGCAGACATTCTACACAACTGTGACGCGATCACATCGAATCACAATAACATCGTAATAACGTCATTGTGAAATAAACGCCGTCATCGGATCACTGGGAGGAGCTAAATCCGCAGGAATAGATGGAATTCGAGCTGTCGACATAAAAACCCTTGCCAACATTTTTGCTCCCATCATTTGCAGGCTGATAAATCTGAGTCTCGCGCAATCAAAAATTCCGGCAATGCTTAAAACCGCTGTGGTTAGACCAATTTATAAGGGTGGAGCTACAAATCAACTAACCAACTATCAGCAGACATCGATATTGCTGATAATTGAAAAATGCCTGGAAGGAGTAATTGTTAGAAGATTACAGGGTTTCATAAAAAAGCATTCTATCATTCACCCAAGTCAGTACGGTTATCAAAAAAACAAAAGCACGAGAAAACTGCTATTCGAATTCGTTAACTGTGCTAATGAGAGTCTCAACAAAGGCCACCATGTCTTAGTTTTATTCATGGATTTTGGCAAAGTATTCGACACGTTAGACCATGCAAAGCTCGGAAGGCTCGGCATAAGAGGGGTCATGGCGGATTGGTTTGCAGAGTACCTGCGCCACAGATTGCAAAGCGTTATGATCAAAAACGTATTTATCGAAAATAAGAATGTGAAATACGGTGTCCCTCAAGGTTCAAAGCTCGGTCCAATCCTCTTTATACTATATGTAAACGAACTACTTCGGCTTTTCAAACAGAGCGTTGCTTTTGCTTTTGGGGACCAAACGGCAATTGTTGTTCGACACAGATGCCTAGAATCTGCCTTGAGGATGGTGCATTAAGAGTTTAATGCTGCTGTGAGATGGTGCCACGACAACATTAATTTGGTGATCAACGCTGAAAAAACAAAGATGATGCATATTCGAGGACCTAGTTTCAAAACTACACCAAACAGAATGTACTACGAAAACGATGCATGCCTTAGTACGCCAAAGAAAACTATGGACGTAGTAAATAGCTACAAGTATCTTGGAGTCATCAGTGAATGTAGCTTTCTCTGGGACAAGCATGTTGAAAAGCTGCGTATGGACGCAGCGGTATGAGCGGTAGCTCATCTTCGACACCATGCCTTAGTGGAGTCAAAGCTGCGGTATGGTATATGAGGAAATGCTGCGAAAATACACATTTAGAAGTTACAGAGGCTGTAAAATTCTGTGCTGAAGCAAATTAACGTCAACACTCAACGGGGTCACGAAAGGAATTTCGATGTCCTTAAAGTCGACCAAATTTTCAAGATGACACTGGTTTTGGAGTACTTCGATGATAGCCGTTTCATTCGCCCACTCGATCATGCGGTAAATACACGAAGACGTGCCCATGGTATGCTGCAAGTACCCAGATCCTAAAACAACTATGGTAGACGACAACTGTTGAACAGCGTTCCAGCAACTTTAAACGAACTACCTCGAGAAACCGTCAACATTCAAAACGTGACAATGAGAACAAAAAGCATTAAAAACTATTTTTTAAACTCAAATAACACTTAGTTACAAAAATTGAAAATTCTTAAAAGTAAATTTCATTTCAAATTAAATAAATGAAAACCTAGAAATTAACTTAAGCCAACAATTAAAATCTAAAATTAGTTTAAATAATTATTTTTATGCAGCTAGAGCAGCTTACCTAGACTTTTTTAATATATTAGAAATATAATCTTCTGCAGACAAGTCACGGCTTCGCGGAAATATTTAAATATTGTTAAATCGCTTATGAAAAATAAAAAGCTCTTTGAATTTGAATTTGAATTTGTAAATTGAAGCGGTATATACAGATCACTCGTTAAAATGGCAAAATTCACATTAAATAGAAAATCTTGTAAACTGTTGAAAGAAAATTGGACGATCCTAAATTTTGAGTTAAAATTTAGTTATATGATTAAGCGGTATGTGTTGCATTGCTTGCTGCACCAATGTTGGTATACTTTTTGTCGTTGAACCTCAAGAAATCGTAAGATAAGCTAATTTCACGTTGAGCATCTACGGAAAGAGAATTTTACAACTACTCTGACAAAGTTTTCCAAAATCGGTGATCCGAGGGTTAAGTGCAAAAAACTAGTTGTGGCTTGGCTAACTTATTCAATACTTCCGATGACAATGTTCCGAGTTCCATACACTAAAATAACAGAACCTCAAGTTTGATGAGAAATGCCGGCTAACTAATGGAACCAAACAGGAGGCCTTCAAGGCGGTATTTCTGAGAGAGTTTCACTAATTTTACGAGCAAAGAAAGCGGTAGAAATGTTGATCTCACCGAAAGAAAAAAAAGGGAGAAGAATAGCTTTACTAGAATGACGTTAAAAAGTCTCACTAAAAGGTACACTTAAAAACGTAACCTAAACGGAGACTGTTGGACAAAAAAAGCCCGTCTACCTGACCAATAAGAAGTTATCGAGAAGTTGTAACGGAGCGGCTGACTGTCAGCATTCTCTTCTAAAGAACAAATGTTAAATCTTTACCCGATAGATGAGTATTCACAATATGGGAAAAATACCGCGAAATACGAGTACTTTGTAAGGTCTTGTAAAAAGGTTGAATGTCCACAATAAGGTGCCACAAAGTCATTAACAAGTAAGACAGAACTAGACCCTACGAAGTCTGGTGCCATGCAGGTAAGTAACAAGCAAGACGATTGACAACGATGTGTTAACTGATGATACTTGTGGTACCAGAAATGACCTTCATCCCAAACAAATAACCAGAGGTGTGTGCCTGACACGTAATTCTAACTTGACCAAAAGCCAGCGGAAAACTACACCCTTGTCATTTTTTGAGAGATGAAAATTTCTTCAGAACACATTAAAAACTGCCATAAAGGATTTGTGGATACCAAAAGAAAAAAAAAAAAGACAGAAAGAGTCATCCAATTTAAAATGCAAAAAATTCCATTGGTCTAATAAAGAGATTAATCTATGATAACAAATTGGTCGAGAATGTCTAAACTAAGTGGCAATTTTAATGTAAACACTTATGATCGATAGACCATACGCTTCTTCTTGACCAGCCCACAAATGGATCTCAGATTTAGCACAGAAGTATGAATAAATCTATTGACTTGATATGTTGATAATTGGAAAAATATATTGGCGAAATAAATACTGTGACACTTTTTTTTAGCTGCAAATGATTTGTCAAAATATTTATTTTTGGGAGGGAGTAACAACAACTGTCAAAAGCACGTCAATATTTGTTTACTGGTTTGAGCAGTTTTTTTTTTATATTGTAGAACAGAGCTGACATGGACAAATTGGCAAACATCAAGCAGTTGTGAAGACTTGCAACTGAGCAGGTTACTTACCTTGCTTGACGGTGGTTTGAGCTGTAATCATCATGTCGATGGGTTGGTTTTCTCCCAATTTTAAATCTTCTGATATTCCCCTCTGAGTTGACATTAAAATGATTTTAACACTATTCGCCGGAAGATACTTATAAATCCTTGGGATTCCATATTTACTTACTTAGTTTCACTTTTAATTATTTTTCTCAACAATTTTAACGAATCTATGCATCTGCACAGATTTCTTGTTTTGCACAAACTGATCTTACAACGAATATGGCAGCTGCATTTATTAGGAAAAACCAGATTCCAGAAGGCTCGTAGAAAATTTCAAGAAACTCCAAGAAATGTAACCAAGTACCACATGTCCGCCGCCGTCCACATGCTGGAAAAGGTGTAGTTGACTCTTGTTGCTATTTGTAATGTAGTGAGAGGGAAAGTATGTACTCTAGGTATATGGTATGTACGTCTCGAACGAAGGCACATGGCACACACTCCGTGTACATACAAACCGACATTTTTTGAATCTTGATTTGTAATTTGATCTGCACTGCGTTTGACATGTTCTACTAAGCCGCAGGTCATCAGTTTCGGTTACTATGTATTTATGTTCTATAAGTTCTCTTTGATTATCCTCAGAAGAGGTCAACAATTTTATGAATGAACAGCACTAATGGAATTCCATTGATTAACCTTAAAAATAACGGAATGAGCAGGTTCGCCTCATAAAACAAAAATGTTGCTGTCATTGGCAGCATGTTGTCAACATCTGGCACAAAGTCCAATGAAAACGGCACGCGAGTATTCGTTGGAAAATTTTCACTTTGAATTTATGTTTTGAAGATCTTATTCATGTTTCTTCAAAAAATAAGAGAATCAAACTTGTACTTGCATTAGAACAAGGCAAAAAGTTGTAATATCACGGAAGTTTCAACAACTTTGAGGACTTTGTAAAGGGTAAATTAATACCCCAGTAACTTAACTTAAACAATTTTGCAACCCAGATCTAGTTGCCGCAGTCATAAGCGAAACGAATGAATAGAAAATGGTATAAGTTCGTAGTTTCGTCAACTTCAATCGCCTACAATCCGGTACTACCTCCATCACGAGAGTATGTTCGTACTGTGACTCAAATATGGGGGCTTATGCTATGTACGAGTATATTGCAATGCTAATGCACCAGAATATGGAATACTTTCTAGGTCAGTAGCAAATATAGGGTGATTTTTTCGCTGCTTGGTTTTTCGGTGTTCTATTTTTGACAGCTAACGCGTGATTCGTGACATGTGTCAAAGTCAAACATGCTCAGTTAGCTTTGCCATTTCATCATGGAAAGACTTATACCCGAACAACGTTTACAAATCATTGAATTCATGTTCGGCCATTTTACGTCATAATCAACCTACTGAGCTACCGATTGAATCCATGGTGACTAAATTTCGCACCAATTTCACGCTATAGGACATCGAGCCACCTACCCGTATGCGAATAGTGCGTACAGAGGAAAATATTGCTGCTGTTAACGTGCTACTGGAAGATTTTACGCAAGGATCTTGGTCTATAACCTTACAAAATACGACCTGCCACAGCGTTGAATTTTCGGTGAGAAAGGCTGGAGGAAGATCCGCTTTTTTATCGAAAAATTGTGTCAAGTGACGAAGCTCATTTCTGGTTGAATGGGTAATTAATTTAGATAATTAGATTAGATAATTTATTTAATGCATTTCAAATTTACAAATTCATTTTTTTTTTTATTTTTTTTTTTATTTATTTATTTAAGTAATCATTAAGTACAGGTAAGACTTGGTCTTTTTAGAGTACTAACAAAATAATTTTACATTAGTAATTCACATAGATACATATTTATATTAAAAGAAACTAAGAAAGAATTAAAAATAAATTAAAGAGAAAAAAGATAATAGAAAACTAAAAGAAAACTACTGCTGTTCAGAGAAATACGAGTATTTAAATATAGCTATCCTAAATTGAGTCGCTCCCGTTGCTCGTTTTATGTGTTCAGGCAAGGAATTCCATAGCCTAATGGCGTAAGTAAAGAAAAGACGCGACGAATGAGTGTAGTTAAAAGGTTGAATTATAATATTAGATATTCTAGCCGACTGTGTAAATTGTAGTTTTTCATGAAGATACCGTGGTGATTTCGAATATATGATTTTATGCAAGAAAATACAGTTTCTGGTATCTAGATATTGTGTCAGCGAACAGCCTAAAATACTGTTTTGGTAAACAGATACATGATCATATCTTTTGAGACCATATACATATCGAATCATTCCATTAAAAGCAACCTGCAATTTGTTTTTCGATGCAGAATCAAGCTTGCAGTATATTACATCACTATAAGTTATAATGGGAGCTAACAACGTTTTCATTAAGCACGGGGGATAAAGCGGGCACATATCCATAACTTGCGAAGGCAGGCATAGATACGGCCTATTATATAATTTATATGGTCATTACAAGAGAGATTACAGTTTATTATAAAACCTAAGCTGGTGACTTTATCAACAAATTTAATTTGTATATTCGATAACATAATAGGAGGTAATATTTCTGGCTTATAAACCTTTTTTGAAATTAAAATTGCCTGGGTCTTAGATGGATTTAAAGTAAGTCCATTTTCGATAGACCATTTGTGTATACCTTTCAGGTCCTCATTTATTCGATGGAAAAGATCCCTCTACTAGTCCAATAGGTCTTGACAAATAAATTTGGATGTAATCGGCATAAAGGTGAAAAAATACACTATTACATACATAGGTTATATCATTTATAAAAAATACAAAAAAGAAGAGGACCTAAATGGCCAAAATAATGGCGGAGTTTTTTACATAAGATGCTGTGGTTATTTATTGCATTCAGTACTTCGTGAGTGAACTACGGACATTTCAAATTTCTTATTTGTCTTATCCGCAGCGGCACATGATTATTAAAAAGATCCTTAATTTTCAACTGAAAAAAGTTAAGCTTATTATTAGCATTGTCAAGATACAAACAGTATTCCCATGGTATTGCACATGCTTCCCTATGTAGTGAGTGAACGTCAATAGATTTAAAATCCCTGTAGGTGTATGTATGCGGGATTGGAACATGTGAAAAATCAATATTATAAGAACAAAACAACAAATCATGGTCTGATATTCCTTCAAGAGTTTGATCAAAAAGGAGAACTTTAGATGCATCAGAGACTATTGACAAATCTAATATGAGGATGAGAGTTTATAACAAAAAGACCATTGAATAGCACCAGGTCAAGAAGTTTGTGTGATAGAGCATCATGTCTACCAAGATCAGTGTTAAAATTTCCACATACAATGATATGTTCATATAATATGTTCATATAACTCGGCTAACACCGAGAAAAACGGATCTGTCGAAAAGCGTCTACTTGGGTTATACACACAAGATACAATACATTTAACACAACCATCTGACACCTCTGACATTAAATATTCAATTCCATTATGTTCGGATTTACCAATCACTTTACACCTTAATGTTGATTTGCAATAGATTGCTACCCCACCTCCAATTGTGTTTGTTATTCTGTCATTGTGATACAACTTATAACCAACCATATCGAAGATATGATCCTGGATTTCTGGCTCAATCATGTCGGAGATATGATCATGGATATTAGGCTTAAACCACGTTTCACTAACACAAATGACATCAACATCCGAGGCCTCAAAAACAAATTTTAAGTAATCTAGCTTATCAGAATTAAGACTACGTGCATTGAGGTGACACACCAGAAAACCCGGACGAATCTTAGATAAAATCCGTATCATAGTGCGCACAGTATTATTACCCACGCCACTGACCATGGACGATGTTTTACTTGACATAATCAAACAAGAAATAAGCAACGGACGAACAACTCAAAAGGAATTCAAGTTTTTGAAAATGATATATAAAAATATATATAAAAGTTAAAGAAAAGCAAAAATATAAAGGTTGTAATAAAAATAAGAAAAAAAAATGAAATAAGATTTAATATTTTTTCTTTCATAGTTAATTACGATGTTGTTTTTGTTTTTTTCCCCGCAGCAGCAATATTCATATCCTCGGTTCTGTCATTATAATTTCTGTTGGCATTGATATTCACTAAATCATTCAGCTCCCCTATGTGGTCAATCATTTTGCTCTTCCCATTAGCAGTTGATTTTACAAATACACTGCCGAATTTTGTGTAAACACCACACAGCTGATTTTCGCGTTTGAAGGTCATTGCACGTTGTAAAATCGCACGGTTTTTCCTCGTTAAGCTGTCGTTTATGTATACTAGACCATCCGCATCTATTCCAGCATCACGAAGACAAAGCTGTTTGTTGTACTGTTTTTTTTATTATACAATTAATTATTTTTAGAACCAATAATTTAAAAGGTACATTCACAGGTATTAAGATAGTTTTCTAGAATTTTAACCATGAATTTAGCAGTTAATATACTTTATGCACGTATTGAAATGGTGTCTTTTGAACACTAGGTGGTACTTGGAATACCAGTGGTCAGTGTATTATTTATTGAATATATTAATTAATTTCATGAAAGCCGCGATAAAAGAAAGAAGAAATTTTCGTTACATACAATGAAAGGTAAACAGTATGAAAAGAAAGGCAAAAATTTGGGGCAAAAAGATGAATACGTACGAATTATAATGAAACACATATAAAGATTAAGAAATGACCTGCATTAGTTCTTCTACGCTTGACCTGGAATGTAGCCAGTTTCTTAAGTTCTTAAGGAATCTAAATTTGCTTTGGACAAGATTGCACATATCTAGGGGAAGTCTGTTGTATATGAAGAGTGCTATAATGGTTGCAAATCGTCTGTAGTTCTCTTTGTTCACTCTTGGCACTGTGACTGCAGATGGTTGCCTAAAAATATATGTTAAGGTACCACCTCTTCTGAGGTTCAAGTAACCGCTTCGCAAATAAAACATTCTCAGCACTTTATAAACAAATAGGTGTCTGAGTGGCAATATATTGAGAGATTGGAATAATGGAAATGATGGCTCCCATTTGGATTTAAACATCATTACACGAACTACCTTCTTTTGGGCGGTTATAACAGGTTGTAGATTTTTAGCATAGGCGTTGCCCCAGCACGAAATACCATATTCTAACCGAGAGTTGACAAGCGCATAGTAAATAGTGGTCAGTAGATTTGATGGCACTAATTTACGTAGGTGAAAAATCTTGCTCATAGCTATATTCAAACATTTTTTAATATCGGCAATGTGGGCTTTCCAATTCAGTTTGCTGTCAATGGTCACACCGAGATACTTAAATTCTGAGACAGACAGGGGGTGGCCGTGGTGTAGTGGTACTAGCAATCGCTCCGCACTCGGAGGGTCCAGGTTCGAATCCTGCCCATGGCAAGTCAGTTTTTCATTTGTGTAATTGGAACTCAGACAGAAAAATTCTGCGTGTGAAGGCATAACACTGACACGTAGATTTGGCTGTTGTACAGTTTCAAGCACAGAAAAAAATGCTGTGAATTATACCTCGAATCACTCTGAGTGAAGAAAAAACTCTCCGTCCTATTCGGACTCCCACCCCCTGGAGAGCGAATATCGAAACCAAGCACACCTGAGTTTCAAACCACTACAAAACAATTTTCCTTTCTCCTCCTTCTGCCTTTCCGCCAGCGCCCAGGCAACAGTAAATGGGTGTCTAACCCCTTAGGCGCGCGTAAATTATAAAAAAAAAGATTCTAGTTGTATACAAGTATTTGTGCAGTTATCATTGTTACAGTTAGAATCGTGGAGACAAACTCCTTCGATGATCAAGTGATTACAAAGAGAAAATGACATTACTTTGAATTTGCTGGTTAAACCATTTGGTGGAGCGTAAACCAGTTCTTTAGTATGGAGAGGTCAGTTATCATTTCTGTTTTTTATGGTGTCCGCACAAGTAGTGACGTAGGAGAGAACCAAATCATCAGCAATTGCTCTAATACTTCCCTTTGGTGTTAATTTAAAAATCGAGTTTATATAAATAATAAAGAGCAAGGGCCCAAGGACCGATCCTTGGGGAACGCCAAGCCCGGGGCTATCTAAAGACGCGCTTAGCGTTTACCCGTACAAGCTGTTTACTATTTTCAAAGTACAAGACGAACCATTTATTAATATTGCTTCTGAATCCAATTCTATGAAAAATTTTCTATTAAGAGCTGATGATTGACTAGATCAAATGCCTTTTTTAAATCAAGAAGAGTCCATCGTGAATATCTTCTAAGAACGACAATATGACATCTTCAGTAGACTTGCCTTTGACAAATCCAAATTGATTCTTGTTCAAGATTTTAAATTTATTGAGGAACTTAAGCATTCTATTTGTAATTATTTTCTCCAAGATTGCGAAAAAAACCGACAACAATGAGATAGGTCTATAGTTATTTGGATCACATTTGTATCCCTTTTTGTGTATTGGAACTATTATAGAGGTCTTGAGACACTCCGGGAATATACCACTTTCAAAACTGAGATTAGTTAACATAAATAAGATAGCGGTTTAATGATGTGGTCACTCCTTTTTTTTACGACTAAGCGACTATACGACTATACCATCAATCTCACATGAATTTTTCAACTTTAAATTGGATACAACAAGAGATACTTCATCTTCAGATACAGTACCGAAAAAGAATGTTAAAAGGACCTCATTGTTTAGAAGATATTCCGAAGCGCTTATTGCATTAATTTTGCAAGAATTTGGTCTGGAATTTTCGGCAATGTGGCTGAGGAACGAGTTTAAATTGTCGGCCATTTCTGCATCATTTGTAGTGGTCGTACTATTAGAAAATCTTAGACATCTTATGGCTTTGTCAGAATTATTTTTACCAAGCAGATCATTAACAATGTTCCATTGCTGTTTTGGATTACATCTGCATTCGTTAAACTTATGTATGTAATAGGATTCTTTTTGGATATTTATGTCCTGCAGTATATCTTTCCGCATCCTTTTTTTTATTGAAGACATATGCATTTTATTTCTATTTTTAATACAAAACTTGTTTTTTTCTTGGACAGTCCATGGCTTAATTTTTTGTGGTCTACGTTTAGGATTTGAACACCGACTCAGAGCCATATAGTTAGAAAGAATCTTCACAAATACGCTAAAAGACCCTGAAGAACAACTATTGTTATAGACACTATGCCATGTTTCCTGTGACAAATATTCCTTCAACTTATGAAAATCAACACGTGAAAACGCACACACTTTTTTCGATTTTGGTCCATCATTATTGTTTAATGATTTTCCCAAGAGATTGACGAGCGATACACCTGTAGCATAGTGATCGGTTATATCCCATTCAAGTACAAAAGGACGAACATTTAGAATATTGTTTTTCGTGCGGATAAAAATATGATCAATACATGTTTTGCAACTATCAGCTGCTCTTGTTGGCTCATTAAGGAGAGATTCAAAACCCAAGGAACACAAAAGGAGTATATAATTATCACAACTCGAAGGAAAGTTCAATGTGTCAATATTAATATCACCAACAAAGCAAATATTGTGACTGTTCATCCCACTAAGAAGGTCTTCAATTTCTTTTAGAAAAATATCCCTGTGGACAAACTGCAGCCGATACATGCATATAATATCCAAGGAAATATCATCAAGTTAAAGTTTTATGATTAGAGAATCTGCACTAGTTAGATCGTCTTTGACAAAAGCTACTACACCACCGGCTGGATACTTTTCATTACACTTTCCGTATGGAATATAGCCCTCAATCGAGACATTGCTTTATTCATGTTTAAAAATCCAAATTCCATTTAACACTATAACATGTGGTAGAACTGGAAAACAATTGTACAAATATGAGCAAGAGCTATCAAAATTAGTTCTCATACTTCTAATATTCATGTGGAAAATGGTGAAATCCTTTAAGGATGATCGAAAGATTGTATTAACTATTGTTTCATTACTTAAACTAATATTACTGAGATCAAGTAATTTGTTGTTAAGTGACATAATAATAAAAAGAATAAAAAATATTAAGATCGTCAAGACACTTAATGCATTTGATCTCCATAGCAGGTTTCCGTCTCATCATAATTTTACCAAATCGTACCCAAAGTTGTTACCATAGTTGAAATTTTGTTTTGCCTTTTTTGCTTCCCTCAGCAGTGCTTTAGATTCGCCTGATAACCAGCCGTTGATGAAAATGTTACCTTTATATGAAGAAAAGATATTCTTCGCATCGATCGGTGACTTCTTGGCATACGAAGCGGCTAGAATTTGGTCTTTGAGCCGATTGCTACGTAGTTGTACCACCACAGTGCCAGTAGGTTTCCCTTTGCTCCTCTTTCTGTAACATGTATCAACATCGTCATCTGCTATCTGCACACCTACACCTTGGTTGACAATTTGGATAACGGTATCACGCACATTTTCTTTCTCCAAAAAGGGCACCTCTCGCAGTTCGATGTAGTTTCTGTGTATCATATACTCAGCATTGCTAAGTTTCTTTCCAGTCTTCTTGAGTTGAAGTTTTAGCTGCTCGTTTTCTTTATTCATTTCAGCTAACAATTGCATCGGCTGTTCCAAGGTCACAAGCTGCACTTGCATGGATTGTTTGGTTTGTACGAATTTCGCGAGAGTTGTACTCAATTCTATTACTTGGAGGTGAATGGCCTCAACAGTAACATTGTTGTGGTCACTCCCGCTGCTGGTAGCACACATTGAAGAAGACATTGATAATCTACGCGGATCATTTCTTTTTTGTTTAATACAAATTTGACAACTCCACGGTTTGTTTGATTTTGTTATGAAATCTACATCAGCAGGTTGTAATTTTGCACAATTAGAATGCATAAGACAGTTGCAGTCACTGCAGATAATCTTGCAGGAGTCTCTCACTATTTTTACACTATAGATTTTACAACTCATCGCCTATGACTTAACTCTTCGGCGGCCAAACACGAACTTGAGGTATGTTAATAAACAAAACTGCCTTATTCGGTCCGATGAGAAATCTCAGGCAACACAACAGCTGCCAATGACTGGGAAAAATGCACTGCTTGGTGCAGTTTATAGAATCATTGGCCCGTATTTTTTCTGAGAACAACGTACCGTCAATGGCGCCCGCTGTGGTTCTATGATTTTGAACTTTGTTTGGCTAAAATGCATGAATTGAACATGGTCGATACATGCCACACAGCACGCGAATAGATGGAGCAATTGAGAAATGAGTTCGGTGAGCAATTTAACTCTCATTTTGGGCCGGTGAATTGGCTGCCTAGATCGTGAGATTTGATACCTTTAAACTATTTTTGATGGGGATGCGTCAAATCATTCACCTATGCCGATAAACCAGATTCAATTGTAGCCTTGGAAGACAACATCACAAGTGTTATTAGTGAGATACTAGACAATATGCTCGAAAAAGTGATTCTAAATTGGACTCTCCGTATGGACCATTTAAGACGTAATCAACATTTACATGAAATAACATTTAAAAAGTAAATGGCAACCATTGATGTATCAATTGAAATACAAATTTTATACACTTTTTCAATTTTCTTGTGTTTTGTTTTGTAAAACCAAACGCTTAAAAAAAATCCCAGTGTAATGTGAGAGGAACCCATCTTCTTGACTTCGTACCGGTGTCTGACTTACTACTTCTTTAAGTAAAGGGTGCTTGTGAACCTGGGTTTCAACCAATAAATCAACCAAGGCCGTCAACGTAAGCGTGACCATTTAAAATTCATTCAAAGAATTTTGTGTTCAAAATGATCAAGAATATCTTTATCTGCCTCCTCCAACCTCTATACTTCTGTTATTGAGTAAAGCTGAAATGAAGGAGGTTTTAAATGGACACACCTTAGTGTGTCCTGACATAGTTTTATTACCTTATTTTCTTTCTAGTCCAAAGAAACAACGGTTAGCAAGTGGAAATCGTCGTTTTATTTCTGATGAAATCTAATAATTATCAGAGTTTATAGTGGAGCCGTCCCTATGATTCGTTATTAGCACCACCACTGGAGGCTGTAGCCGAACCCATTGAATACTGAGATTCCAGGAGGATGGATCTTATCACATGCTGCGATGTTAGTGCTCAG
Source organism: Volucella bombylans (assembly GCA_949129095.1). Taxonomy (NCBI): domain Eukaryota; kingdom Metazoa; phylum Arthropoda; class Insecta; order Diptera; family Syrphidae; genus Volucella; species Volucella bombylans. Next base: position 200,420,169 of record OX422141.1, on the reverse strand, counting down.
AATAATGTGGTGCAGTAGGAAATGCAGCATGAGAGGCAATCACCTTCTGGATTTCGTACTATCGTCTGAACTGGTTGTCAACAATGTTGGCTCTTAGCCAACTTTTGTTACGAGAGTAAGACAGCAAGCAATCGACTTCATGTTATCCAATTTAGATTTCAGCCCCCTGAATATTCGTGAAAATATTTTATTGGCTTCATGGATCTACCTTAAAGTGGACTGTCGACGCAACCGCTGTATCCATATATCCATTTCGATGCTCCGAGATCTAAGGTTGTGTTATCAGATATTAAAGGAGGAGGAGGTTGCTTATCAGCATTCAGCTCATCCTTTTTGTATACCTTTAAATGTATGGACTCGAATCCGAACAGAATCATGCCTTTCGTCTGCGCCAGAGGATTAAGGGATTCTTTATTGATCATGATTAACGCGCATCAATAAGAGCCCCTTAGTTCCTCCAGTCTCGCCAGTTTCCAGTCATAAGTCGGAAAAGTCGGGTTACTGAGCCTTATGATTTGCAGAATACTTTCTGGACAGGAGGGTTCAGCTGGAATCCAGGTACGAGTTCGATGTCTGCTAGGAATGCCTTCCTTAGACACGACCTCGAGTTTTGCACCTGGCCAAATCTCTCCTAAACCACCTGTGGCCTTGGTGAAGAGATCAAGAGATCTCTGGTTGGAACACGTGATGAGCTTGACATGGCCTTAGTGCCAGCCAGCGTCGCTTGTGATAAGAGGTGGTCCGGTCTTCTCCCGCATGATGGCCAAGAAGTTGCTCGAAAGCTTCAGCTTGACCAGCTGCCACCTTTGGTTTCAGGATTCGTCTGGAGAATTTCTTCTCGAGATTCATTGACCCTACTCAGCCTCCACAACTCGACATGTTCGATGCTCGCGGTGGAAGACACAAAATTCATTAGTCATTAGTAATTTTTGACATTTTCAGTATTATAGGACTGTCAAGAATTGAGATGGAGTACAGTTGGAGCCTCCAAGCAAAGCTATAGGAGAAAACGTGTGGTATTTCGCGACGTTAAGAAAGAAACAGAAATATTTTTTAGAATTTATATTAGGTTGTACCACATGCAGTACAACATAGTGATTTTTTTTATAAGGCAAAGTGGTATGTGTGTTTGATGTGTGCCATTTTTGGTCCGTTGCAGTAAAGTTATTATTTTCTAGGAATTTTTATATCATGCTGTCGACGGTTAAAATTCGTACTATTTTCCTTTACGAGTTCAAACTGGGACATAATGCGTTTCTGGCAGCCAAAAACATAAGTGACGCTTTGAGAATATAGCAGTGAACGAACGCACCATTCGGGGTTGGTTTGGTAAGTTCCGTTCGGAAGATCTAAGCCTCGAAAACGAACCGCATCGGAAACGGAACGCAGAGGAACGGTGTATGCAATCCCAACAAAAACGGTACGGGGCATTGCACACAACATGAGGGTATCCCCCATGACAATAAGTCGACACCTATCTCAAATAGGAAAAGTGAAACAACTCGACAAGTGGTTACCCCATGAATTGGACAAGGCCCAAAAATGACGCCGTTTAGAAACCTGTGCATCACTGAGTCTAAGATACCGACATGCACCGTATAATTACATATGATGAAAAGTGGATTTTGTATGACAACCGTAAAAGATCTGGGCAGTGGTTGGATGCAGACGAAAACCCAAAGCACACCCTTCACCCAGAAAAGGTTATGGTGACAATCTTGTGGACATCGAAAGGACCAATCTACTTTTCATTTCTTCAACCAGGAGAAATAATATATGCAGTCATATTTTGTGAGGAAATCGACATAATGCATACGAAATTGGCTGAACAGCAGCCTGCGTTGACAAATAGGCATGGTCAGATCCTGTTGCGTGACAATTCTAGACCCCATACCTCACACGTAACCGTACAAAAGCTGCTACAATACCATACTCTCCTGATATTTCTAGAACGCATTATGACCTTTTCCGCAGTCTGGAGTCATTTTGTCGGCAAAAGGTGTTCCGAAACCGTCATAGAAGCCTTTGAAAGCTTTTTAGCGTCAAAAAATCAAGCCTTCTATAAAAAAGGAATAATGGACCTTGAATCACGGTGAAAGAAGGTTATAGATGTCAATGGTTCATATTTTGACTAAATAAAATTTTATAAAAGAGAAATATTGACTTTTAATTTTTTACAAAAAAATCGGATATTTCATGTGGTAAAGGGTTTTCCAATAGGGACTTGGCAACTTTGAATTTAATTTGTGAACTCACTCCTTCACTAATCATCAAACTGTCCTTGTCAATTTATTCAGTCAACTCAACATTTTCATCATGGTAAAGTACACGAACGACCAACGTCTGCAAATTATAAAAATTTTCTACCGAAATTCGGAGTCGGTGACTGCAACTTTAAGAGCGTTAAGTCCAATTTGCGGTCGTAATTCTCGCCCAAGTAGACAGGCAATAACAAGTTTAGTGCAAAAATTTGAGTCTACATATTCGTTGTGTGATGTTGCCGTGTCAGTGAGACAACGGGTTGGTCGAAGTGTCGAAAATATTGCTGCCGTTCAGGCGTCCGTAGCAAACGATCCAAATCAGTCAATTGCACGGCGTTCTTAAGAATTGGGCATCGCTCAGACCACATTATGGCGTATTTTGCGTAAGGATCTTGGTTTACACCCATTCAAGATCAAGCTGACTCAAGAATTGAAGCCGATGGACCATTTGAAGCGACGTACGTTCTCCGATTATGTTCTGGAGAAGATGCGCCAAGATGATGAATTTCATCGCAAAATCATTTTCAGTGACGAAGCTCATTTTTGGCTCAGTGGGTTCGTCAATAAGCAAAATATGCGTTATTGGTTGGTTGAAAATCCACATGTGCTTCATGAATCACCACTTTATCCACAAAAAATAACTGTTTGGTGCGGTTTGCATGCCGGCGGCGTTATTGGGCCATATTTTTTCGTCGACGATAACGATCGTCACGTTACTGTGAATAGTCAGCGTTATCGCGCCATGATCATCCATTATTTTTGGCCCGAATTGGAAGATACGAGGCGCGTTCAATATATTCTCGGTATCGATATGAAGGAAAACGCGAATTCAATTTAAATTGTTTTTATTTTTCAATATAATCTCCCCTAACATCAATGCATTTGTTACATCTTGAGATAAGCTTTTTTAAACCCTCAAAAAAATAAATTTCCTCTTTCTCTGCAAAATACCCATTTATTGCCGACTTGAGTTCTTCATCATCCGAAAATCTTTTTACACGAAGACATTTTTTCAAATCCGGAAACAGGAAATAATCACTAGGGGCAAGGTCTGGACTATAGGGTGGGTGTTGGATTTCTTCGAAACCACAATCTCGCGCAGCAGCCTTGGAAACTCGCGCCGTGTGAACAGGAGCGTTGTCATGAAGAAGCAACACAACCGCTGCGAGTTTACCCCGTCTTTTCTTTTTAATTTCCTCCCGCAAATTATGCAAAGTGGAAGCGTAGGATGTGGCGTTGATGGTTTCACCTTTTTTTTTTATACTCAATGAGCAAGATTCCCTTTGAGTCCCAAAAAACTGTGGCCATGAGCTTCCCGGCAGACGGAGTGACTTTGAACTTCTTCGGGGGGTCTGTTCCTTTTTTATGCCACTGCATGGACTCTTGTTTGCTTTCAGGGTCATAGTAGTGGACCCATGTTTCGTCCCCAGTAACAATTCGATCCATAACACCGTCCGCGTTCTCACTACACATCTCCAAAAGCTCTCTACAGCATGCGATTCTCACTTTTTTCTGAGGCGCTGTGGGCATTCGTGGCACCCACCTTGCACTGACCTTTGAAAGGTTAAGATGGTCATTAAGAATGGTGTGAATGGTACCAATTGAAAGCTTGGTGATCTCTGCCATCATTTTCACCTTTATTCGGGCATCCTCAAGAACAAGTTTTTCGACTTCTTTGATGCTTTCTCCCGTACAAGCAGTAGCCGGGGCGCCGGAGCGGGGGTCGTCTTCAATGCTCTCTCTGCCTCTCTTGAACTCACTTGACCACTTTTGCACAGTTGATAATGAAGGTACGGAACCATGGTAAACAGCCACCATCTCTTCATGAATAGTTTTTTGACTTTTTCCTTGCTTAGTGAGAAATTTAATTACAGCGCGATGCTCAATTTTCACCATCATCGTCTCAGTTGCCATTATGATTCTGTTTAACTAGAGATAAAACGCGAATTAATAATCACATTTATATGAAATTTTACATGAATGCACTAAAATAATAGTATTACTTGATAAATAAGTCAATTTATGTATACAACCACAGCTTCACCCCGATACCGAGAATATGTTGAACGCCCCTCGTATGTTTGTTTGAATTGCATGAATTCCTTGCAAATGGCGTCCTAATGACCCTGTCGGACCACCACGACAGGAGAAAGAATTGTTCCTGTCCTCACTGCACAACTTGTACTTGGACGACATGTGGTTTCAACAGGATGGTACCACAAGCCACACAACAGTAAGTATGGTGAGCGAGTTATCTCAAGAAATGGGCCAGTCGATTGGCCGCCTCGTTCGTGCGATTTATTGCCGCTTGAACTATTTTCTGTGGGGTTACGTTAAGTCATTGTTTATGCCAACACGCCGATGACGTTAGAAGAGTTCAGAGCCAACATTGAACGCGAAATAGCGGCCGTTTCGGCCGAAGTGTGTGGCCGAGTCGTTGAAAATTGGGTCCAACGAATCGACCGCTGCAAACGTGCCCGCGGTGGCCATATGAACGAAGTCGAGTTCCATTCATAAATGTTTTGATTGTACTTCAAGCCGATAATAAAGTTTTTGAAATATCTCAAATGGTTTGCGTTTTATTAAAAAAAAAAGTTGTCGAGTCCTTATTGGAAAACGCTATACAACCTAATACTTTAGCTTAATATCAAAACAAGCCAATATAGAACTTCTCATTGAGTGATCATTGAGATTTTGAGCTAAGACTAAACTGAACTCAAACTAACAAGTAAAGATCCATATCAATTTGCAATAAACTCCAATAAGCGAACCAAAGCGACTAGCATCGAAGAAGGAGCGTTTTTGTTATCAAATAAAAATGTACAAAAAAGCAAATGTTGCAAAGGCTAGCATACAGAACATGAACTCAGGATTTCTATTAGCTTCAGAATTTACCATTACACCACACCGAATGATTGCGGTTACGCCCTTCTTCCTACTGGGCATTTTAAAACATAACTACCTTTGACTGCATCAAGTTTCTTAATCGTACTTCAAATTATTCGAATTGAATATGATGTTTTATCATTTCACAATGTTTGTACGAGTATATAGTTAATTAAAAGGCTCTGCTGTCACATACATAATTGTAGTGAAAGGTGTTCGTAGGTTTTGCTTGTTCTGCAGTACGTTTTCTTAGAGTGTTTGGCAGAATTTAAGTTCTTGGTTTAGATTGGGCCACTTGGCCACTGACAACATGATAGAGCTTAGTGGTATTAACATCTGGACAAAATATCTATATATTTATTTTCAACCCCCTGTTGAATGACACCTGACATTCTAACACCCATTCGACAGAGGAGATAATCTTAATTGGTGGTTCGATGATGTTATCATGATTTGCTTTAAATGTATATTTGTACGTAATAAACCAACATGAACCCAGCCGCGACTATTCATTCACAATTCGCGTGTTTTTTGGAACGTGATTCAAACGTGCGTTCCGATAGGTAAACACCGAAACCAACAAAACAAAGCCATTAAAATTGAGTGGATAGATAGCGTGGCAACTGATACGAGTATTTTATCGTTTTATATTTCCACTCAAACTCATTACAATGATTAGAAAAAAAAGAAGAAATATTGAATTGGCAATGACACCTGCCTACGTCAAGCTGTTTCAGACAATGTCCCAGCCATGACCGATGTGACATAATTGAGTTTTGAAAATTGTGCACTCGTTTGCGTAAAAATTGGGAGAAACTGTCTAAAGTATGACAGTATCAGAGACTCTACGTGGTTTTGCATTCCGTCCAAAATGTAATTGCAATATGTTTTTTGTATCACCGGTTAAGAGCTGGTTTATTGGCACACGCTTGTAGCCGGTACCGGTTTTGACTGTAAGTTAGGCTGTCACCTCGAATTGGTTGACGTTTCCAGTTTTTTTTTTTTAATAACTAAATGCGTGTTGCTATGATACATACGTTTTCATTTCAGTTGTATGGTAACTAACATAATCATAATACTTGTACAACAGTTCTTATCATTACAACGAGCTAATGTGAGATGAAAGGTTTCAAAAATTCAGGCAAACAAATGCAATAGTTCTTAATTCTGATCCATGCAAATCGAAGAACATTTAATACCCCTAATCTACAGGTGATGAGATGATTCAATCGAAATATATTTGGTGCGTCTAAATAAATATTAATTTGAAACACAGCATCTCGGTAGTCAAAAATAAGATTCCATGTGTAGGTGCCACACGAGGTTTTACTGTGGTAGTTTTGCCATATAAAACTACGGAAGAAAGCCAGCCACTGGACCGTATCAACTCTTTCAGTCGGAATTTTTCACATTGAGAAAAAAAAGTCTTAATTTGAGTGATTTCAGAAGGTGCTAATGGCTCTAACTTAAACTTCAATATTTGTCTTGGCACTCACCAGCAGTCGTATCGCTTGAATAGGTTATGCTCTGTTGGATTTGTAATACAAAAATTGGTCAATATTTGCGAGATATGCACTCAATATTTTAAAGTTGGACTGCATTTGAAGATCCAAACTAGTTTACTTTCAGTCTTTTCGTTGTCCACAAGGAAGCTGTGAGTGTATTGCCTTGATATTGCGATGATTTTAATAAAATTTAGGCTTTCTTCTCGTTGTGCTGGCCCTCAATTTCACTAAATTGAAATTTGTACAAATAAAACTTAGTCTTTTATAGTTCTTAAAATTATGGATAATATACAAGATTAGTTAAATATTTATATTTAACATTGAGAGATACTTTAATCAGGAAAGGGATAGAAAAGGAGGGATAGTGTGGATGAGGGGAATAGTGAAGAACAAGAAATAGTCTGCTGTTGCATTTCTATAGAATATGCTCCAAAATAGCATTTTTAAATTGTATGGCTCCAATTATTTGTTTTGCTGTTGTGGGCAGAGAATTCCATAGTCTGGTGGCAAAGACGAAGAAAAGGCGCGAAAAGTTATAAGGCTGTATGTTCTAGGCGCGAACGAGCGAACTGAAGTTTCTCAAAAAGGTATGGTGGCGACTTGTTCTGAATAATTTTGTGCATGAAGATATAGCACTTAACATGCAAGAACTGCTAGAGCGTACAACCAAGGATGGTCGTGTCGACGTAGCCCATACACATACCGTACCATATCACTGAGTGCCACAGTAAGTTTATGCTGAGTTAGGGAGTCGAGTTTGCAGTACACTGCTGATGAGTAATCAATATACGGAAGAAGTAAGGTTTTAACAAGTCTCAGCCTCGTATTAACAGGAGTAAAGACCTCCGTAAATTCGTCCCACAGTGTAATTGATGTGGCTTCCACAGGAGATGGATCGGTATATCTTATAACTCAGTTTGGTTACAGTCTACACGAACTGAGGTAAATGGCCGACAGTAGTTCAGTATTTTGAAGTTTTTTAGATATTAAAATCAGCTGAGACTTTGCTGGGTTGAGGGTCAAACAATTACGTAGCGACCATTCGTAGATTGCGGATAAATCCTCAAACATGCAAACAAGATCCTCCACTAGACCAATAGATTTAGATAAGTATATTTGCGCATCATCCGCATAGAAGTGAAGACTAGCGTTTGAGCAAAGTTTTGGGAGGACATTAATAAATATGCAAAACAATATTGGACCCAGTATTGAGCCCTGTGGTCCTCCTGTTTGTATATTCCTAATACGAGAGGATTTGTCACCAACTACAACCCTTTAACGGCGATTACTTAAGTAATTAGTTATGAGACGCTCCGAACTTTCAATAAAACCAATATAAGGTATTGTGATAACTGATGATAGGTGTAGTGTAAGTTGTCAGGCAGACGATTCACCGAGTATGGAGTGATAAGCTTAATGTTGGACGAACCCTCTGGGAGAATGATCTTCACAACCATGTTATCGTAGATGTGGTCAATGATTCGCATCTTCAAGAGGAAGTTCTTTCCGGAGTTGAAGAGATACTCAAACGATGGGACGTTGTAACCCAAAGTGTAGAAGGTCCTCCAGCCACCGAAAAGTGGGAATCTTGGCCTGAGATCGAGTTCAACTGAATCATGCATGACCTTCATGTTGGAGGTGGAAATGTTGCCGTTAGTGTCGCGATAGCACACCCCAGTAGCAGAGGCTGGGAGGATAGTTTTATAAGACTTTATAGCAGCCTGTCCACTGCGCGCGTCCTTTTGGAATTCATATCGAGAGAAGGACCCTTTCAACACCGCCCCGGAATGGATCATGTCAATGTTTTCGGTTACGGCAATGTTTCCCCAGTGAGAGACTTCCAAATTGCGTTCAAGGCGTGTCACAGTTAGGAATGGTGTGTGGTTTTCGTAATGGACCGCCAATTCTCCTGATGTGAAGGCATTGATATTCTCATATGGTCCGTAAGTAATAGTACTTTCAGACTGCCCCACCGGCTTGAGCTGAGTATAAGACTCGATGGTTTGCGAGCTCAAATGTACTGTGGTCTTCTGCGACAAAGTCTTGCAGGGACTGTAGAAGTACACGGTGCCAAAATACCGCACTAACTGCTTCTCTGACTGAGCAATTTTAGATGGATGTGGGTTCAATGCCTTTGTCGACACTGTTTCCACATAAATCACCTGTGTGGGAGCGGCTGTCGGAAAGGACAATTGAAAATCGTATCCATTGCTGATTTCCTTCTCTGAATACTTGAGTTCCTTTTTCGACGAGTCCTTTATCGAAATAAATGCCAAATTGGGCCTAGCCTCGCCAGGAATCACGAGGCTGTAGGCGTTGATGCCTTTCTTTGCCGAGTGCTCTATGACAATTTTGTACGAGATCTTCACGAGTTACGACGACAAATCGATAGTTCGTTCGACATTTTTATTCACAACTTCAGCACCGATGGCTGCATTGAACAGCGTGATTACAGATAGGGCAATTGCGATTGGATGTAATAACTTCATAGTTACGAATTTCCAGTAAATACAACGAAAATGCCGGCTGAGGAAATCACTTCTCCACTAATCAAAAAAAGCCAGCAGCGGGAGATAGGAACTCCATCCCATCTGATTTGAGTGACCGAATGATATTAATGACATCAACTTCCGGTACAGCTTCGAATTCAAAAAATATGGGTGTTTCAGAAAAATGTTGAAGGTTAGGTAGAGAAGTTGTACTTTCTAATGAGGTGAATAAGAAAGCATCATTAAGATCATTAAGAGCATGTAAGACGTCTACAACATGGTTTTTAGAAACACCAACCGAGCATATATTTCTCCAGAGCTTTTTGGGATTTTGGACCGTTCCCAGCCCAGATAAAAAATACCTTTTCTTAGAGAGTCTCGTGATAGAAGTTGAGAAATTACGTGCTCGACAGAAGTTTACCGAATTCTGATTTGTTGAAATTCGCTTCCACTTCGAATAGAGCTTCCTACGAACTTTAATGGCATGAACCTCAGACGTAAACCATGGACAAATTCTATTGCGCATCACCACTGTTTTGAAAGGCACATGATCATTGCATAGGTGAAGTATTTGCGATTGCAATAGGTCAACTTTATCACAGACATCTGAGACAAAATAAAAACTATTCCAAGGGATTATACTCGCCTCCACTTGCAGTGCGCAGTTATCTACTGAAGCGAAAGCTCTGAATTGGAAAGTTGATGGTATAGAGGTACGAGATCAGTCAATGTTATAGGTGCATCTGATATCAGCAACGACCTGACTAGGACTTCAAGGTCAGATATCTCTACTGCTGAGGTTGCAAATAATTTGGCCTGTTCTTATCTTATAGCAATGTGCCTTGCGTTCTCTACCTCCTATAGACAAACTACCCCCTTCTGGTTCCGTGTGTGGAAGCAAACCCAGATCTCTAACGGTGGTCCACTGTTATGCACTCAGATTTCCTGATTGTTTTCGTTACTACGAGGGGCGTTCAACATATTCTCGGTATCGGGGTGAAGCTGTGGTTGTATATATAAATTGACTTATTTATCAAGTAATACTATTATTTTAGTGCATTCATGTAAGATTTCATATAAATGTGATTATTAATTTGCGTTTTATCTCTAGAATAAGCTACGACTTACTTGGTGAACTGGGTTCATACTAAAAACGTTTCTCCAATCTGGGTACAAGATATTAACCCAAGAACGACCCATAATGCACTTTGAGGGTTTATCGCCTTCGATAATTATCAGCTGCAACTTATGCTCTCTTCCTCCAAACGCCACCCGAATCTTCACCGTACCGATTTCTTTTATTAGACTACCTGAAACTGTACAAAGTTTATTGTGAGATTTCTCTAAATTAGAATTAACAAATTTTCTTCTGAACTTCCCTTCACTCATAACCGAATATGTAGCCCCGGTATCCACCTCCATCTCGATGTTGACTCCATTTAATTTAACTACGCTGAACACTGACTGCTTCTGCTGCTTTTCTTTAACGCTGTGTATGACTTTTATTGCCTTGTTGTTTCGGCAGACGATTGACGTATGGCCCATTCTCCCACACGAGAAACATTCCCACTGCTGGGCTGGACAAATCTTCTCTTGATGATCACGACCAAATCTGTGGCATCGTTTTTTATCTATTACTTGACTTTGGAGATTATTCGTTGACTGCTTCCTCCATTTAGTGTTAGATGCTTGACGTTTTTGATTGGATTGTTGCTTAGAATTGTGGCTCGGTTTTTTCACATAGCGGCTCGTGTTGTGGTTTGATGATATAGAATGAAGTGCATGCCGTTGCATGTTTTGACGCTTTTTCGGAGGCTTCCATGTTTAAAGCCTTTTGACAACACTTCCAAAAATTGCAACTATCATCATTCAATAGACATTGATGAATTTTTTTGTTGCGTAAACCGATGATAAAATGATCTGTTAAGACCTAATCTAAAATGCACGACTTGTATCTTAGGTCACTGATTACTGTGGTGTTGGTTGTTGATGTTTTTTCGTCCCGTTCTTTGTCCAAAAAATCCCCAAACAGACATGACTGTACGAACAACTTCAGACGGACTATGTATTCTCCGATTGGTTCCCTTCTTCTTGGCACGACTTGTAGAACTTTTACCTTTCAACTCTTTTATTTGCCGTTGGAGCAAAATGTGCTCGGAGAAGTTTGATGAAGGTTTCGAAGTCTTTGGTACTTGGTAGATCTGGAACTGTTAGAGACATGAGAATCTCATATATCTCAGTACGGATCACCGTGATAAGTAATGGCGTTTGACCTTCTACTTGAATGTCATTTATTTTAAAAAATTGACGAAGCCGGTCCGCGTAGGCTTTAAAATCGCCTCCAGGTAATAATGGTTCAATATTCCCGACTAATGGGGCCATTCAAAATTTTAAATTTTTAAATATCATAATGGCAACTGAGACGATGATGGTGAAAATTGAGCATCGCGCTGTAATTAAATTTCTTACTAAGCAAGGAAAAAGTCAAAAAACTATTCATGAAGAGATGGTTGCTGTTTACCAGGTTCCGCACCTTCATTATCAACTGTGTAAAAGTGGTCAAGTGAGTTCAAGAGAGGCAGAGAGAGCATTGAAGACGACCCCCGCTCCGGCGCCCCGGCTACTGCTTGTACGGGAGAAAGCATCAAAGAAGTCGAAAAACTTGTTCTTGAGGATGCCCGAATAAAGGTGAAAATGATGGCAGAGATCACCAAGCTTTCAATTGGTACCATTCACACCATTCTTAATGACCATCTTAACCTTTCAAAGGTCAGTGCAAGGTGGGTGCCACGAATGCCCACAGCGCCACAGAAAAAAGGGAGAATCGCATGCTGTAGAGAGCTTTTGGAGATGTGTAGTGAGAACGCGGACGGTGTTATGGATCGAATTGTTACTGGGGACGAAACATGGGTCCACTACTATGACCTTGAAAGCAAACAAGAGTCCATGCAGTGGCATAAAAAAGGAACAGATCCCCCGAAGAAGTTCAAAGTCACTCCGTCTGCCGGGAAGCTCATGGCCACAGTTTTTTGGGACTCAAAGGGAATCTTGCTCATTAAGTACAAAAAAAAGGTGAAACCATCAACGCCACATCCTACGCTTCCACTTTGCATAATTTGTGGGAGGAAATTAAAAAGAAAAGACGGGGTAAACTCGCAGCGGGTGTGTTGCTTCTTCATGACAACGCTCCTGTTCACACGGCGCGAGTTTCCAAGGCTGCTGCGCGAGATTGTGGTTTCGAAGAAATCCAACACCCACCCTATAGTCCAGACCTTGCCCCTAGTGATTATTTCCTGTTTCCGGATTTGAAAAAATGTCTTCGTGTAAAAAGATTTTCGGATGATGAAGAACTCAAGTCGGCAATAAATGGGTATTTTGCAGAGAAAGAGGAAATTTATTTTGTTGAGGGTTTAAAAAAGCTTATCTCAAGATGTAACAAATGCATTGATGTTAGGGGAGATTATATTGAAAAATAAAAACAATTTAAATTGAATTCGCGTTTTCCTTCATATCGATACCGAGAATATATTGAACGCCCCTCGTAGTTTGAGATAATCCCAGAATGTACGTGGTTATAAGTGGTAAATTTGAACCGGTGTTTCTATCACAACGAAGACGTACTTGAGCTGCAACAAAACGCCAGGCGGAATGGAATTCTTCCGAGCGCGCGTGATAAGATACCCACGAGACAACATCCAACATTTGCATCTACCTGAACATGCAGGTATCTCGTGTCATCGTTCCCACCAGCAAGAAACATCAAGCGTGTGCAAGGTGTCATATGCAGAATTCCAGGGCGACACCTGAAACTCCAGAAAACATCCGTTGCTGACCAAGCAAGCGACGAGTGCATGGGAATGCTACGAGTTAGGTATAATTGAAAATGTTAAGTTAGTTCTAAGTTAGATCTCATACAGAACAGTAAAATAAAATTTTATTTTTTAAAAACCCACAGTTAATAAGTCTGTAATTTGTACAAAGATACATATACGGTATGTGTGCCTTAAGGAAAGTGAATAATCGCCGAAAAGTGTTTCATGATCTCTTGAATTTAAATTGATGCATTCAACTGATTCATTGTTACGAATGATTCATTTTAGCAAATTTTTCACTTAAAATATCAGACGAGGTGTGGCTATTGTTATAGATTTGGTTATGGTTCAAAGAAACTCAAATAATTATCATAAATGTATTAAATATAAAAGTTATTATAAAGTGACTCCGAGAATAAAGCATATCTGGTCACAATGCTGCAAGTGCGACTCATGCTTATTAGGTGCTAATTGACTGAATAAATAAGTTGATTGCGCAGTTTCCTCACTCGTTTTTTGTTTTTTTTTTTTGGACTTTGGATCAAACAGCCTGGAAGTGGCTTCTCATAGGCAGACATTTTTTTTCCACTTCTGCAGGTTTGATATAAATTCCCTAAAGGCAGTACTAAAAACTAATTTTTCTGTTTTTCGGTGATTGACCTAAGAATCCAACGTAGGCCAATTGGCTACTGTCTTAGATGGACTATGGCTCTCATTTTCAGTTTTATTGCGAGTGCTACGCAAATCCTGAGTCAGTAATCCCGTTCCGGAGTGTGAAAACTACTGTTCATCCGCTATCATCTCTATTTCAGCACTCTGACTAGTCCTGAAGTCAAATAATTATCATAAATGTCTTACTAACCTTAGCTCCAAATACTTTGAAATAGCCAGTTTAAGGTATCTCTCATACTTGACACTTGATGAAGTATTTTATGTAGTCATACTTGCAGTATTGAACATCTCTAGGTTAACGCCGCTCAGTCCTACCCTATTAGTACACACCCAAATGATCAGTTTTTAGTAATTCTAGTTGAAGTAATTCTGTCTCTGTCTTTTTATGTTTTTTTTTATTTTTATAATTGAAGTGCGCACAAGGGATTTATGTACCCTTAAGATATTTGCTCATAGCGCGGGCGAAAGGAAATTATTGAGGGGAAAAAAAGAGATACCGATGTGCGTTGGTTTTAAATGTTTGCAAGTTATACTGGCTAGGAAATATAGAGCACGGCAGTGCATTCCATAAGCGAGTTGTACGGCTTAGAAAAGAATCACGGTATTTCAGATTACAGACTACGTCCGGGCTTAAGGGTGAACTGATGTGCATTCATAGCGAGACGGGTGTTTAACTTTAAAAACATGAAGGTTCGGAATGCTACTGACAATTTCAGTGGAGCATTGGTGGTGAAAATAGCGATACAAAAAGGTGAGACAGGAGACTTTATGGCGGTGTTCGAGGGTGTCGAATGACTGTGTAATACTGGCATCACCTATGATTTTGGATCTTATCTAGCAGGTGCAAAGAGGTCTTTATGGCACCTGACCAGATGTGGGCGTTGTACTCCAGTTTTGGGCGAATGAACGCCTTATATATTGAAGCCAAGTCAGCCAAGTCAAATTCCACTCTGTTAGTAGTTCACGAATTGGTTATGCTGTCAATATCGGAATTTAATGAGCTTAACATACGCTGCCGTTCCCGTTCTACATCCGAAGAGCAGGGACGTGAGTCCGGGAACGGATATGAGAAGCAGAGAGCACTGTCGCCAGCAAAAGAATATATTGGATTAGAAGTAGCTGACAAGAGATCATTTATGAAAATTAAAAAGAGTGTCGGAGACAGAACAGAGCCCTGGGGCACACCAGCATTTATTTTGTGAATATCAGACTTGAAATCGTCCAAGACAACTTGAATTGAACGTTCCGAAAGGTAATTTCTAATCCATTGAAGAAGAGAGTCGTCGATCCCAAATGCATGCATTTTCGACAAAAGAACCTGATGCCAAACTCTGACAAATGCCTTAGAAATATCAAGTGCAACTATCTTGCTCTCGCCAGATTGATGTACGCTTTGGTTCCACTTTTCGGTAAGACATGCCATCAAATCACCAGTGGACCTGTTGCTATGAAAACCGTATTGCTAGTCATTGAGAAGTTTCAGTGTTTCGAGATATTTCTTTATCTGACGATTTATCAGCGTTTCCATGACCTTGGAAAGAACGGACGTAAGTGCAATATGTCTGTAGGGTGGAGAGGGAAGAAGATTCGCATTTTTTAGGGACGGACAAATGCCGTTTTCCATCTGCTCGGAAAGAGTCATAAAGAGTAGGATTAATGAACAAGCTTACGCAGTGGTTTTGACAGCGTGGAAGAACACCTTTTCAGAAGAAGGGGAGATATACCATCTAGACCAGCGGATTTATGTACGTAGAGATCTTCAAATACTCTTGCTACTACACGAGTGCGAAAGCGGATATGCGGCAAACTTATTCAAGAAGTCTTGAGCCTCCGTAACCGAGGGTTTTGTGACATTCCGCATCAAGGCTGAATTAGTAAACAAAAGCCTAATATACGCAAATATATTCCACCTATAGAAGACAAGAGCGACGCCACCAAAGAATGTTTCTACACGCTCCTTGACAAGACAGTTGGTTAACATAGAATACACTACACTACGGACTTAGGCTTACTGACTTTGTGGCGGGATAAAATATCACTACAGCAAGCACACAGTCTCCTTATCTCAATATACAAGGGGACATGGCGGTCTCCGGATCATCAAACGCTAAATAAAGTTGATAATTTTGCAATAGGTGTAAGGCATGCCTCCAGTGTTCTGGACGTCCGAACGTTCCAGGAAGCCAACGTAAACTCGGATCACCACTTTGTGCAGCCAAGGTTCAATTGCGGATTTCCGAAGCGTCATAAAAAAGAAGAACTACTGTGAGAAAATACGAGAGCTATTCCAAAATCAACCTCCGATGTGTTACAATTCATTACATACGTGCACTTCGGTGACGTATTTCTGCATATCGCAACTAGTACATTATTCTCTAATAATATGCCAAGTTTCGACCGTTTTCGTTCAGTACTTTTCCAGTAGTTGCCGGTTTAACATGGAGAACACAATTTTATCTCCCTCTGCCTGTGAGGTACGAAGTGTAATTCGTTTTTTGCAAGCCGAAGGAAATGACGCACCTCAAATTCATCGTCGGTGAAGGTGAAGAATTTTTACAGCATATTATGACTGGAGATGAGACTTATGTAAACATAGAAAGCAATGAAAAGTCAAAGCAATGGATGCATACTCATTCCCCAAACAAGCCAAAAAAATTCAAACAAATTTTTCCTATCGAAGAATGATGGCCACAGTTTTTTGGGACAGTAAAGGCATATTGTTGACCGATTTTATGGAACCTGGAAACATAATAAATGCAGCAGTTTCCTGTGAAACTCTAAGTAAGTTGAGAAGAGCAATCCAGAACAAAAGACGAGGAATGCTTACCAAAGGTGTGGTGCTTCTGCATGACAACGCACGACTTCATACTGCTGCACGCAAAACAACTTTAGTGGACTAGTTCAATTGGGATATTTTTGATCACCCTCCCGAACACCAGTTGCAACGCTGTCAACGTGCCCCAGACACGCCGCAACTGAAGTGCTGAGTTGTACCTAACCACCACCAAGAAATCCCTGGTTTAATGAAGAATGCCGGCAATCAAATGCAGCTAAACAAGAAGCCTACAAAACTGCGGTGCAACGAAGCGCGAGAGCTGAAATGAAACATGTACATCAGCTTCTCTAGGAATAACGTACGAAAATTTTACCACCAGGTAAAAAGAACGTGTCAAAGCACGTCGGTGCTAAGGATATGGAAACATTTTTTTTTGCTAAGAAGCGTAACATCCTCGCGTGAGGCAGAATAGACTTAGATGATAATAGCCAACAATTTCCGCCCTCTTGACCAAAACGAAGTAAGGATAGCAATCAAACAAACCTGACTGCTTACCGGCCGATGTATTCAAAGATGCTGGAAATCACTTTGTGGAGAGCATGCATCAACTCTTTTCTCAGATTTGGTCAGAAGAGTGCATGCCTGATACATGGAATCTCAGCACTGTTTGCCCGATACACAAAAAAGTAGACAACCTCCACTGCGCTAACTTTTACCTCTATAGTCTTCTCAACATCGGATACAAGATCTTAACTGGCATATCGTGTAAACGTCTAAAACCCTTCGCCATAACCTAATTGGTTCCTATCAGTGCGGTTTCAGACCTGGAAAATCCACAATTGACCCAATCTTCACACTCCGACAGATCCTAGAAAAACCTTAATAAGTCTAAATCCATATCCCCCATTTTCTCATCGATGTGACTGCATATGACAGCATTTAAAGAGAGGACCTCTGTAGAACCATGTCTAGTTTTGGCATCCCTGCCAAACTCGTCCGTCTCTGCAGAATGGCAATTGAGAACGCTCAAGGTCGGTATCGACTTAATCGAGAGCTTTGTTGTCAAAATAGTTTTATACAAGGTGATGGTGTCATATGATTTTTTTAACATCACACCTGAAAGAATTGTGAGGAACTCACAAGCGAACACTGGAGACAAAATCTGTGAAAAGCCTGTGCAACAACTACAGTAGGCCGATGATATTGACATATGTACGAGTAATTGGGAGAACTCAGCGGGCTGTCACCGCTGAAGACGGAAGCTGCCAAAATGGGTTTAGCGGTAAACGAGGGCAAAACCAAGTATACCTTCTCAACAAAAAGTACCCGAAATTTCCCCATTCAAACAAACAAAGCTTTTTGGTACATCTGTCATCAAACATCTGTTTGAGCGCCATTTGTAGGGAGTTTTTGCATGATAGCTTTGTAAACAAGTCACTGTTTGTTTGTTCTGCGAATTTCGCAATGTCAAATTTAGTTGAGTAAATAGTTTGTTTGAAATGTTGTGTTCTTAACAAAATATCATGTTAACCAGAGGGAATCGGCAATGTCCAAAGCACAAGCGTGCAAGTGGTACAAAGAGTTTAAAGCGGGCCGTAACGTAGTTGATGATTTGCCTCCTTCCGGTCGTGCACCCACCAGTATGACTGACGTAAACATCTAAAAAGTTAAGAAAATTGTCCTCGCAGATCTTGGTGTCTCGTTCGGATCGGTGCAGAGCGCTATTCACGATGGTTTGGGCATGAGATGAGTTCAAGCGTAACGTTCCGCAAGCTTCGTATTCACCTGACTTTGCTCTCATTCCCAAGACTCAGCAAACTCATCTTACTTATCCGGGCTATGTTTGTATTTGGATGTCCCGTGTGGTTCAACGTGAAGGCAAGTTTCATGGGTTTGAGGGAGCTTATCTAAAGGCGTGCCTTCGCTTGTACAGAACAACAGAGAGAGTGGGAGTACATGCAATTCTATCATAACGAGATCTTGTATAAAGGGGAACGTAACAACAGTGGACAATTAAGTAGGCACATAACAAGAGTATTAGCCCCGGCGAATAACCTGATCTCCAGGGCTCATTACTCCAATTATCTATATCACGAGAGTGTGCGTTTTAATGTCCCTGTTTCCACAGAAGCGTTCCTCTATGTGAAAAAAAAGAGCTCATCCAGGGTAGACTGGGCAGCTGCTAATCTTCCACGTCGCTCGGACAGCTGCGAGTCAACTACAACAGAGACGTTGCGATATGAGTGATGTTGTCTCTTCTTGGATGACCTCACAGACTCTAGCTTATGCCAAGTTAGTGGAGTCTCCAACTATATGGACCATTGATAACTTTCACCCACCACTTCTTCTTTCTCTTTTCCACCACTCTTCTTTCCGCCCCACCCGATCTGCAGCTACCACTTCTTACGACTTTCATAAAGCGTATTTCCGCAAAATTAACGCATATCTTAGTAAGTGTTCTTTTGATTTCGCCAATATGCCCCTAAAAAGTGCTCTCTCTATTTTCTACAGAGAATTACTTAATTCTATTTCTCTCTATGTCCCCTTTTCGCGTAATAGGACCTCTTCTACGAGTCCCCCGTGGTATAATCGTAAACTTCGCTCTTTACGTAACAAAAGAAACAAATTATGGACAGTTTTCCTCCGGTCAAACTCTTTTGTCGACTATTCAAACTATCTCGGGTCATACCTTCAATTCGCCCAGCTCTATAAGTTTCTCTATCAGCGATACCTTGATAGTGCGCAATCAAGGCTTATAAATGATCCTAAGTCTTTCTATCAATTCGTTAATTACAAAATAAAATCTGACGGTTTTCCTCCATCCCTCTCATACGAAAATGTATCATCAACTGATCCGCATACCATAGCTAACTTTTTTGCTACTTTTTTTAAGCAATCTTTTGCCGATAATTCCTTCGTACCGGATCCCTCTTATTTCAAATACCTACTTAACTTCCCTATTGGCCCTACTATTTCTCATAGCTTTGATCATACAGTAATAGAAAACAAATTACAACAACTTAATGATGAATACTTACCCGGCCCAGATGGCCTTCCATCCATATTTCTTAAAAAGTGTTCCTCAACTCTTTCACGCCCCCTTGCTAATCTCTTCCGATTATCGCTCTCTCAAGGTGAATTTCCACAGATATGGAAGTCCTCTTTCATAACACCCATACACAAAAAGGGATTAAAGAGCGAAGTCACTAATTACCGCCCTATAGCTAAACTTTCCCATATATCCAAACTCCTCGAAAGTATTTTGCATGAAGCCTTAAGCTTCCAGTGTAAATCTTTTATTTCCCCCAATCAACACGGCTTTCTGAAGGGTAGATCAACTACCACTGACCTCGTAGAATTCGTGTCCTCTGCTCTCTCAGCCTTAGGAAATGGTAAAGAAGTTGACGTTATAACAACTCATTTCAGTAAAGCTTTTGACAAGATATCTCATAAACTAATCCTGTTCAAATTGTCCGTCCCATTTTGCTTAAATGGATATCTTCTTACCTGGATAATCGTTTTTATAATGTTCGTTTCAGATCTGTCCTATCGGCCCCTTTCTTGGCCACTTCAGGTGTTCCTCAAGGTAGTCACCTAGGTCCATTCCTCTTCATCCTAACTATTAACGACCTTCAAAGGCTAATTCAACACTCAACACTTTCTCTCTATGCTGACGATACCAAATTTTGTAAACCCATTTCCTCACAACAAGACTCCACCCTCCTTCAAATAGATCTAAATAGTTTTTCCACCTGGTGCATCAAGAACTGCTTGGAACTCAATGTCTCCAAATGTCAATCGATTACCTTCTCACGTAAGTGCAAGAAGTCTCCTCAACGAATTTACCATCTCGACGGCCAACTTATACCCCTTGTTGAAACTATCCGCGACCTTTGGCATATTATGCGACAGGCAGCTTAATTTCCGCTCGCATATTGATGAGATAATTTCTAAAGCAAACTCATCACTCGGCTTCGTTAAAAGATGGTCCAAAGAATTCTGCAACCCGTACGTGACTAGATCACTATACATCACTGACGTTCGCCCCCTTCTCGAGTACGCTAGCCAAGCGTGGTGTCCCTTTCAACGAGTTCATGTATCTCGTATTGAGAGGATCCAGCGTCGTTTTCTTCGATTTGCTCTTCGAGGTCTACCTTGGAAAGATCCTCTAATCTTACCTTCCTATCGAGACCGTCTCAAACTCATTAACCTGAATACCCTTGAGGAACGAAGGGACGCAGCAGACATTTTGTTCATTCACCGACTCCTCTCAGGCTCCGTCGATTGCATGCCTTTTTGCAACTCCATTTTCTTTAACACTAACCCTCGTAATCTACGTTCCACCCGTCTTATTTATCTACCTATCCACCGCACCACATATGGCTCTAACGAACCAATATCCCGTATGCTGCGTAAGGTAAACTCCAACCTTTCCGTTTTCGATTTTAATCGCAGCACACTTTCCCTCAAATTCGATCTCCTTCACCATCCTTAGCTTTAAGCCCTAGTATTAGTTTAAGTCTTAGTTTTTAAGCTTGTATTAATCATAATAAAATGTATTAAACATAATGGTGGGGGCTACCAAAATTTTAAAAATTTGCTCAGCATGGATTTTGGTGGCTTAAAGAAAAAGCGGTCATTTTCTCCAAATTCCGGACAACACCTTATAGAGGAGGGTCGGTAATGACCAAAGAGGGCGTATTTCTTATTATATAAATCCATGTTAGGAGACTAGGTTGGTAAGGATCACTCACCCTCCCCTATAAACTGTGTATTGCGCTTCAGCCTTGGCGCCGTTAGAGATGTAATATTCTGATTTGATCTGGTGATTCTTTTGTTTTTTACGGTTGTGTCAAGGTTTTCAAGGTCTTATGATCGCCCTTATCACTGATAAGCAATTGACCATTTGTTGGCTCCATTAAATTTTGTTTAGTTTTTAGGTTCCTGACATTTGCCAATTTTAGGTGACAATGTATTAATATGCAGAGGTGTACGGTTTTAATCAAAGCCTTTCTCTAAAGTTATGAGAGCAAATGATGTAAATACAGACGAGTTATACGAGTAGTTAGACATTACTGATGGGGTGAATATTTTTATTATGCGCAAATACGCATATATGTAGAACATCATTCCGGCCCAAAAATAGACATTTATTTATGTAGTACGTTTTCACTATATGTATTATTATTTTGCGATTACATTAGCTTTTAGTTGCAATCAAGTGATCAAAGGTAAATATTTATTTTAATTATAAATGTACAATGGTTATTTGTTTGATTTCGGTCTGATAACACTAATTCGTATTGCAACGGTCGTTGATTGTGATAATAAATTTGTGTTGACTATAAAATATTTCAGTATGTTTGTTCCCGCTTATTATTGCTGTGTGCCCTCACGAATACGATGTAGGATTTACGAAAAAGCTTCGATATGAGACGTTTGTCAATGTTATGGGACACAAGCAAGGTAGTTGTATGATTTACGACCTCTTGGGATAACCGAAATCATAAGACCTTAATTGAGTTGTAAATAAGTTCTCATCAAAACTGGCTCTTTAGGTTATATGATGCTTGAATTACGCAGCGCAAATAGGTATAGAGATTTATGTTTTACACACATGAAGGACGCCTTAAAATAATCAAGGCATGGTAATTTAAGAACTCCAATTGGTTGGTGTCTTTGATTCCACATATTGTGATCATCAAAATAAGCAAACTTACATGTTGAACGGACGTTTTAAAAGACAGGTAAAATTAGTACAGGTATTCTCTAAGCTCCTTGCACGTTATTCGCAGTTTAATTTGTACGCAGATGTGTGTATTATGGTTTACTCCGAATCACAATTTCATTTGTAGAGATTTTGGCTTTCGAAGGCTCCCCAATGCTATCCGGAAATAGTAAGTATTGTGCTGAGCTTGATATCAGACCATTTGTGTACTAACTAAAGAACTCACCACAATACCAGTCAACGATCACTACTAGGGTCCTAACATACATATGTGCCTTAAAGAAAATTAACGATGGAAAACATGACGGCGTCATTACCCAACGTGCTCCATTGTAAGTTTCTGTAGCACAAAGAAGAGACGTAATAAATAAGATGTAGCTCTATAAGTTAAGCAATTTATGGTTGAGTGATTCTTAGCAGAATCTTCATTCTTTGCTGACTTTGACATTGTTACGTCTTCTTTTCACTGATATGGTACTAGTTCACACAACCTTAGAACCTTAGAACCCTTTTTTTTGTAATTCTGTAACGCACTAGAAATGACTTTCCTGCCAAATCTTTTAAAACTAGTCTGACACTATCTATTTTCAACAGAACTAAAATAAGTCCCTCTTACGAACAATGGAGAAAACACTGTATCTGACCCTTATTGTCGTAGTCCTCTTGTAAATTTTATTTTAAGCGGATGAGATTAGTTGTTTCGGGAAAAAATTTGACTGATTTTCGACCCCGTCTATACGAGTATGAACGAATTGTTTAGCATTTCGAACTACACGAATTGTATAGCAACATAGCATTAATACCTATCTTAGCAAATGTTCTTTTGATTTTACCAAATTATCCTTATCTGATGCTGTCTCCATTTTCTACAGTGAAATATTTAATTCCATGTCTCCTCTACGTCCCCTTATAACGGCATAAAACATAACCTATTTCCGCTCCATGGTACAACAGAAGAAACAAATTATGGGCAGGTTTTCTTCGCACCAATTCTTATTCTGACTACTCTAACTATTTTCGAACCTATCTTCAATTCACTCAGCTCTATAACTGCCTCTATTAGTGCTTTCTCGACACAGTGCAGACCAACCTTATCAACGATCCTAAGACATTTTATCAATTCGTCAACTACAAAAGAAAATCAGACAGTTATCCCTCCGATCCACATATTATTGCCAACTATTTGAAACAGTCATTTGCAGACAACCTCTTCATACCCGACTCCATCTATTTCAAGTACATTCCCAATTTCTCCATTGGCCCCTCCCTTACTCAACCTTTTGATCCCACCCTTATCGAAGTAAAGTTACAAAATCTGAATGATGAATTTTTATCCGGCCCAGATGGGCTCCCAGCAATATTTCTCAAAAAGTGTTCCTCCAATCTTTCGCACCCACTTTCCTCCCTATTTCATCTGTCCCTCACACAAGGGGAATTCCCCCAAGTTTGGGAGACCTCTTTCATAACCCCGGTTCACAAAAAGGGATCAAAGAATGAAGTAACCAACTACCGTTCAATTGCTAAGCTTTCTCACATACCTACAATGTTCGAAAGTTTTATATATGAAGTTCTTTCTGTGCAAGTCACTTATATCACCCAGTCAGCACGGATCTCTAAAAGGTAGATCAACTACTACAAACTTAGTTGAAAAAATGGCAACGAAATTAACGTTATTGCTACAGATTTCGCTAAGGCCTTCGACATTTTATTCACATCAGCTGATCCTTTTCAAATTGTCTTCCCTCGGTTTTGACCCCATATTGTTAAAAGGGATATCTTCTTATCTGGCGAACTGTTACTATAGCGTTCGCTTTAGGTCAGCCTTCTCAACCCCGTTTTTAGCCACTTCTGGTGTCCCACAAGGCATCCATCTAGGTCCCTTCTTTTTCATTTTAACTATAAATGATCTTGAGAGGATTATCAAACAAACTATTTCTTCACTCCAAGACTCCATTCTCCTTCAAGAAGACCTCGATAGGTTTTCCACCTGGTGTCTAAAAAATTGCTTTGAGCTTAATGTCTCTAAATGCCAATCTCTAACTTTGTCTCGTAAGTCCAATCAATCCCCCTCTCGGCTTTATTTTGTGCATGACCAACCTGTACCCCAGGTTCAATCCCTTCGCGACCTTGGAATTTTATACGACAGAGAGTTAAACTTCCGTTCGCATATTGATGAGATAATCCTTAAAGCCAACTCATCGCTCGGTTTTATTAAACGTTGGTCTAAAGAATTTTGCAACCCTTATGTGACAAGGTCACTTTACATTACCCTTGTCCGGCTTCTTCTTGAATATGCCAGCCAAGTGTGGTCCCCCATTCAGCGAATTCACCGAATCGAGAACATTCAACGTCGTTTTCTTTGATTTGCTCTTCGTGTACTACCTTGGAATGACCCATTTATCTTACCTCCCTATCGCGACCGCCTCAAACTTCTTAACCTGAATACCCTCGAAAACGCAGAGACGTTGCTGACAGTCTCTTCATTCGTCGACTATTCTCCGGTTCTATGGACTGCGCTTCCCTTTACAATTCTATTTCCTTCAACACTAACCCTCGTAATTTACGCTGTCCTCGTCTCTTCTATATCCCAACCCACCGCACCTCTTATGGCTCTAACGAACCAATCTCCCGCATGCTCCGTAAGGTCAACTCAAACCTCCCCTTTTTTGATTTTAACCTGAGTATTTCTCGTCTTAAATTTGATCTCCTCCACCATTCCCTTACGCCCTGACCCTTAACTCTTGTTAGTTTCTAAGTTAGTTTAAGCTTGCATAAAGCGAAATAAATGGGGGCATTAACATTGACCTGGTCACAAGGTCTCAAATTCATCATCATGCTCATCACAAGTTTCGCAAAGAAATACCATTTCCTAAAGCGTTAAGAATAATAATAATTCTTATTTATTTACCTGGATGGGGTCACAGTCCGAGATGACCTTTTGATTCAATATAAATTACCCTCCCCAGTTAGTAAAATATTCAGTCAACTGCCTGCAGTTCCGTCGATCGAGTTCTACTTCCACTTTTGCCCTACAACTCGTATGGCTAGGCATATCCCTCTGGGCAGGAATTCAAGACTCTTCGGGCCGAAGTTTTAATATTCGTTCATACTTTTCTGACCATGTCGATGACTCTATATAACTCGTAGAGTTCGGTGTCCATAAACAAATAGGACTAAAACTCAGTCGAAGGATCTTGCATTGAAAGCGACCAAGAATATCCCATTTTCTTAACGTCAATGCTCTTACGCCATTGAACAGCACTCAAACAAAGTGCTAGTTCATTGTACGCCTTATAAGTTCATTTTAACCACCACGTCAACGCCGAGTACCTGCAGCATGATGCGAGCGTAAACCGGACATTCACAGAGGTAGTGCTCTGTCGTCATCACTTTCACAGCAAACATCGCAGGACGTAGTATCACTTAGACTCAGCAAAAGTGTAGTTTTTAAATTCAACTGCCAATGGAAGACTTATCCGAGGTCGCAGGCAGACTTAATGCAGTTTCGAGTCCTGAAAAACTACCCTCTGGGCCTTGCCTGGCAAGTTCATCGGCGATTCCATTGAATTCAGCCTTCCGACTGCTTGGCTGTCACTACAGATGCAATTGCTTAGCCTCCTCCATCATTGCGATCAGGATTGCGTATATCCACGCTTGGAAGGTAGACGCAAGTTTTTCTAATGGGGAATGAAATCTAACGTTCCCATCCTCTGGAAAGACATCAGCGCCGCATCTTAGATTGGTTTTGGAGTCATCAGTGAAGGCGGGTGGCTCAGATTCTGGAGGAAACACAGGGAAAGTCGATTTCGTATTTTTTCTGCAGTAGGAGTTCTGGCATGATCACAAGGCCAGAGTCAAAAGACAGCCAGCGCGCAAAGTCATCAAAGCTCCAATGCATGTTGTACCAAAGACCACTTCATTTTAAACTGAATATGGCTTTGAGAACACAGTCCAGGTTATGAACAACAAATAGAGGAAGATTCATCAATGCATCTAGTGCGGAGCTAGACGTGCTAGGGAAAGCCCCCATGCAGCCGACACAGACAGCTCTTTGGAGTCTGGTAAAAGCTGTAATGACGTATTTTCGTAAAAGTTGATTCAACCAGACAACCGGCGCATATGATATAATGGGGCCATCTTATATTGAATATAAGTTACACCTCGTCCAGATGGCCTCCCTGCCATGTTTCTTAAAAAGTGTTCTTCCTCTCCTTCCCTTGCCCATTCTAATCTCTTGGAAAGGCTTGGAAAACCTCCTTCATAACCCTGATCCCCAAAAAAGGATCAAAATACAAAATAACCTACCATCGTTCCATCGCTAAACTCTCCCATATACCCAAACTCTTCGAAAGTATTTTGTATGAAGCTCTAAGCTTCCAATGCAAATCACTTATTTCCCCTAGACAACATGGCTTACTGAAGTATAGGTCAACCACCGCAAATCTCGTTGAATTTGTATCGTTTGCCCTCGAGAAAGATAAAGAAGTTGATGTAGTTGCAAGGCCTTCTATAAAATCTCTCATCGATTAATACTCTTAAAATGGATATCTTCTTACCTGAAAAACCGATTTTACAGTGTTCGTTTTAGGTCAGCCCACTAAGCTTTATTTTAGGCCATCTCTGGATTTCCACAAGGCAGCCATCTCGATCCCCTTCTTTTTATTTTAACCATAAATGACTTGTCTGCCGTTCTGTGGTGCCCACATCACCGTGTATATATCTCGAGAATCGAAGGCATCCAGCACCGTTTTCTTCGAGGTATGTCCTGCGATGATCCTTTTATTCTACCCCCATATCGAAACCGACTTAACTTTATTAACTTAAAACCCCTTGAGGAACGCAGGGATGCAGCCGACTTTCTCTTCATTCATCGACTCCTTTCAGGTCACGTTGAATGCGCTTCACTTCACAACTCTATGTTCCTCAAGACTAACACTCGTAATCTACGTACCCCTCGTCTCTTCTATCTACCATTCCAACCCATCTTAGTTTTAAGTTTAAGTTTAACTTTAAGTTATAGCTTGTATTAAGCCGAATAAATGGGGTCCTTCGCCCCCACCAAAATTCGCTGACAGATGATGCATTTGCAAGGCAGTTTTGCGCATATACTCGTACGAGTATATCTCGATTATTTTCTCCACGCCTTTCAAAAGCCACTCTCACTGTTCGCCAGAGTTTCGGTATAAATGCCAGTGTTAGGCTAGCAGTGATTAGCTGATCTATACCTATCTTTGTAACATATCTGGGTATATGTCATCGGTGCCAGGCGACTTGAAACCATCAAAGGAAGCAACATCATGTTTGATACCTCTGTTATAACGTCGCGAGACCGTGCTTTCTCGTATCGAACGAGAGAAGAGTCTAACTCCGGAGTTTAAATTAAAAGACGTTATTATTTTTATGTTATTTTTAATGACTAAAGGTCCGCCGTCTTTAGCGTCGCTGCAACCTTGTCGTCTTTATTTAGTCTAATAATAAAACTGACTTTCTTTTCGCATCGTATCTCTTTTATAACCTTTTTCTGTGCGTAACCAAATCGGCTTGCGCAACCATTCCCATAACACTTACGATCATTCACCGCTTGTTCCAGTTTATTTTGCAGCTTGGATGGTTTTTCTTTTGTCGGTTTCAAATGTCATCCCATTTGTCATTCACTTCCACACTCCGAATATTGTAAGTGCAATCCCATTCATAATTATTCTTTAATTGTTTCCTGGGATTGACCCAAATACGAAACATGTTCAGCGTCGTATTTCGGTAGTGCGGCGAATGTACACCAGCACGTATGGCATATATTTACGTGCGGCTTCGAATTTCGGTGAATGACTCGGGATCATGTGGTGTGTGAATCACAACACCTCATCTATCACAACAACCAAAGAGATATACCAGCTACGGTGCGCTATGTTCATCAGCTCACTAGCAGCTAGTAGCCGGTTCTGAGTTGGTTCTGATTAGGTTACCTGGGAAGTAAGAACCAAGCATGAAACGGAGAGTCTCTACTTTCGAAGAAGTCTGGGTGCCACCAGATTTTCTGAGTGATTCCAGCCTGGTTGATGTTCCCTTTTTGAGGACATTGACCAGCCTGCTGGTTTCATCGACACATTCGATCTTTCGCAAAAGTCTTTATAAGAGAGGCTCTTTGAAATCTGGAGAATTGGAATTATTACAGTCTTGCGAGAATATTAAGTCTTCTTAATGTTTCTTGACAAGACCTTTGTGTGAGGTCAGAGAAATAGCTATTGGCAAGTGTAAGTCTTCGTTATAGGTCTTACTTACATTGACTCTGATATCAATGTCGGACCGAGGTTGACAAAATCCCTAAGGGCCTGAAAGTTATAGATGTCTATGGTGCCATTCTGTCTAATTCATCGATGTTGTTACTTCTTGTTAATAGGACTTACTTGGTTTGGTCCTCACTCACGGCCAAACAAATTTTTACCGCTTCTGTTTTAATAGAGACCAGTGACAGCTGCGTTCTGTCAATGATATCAATGTCATCGGCGTTTGCGAAAAATTGCACAATTTTTGGGATATAGCTTGTAGCTCGATCTGGACTTGTGGAATTTTTACTTCAACCGCATGTCCGTATTGTGAATATTTTGTCAACTGTAGACAAATGCTTTCAGCTATTCACACAATACAGCATTCAAGCAAAAGATTGGTGATTTTAAAATTTGTGCAGTCTAGAACGTCATCGTTTTTGTGGATCAGACAAACGATTCGGAGGTTGTATTCGCATTTTTCCCTGACCAAATTTTATAAAGGAGTTGGTGTATGCCCTATACTGCTGCTCTAAATACCTTCTTCTCCTGCTGCTTTAAATAGCTTGACATGAAGGTCCTTAACTGTGCTATGCTTAAGTTAAGATATTAATGCCGTTATTTCATTTTGGTCGGGTGTACGGAAATCTTGACTTTTATCGTACAAGTTGAATGGTTAATTCTCATATTCCCAGCTATTCGTACTATGACCCTGCCATCGAATTCCGGGTTCATCTTTACAGGATTTTATTCTAGGCTTACACAGGGTTTTCCATTAATAACTATACACAATTTTTTTTTAATGTGAACGTACCCTTAATGTCTTTTTGTGAACTGTCATTACTATTTTCTTTGTCAATGCATTGCCATTCATTCTTCAGTAATCGAACAAGAAACGTTTACAAAATTCGGAGTCAACTTTAAGAGCACTAACTCCAATATTCGGTCGTTATAGTCGTCCGAATTGGTGCGACAATTTGAGTCTACATTTTCGCTGCTTAATGTTCCGGTGCCAGTTAGAGAAAGAAATGAAAGGACTGCTGAAAATATTGAAGGCGTAAGTGTGTCTGTTGATAGCGACCCAAGCCAATTCATTGCACGTCGTTCGCAGGAACTGGACATCGCTCAACAACATTGTTGCGAATTTTGCAAAACTATCTCGGCCTACACCAGAATAACTAACTTGATTGAAGAATTGAAGCCAGATGACCATTTAAAGCGCAGAACTTTCTCAAATTGGTCTTTGGAAATGGTTACAACCAATCCAGAATTTCATCGCAAAATCATGTTCACCGTTCACCGATGAAGCTCAAAGCCATTTAGGCTTTGTTAACAAGCAAAATATGCGCTATTGGAGGGCTATAAACCCACATGTGCTTCACGATACGCCGCTACTTTGCTGCACCGAATGTACTCTTTGGTGTGGTTTTTGTGCCGGTGGCGTCATTGGTTCATATTTTTTCGTTGGCGATATTGGCCACTACGTCACAGTTAATGTTATTTTAACAGGACGGAGCCACTTGTCATACAGAGGGTTAAACAATCGAGGGATTGAAAGTCAACGTTTGTTGAGAGTGTTATCTCAAGAAATGGACCAGTTAATTGGTCGTCTCTCTCTTACGATTTGACACATCTGGACTTTTTTCCTTGGGGCTACGTCAAGTCATTGGTCTATGACAACAAACCAGAGAGGTTAGATGTGTCACAGTCAAGAGTCTGGAAGAGTTGTCGAAAATTGGCTATAAAGAATCGATCGTTGAAAGCGCGCTCATTGTGGACATGTGAATGAAGTCGAGTTCCATTGATAACGGTATGAGATGGGATATAAAAGTTTAATAATCATTAATGGAAAACCCGATATAAATGGGCACAAAGATATTAGCACGAATAAAGGCTAGAAAGTGGAGTACTCACAATCCCCAAATTAGTCAACTCTGTACAGTTTTTAATCAAAGTAAGTCCGGTTGAAAAAACTTTTAAGTTAAGCTTAAGCCTGCATTTCTTCTAGTACTAGTATACGATGGCGGGTCAATAAGTCTGTGACTTTTTGAATTTCTGACCTCTTTACTGAGACAGCAACACTGCTCCTGTCAACAGGCATCTGTTAGTTGACTCCTGTCAAAATTTAAACTTGCTGCGTCAGTTAGTTTGTGTTTGACAGCTATTTTTATCAGACTACTCACTAATTTGAGGAGAAAATGGAAAAAAGTGAATTTCGTGTGCACAACTTCACAGGAAGGTTTGGCGTTGTTTAATCGCAATATGGGGGAGTTTTTGCGCCGTTTTGTAACCGTGGACGAAACATGGATCCATCACAACACACCAGAGAACAAACAACAGTCAAAACAGTGGGTTTCTAAGGGTGAATCGGCGCCAAAGAAGGCCAAGGTGGGTTTGTCAGCCAATAAAGTTATGGCGACTGTTTTTTGGGATGCACGCGGGATAATCCACATTGACTACCTTCAAAAGGGAAGAACAATCAATGGGGAATATTATGCCAACTTATTGGACCGATTCAATGACGATTTGAAAAAAAACCGACCTCATTTGGCCAAGAAAAAAGTTCTTTTCCACCAAGACAATGCAAC
This sequence comes from Volucella bombylans, assembly GCA_949129095.1. Lineage (NCBI taxonomy): Eukaryota > Metazoa > Arthropoda > Insecta > Diptera > Syrphidae > Volucella > Volucella bombylans. Next base: position 200,389,189 of record OX422141.1, on the reverse strand, counting down.
GGTGCACACATGTGCAGTTGCCATGGCAAAAATCCATGAATTGGGCTATGAATTGCTCCCTCATCCACCCTATTCTCCAGATTTGGCTCCGAGCGACTACTTCTTGTTCCCAAACCTGAAGAAATGGCTTGGTGGAAAAAGATTTGACTCCAATGATGAAGTCATCTCGCAAACAAAGGCCTATTTTGAGGACCTCGACAAATCATTTTTTTTGGAAGGGATAAAAAAATTGGAGAAGCGTTGGACAAAGTGTATAGAGCTCAAGGGAGACTACGTTGAAAAATAAAATTATTTTTTTATCAAAAAATCCAAAAAAAGTAGTATTTCGCAAAAATTTGAATGAACATAACTTTATGTCAAAGAGAACAAATGCCGCGCATCCAAGCCCATTTTGACTGATTCGCGAGTATTCTGCCGTACGTGTGTCGTTGGCCTTAGGCCCACTTTTATATAAATTGCTGCATAATTTTGGCAGCTACGAATATCAATATAGCGCGAATTTCGTTGGCATCTTCGTCACACACTCATTCAATTCATTTGCAGTGGTGTGTTAATCAGAGGTGTCGTGGAACAGTTTGCTAAGAATTTTGAATTTATTTTAATTTATTTTTTTTATTATTATTAAAGCTGACGGTCAACCGTGGTAGAAAGATTCATTGAGTCGTGCGAATGTTCGCTTATTTGGTCTCCTATCGATATCGAAAATTTCCCGTACAACACTATGGCCCTTAGAAATAACAAAATTTAGAGTCGACTTTAGTGTTAATGCCGACCTTAATTCTAAACAACTCGTAGAAATAACAGGCAAATTTCACTAAAGTCGATTTTATCTCACGGCTATCTAAGTCGAATCTAAATAAGAAAACTTATTTGGGGAAAAAAATGTCAGACGAACGTATGTGGGGCAAATTAGAACAATACATAGATTCGGAATTCAAAAGAAATCATAGGTAAGAATGTACTAAGCAATTCAATAGAAGTTACAAAATAAAGTGTTCAAAAATAACATTTTTTTCTTTTACAGATTTAAGAAAGACACTGTTGTGTTTATTTGCGACTTAATTGAGAGTGACATCAGACCAAAATGCACCCAAGGTTGTCCTGTTCCAACTCACATCATGGTACTGATAACTTTACGCCATCTTGTCAAAGGCGGTTATCAACTAGATACTGAGAGTTATCGAATCTCATTAACACCAGAAATTTTTAAACTAAACAATAAATCCTTAGCAGACATACTTGGCGTAAGTCAAAGAACAGTATGTACTGTAATAAAAAAGGTCGTAAGTGCATTAGCCGTTAAACTTCCCCAATTCGTTCATTTCGCACCAAGAGGACATTTTTTGATAAATTTGCATTTCCTCAATGCTTGGGTGCCATAGACGCATATCCATATTAAGATAAAGAACCCAGGAGGTGAGGTTGGATTCCAATATCGATGCAGGAAGGGATTCTACTCACTTAATGTTCAGGTTATTGTTGATGCGGACAGCAATATCCTAGTATCGTTGCACGCTGGAGAGGAAGTGAGAGGATTCAAGGATATTCAACTCATCTTCAATTAAAACCAGTTTGCAACAACCAAACCGCATGGGGGTGTCATACTTGGAGATGGTGGCTATAAGCAAACAAGTATAGTAATGACTCCCTTCCGAATAGGATCGCAGCTTAACCCTGCAGACGTTATCGGCGCCATCACATATTAGCAAGGGGTGTCGTTGAGCGACCTTTCGGTTAGCTGAAAAACTGCTTTCGATGCTGCTTTAATGGGTTTCATTGCGATTTGGTGGTGGCAAAAAATCCAATTTCAGGCCTTGCAGTGTTATGGAACATCGCAAAGCTAAGAAATGTTCCCATCATAGAAGATTCATCTAATATGTATCTGTAAGTAAAGAGAATATAATATCCAGTGACTAACTTATATTATTTACTTTTTTCAGATTCCGAAGATAATTCAAATGAAGACCATGAAGCTGTAGAGATGAATGTGAACGCGGGGAGACAATTTAGAACTAATTTTATTTCAAGCTACTCTTGAAACAGAAATCATATGCTTTATTCATTTTTTCACAGTTCACATAATTAATTACAGTTCATATTTAAAATATTTACAGTATGAACTATGTTGCATTTTATAAAATTTTAAATAAACTTGTACAATACTTGAATAGTTCACTTAAGAACGTGTTACCTAATTCATTCAATAAATATGTATATCTATTTAAAAACAAATGAAACAAAACATAATAAAAGGCAAAAGTTAAGCCTTAGTGGGTAAGTGAAGAAATTGAAATAAAGAAAGTAACATGTTGTGAAACCGAATTTAATTCAATTTGTTGAATTACAACATTCCTCTTTTTTTATTTTTAAATTAACGAGCATTAGTTTCTTTTCTTCAATTTCTTTTTTTATTGAAGTTTTATTGAAGTTTATTTCGTGTTGTATTTCGAACTGAATTTGTTCAATCCTCTTTTGAAGCACTTGCTCACTAAGGCTTAATTTTTGCCTTTTATTTTTTGGTGTCTCTAAAGTTTTTCTTAGTTTAGCTGAAGTGCTCGATTCAGGATTTAGATTTTCTTTATGAAGTTTTTGGTCGATAAAGTGTGTATCGCTGTTAAATTCGGCTACATCATGCGTAAAGTCTTCTGGAATCAGTTCCTGAATCGCGAAGTCAAGCTCATCAGGTTCTTTGGGCTCATTTCCACCAGCAGTTGCGCATTGCTCTCTTCGGAAGGAAGAAATATGTGAGCGGGCATTATTTTTTCATCCGTCCCCACTGCGCTTTTATCTTCTGTAACGGGAAATTTATTCCGTACGACTTACGCTCCTCGCAGATTTTTTTCCATGCCTCCAACTTCTTAACAATCATTGATTGGTTGTCAATCTTGCAGTGCTTTAAAATCTCCTTTTCCTCCAGCAGCGTCCAGTTCCGCTCTCTTTCCCGTCTCTAGAAAATTAATAAATTACTTTCTAATTTGTTAATTAGTAATTGATTTAAAACAAAATGCTGGTAACAAACAATAAACACACTTTTCCGGTAGTTGCACCATCTTGACCGATAATCTGACAATTGAGCATTATTAAGTAATTAAGCGGAGAATACTGCATTACGGTTAAACCGTATACGGGGTTGATATACACCAAAAAAGTTGTTTGAATGTACACTCAAACTGAATATACTCGTACTTACTTTTTCCATTTTATGGTATTGAGTCCTTTTTTAATTCGTTTAAATTATTTCACATAAAAAACACTATCCGGAAAAATCAAATTCAAAAATAAAGTGTCATTTTTATTTCCGAACTGTCATTCATAATTGTAGGTGTAGGTCACAATAGATACCTAAAGGCGACTTTAGATAATGTTGGTTTATTTCTACGAATCATTAAATTTAGGTTTAAAGTCAACTAACTAAAGTGGACTTTAGAGCCGACTTTAGATTTGTTATTTCTAAGGGCCTATATGTCGACACTGGCGACTAGTTATTTTTGTAAAAGGTTTTTACGATGCGATACAAACGTCCAGCTGATGTGATTGAATTTGCATTCAATCAAAATGTCAAAATATGACAATAGACATACCTGAAGTTTCTCAATAAAACAAAAGAAGCATGTGTACACATTTCATGAATCACAATTTGTTTTGTTAAAATAATTTAGATATTATCACTTTTTATGAAAGTACGTTCTTCACTTTTAGACATGGCATAAAGCATTACAATAATGTACCGAAGGCTTGCTTACAGTTTAGGAACTGATTGTCTCAATTTTCGATGACTTCTTTACACCATTCGAGATCTACATATCTCATCCGTATGAATATCGTTAATATTTTGGCGCAATTGAGAATTTGTTTTGCAACTTGTATACCTAATATTTTTAATTAAGCTTTGCTTTTTCTATTCACGAAAAAAAAGATTACATCTTCTGAAGCCACTCGCTATCTTGTAAATACCGCATGATCCTTAACCTTAATTTGAATGATGTATGGTCAAATCAGGCAATCAGCTGAAATAAGCTGTCCTTTATATACATTTAAAAGTGTTTTATGAGTTACGAGTATTGGTGGATTTTCGTTATCCCAAATGCGTTATTTAACTTAGCAATTTGGTACAAAATATGTCTCATAACTTTCTTGTCAAAATTGACATCCACTTCCCTCTAGGAAGTGACGCACTTCTTTGTAAAAAGGTGGCAAAAGTTTTGACGTATTAAAAAATAACACCCACAAAACACTACCAGTGAGCCTCTACATTTCCAGTAGTTCTGCCTATAAGATATATAAAGTCCAAGACAGTCAATATCATGGAGTTTAATAATATTGCGTTATCGACAGCCTAGAGCTACATACCTCATATAAAGAGTGTCCCATTGAGACCGCCTATTTTGAAATTTGAAAAATTCTTAATAAAGAGTATAGACAAGGACATACATACTCGTATGGAATACAATATCCGAAAAATGGCCGTCTCGTGACTGATGATGACTGAAATTTTCGATGATATTTTGGCATAGTGTCGTATTTTAGTTCACGAATTGTTCTTAGATTATTGGCATACACCTTTGTTTTTAAAAACTCCCAACGAAAGAAATCCAATGGCGTCAAATAGCATGATCTTGGTGGCCAATTCACCTCGCCGCGGATCGAGATATCCCCTCCTTCAAATTTTGTCTTTAAAAATTCCATTGTTTCGATTGCTGTGTGGCAGGTTGCGTCGTTCTGTTGATATCACATGCCTTTGAGATCCATTTCAGCAATTTGAGGCCAGCAGAAGTGGTTTATTACCTCACAGTAACGAACGACGTTGACGGTCACCGAATTGCCAGCCGCATTCTCGAGGAAAATGCGATCCAATCACTACACCAGCCTAAAATTCGCACTAAACAGTGGGCAGTGGTACATTGATAGATCACTCTCGGATTCTCAGTTCCCCAAATGTGGCAATTCTATTTGTTGACATAGCAATCAAATTCGAAATGCGCCTCATCCGAGAAGATGATTTTTTTTTTGTGAAAAATCACTATTCACGTTTTGTACTGGTTTCAAATGTTGTGCCAACTGAAGCACGCAAATGAAAATATTTAGTCAAAATTCGCTGTAAACTGCTTCGTCAAAGTCTCAATTGCTGATAACGATGGCCAATCGAGAGGAAAGGATTCTGGTTAACACTCACACAACACACTCATTGCTGTAATGTTTTCGTTAGACCGAGCTGTACGAATACGGATAGGTCTCCTCTGGGTTTGAACTGATCCAATCGCCTGAAATTTCTGGATTAATGGTAGCCCCATGTATAAATAGAAGGTGCATTATGATGACCGAAAAATCCAGGACATTTTCGAACCGAACAGTGGAACAAGAGAGTTCACTCTCCACTGTTTAGTTATTCGATAGCATTTCATTGAAAAAATCGTAAGCCTAAACACAAGATTTCGCATTGTAGCCCATACTCCGGTCCGATTGCATAATGGTGGTTCATTCTTTTTACTGCCTTGTCAACTTCAGTTTCCGTAAAATCTGCCGTTCCCTCTTCGTGCGCTACAGCCGACGGAATTCTCCATTAGTAACTCGTCAAAATACTTTTTACGCCTGTTGCGAATCTCTTTGTTCTCTGATGGCAGGTTTTCCTGCTAATCTTCAGCATATTTCGGCGATTGGATTTAATCTCTTGCGAATCTTAAAAATGTTAGTTCGCTTATACACGCTTGCACTTGTTTTGCTATTGTCGCCTGCTTATGGGTTGTGGAGTTACTTCCTTTAATTTTCAATGCAATGCCTCTTAAACTAACGGACATAAAGGCTACCGCGTTTTCCCCCTTGTTAGTTGAATGTACATAATCTAACTCAAAACGCATTTTATCGGCTTCGCTATTTCCCCTAGTTACTTTCTGTTCCTTACAGAACCAGAGCTTATAACTGCTTTTGCATTTTTCGTCGAAGTTGTTTTATAGACACGTTCGTCTATAAATATCCGTATTCGGAATGAAAATGCAAATTTTTCACAATTTTTATTTTTCAACGTAACCTCATTCTCGGACGATACACTTTTCCCATTGTGGTTGCTTTCAACACTGTCTAAAAAATTTGACTTGTTAAACTCTTCAAAACAGGCTCTGTCGAGCTGGATTTCTTTCCTGTGATACACGTTTCCATGTTGGGGAAGAAAAAAAAAGTAGCAGGAAGCTATGTCGGTTGACTACGATGGGTTCGACAGCAATTCGTACCATAATTCCGGTGAGTTTTAGTAATAGAACAGCACTTATTTAGTCGCCATTTTTTAACAAATTAAATCAGTAATTCACTGTGGTACTGTCGTACTTGCTTTCTTCAAAAAGTCTACGACGATTACTTCCTTGAAATCCCAAAAAATCATACTCATGTATTACGAGTGCCAAAAAATGAACGATACACGATATTTATCAAATAATTTGAGTAGTTGGCATTTGTGATTGTTAATTATCAGTGAATTTCTGATGTCAGTTTGTTAATAAATATCATGTCTCATTCACAAAAGCCTATTTATTCACAATAGCAATAAATTTGATAAAATGAGCTACATAATACCGGAAATTGATTTGATAAATTTATCAATCGCCAATTGGTTGATAATTGACATCCGCCTGGTCGATTTGTGTTTGATGTATAGTAAGCCATCCAGGTTTCATCAATTACGACGACCCGATTAAAGAGCTCCAAATACTGCTTCGAAGTTGACAAGTTCTCATGCTGGACCAATCGTACGAGTATAAAGTGTTGATTGCCGTTCCGTGCGCTATCCCCATGGCCTCTGCTATTTCATGCACTTTCAATCGGCGAACAGTAAAAATCATGACACGAGCCTTTTTAATAATTTTCTTAGTAATCACGTGCGTCTTATCAAAAACAGATGTACGGCGGCGATTAAATTCGTTGAACCAATATCTCACGATAGTGAAGGGTCCCCATAAAAAGTTTCCAACTTCGTTCTTATATCTTCGCACGTTGTTCCATCAAAACATAGAAATGGCATTACGAATCGAAATTGCTCGTTTTCCATAATTAGCGTTATGATTTAACTATTGAGTAATATTTTTAATTAAGTATATTTATTTACAAATATATTTTTTTACAGAATTGGCTTTTAAAAATGATGCAAACTCAACACATAGCAAAGAACAAAAGTGTTTCAATTTTATTTCGAGAGGCATCATTCGATAATTCTGGCACAACAATCATAACGTAATTTCTTTAATGTTCGACATGCGTCTGGTGGTAAAACAATTTATCGATTGGCTCAGCGTTTTCATCAATAAGGGACTGTCTCTGATCTTTCGCATGCCGGAAGACCTCGCGCAAGTGTTGAGGAAAATGTCTAGCCGGTCTTTGCAAAGAGTTTTGCGGTAGTTACACCTTTTTACCTATAAGATGCAATTTGTTCACGAGTTAAAACAAAATGATTCATTAATACGCTCTAAATATGCTCGGATATTTCAAGAATTGTTCCGAGAGAACAACGAGTTTATTCACAACCTCATAATGAGCGACGATGCCCATTTTCACCTAAATGGTCGGATTAGTAAACGAAACTGCAGAATACGGGACAATCAAAGTCTAAAAAAAAAATTTGTTGAACATCAAATTCACCCAATTACACAGGTACACAGTATGATGTGAAGTAACCTCAGAAAGTATCATTGGGCCATACATTTTTCGAAAATGTTGCGGTTAATGTGGATGGTATTCAATACAGGGCAGTGATTAAACATTTCTTAAGGCCAGTGGTGGAGAATAATCGAGAATTGTGGTTCCAACAACTAGCTCACACAGGCTGTCGAACTATGTCCCTTGTGAGGTATATTTTTGGCAATCGAGTACCATCGCGATTTTCAAATTTAAACTGGTCACCGCGTTCGTTAGACTTAACTGCACCAGATTTATTTTTTATTTTTTGGTTACCTCAAGAGAAAGGTGTATGCAAATAAGCCAAGAACCACACAACAGCTTAAGGCCAATAATCGGGAAGAAGCGAAGGCATTGGGACCTGAAATTCTACCAAGAGTTATGGAAAATGTCCCGTCAGGCCGTAGCTCAAAATGAATACAAAATATACAAAAAGATTAATAAATGCAAAAGTTAAAAAACTCAAAAAGAAAAAAGTTTTTCATTAACTAAACTATAACTATAGTAATGCTGCACCATGTATTAAAAGAAAAGCAGTAAATTGCTGAAAGTATCTACACGACATGCAGATACATTGGTTCATGGCTTATACGACGCAAAAACCTTAATTGTTTTACGAGTGAACATAAATATAGGGTTTTCCAATAAGGACTTGACAACTTTTTTTTAAATAAAACGCAAACCATTTCAAAAACTTTATTATCGGCTTGAAGTAAAATCAAAACATATATGTATGGAACTCGACTTCGTTCATATGGCCACCGCGGGCACATTTGCAGCGGTCGATTCGTTGGACCCAATTTTCAACGATTCGGTCACACATTTCGGCGGAAACGGCCGCTATTTCGAGTTAAATGTTGGCTCTGAGCTCTTCCAACGTCGTCGGCGTATTGGCATAAACAAATGACTTAACGAAGCCCCACAGAAAATAGTCAGGCGGCGATAAATCGCACGAACGAGGCGGCCAATCGACTGCCCCATTTCTTGAGATAACACGCTCACCATGCTTACTCTTCAATAAATCGATTGTAGCATGTGCTGTGTGGCTTGTGGCATCATCCTGTTGAAACCACATGTCGTCCAAGTCCATATCTTCCAATTCGGGCCAAAAATATTCGGTGATTATGGCGCGATAACGCTGATCATTCACTGTAACGTGACGATCGTTATCGTCGACGAAAAAATATGGCCCAATAACGTCGCCGGCATGCAAACCGCACCAAACAGTTATTTTTTGTGGATGAAGTGGTGATTCATGAAGCACAAATGAGCTTCGTCACTGAAGATGATTGTGCGATGAAATTCATCATCTTGGCGCATCTTCTCCAGAACCCAATCGGAGGACGTACGTCGCTTCAAATGGTCCATCGGCTTCAATTCTTGAGTCAGCTTGATCTTGTATGGGTGTAAACCAAGAACCTTACGCTATAATGTGGTCTGAGCGATGCCCAATTCTTGAAAACGCCGTGGAATTGACTGATTTGGATCGTTTGCTACGGACGCCTGAAAGGTAGCGATATTTTCGACACTTCGACCAACCCGTTGTCTCACTGATACGGCAACATCACCCAAAGAATATGTAGACTCAATTTTTTGCACTAAACTTGTTATTGCCTGTCTACTAGGGCGAGAACTACGACCGAAAATTTTAGTTAACGCTCTTAAAGTTGCAGTCACCGACTCCGAATTTCGGTAGAAAATTTTTATAGTTTGCAGACGTTGCTCGTTCGTGTACTTTACCATGATGAAAATGTTGAATTTTCTGAATAAATTGACAGTGACAGTTTGATGATTAGTGAAAGAGTGCGTTCACAAATTAAATTCAAAGTTGTCAAGTCCCTATTGGAAAACCCTTTAGAATGTAGGGTGGTTGTGCAAAAAAGGAGATGGTTTAAAGTTTTATCTCGGTGTAAAATTTCAAACTATTGTGCTTCGGATGTATCGCAACTAAATGGCGTATTGCAAAGAAACTGAAAAAATTCATCACTGCGACGCAAATTGAGATCGCGCTTACGATTACGATATTCACGTTTTCCTTCTACTGCAGATTTCTTAAAACTTCACTGTTTGATATTTAGTATTTTATCTACTACTTTGAAAGATTCAAATGAGTGCAAAAGAGAATGATAATGAAACAATGAACATACCCAATTAACCAAAATCCCACTACATGCGGGTAAGAATTTCATTGCGTCTTTCTGACATTTCTTTTTCTCCATCTTTCTTTTTCGCGTTTGCTTTATTACTTTTTGGCTGTTGTTACGAGCACAATATTTCAGTATGGCGGATGAATTTAGATGGACCAAAGAATTAACAATCGGGCTCATTTTCAATTAAGAAACACTGAGCGCCAAAGATGAAATGAAAGAAAGCTGTCAAATAACACGAAAAACCAAAGAATGAGAAAAAGGCTTCGTGTAAAAATGTGCACATCACAGAAGGACAGTTCAAAAGAAAATAACCAAAACATGCGCATCAAACTCATGCGCTGTGTAAAAGCCGTCTAAGTTAAAGGATGTCCAAGCGACAAATACACTTAACCCTTTGACTTTCCTATGCTATGTACTGACAACAAAACTACCACATCCTTTCTTACAATTATTTTTTTTTCTATCCACCCCTGTTCCGGCAACCCATTGTATACACAACGCAAGATAGGAATGTAAGAAGATAAAGACGATAAGCAAAACAACTATGCATTGACTTTTATGAGTCAACTACACACAACCCTTAAACCACTTGCATTACACATAAACAGCGCATCATACTACATCTTCTCCCACAATTGGATATGCTTCCTTCCTATCAACCCCTGTTTCCAACAATAAATCGGTGTAAAAGACAAACTTATCCGCACACAGAATACGATCACTGAACGGTAGAAGGAAAGCAAAAAATGGGATACATTTTGTGATGGACACATTTTTCAGAAAGACAAGCGGTCAGACATATCCATGTCAAAAACAATTTAAAATGGCTGTCAAGTCAAAGCCAACCGATGAAATTTTGAATGATGATCGTAGTAATCGATGGTGGTGCCAACTCATCTCAGCAATGGCACTTGTTTTAAAAAATTGGTACTTATTGATCCACCTTCGTACTTAGTTTCACTCCTCTTAGTGTACTCGTACTTTGACATTCTGAAGTAAGTTTCGAATATATTATATTTTCCCGCCTAACGCCAATTTTCGAACTCGATGCTGACTTTCCAATGGTTCGCCCAAGATTTCTTTTGAACCTTTTACTCGTCGTCTCGTGTTATCCCAGCATAGATGGCAATTTATCTGGTTTTGGTGTGTACAGATACAGTAGCTATTTAAGTGCCGCTCTTGTTTAGTAAAAAAGGGTATTTAGTTCGCCTAAACCGTGTAATTGAAAAAAACTTTAGTATACCAATGATCTTCTCATTCAGTTCGTTTGTTTCCAGTGATTCATAAAACGACAACATTTTGAAAGTAAATTTTGTAAATAACGTAAACGTATGCATGTATGTACATTAAATTATTATTCTCATTTATTAAAAATTGTTTTTCTTAACCTACTTAACAAAATGCACTTGCTAACATCTTCTAAAAACTACTTAACGCAAGACCCCTTCTCTACTCTGTAATTCTGTAACTCGGTTTTTTCTTTCATTTTTTGTTTTGTAAATTCCTTCGTCTACTGTAAACTCAACTATACATAGATGTGCATGCCACGAACAAATATACATATTTACATCATATGGTTTTTGAAAATGACTAAGTGAATTAAACACATGTCTCAAGGAAACAATTAGTGTAGAAAGTTTTCGTTTGCGTATCGTATTTGCTGCTGCTGGTACTTATGACTAGATCACGGATTTCTTGTAATTTAGTATAACGGTAAGTGCATGGGTATAACAAAAATAATTTTGGCCTTAGCATTCTAATTCTATGTGTCTATGGGTGTATGCCTCAGTTTTGTGATTCCATGTTTATTTGATCTCGGCCATTAGTTGTGTTCTTGCCTTCCTTCGTTTGAGGTTCATTCCAGAATTGTGGTTCAGTCTTTCCGAAAATGACAAACAGCAAATTGCCCAACATATAGAATCCAGCTGCGATGAAGAAGATTATTCTCCATTGATCTGGATCTTTCTGTAAAATCAAATAGAAAAACCAAATTAACAAATGTCAAAATTAGAATGTCTGCAAAATTTGTCTGACCTCATCATATACGATGACTCCGACAATGAGCGGAGCAATGATACTCATGATGTTGGCCGCACAATTCGTTATGCCCATCAATGTGCCAGCAAAGTTTGGTGACAGATCAATGTGATTCACTTGGAAGCCTAGATAGCAGGCAGAGTTCATTCCAACTGTCAGAGTAAGAAGAACAATAGCAAGAGTGATTTGGTCTCCATCTATGTATCCCAATCCAATAAGTCCAAACATTGGTATCCATAATCCCACTGAGTTGAAGAATTTGCGACTAAAGTTAAGTGACATGCATTTCCTTCTGCTGATCACTTCCGAAATGAAGGCAAACACAAAACACAAAGCACACATGGCCCAGTACGGTAGAGACGAGAGTATAGCATTGCTCTTGATGTCCATTCCAAGGACGTTCTTCATGTACGTTGGCATTTCGGTCAACAAGGTCCAGAAGCCCCAGTTATTCGCACAGTGAGAGCATAGTAGTACCAAGAATGGCACTGATGTCAAAATGTTCTTCCATGGTGTTGGGAAGTTGGGTTTCTTTTCTCCTTCGGCCTTACCCTGCGATACTTCGATGTACCTTCGTTCTTCGTCAGAAATAAAACGGCTTTCGGCTGGTGAGCTTGATGCAAAGAAGAACCATAATATTCCCCAGATGACACCAGCACCGCCAGAGAAGTAGAATATACTGGGCCATCCCATGCTTGATGAAGCAAGCTCTCCACTAATGGCCAACATTAATGCTGTACCAAATTGTGTTCCAGCGTAGCTGAAGGTTCCAAGTTTTCCACGTTCTTCTACTGGAGCCCATTTAGAGATGAGAGTGTGAGTTGATGGGAAAATGCATCCTTGACAGAGACCTTGAATCACACGGAATGTACAAATCAAAGGCCAGTCACCAATTCTGGCACACCATGGTGTTAGAATGTTAAGTGTGGAACAAATCAGGACACCATAGAATACGACCATCTTGGCGCCGTATCTTTGAGCGAGTTGACCAGATGGGACTTGCGTTAGTACGTATCCCCAAAAGAAACTGCTAAGAATGAGTGATCTGGTCTTTTCTGTCCATGGATATTCCTGAAAGTACAAAAAGAGTTATGCTTGTTAAATATGTGATAGATAAAAAATCAAAAAGAAATTATTTATATGATGCAATATAATGTCTATTAGCTTACACGATTACTCTACTTTAATTCACGCACGACTGCGATTGATTATACTCGTATTTCACAAAAAAAAAAAGAATGCAAAATAGTTGACACTGAAAATTATGAGCAACAATAAAGGGAATGTGATGCCTGAGTGAATTGTTGGCCTGAGGTCAAGGACAAACCCACAACACAATTGTCATCATTATTGTCATTCAATTTAAATTTTAAATTTGTGACGAATTTCAAGTTTAGACGAGTCTAATTGGGTTTTGTTTACTTTGAATCTTACATTACTGTATGTATAAATATACTCTACTCACGGCTCTTCAGATAAGATGATTTCTTAATAAAAAACCATCGATTTACCATTGATAATGCTGCTCGAAAGTAATCAAGTCAAATTCAGTCAAATAGGAGGCGTATACCTCCTAAAAAAGACTGCCAATAATCTCTAAATGATGCAGTCAATCAATGTTTAGACATCTGGTCACCATTTTATAGTACCTTAAATACATCTTCGTGGTGCCAATATGGTTACAAAACCCTAGTATCATACAACTTCAGCAGACTTCAGGATTTCATCTCAACCCGGAAGCGAAAACAATTAACAGATCTCAACTGTGTTTAACCTTTGACTACTTCTGGAATATGTTTTCAGCACTGAATAGCAGACAAGTAGAGACGGGTCGAAGAGCGCAAAAAGAAAAGAAGTACACCGTAGCGTGCGGCACCAAAAACGCAGACAACATTCCAAAGCTCTAACTGAACAGAGCGAGCCGAAGATTCAGCAAAACAAAGCGTCTATGGTGCTATAATACAGTACTGACAACAGAGAAATGCTTTCACCGTCCCTTACTGGGAATTAATTTAGTGGAGGCTAACGCCCCAATTTATTTATGATATGGGCACCACAGAGAGGCAGACGAGTGTTTGATGATCCTATCTAGATCATTTATGGTTAATATAAAAAGAAGGGGATCGAGATGGCTGCCTTGTGGAAATCCAGACATGGCCAAAAATAAAGCTTAGTGGGCTGACCTAAAACGAACACTGTAAAAACAGTTTTTCAAGTAAGAGGATATCCATTTTAAGAATATTAATCGATGAGAGATTTTATAGAAGGCCTTGCAACTACATCAACTTCTTTATCTTTCTCTAGGGCAGAGAGGGCAAACGATACAAATTCAACGAGATTTGCGGTGGTTGACCTACCCTTCAGTAAGCCATGTTGTCTAGGGGAAAGAAGTGATTTGGATTGGAAGCTTAGAGCTTCATACAAAATACTATCGAAAAGTTTGGGAATATGGGAGAGTTTAGCGATGGGACGATGGTAGGTTATTTTGTATTTTGATCCTTTTTTGGGGATCAGGGTTATGAAGGAGGTTTTCCAAGCCCTTCCAAGAGATTAGAATGGGAAGGAGAGGAAGAACACTTTTTAAGAAACATGGCAGGGAGGCCATCTGGACCAGGTGTAACTTATGTTCGATATAAGATGGCCCTATTATATCATATGCGCCGGTTGTCTGGTTGAATCAACTTTTACGAAAATACGTCATTACAGCTTTTACCAGACTCCAAAGAGCGGTCTGTATCGCCTGCATGGGGGCTTTCCCTAGCACGTCTAGCTCCGCACTAGATGCATTGATGAATCTTCCTCTAGTTGTTGTTCATACCATGGACTGTGTTCTCAAAGCCATATTCAGTTTAAAATGAAATGGTCTTTGGTACAACATGCATTAGAGCTTTGATGACTTTGCGCGCTGGCTGTCTTTTGACTCTGGTCTTATGAACATGCCAGAACTCCCGCTGCAGCAAAAATACGAAATCGACTTTCCCTGTGTTTCTTCCAGAATCTGAGCCATTCGCCTTCATGGATGACTCGAAAACCAATCTAAGATGCGGCGCTGATGTCTTTCCGGAGGATGGGAATGTTAGATTTCATTCCCCATTAGAAAAACTTGCGTCTGTCTTCCAAGCGGGGATATACGCAATCTTGATCGCAATGATGGAGGGGCTGATCAATTGCATCTGTAGTACCGGCCAAGCAGTCGGAAGGCTGAATTCAATGGAATCGCCGATGAACTTGCCAGGCAAGGCCCAGAGGGTAGCTTTTCAGGACTCGAAACTGCATTAAGTCTGCCTGCGACCTCGGATAAGTCTTCCATTGGCAGTTGAATTTAAAAACTACACTTTTGCTGAGTCTAAGTGATACTACGTCCTGCGAAGTTTGCTGTGAAAGTGATGACGACAGAGCACTACCTCTGTGAATGTCCGGCTTACGCTCGCATCAGGCTGCAGGTACTCGGCGTTGACGTGGTGGCTGCTGGTACTGCAGGCACTTTATCATTGAAACGCTTGCTCATCTTTCTTTCGAAAGACTGAAAGATTCGATTAAAATGAACTTATAAGGCGTACAATGAACTAGCACTTTGTTTGAGTGCTGCTCAATGGCGTAAGAGCATTGACGTTAACAAAATTGTATATTCTTGGTCGTTTTCAACGCAAGATCCTTCGACTTAGTTTTTGTCCTATTTCTTTATGGACACCGAACTCTACGAGTTATATAGAGTCATCGACATCGACGGTCGTAATCGTAAACTAACAAGAGTTAAGGGTCAAGAAGTAAGGGAATGGTGGAGGAGATCAAATTTAAGACGAGAAATACTCAGGTTAAAATCAAAAAGGGGGAGGTTTGAGTTGACCTTACGGAGCATGAGGGAGATTGGTTCGTTAGAGCCATAAGAGGTGCGGTGGGTTGGGATATAGAAGAGACGAGGACAGCGTAAATTACGAGGGTTAGTGTTGAAGGAAATAGAATTGTAAAGTGAAGCGCAGTCCATAGAACCGGAGAATAGTCGATGAATGAAGA
This sequence comes from Volucella bombylans, assembly GCA_949129095.1. Classification (NCBI taxonomy): domain Eukaryota; kingdom Metazoa; phylum Arthropoda; class Insecta; order Diptera; family Syrphidae; genus Volucella; species Volucella bombylans. The sequence goes on along the minus strand of OX422141.1, from coordinate 200,373,329 downwards.
GACTGCCAGTAACGTCTCTGCGTTTTCGAGGGTATTCAGGTTAAGAAGTTTGAGGCGGTCGCGATAGGGAGGTAAGATAAATGGGTCATTCCAAGGTAGTACACGAAGAGCAAATCAAAGAAAACGACGTTGAATGTTCTCGATTCGGTGAATTCGCTGAATGGGGGACCACACTTGGCTGGCATATTCAAGAAGAGGCCGGACAAGGGTAATGTAAAGTGACCTTGTCACATAAGGGTTGCAAAATTCTTTAGACCAACGTTTAATAAAACCGAGCGATGAGTTGGCTTTAAGGATTATCTCATCAATATGCGAACGGAAGTTCAACTCTCTATGGTATAAAATTCCAAGGTCGCGAAGGGATTGAACCTGGGGTACAGGTTGGTCATGCACAAAATAAAGTCGAGAGGGGGATTGATTGGACTTACGAGACAAGGCCATAGATTGGCATTTGGAGACATTAAGCTCAGAGCAATTTTTTAGACACCAGGTGGAAAACCTATCGAGGTCTTCTTGAAGAAGAATAGAGTCTTGGGGTGAAGAAATAGTTTTACAGAACTTAGTGTCATCGGCGTAAATGGATACGGAGCAGTGTTTGATAATTCTCTCAAGATCATTTATAGCTAAAATGGAAAAGAAGGGGCCTAGATGGCTGCCTTGTGGGACACCAGAAGTGGTTAAAAGGCTGACCTAAAGCGAACGCTATAGTAACGAGTCTCCAGATAAGAAGATATCCATTTTAACAAAATGGGGTAAAAACCGAGGGAATATAATTTGAAAAGGATCAGGTGATGTGACATTTTGTCGAAGGCCTTAGCGAAATCTGTAGCAATAACGTCAATTTCGTTGCCATTTTCTAGGACTGAAAGTGCAAAGAATACGAATTCATAGTTGATCTACCTTTTAGAAATCCGTGCTGACTGGGTGATATACATAAGTGACTTGCACTGAAAGCTTAGAACTTCATATAAAAATCTTTCGAACATTTTAGGTATGTGAGAAAGCTTAGCAATGGGACGGTAGTTGGTTACATCATTCTTGATCCCTTTTTGTGAACCGGGGTTATGAAAGAGGTCTTCCAAACTTGGGCGAATTCCCCTTGTGTGGGGGACAGATGAATATAATATCAAGCATGGATGATTTCAGAGTTGGGGATTGTTTGTTGCAGGTTCGAGATGGAGATTGGATGCGGATGATTGGAGATGGATATCGATGTCTTTGAGTTGATGGAATTACATGTTTTCTTGTTTGAATCCATCATTGCGGATCCGATTGTTATAAATTCACTTCAGACTGTATCAAGGTGGCGCTTGTATGGAAGCATTTCATGATAGTGTAAACTCGAGCACCGAGCTCTCAAGTTTGAAAAAGCATTTCGAAACAACAGGGCATTAACTGTGTACGAGTACCTACAGATTTTTTTCAACCAGTGAAACCCATAGCACCAAACGTAAGGGCAAATGATTGTGGGATACTACTACGCTGCATACATATGTATGTATTCCTTCTATAGAATACATATATTCTATATATTCTAAATATTTATATGTTTTTACTGTATTTTTCTGTTCGAATTGAATTACGAATTATTAACGTGCTTTTAAAATTGATGTCAATAAGACGGGGTACTTACTACAAGATTTCTTTCATACCTTATGCTACGTTCCCACCAAACGAATTCACGAGATTTCATCAAATTTCTCCAAATCTACGAGGTTTCACCATACTTTTTCGGGGTTTCGAAACCTCGCGATTTCAGCGAAATCTAGTTGAAATCCCTTGAGTTCATCCATCCGTGAGAGGTTGTCAAACCGAACAAGCCTACAGCGTGAACTTTAGTTTATTTTGGTGTTCATCATATTAGATGTCACAACAATTGTACCAGTCGGACAAAGAGGTAATATTTTCAATATTCAATATTTCTAAATAATGACATTTGAAAACACTTCAACTCGGTGGGAACGGCCTAGGTTTTAGTAAAAGTTCATCCAAACTACGCGACTTCAACTACTCACTTCAATTCTGACCATTCGTGAATAAGTACAAGAACAGTTCATAAACAAAAAAAAAAATAACAAAATGGTAGAGGATACGTCCGCAAGATTAAGTATGTTTGTTTTGGCAATTTATCAAACTGATCTCGAATGCGAATTGGTTTATCTACAAGTGCAAACTAAAAGTGATTTTATTGAAAATTAGGTAAGATGAAAAGCCCCACAATCTTAAAATGCTCAGTGAAGATAAGTTGCAATAGCGATTTTTATTGTTTTTTTGTAAAAGCTATTTAAAGGCTCTGAAAGTTCATCGAAAATATTTTACAGAATAAGAGGTTCATTTACATCATTTCCACTAGATGGCACTTATTGAAGTTATACTTCAGTACTACTGTCTTCATTGCCTGCTCAGGGATACGCTTCTGATATGTTTAACCCAAAGACAGAGTTCATTTTCATACGCTATCAGTACATAATGTTTCGTATTTATTCCGATGGCTAGAAAATTTGACTTTGTCAATATTATTTATAATTACAAATAAATGCTAGAGTTAATAAATTAAGAAATAATTAAGTGAAAGGGTACTTACAGCAAAATTCGGATTTGTCGTCTGGTCAGTCATTACCACTATTGCCACAGACATGTTTACACGCAAGGAATAAGCAACTGCCAAGCCGAAGAAGATTAGAATACATTGCACGTGACGTACTCCAAATATTGCTCCTGCAAAAAAACAAAACAAACAATTTTATTAAATTAAATAAATTCTATTAGATTTGATCAAATATAATAATTTTCGGTAGGGGTTCTCGGGCATTTGCGAAAATAACTGAAGATCGTTTAAGGTTTCAACTCTTATTTTCTGTAAGAGTAAGCGCTGAAACACGTATAGAGATTTTCAAAAATGTTTGCATCTACAACAGACGTATGAATACTACCAAGACATCGAAGCACAAGAGAAAATTTTGGCTGGGGCTTTTACTATTGTAGATTTGCCGATCCAGAGAATTTGGCATATTTGCAAACAGTTTTGGGTGAATTTTATGCAGGGACTTTGGCTTGAGTTGCTATAAGATCACTAGACCCATGAATTGAAAACAATACCAATTATCACCTCAATACCATTTTCAGTGATGAAGTCATAGTTACATATTTTATTTTTGTATTTATTATGTAAAATAAATGAATAGATATTTTATTGTATACATGTATAGACCGTTCAAATGTTAGTTTAAACTTTTGAAACATTGTTTAAAACAAAAGCAAGTTAAATTGATTATTAATTTAGTTTTTAATCCATAACCGCTTCAAAATGGAAAGGGTTAGGAAAAGCTTGTGGTTTTGATTTTTAAGGAAATGCTCAAGATCTTTTTTAAATAGTATATAAACTGCCTCTCTCAGATATATTAAATGAATATCGCAGAAAAAGTGAACAACCGTATGTATTAGATGTCCGAAATTGAATTTTTTCAAAAATATATTGTAGTTGCTCTCTTTTAAGAATGCCAAAGACAGTCATAAGTGCACGGGATTTACTATAATTTTTAGATAAGATATTTAGGTAATAAATTCTTTTAAAGGTGATAAACGATGTCACCCGCAATCAGCATAGGTTTTCCTCACAAGACTACGCCTAGGTTTTTTTTTTTTGGAAGAGTGCGCGAACTGAATTTTTGATACGTTGAATATATACTATATGTGAATCTGCGAAATAAGAAATGTCAAATTTATTTCTAGGAAGATGTAAGCATTTGCATTTTCCTGGACTCCGTACTAACTAACCCACTTTCTTATGACTAGGGTCCGGATTTTCATGCAGTAAAAAATGAAAAATATGCCTTAACACCACCCAAAAAATGCATTTATTTATAATAGGATACAAAACAAAACAAAAAAGAAAAATATTTGCACATTCAGGTTGCATACTGCACGTGTAAGTAGGTACCTATCACAACTTTTTTATGAAAAGGCCATGTTGGCGTATATTATAAAATTCATTTTGAAATTTTCAAAGCTTGTTTGGCCTTAAAAAATGTTTGTACATCGAAAAAGACCTCTCGACATCCACAGAAGTAATGGGAGCATATTTAAACGAAGACAGTTCTTTTACTGTATAGTTACTTTTTGTTGGCGATTTGTTTAATGTCTTGAAAGCGCTGGTTTTTCTTTAAAACATTATCCATCTTCCTTTGAATTTGCTGGGCGATGGCTCCTTCAACAGCATATATTTTACGAACCGTATCGTTAACTAATTGAGCTTGTGTGTTAAGTGAGTTAAACTCTTCAAATTTAGTTATAATCTCGTTTAGAAATCCAAAATTGGAACATACGAGTATATATATTAATTGATTTTTAAGTACAGGTAGACCTCACTTAATACGTACTTCTTACAGCACGGCCTCGTTCTAACACGCTCACATTTTGTGGCATATTTTTGTTTAACACGAAAAAAGCCTCGCTCTAGCACGGCGTGCGAGACACAATATTTTTTAGCATGCTATCTGGTTTGCACACATGCCACACGTATACATATTTTTCTGGCCAGTAGACGCGTACCAGCTGCTTTATAGGACCATACGTCTAAAAAGGGACTTCCCAATTTTACATGTAGAAAGCGGATAGTGGTGTGGAAACCGGTTTCAGTCCAATTTATTCAGTTCCTTTTTTGAGTTCGCGAAGCTCGGTATGTACTTTTATGATAACATAGGTGAATTGTAATCGCGTAAAAGGTATGTTTTAGAACTCACTGTTCAATTTCCAAACCTTTATTTATAAATTGGTTTTGAAATGTCAGCGAAGAAAGAAAAACAACCACTTAAGAGAAATGTTATATCTTTACAAGCAAAGATGTCAGCGAAGAAAGAAAAACAACCACTTAAGAGAAATGTTATATCTTTACAAGCAAAGATAAGCATTTTAGATCACCTAGCCAAAGGTGAAAATGCAACTGCAATTGCGAAGAGCTTAAAATTGAATGAAGCTTCGATACGGACCATAAAGAAAAATGAATCGGCAATAAGAAAAGCTGTAGCTGAAGGTTTGTCAACATCACTTAAATATTCAAGCCGACTGCGTCCGATAATTATGGAGAAAATGGAAAAAGCACTCAACATATGGATAGAAGATAATTGTCAACATAGAATACCTTTAAGCAAACAGGTTATCAAGGAAAAAGCCCTGATAGTCTAGGAACACCTCAGAAAAAATGGAGAATCTTCTGTGAGCGCCGATTTTACCGCAAGTAATGGCTGGTTTGAGCTCTTCAAAAAACGGTTTGCTATTCACAGCCTAAAAATTCAAGGCGAGTCAGCATCAGCTGATGTAGAAGCTGCTAGCACGTACCCACAAGAAATTCAAGAATTTATTCAAGAACAAGAATACGCAACTAGTCAAGTCCTTAATGCCCATGAAACTGGACTTTGGTGGAAAAAAATGACGGACAGAACTTTTATTTCAAAAGCAGAAAAGACTGCACCTGGATATAAGGTATCCAAAGACCGAATAACACTGCTCTTATGCGGAAATGTATCCGGCGACTTTCTGGTAAAACCAATGCTGGATTATAGATCGCTTAGTCCTCGTGCGCTCAAAGGTATAGATAAGAGCACATTACTGGTTTTCTGCAGAGCAAACTCAAAAGCTTGGGTAACCGGAGCGATATTCAGAGACTGGTTTTATAATTTTTTGTGCCAGAAGTAGAAGAATATTTAAAGAAAAAAAATTTTGACTTCAAGGCTCTATTGTTGCTGGATAATAATAATAAAGATTTGGCTCATCCTAATGTCAAAAGAGCAAGAGGTCGACGTGTCAGAAGCTGAATTTGCAGAAATTTTAACGATTGCTCATTCCATCGAAGGCGGAGGTTTTGAGGGTATGGAAGCCGAAGATATTCAAGGCTTATTGCAAGATACAGAACTAACAGCGAGAACGAGTTCACAGCAAAAGACTTGGCAAAGGGATGAGCCTAGCTAAAAACTTAGAATCGTTTTTTTTAAATGCCGATCCATCTACTGAAAGGCGATTAAAATTCAAATGAGAGCTGGAAAAATGCATGTTACTTTACAAAGAAACCTACCGAAAGCTTTTTAACAACCAAGCAAAAATAACGGATATTTTCAACAACGAAAAGGATGTCGATGCATCACAAAAACGGCCACGTATGGACATTTTAAGCAGTGACGAAGAATGAACTTCCACCATTTGAAATTTTATTTTTTTATGTCAATGAAGTCTGAAATTGTTTTTGTTTAGTTTTTTCTTTGTTTTTTGTTAATTTATGCAGGAAGAAAGTTATATTTTGTTTTTTTTTTTTTTTGTTAATTTTCTCATCTTTAATAAAAATACAACTTCGAATAAAACATATTTAAAAAAGTTAAAACAAAAATGATGAGGGTTTTCCGAAATCATGGAACGTAACCACTCTTTTTGCACTAGTTTCTTGTATCGTTTAACACGGCATTTTTAAGGAACGTAACCCCCGTATTAAGTGAGGTCTACCTGTATTTCTTCTTCTTCTTGTCCTTTTAATTGAAGTAGTATCGGAATCAATGAGCTCATTAATAACTGCTTCGAATTCTTCGTAGTTTGTCGCATAATATCCAACCGCTTCAATCCACGTTCCCCACCGAGTAACAATAGGCTGTGGTGGAAGTGGCAGTAGAGGAAATTTTTCTCTAAAAATTTCTACGTGTGAAGGTGCTTTCAAAAATATTTTCTTGCCATTCGATATTAAAGTATCAATTTCGTTGAAACAACTTCTGATTTCTTCAGCAACACGGTGCATTGCGTGAGCTAAGCAGGTTACATGTGTCAGCTTTGGGTAAAAAACTTGCAATGCCCAGACAGACTTTACAATATCTGCATCGGTCAAAACTAAAGGAATTTTGGTTTTATCAAAATCTTTTCCTAATAGGCTAATAGAATCATTGAACGTGCGCGCAATTGTAAAGTGGTTAGTTCGTTCCAATTCAACCACGCTTATTAAATATTTCTTTTTGCTGAGGTTTTCATCTTCATGCAATATTCCACAGACAAGGTTTGCTGCATATCGCCCTTGAATATCTATTGTCTCGTCAATAGACACCCACAAATATTTATTTCATAAAACCTTTTTAATTTCAGTCAATTGAGAATTATACACTGAGTGACTTGGTATGATTTCTTGCGTATACTTTATTAAAAATTGTCTTAAATACGGATTGCTTAATTTGCTTAGCGGAATATCGGCGGCGACAAAAGCTTCACATAATTCGGTACTAAATGTAGCCTGTATCTACCAAAAGTGAAGATGAGCTAGGAAGCAAGGATTGACTAGATTTTTCTGAATGACGCTCATGCAGCTCCTTGTGCTTTTTTCTGTGCATGTGTTGATCCATCTGAGATTTCTTTTCGCAATTTAAAGCCTTGTTGCAGATTTTGCAGAAGAAAATTTTACCATCAATCTTGAGAACATTCGGATGCTCGCACACATATTTGCTTAGACTAGCAGCCACAGATGTTTTAACTTTTGACATTTTTGTTAAAAAAAAAGAACAATCAGACATAAGGGTATGCAGTTTTAAAGAGAGATTGTAATTTACTTACAGTGTCGTTTATATTTTTGCATCAACATCTACTCACCAAAATAAATGCAGTTTTCTTTTTTTTGGTCGTTGATGTCAAAACTTGAAAAAGACAGCTGACATTTGAGGGCGTGTTCGAGATCTCAGATGCAAATTATTGCCTGTTCTTCTATTTGTCGGTAGATGTTGGGTAAATCGCAAAGAGGATTGAGAAAAGGGGTAAGAAAGCAGCGAAATATGCACGAAAATATGCATTTAATACAAAATATGAAAAAAAAATGCATTAACAAATCGATGCCATTTTAGAGCAAATTCGTTGATTCATAAAGTTATTCAATTGCTTTTGTCTTTTGTTAGCCTAAAAAAAATATGCATTTGCATGAGAATGCGGACCCTACTTATGACCAATTTTCAAATCGTTAAATCTTTTGTTTCAAACTATTAACCCAGTCTTCGGTAAGGCCTAAGGAATAGCTTTGGTAAATTTGAAAATCATCTCGAAATCATAGCGAAAGAAAAAAATAAGAGAAACTTTAGGTTATATGAAAAATACAATATAATCCTTTTAGAAGACATAATTTTATTGCTCCAAAAAACCTCCAGCATAGCTCTACCATCGTTAAGTCTGTATACAGAATGGTATGCCTCTTCATACCAAAGGCAAGCAGAAGCTTTTATGTTTACCTCAATAACTTAAGGCACATTAGTTTGTCATCATTTATTGTGAAAATTGGATTAACACTTTTCATCATGAGAGGATTTCACCAATTGCAAGGGAATATCAATAGAAACTGTCGTGTATTCGATAACACGCTTAATTAAGGGAATCCTTACTACATGAAGAATATAAAATTATGGCCTTCCTGATCATTGAGGCAGCCTTAAACAATGTCAAAGCAGAAGCAGAATTGTAATCGTAAAGTCTGAACGTAGATTCCACTCCAAGTATACTGACAAATTAGTTCCTCATAAAGAGAATTATCAAAACAATGGTATAAAAATCTCAGCCTGAAGATACGCCAGTCAAGAAACATATCAAAAGCTTTAGAAATGTCCAATAACACTGAAAACGCAACGTAGTTATTATCTTATCTACAATATGTACATACTATCTGTGTTTTGTTCGGAATCCTGATTGAACTGGAAGCAGAAAATTGTTGCGCAATCTAGATTCTTTTTTTTGTTGTCCATCAATATTACTTTCGAATTTGACTTCATCATTTATATAGTTCTTAAGGATTGGAAGAAGATTATGCCAGATTTTGATAGGGATAAATTCCTATCATAAAAATACAATTTAAGACATGAAGTAATAAGGTGGCAAAGATAGTAAAATTGCTTCCAAAAAAATTTTACGAATCTTATCAACTGCAATACAATTTGATTTGTTACTATTGTATAATACATTTGTGCCTTTTATCTTTGTAAACATAATGAGGAAACAACACCATCCAGTAAAGACTTGAGTGTGGATTGGATAAGAATTTCCAATCAAGATAATGTCTTCTTCAATGATGCTGGCAATGTAGTCACGGGAAGCGGAGATTGCTACCTTTTTGCAAGAAAAATTGCAAGAGGGTGACGTAAAGCACACATCTGGTAACTTTGTTTGTGGTCTTTCCTTTGGAACTATGTCAAGTCCATCTACTTACGAGTAATCAAAAATTTTGGATCACCTCAAGATCAACATCGAACACGAAATTCCCGCTGGGATATCATCAGATTTATGCGATATTGAAGACATTATAACTATGACGTGTTCCATAAATTATGACATAGACATTCTGGAGTTTTTAATGAACGCATTTACGTATTTAAAAAACAAGAAACTGTTATACAACATCTCAAATACGAGCGCTTTACGAGGAAATCACTTATAAGACTTTGATCATTTCACAAAATGAATTAATTAATAGACAATATTTTGATTGCGACCATTTTTAATTGCGCAAATTTATTGTTAATATTTTGATATCAATCGCGGAAGTACCTTGATCTATGTTACGTATACGCTCAAGTGTCGAAAACACTTTATCTCGGCTTATGAATGAAGTGGTTGGTGATTACACGGCAAGACAAGAAGAAAACCCTTACGCGCCAAAAATATGCAGCACTTCCGAGTTGAAAGTTATTTAAATTTTAAAAACATACTTTAAGGCTCACGAATCTGCTGAACTTCAACTTGGTAGGCATTTTGAGTTCGATTGACTCACCGTTTCCTAAATCAAAGCACTTTATTGAAAATTTAATAATAATAAGACTTTTAAGTAAATATTTTTTTTTTATGTTCGGACTTAAACAACAATATGCGATAACATTTCCTATAATCTTAAAATTATTGTAAGTTTCTTTTTTTACAATTACATGGAATTATTTTAGTGTTACATGTTGATGTGGTTAGGGTGGACTTTTTCACCAGATTTTTGTTATACAATATAAATCGTAATAGTTTCTTTTGCACATACTACTCGATTTTTCCAAACCTCCGAGGTTTCGCCATACATTTTCGGGGTTTCGAAACCCCGATTTCAGCGAAATCTAGTTGAAACCCCTTGAGTTCATCCGCTCGTGAGAGGTTGTTAAACCGAACAAGCCTACAGCGTGAACTTCAGTTTATGTTGGTGTTCATTTGTAGATGTCAAAACAATTGTAGCAGCCGGACAAAGAGGTAATATTTTCAATGGAAATATTTCTAAATAATGACATTTGAAAACACTTCAACTCGGTGGGAACGGCTATTGAGGTTTCAGTAAAAGTTCATCCGAACTACGCGATTTCAACTACTCGCTTCATACGTATGTGTATAGGAGTAATTTCAGTTTTATTTTAGACCGCGTTGGAGCAAAGGTTATCAGTGCTCTTGGGATGCGCGCACGTCCATCTAGAAATGGGCGGTTATTCTTTCTGTTTGGTCTACCACAGCAATTAGACGCCAATAAGAGATTAGATTATTTGTTATTGATTTTAGTAAATTTCCACAGAATTTACATAAATGTAATCACATGGCAAGCCACGAGCTGAACTTGACCAGTGGTGGCTTGCAAAGATTGTAAGATTCAATTGGTTTATTTTGTGTCTAAGCAGAAATAAATAAATCGTTATGGAAAAAAGGAGAATTAAAGACAAACTTTGTATATACTAATTGTAAATACTATTCTTATCCTCAATAAAAGGATCTTTTCATGAGAGTAGTGAAGTGAAAAAGCTGAGATATCTTTAGGTTATACCAATTGAAACCAGAAAACGCAAAATGGAACGTATAGCCATTGAACGATCCAATAGAGCATGGATTTCGAAGGGTGGCTGTGTCATCGGGGGAGAACACGTAGTCTCCTTGAACTCAACAAAGAATACACCCATATTGCTACAGATATCCTCACTGGCCACTGAATCATAAGCTGGATGGCCAGCAGAATAGGCCCTCTTCTCAAGATTATTGCAGAAGCTGTAGTAACGAAGAGGAAATAGAGACTTGCTGTGCGACTGCCCTAACTTCTAAATGCGCGGTGCCAAAACCTGAGGTATAACCTTTTCGGAGAACTTGTGGACGTCAGCAAAGCAAAACTGATAGATCTCATTAGATTTGTTAAAAGCTCTGGCTGTTTTTCCAGCCAAAACAAGCTAGGTATGACCCCCCATAATACTAATAATAACAATACATAATATAATACTCTAACAACATCAACAGTCCTGTAGGGACTAGCATATTCCTTATAACCTAACTTAGAGATGCTAAATTACACTGCAGGGTCAATTGGTATACATTCAGATGCTCCTGGCCGATGATATGGAACGAAATTGGGTTTAATTGGAGCAAAAATAGGAATAGGGGGCTACAAGTCTAAAGTATCTAAAGATATTGTCATAACAAACAATGCTACCATACTCCATAACTAAGTGAATTATGCAGAAATCGTCTAAGGAAGCCAGTTGCGAGGATTGTTACAGGTCATAGAACGCTGATGAAAGTTACACATGATGCAAGTCAATCCTTGCATCGTATTTATGTATCAGTTCTTAAAATATCTGCGGGGAACTTGGACACCAAAATTAGAAGCCCAATATTTCAATAGTTTGCAGTATACAGTTGTATGCATTTTGAAGTTATGTGCCAACGGTGTGTTGAGCTTCTAAAAAGTATGGCAACGCGGATCAAAATGATGAAATAGACGGAGAGTCAGTGAAATTTGGCGGAATGTGAAAGTAGCAAAATATTTCCTAAAAAAAGGCTTCGGAACTAGTTCAACTTTAAATGAGAGTGGAGTCAGTAAAGGGTGAATCCTAACCCTTCTTATACATTATTTTATTTAGCAAAGAAGACAATAAAGTAGCAAGAATAAGCCTTTCATTCTCAACTCAGCATATACATAGGTTCTACGCTGAATATTTGAATAATTATCCCAGCACTGACTATCATACCATATGCAGTCACTCAATCACCGGCGGTCTTGTGTACCGGCGTTACTATGAAAAAAAGCATTCATCGTATGAAAGAAAAAGCCTCCACCAAATCGTACTGACAAAAGACACTGATTTCTGACTCACAGTCTTTAAAATAAGAGTAATACTATATAGTGGAAAGCAGAAAGTTTGCACAAAAGCATTTGTCGAAGTGACTAAAATATCGGCTCTATCTATAAAAAGGCCATATAGGCTACTAAATTATTTCAAGATAACACAGCTTAAGTCGAACCTAGTCTCAATACCAACTTGATCAAAAAGTTCTCGGAATTTATTCAGAAAATTAAAAATACAAGTTTATTCATCTAAATCTATATTGTCCCCTTCAAAGTAATCCCCATCGACTGCAACACACTTATGCCAGCGCTTGATCCAATCCTCGAAACATTGCTTGAAACATTGAAATAGTGCTTCCTGCAATTTTCCCATTACTTCCTCTCGGCTGCTGAAACTGGCTCCCCGTAGTGGTTTCTTAACTCGATTGAACAGAAAGAAGTCACAGCGAGCCAAATCAGGTGAATTCGGTGGCTGTTGGATGATATTTGTTGCATTTTTCGTCAAAAAATTACGAATAATGATGGCACTGTGCGACGGTGCGTTATCATGATGCAAAATCCACGAGTTTTCTGCCCACAATTCTGGTCTCTTTCGGCGAATTGCTTCACGCAAACGTCTCATAGTCTTTTACTCTTTGTTTACTGTCTGGCCTTCTGGCAAAAATTCATGATGCACTACACAATTGTAATCCATGAAAATCGTGGGCATTGCCTTCTTTTTTGACTGAAAACGCCGTGGTATTTTGGTCTCGGCTCATTTGGTGAACGCTATTCACTTGCCTGATGTCTGGATTGCGTGTCGTACTCATGAACCCACGTCTCGTCTCCAGTAATGATCCTTTTGATGAATGTGGGATCGGATTCAGCCTCACAAATCATCTCTTTTGCGACGTCAACACGGTCTCTTTTTTGCACGAAATTGAGGCCTTTGACACCAACCTTGCTGCTACACGATGGAAACCCAAATCATTAACCAAAAATGCCTTGGACGGATCCATAGGCAATGTTCAAGTCCTCCGTTATCTCTATGATGGTTAATTTGCAGTTATTAACCAACATTTCTTTTGCTCCATCAACGTTTTCGTCGGTTTTCGATGTCGATGGTCTGCCGAACGCAGTCATCATCTTCGATTGACTCACGACCAATTTTGAACCGCTCTCGTGCCACTGGTAAATGACCATTTTCTTTAGAGAATCGTTGCCAAAACACTTTTCCAACATTTCCAACGTACGCGCACCATTAAATCCGTTTTTTACGGAAAATGTAATACAAGTTCGTTGTTGCAACTTTAAATTCATTTGCAAAATTGTAAAAAATCGCCAACACACACAGAGATAGATGTACTCTTGGTTACGTAACTTTTGCAAATGTCAAGCTATGACTCTAAAGCGGCCCATACACACCACACTTGTGTGCACACTTCGGTGTGAGCATCGGTGTCGCTTTTCGCCATACACATCACACAATATTCGCACACATTAGTTGTTTATCGAACATGGACGTAGAAGGAACAGCGCTAGAAGCAGTCGCAGTCCCTAATTGACATTTTGAAACATTTTTTTATCCGATCTTAACACTACTGCGATCAAACAAAGACTGATATTTTGTATGAGCGTGCGCGCAGCAACCCATCCACAACACACTTCTAGGAACACCGACACAAAAAATTTAAATGTTTTGATTTTGCTCACACAGTGTGGCACACCGCAAAATCGGTGCGCGGACTGCCTCATACACACCACACATTTCAGCACACCGACACAAGTGTGCTGTGTATGGGCCGCTTAAGATTTAGAGGAAATGTCAACAACAGATGTACCAACTTAACAAGAAGAAACTGAACTCAAATCGGAACAATGGGAGCGTCACACGGTGGTTATTCCGTTTTGATCAAGTTGGTATGGTTTTTGGCTCAACAAATTGAGGAGTATTCAAAGTGCTTCAAATCTTCGAAAGGACCAATGAATTTTAAGTCGATACTTACCATCCCCTCACCGGTCCATACGAAAGTATTTATCACAGCGAGCTTCATAAGGCGATCGCCTACTTAGGCACCCAAATAAAAGTTATCCAAATGTGTTGAACAATGCTCGAATATGCTGCATACATCAGATTTGGTAAAGAGATGCGCTCTCGCATGATTTTGTTTTGCACGTCTGCCAGGCATTAATCCGTCTATTGGAAAACGTAGACGATATGACGACGACAGAAAATTGAATTTCTCTATCGAAGCTAGAAATTGGAGGTAGATAGTTTGTCTACTTTGGGGTTAATATAGATTTCTCATGATGGGAGTTTAGCTGGGAATACTCGTAGTTTTGTCAAACTTTTGCGAAATTGGACTATTTAATCGCAATAAAATTTCTTAACTCAGACGAATGCTGGACGACATCTGAATCAGCTCAGATGATTTAAGGCTAATTTGTTTAGTTATGCATTCGTCCGATATTTGACAGTTTCTGCAAAGGACACGTATGGATCAGAACACAAATGATTTATAAAAATGTGAATAAAGGAGAAATGTAACAATCAGTCGAGATAAAAAAAAGCAGAACCGAATCATCAGTTTAAAAATTAGTTAACAGTATTGCTCAGATAATTTAATTGTAGAAAATTAGTCCACTTAAGTTGTGTCAAAATTGCAAACTATAGTCAAAGTGGTTTTGTATGAATTTTCGTTCCATATTGTAAAGACCAATTACATTTTAAGGTAGTTTGAGAGCGTGCTGCTTCTTAGTAATTGTAGTGTTATTGATAGGCAGGATTATATTTTTTGAACTCAACCAATATTAACAACGATTACTCGTACACTCAGAAGGTTGAGAGTTTTTAATTAACTTAAAGTGTACCACTGAGGAGACACTGAAAATAATCGATCTTCAATCAAAGTATATTTTCATTACGCAGATAACTCACTTGCACGTTATTAAAGTTATTAAAAAAAAAATTCAAAGTGCAAACGAGAAGCGAAAATTTTATATTACTGGAACTTGATTCTCAACTACTTTCTAGTTATGATAATACAAATTTACGAAGCTTAAGTCACGACAATTCAAAAGACTGTGGGAAATTGTATTATTAATTTTTTTAGAGTCTGAGGGAAAAGAAAAACTTATGGATGCAGTTGAATCAAAATGGGCACACATAAGTAAGTAGTCATTTCTGGGTTTCTATAAAGTCGAAAAGACCTTTGTTTTTCTAAAATTAAAATTTCAACTAGCAACTACTTTAGGTCCTTCAATTTCGACTGCTATTGCTGTTTAGAGTATTATTTATTCCTATCCTTCCGTAAATACTAGGTGAGGTGGAAAGTAACCTCCTTGACCGCCAGAATGCGCTGCTACTGCAAAAAGGGTTATGGTGCCTTGAAGTTCGTTCATATCTAGGCAGACATGCCAAATTTCAGTGCGATACTGTCTTTAGTTTTGTTTTGACAGCTGATTATTTTTGACGTGTTTGGCATTATGTTGAATATGGACAAAACATTATTTTTTGAGAGGCAAAACGGCAAAGGAAACAAAAGAAAAGTTGGATGAATATTATGGGACTAATGCTCCGTCGGATTTCACCGTCAAATATTGGTTTCGAGAGTTTCGTATTGGTGGCAACTCCACTACCGATCAAGTCCGCAGCGGCAGGTCCTCTGATGCAGTTACTGAGGACAATGTCGAAAAAATACATAAAATGGTGTTGGCTGACCGGAAAGTGAAGGTGCGCGAGCTAGCAGATACCACAAAGATTAGTACTGAGCGCACACGCCATATTTTTGGCAATATTCTGCATATGAGAAAGTTATCCTGCCGCTGGGTGCCGCGCATGCTCACTCCTGACCAAAAACACGAATGCGAGAGCACTTAGAAAGCGTGTTTGGACTTGCTGATGCGGAATCGGGCGGACTTTTGGCATCGATTGGTAACTGTTAATGGAACTTGGATCCACTTTTACACACCAGAGAACAAAATGAGTGCCCGGCAATGGATTGAAGCCGGCACGAGTGCTCCGAAGCGGCCGAGGGAGGTTCGAACCATCAACAGCGAGTATTACGGCCTCACATGAAGCTAAATGCGCACAAGAGCATCGCAACCACGGCTAGAATCAATGACTTGCGGTTCCAATTGCTGTCGCATCCACCGTATTCGCCCGATTTGGCTCCCTCGGGCTATTATCTTTTACCAAATCTCAAAAGATGGCTCATCAATAAAAAATCCAGCTCACGCGAGGAAACTATCGACGACACGGAGGAGTATTTTGCAGACCTTCCTCAGAATTACCTTTCGGACGGGATCAAGAAGTGTATCAAGCTAAAAGGGGACTATATTGAATAAAATAAAAAAAACATTTATTAGTTTCCACTGAGTCCTTTTGAATATCAAAAGTAAGAGTATGTAAGAGTTTGCGTGTATGTAGGCATTTTTCAAATTAAAGAAAGATAATCCACGAATATTTGTTATGCGGAACTTTCAATTACTGATCTGACTGAGAGAATTTTTTCTGCAAAAATGGGTCTAATGGACTGGTATCGATTTTATATCACACATTTAACAATTTTTCTCTAAACAATAATTAGTGTGGTATGTCCAATTGTTTCTTATGAGTAACTGCCATTCAACATTTCAGTAATTAATTGAATTTTAAAAAATGCTGAATTTCATTCAGAAACTCACAATATTCATTTATTTACTGTAGTCCTGCAGACTTGGTATAGAAATAGAAAGATTACTTTGTTAACAACTTTTATCCGAATGGGGTGCTCATTTGTTTCGAATATAATTATTAGAATTATAATTTATTTTCAGCCTAAAGAAAGTTAAGTTGAACACGCGCCAGATATAATACTCGCATGTAGATATTTCTGTCAACGAATTTTCAAATCATGTCTATCTTTACTGTTATTCCTAAATTAGCACAGTCGTGAGGGCGAAAAAACTTGATTTGGATATGTACATATTCGTATGTCAAAACTGTAATATGTATGTAAACTCGTACGTGCGTTAATTTCCTTGACAAAGAACGAACTCCACTGACGAGTAAATCCCATCGAAGAAGAATTAATTTTGCGATCAACTTTCACGTATTTTGTTTTTATGTTTTCATTTTTTTTTGGTACTCTTATCTGGTTTGAGCATTTATCTATTAAACTGTGAAAACCCAGGATTTTTTTTACCAACTAATTGTCGATTAATTGGGTAATAATTGACGTCAGAATAGACTTAACTATGTTCCAAGGTAATAGTTTAATCCATCTTTCAATCAATAATGTCGAAAGTTGACATAACAGAATTAGAAACTGATTCGATTTGCTGCGACATTGACATACATACCATTACACAATACTACAATATTTATAATTACAATATTTTTATTCTAAAGTTTGATACCTTTATCTTCAAATCTCCGATTTTTTACCATTGTTTTGTATTTTTGAGATATACGAACTACGAGTATGTCGGCACGAGAATTTACGAGTACGAGTATTTTCGCGCGCAGGTTGTCTTAGATTAAGAGTTGCGCTTCTTGTCTTGCCGTTCCGATGTGTTATCGCCGACTGATGATCAACGTCAAACTCTTGATAGTAAATAAAACAAGAGCCACAGGCCATATCAGGAAAACTACTGATGGGCATGTCAAGAACATTTACTCAACGAGTACTTGACAGCGACAACGACAACAACAACAAAATCCAACTGAAGAAGGATGATTGTGAAACCATTGAACAATCGCTCACTAGTTAGGCTCGAGCTGAAAGTTCAAGCCTTCATGGATAACATCCCAGAAAGTGTAATCTCGCTTACTAGACAAATGCGGAGATTGATAATTACTAAGTAACTTTCCGAGCAGATGAAATTAATCATCAAGCAATACTTGGTCTTAGATTCAGAATCAGGGGGCTGCGCCTTGACGTCTTATCAAAAACACATTACTTCATCATCATTGTCAACATCATAATTGCTTTGGTTCCGGACAGACTTGAGAGTGTTAAAAAATTTGCTCAGACTGTCTTATCTTTTGAGAACGAGTCTGAGATTGAAGTGTGAGTATGGTTGACAACTTATTAATGGTTTAGGTCAAGTAAAAATTCAAAGAACTTATCAGCTGGACTACACTGATTGTAGAGTGTGAGAAGTTAAAGATGACATTTTGAGGTCAAGATTATTTGATGGGTGGTATAGTAAAAATCCAGAAAAAAAAACATGATTTTTTGAATTTGAAATTCCACAATGGAAAATGAAACCGGATCGCTTCGACTTTGAACGAGTTTGTTTACCTTAAATTTTTAAATCTGTCGCCTTTTGTAATACTACGAGATCTTCACATTTCCAGTTTGTTTTGGTAAAAGTAAGAACGAAATTTTGCACGATTATCAATTTGAAAAGAAATGCACTGACAAGGAGATGATGTACTCGTATATCGTCGCGGAACTGCCGAAAATTTTCTTATTACACTGAGGGTAAATCCAACTACGGTTTTAGGAGTAGGTACCTTGAAAAATAAAGATACTTGTGCATATTCCAAAATTGTTTGGGGGTTTTTTTGAGAGCTCATTCTTATTTTTTGAAGAGGAGGCAATAATTTATTGTTTATGTTCTTCAGTAAATACTGGTGGTTTTTTAACAACAGGCAAGGGAAACCCAATAGTTCTTGAGACGTTTGGAAAAACGTCGTGTTATCTCTTATCGGTCTTTCTTGAAGGTATATTTCATTTAAATATTTATTATTTAGGTGCAAAGTAAAATCAGGGAGAAAAGAAAGAGAGGTACCCATGAACGTTGGTTTTAAATGTTTGAAGGTTATAACGAGACTAGGAAATTAAGAGCTAATAATGTGGCAAAGTAAATAACTTTGAATATTTGATGGAAATTCTTTTGAATTATTAAGTTCTGTAATGTAACGTAACTTTGACAATATCGCCTAAAGTATAAAGGGTTTTCCAATAGGGACTTGGCAACTTTGAAATTAATTTGTGAACGCACTCTTTCACTAATCATCAAACTGTCACTGTCAATTTATTCAGTAAACTAAACATTTTCATCATGGTAAAGTACACGAACGAACAACGTCTGCAACTTATAAAATTTTCTACCGAAATTCGGAGTCGGTGACTGCAACTTTAAGAGCGTTAACTCCAAATTTCGCTCGTAATTCTCGCCCTAGTAGACAGGCAATAACAAGTTTAGTGCAAAAATTTGAGTCTATATATTCGTTGTGTATTGTTGCCGTGTCAGTGAGACAACGGGTTGGTCGAAGTGTCGAAAATATCGCTGCCGTTCAGGCGTCCGTAGCAAACGATCCAAATCAGTCAATTCCACGGCGTTCTCAAGAATTGGGCAGCGCTCAGACCACATTATGGCGTAAGGATCTTGGTTTACACCCATACAAGATCAACCTGACTCAAGAATTGAAGCCGATGGACCATTTGAAGCGATGTATGTTCTCCGATTGGGTTCTGTAGAAGATCCGCCAAGATGATGAATTTCATCGCAAAATCGTCTTCAGTGACGAAGCTCATTTTTGGCTCAATGGGTTCGTCAATAAGCGAAATATGCGTTATTGGTCGAGTGAAAATCCACATGTGCTTCATGAATCACCACTTCATCCACAAAAAATAACTATTTGGTGTGGTTTGCATGCCGGCGGCGTTATTGGGCCATACTTTTTCGTCGACGATAACGATAGTCACGTTACTGTGAATGGTCAGCGTTATCGCGCCATGATCAACGATTATTTTTGGCCTGAATTGGAATATATGGACTTGGACGATATGTGGTTTCAACAGGATGATGCCACAAGCCATACAGAACACGCTACAATCGATTTATTGAAGAGTAAGTACGGTGACCGTGTTATCTCAAGAAATGGGCCAGTTGATTGGCCGCCTCGTTCGTGCGATATAACGCCGCTTGACTACTTTCTTCGTTAAGTCATTGGTTTATGCCAATACGCCGACGACGTTGAAGGAGCTCAGAGCCAACATTGAACGCGAAATAGCCGCCGAAATGTGTGGCCGAGTCGTTGAAAAGTGGGTCCAACGAATCGACCGCTGCAAACGTGCTCGCGGTGGCCATATGAACGAAGTCGAGTTCCATTCATAAATATTTTGATTGTACTTCAAGCCGATAATAAAGTTTTTGAATTATCTCAAATGGTTTGTGTTTTATTTAAAAAAAAAAAATTGTCAAGTCCTTATTGGAAAACCCTATATTAATTGGTTTTCGATTGTTTAGTTGGCAAGAACTCGGAGCATTGGGCCGTTTTCGAAAACGTCATCTGTATCAAAGCTACATTTGCAGTTTGTTCGGAAACGCAAGTTGCAAAAGTCATTTGTTCGAGAACATCTTCATCAGAACATCAGGGTCAAACTGCATTAGCATGGTGATCGATATCGCAGTTTGCTTTGGTCATATTTTCGAAATCGTCATTTGCGTGTCATTTGCACTGCAGAAAGGCAGCCAGAAATCTGCGCTGCGCAATGTCAGATGGGTAAACCAAATTTGCCGGGCAGGAAGGAAGAATTTGGTTTCTGTAAAAAAAAAATTAATAGCGACGAATAGCTCATAGAAGTTCTCTTCGTTCGAAGAGGAGCATCCAATTGGGAATATTTCGAAAAATTCGACGCAGTATACGGGACAAAGCATTTCGTAAATGCACCCCATTCAAATCTGGGAGATTCCATGTAGGTCTGCAAGCACAGGGCGCGAAGAGAAGGAAAATGAAGTGCTGTAAATTGTATTTACTATTATTACTTGTACTCTCACTAAGATTTCCCAATAAATATTCTTAAGGACTCCATCTGCTTTGTTCGAAAACGTCAAATGCAATTGCAAAAAACAAAATCATGCAGGCGACACAAATCAATGGTAGTTTGACGTTTGCAACCCTTATGTGCTGCAATAACGACCAAATTGACAATCAAAATGACGATCAGATGACGTTTTCGAAAAAGGCCTTTGATCGTCAAATTGATCGTCATTTGCAATACTTAAGGGTTGAGAACATCAAACTGCAAACGTCATTTAGTATCGTTGATCTGTGTCATCTACATGATTCTTGCAAGAGTATTTGATGTTTTCGAACAGAGCAAAATGGAACCCTTAACAAAATTTATTGAGAAATTGAAAAAATTAGCCGATTTTATGTACTTACTGTTCACGAGACTGAGATTCCCCTGAATATTCGGATTCACTAATTTTTTATCCAATTTTTTTAATGCACACCGCAGATTTGTGGCTGCTTTTATACTGCATTATCGAACATGCTGCAAATGTAGTGTTATTTGTGATGTTGTTTTCGAACAAATGACTTTCGCAGCTTGCGTTTAAGAACATTTTGCAAAAGCAATTTGATGCAGATGACGTTTTCGAAAACGGTCTTGTACTACTACGAATCGCAATCTACAACGGACAACTATTTGAATCCTTGAATAAACCCTTGAATCCGCAAGGAAAACGAAATATTTTCTCTGGCCCCCCATTAGCATCTTATTCCAACTCATCTTTCTAGGCCATATCAAAAACTGTAATTACATAGATCTTTTCAACATCACCCATAGCGTGAGTATTTGATATCTTGAAATCGCACACGTCAATTAAATATTTTTGCTGACGTTAATATTGGACATTCGATTTGTATCTGGTCTTAGCACTTCAGTAAAAAATTATATTTGAAAATCCATTACCCGCTTTTTTGGCGGGTAATGGCAACTCTTCGCAAAATAAAATGTCTAGATATGAGAAAGCTTCTTTCTTCTCTTCTATTCTCATCTCTTCTCTGTAGAAAATGATAAGGGGAGTAGCAGAAAACATAGCAGAAATGTAACTGAGAAAAGTAAGAAAACATGAGCAGAGAAAACTCATGTAAAGAAAAAAATAAAATTGATTAACAACGGCAGATTGTTATATTTGACTTACAGGAAGAAAGACCAGGCATTAACCTCTATTTTTGGAAGCTGATGAAAGAAAGTGACTTTTTTAAGTTGACAAATTGAAGGATTGTGCAGCTTCAGGCTAGGTAAAGATGAAGTGATTTTAAGGAAAGTTCAATACATTTGCATAGCTGACTATAAAAATGTGATTTCAGAAGTATTATCATAAACGTGTAACTCGCCTTATACCTCGCTTATTAAATACCCTCCGGACTCTCTATTTTCTTGTCATTGTAACTTGCGAACATTCAAAACCAACGTATATCGGAATCTCTTTCCCTTTTCTCACTAATTTGCCTTCACCCGGGGTGTGTGCGAACACTTGAAATGTACGAGTATCCAAAATTTTTTGACGTATGCAAGTCATTTTATTCGTTAGCAGAGAGACGCTGGCATATACTCGTATGTGCGCGGGAAATTTATGAAAACCTACAATCTTTAATGTGGTTTCTAACCCTAAACATGCCAAGGGCAGGGTGATGATTTTCTTTAGGGACGCATGAATCCCGAAACTTAGATTCAGATCCTGGAGCAGGTAATAGAGTGGTACATTGTACAATTGTTTGAAAGAGGAACAAGTTAAATCGTTTCCAACAAGAATAATGGTTTAATTCTAGCAAAATCGTATTGATGTCAAAGAATTGAAACAATTTATGTGTGTCTGCTCATCCAGAAAAAATTATCCATCCATCTAAGATAGAAAATATACTGGAGCTACATTGGGCAATTTGTAGATAGTTGAAAGTGTTAGCCTCCCTATATGCTATATACGTGTATGCACGTTTGTTGAATATGTTCAAGAAGAATCGTCAGAAATCCAGTCCGAAAAGCAAATAAGGTTCAAGTTTCAACTGAAGTCCGAAGAAGGGGCCGAATGAAGAGTAAACCCGAAAAGTATCAGCAAAGTCCTCGCTGTCGAAGTGAGCAAAAATAGAGCGGTCTGTGCAAGTTAGCTACTAAGTTAGCCAATCCCTTAAGCGACAAAGTAGCAATGCATATACGTGGCAGAATTATATATAATTAGACGTAAATATGTGAGCATACGCGTTATATATTTCAACAGATAAGGAAATAAAAAGAAAATCTTGGATTCCGTATCAAAGTGATTGATCTGACATTGTTCTGAGGAACCGTGACTTCAACTGTTGATTTTCGAAACAACAGCGAAACTACGACAGCTAAAATACACAAAATACAATTCCAATGCACTAAATATGTTCGGCTTTTAAGTTCTTTCACGATTATATGTGCAGTGACAATATCTGTATCTTTACCTAGAGTATATCAATGGTCTGAATCCATGTTTGGTACTATTGAAGAGGTATTTTCTAATGGCTGTCTTTCGGAAACGCAAAGAACTCTAGAATGGAATATTTTTCCAGATATTTACGTCTGAATGGACCATAAAGCTTGTCTACCATCATCATCATTAGAAGTGTGACTTCAATGAACTGTGGAGTTCTATCAAAATCTCAAAACATATTCTTAATTCTAAGAATTACCAAAAATCAATGATAATGCGAGTAGGTTTGAATAGAACAAATAAAATCTAAAATTAGTTCCATTCCGTAATGTGTATATTATATGCCAAGTTAACTTTTTGACCCGTTGAATAATCTAAACGATTTCGTCGTATCTTAATCGGTATCACGAGGAAATTCAAATGTTTTTACACTTCGTCGCAAATGTATCATACTCGTACATACATTGAAATCCGCAAAATAGGGGGGAAGATGTCCATGATAATATTTTCTTGTTTTCTGTATTATTGGGATTTGTAAAAAGCAATAGTCTTATTCTAATATCAATCGATTTATTTGCAGCGTATTCAACATGTTGTTTAAAGTGCGGGCTACTGTTTTGTGTTTAAAAAAGCTTTCTAGGTGATAGAAACGTTTGCAAGAAAAATCTTGGCGAAAGATACCAAGATAAATTTTTGCGTCTCTGTCTAATCGTATCGTATCTAATCGTTCAATAAAATCACAATTCCAAACCAAACCATCTTCAGTTAAGAAGATAACTTTGTCCATTTTTCTCTATTTGTATCAAAAAAAGTAAGTCCAATCAATACCCCCCATGAATTCCATAGCAAGAGCTTGCTGTAGAACAAGCATTTTACGCCAGATTGCGTTCAAGAATCACCAACTAATGCGTAACCTCTTCATACTTGGTCTGAGTTCGGTGGCGGCTCTTAAAGTGTCAGCGTTTAATCATGTTTCCAATCTGAGACCCAGTATCAGTGAAGTGATACCAGCCGCCATGAGTACTTCAGCCAAAACCTGCAATATTCCCGTTGTCGAGTATGCTGAAGTCAAGGATCTACCCAATCACCCAGAGAAATTACTAATCGATGTACGTGAACCGCAGGAATTACAGGAATATGGAGTTATCCCAACAGCAATTAACATTCCTCTTGCAACTATAAAACAGGAGCTAGCACTTAACGTTCCGTCGGAGCAGTTCCTCAAAAAGTATGGACGTACGAAACCTGATCTCGATTCCTACATCATAGTACAGTGTCGCAGTGGTAAAAGATCTCAAAAAGGAGCTGAACTCGCTGCAGCTCTTGCCTATAAAAACGTTCACAACTAAGTTGGATCCTGGCTGGACTGGGCCGAACGTGAAGGTCTCCCCAAAGGACCATAGATTCGTGTAATTGTTGTGTTCAAGTTTTATGCTACTAATGTACTGATATTTTTAAGTTGTAGATTGCTTGACATCTGACTCATTGAGATGATGGGGCTTTATGATTTGTAGCCATATTTTTGCTATAAGAGGTTAAAACATTTCCCGATCTTCCTGCCAGCTGCTCAAATGGTTTATAAATCGAAGTAGTCATATGGAAATCACGAAGAAGGATACTAGGTTTGCAATTCAACTTTACAAATCATGCATACAAGTTTACTAGCGTTTTTCAAAGTTACGCAATGGTTTCTATAGTTTTAAAAAAACTAAAATTTAGGAGAGACAAACAAACAAGCGACCTTTAAATTTACACAAACAATTCTTGAAAGCAACTGCAAAATGTGGAATAGCAATTACTGACAAATAGGGAATATTTTTTGTATGACCAATATAGCTTTGTTTTTGGATGATAACGTCAGAAATTCAGTTTGAGTGATATAATATCACCGTCAGTCAATGGTTTTATTGGCGGTATGATAGGTATCGCTTACACTGGACACTGACTGTAACGTGTCGATCATAAAGTTCGATGATGTCAACAGCGTGATGATGCATTTTTGTGGATTTGCCTTACTCTAGAGGCATTTTTCCTGTTCACATGTCCACTGATCCAAAAGTGGGGCTCGTCAGTCGTGACTAATCACGATTTTCGAATAAAAATTTGGGAGCGACCTCAAGCTGCTCAAGACCCTAATCCACGAACTGCCAATGTAAGTCTTAGTTTCGTTGCTGGATCTTAACGTGTGTAGTTCCATATAATGGACGAACAAAGGCCTATTATATATAACTAGTCCTGCCATAAGTTCTGTTACAAATATAAAAGGCTATAAAAAAAAACAGTAAATATTGTTTACAATATATTGGTCTACAATATTGGTTATTAAAAATTCACTCGAGATGACTGCCTTTTGCTTTAAAACAAGCTTGCAAACGGTGTGGCCATTGGGCAATAACGGCACGTATGATTTCCATGGAGGTCGTGGACGCTGCCCTGGTTAATGCTGTTTTAAGGCTTTCCAAATTTCTTTGGAGAGTCTTGTAGGCCATGTTCTCCAATTCTGACTACAAACCATAATCCAGTGAATTCAGATCTGTACTCCCCGACGGCCAATCTTCTGCTGCTGTAAAGCCAGGAACCACTCCTGCTTAGAGTCCTATTGGAAGATCCATCTGTATCCATTGAAAAGGGTATTGGTCAAACCCTTCACAACACCTTCTAGCGCATCTTCTTGGTAAACCTTTGCACCAGTTTTTACGCCTTTTTCATACATATGGAGGGATATGACACCATGGTGACACCAAACCTTTACGGAAGCGGGATGATGTCCACGTTGAACTCTTGGAACAACTTTTTTCGCTTCCTTAGATGAAGTGGCATACATTTTGTCATTTTGTTTGTTGAAAACTTCTTCCACAGTAAAAATGTTCTCATTCGTATACAGAAAGTTTTCATGGCAATTGTCCGCGCGCCACTGCATAAGTCGCTTGCATCTTTCTAGCCTAATTTTTTTTTTTAGTTGAGGAGTTAGAAGATGATCCGTGCACCGACGATAGGCTTTCATACGCGCAAAACATCCCGAATCAGACTAGACATGGATCTGGTTGTTATGTCCAATTCCTTGGACATGATCTTCTGCTTCCTAAGTCGATTTATCCGAATTCGTTTACGCACTGCCTAGCGCATTCATACGGCCGATCACTTTTTGGCCTGTCCTCTACTCCAGACAATTCGCTAAAGCGAGCAATAGCCCGATAAAGGGATATTCTCGATATTCCGAGTAGTTTTAGCAACTAGAAAATTTGGCCAGCACTCCTTCTGCACTTATGCAACGCTATTACCGCGATTCGATTCTCTTTAACGCCCCACTCCATGTTAATAGTTTGCAAACTGAAACCAAACTGACTAGTATTCTTCACTGATCAGTGCATGTGTTCTGAAAACAATGTTAATGGTTCTATTCCCGCAAGAAGTTTTGAACCATATGAGCTGGAAATTGTGTAACAGAACTTATGGCAGGACGGACTAAGTATATATAACAGCTATAGTTTCTTTTGAACACACAATATGTTGTTGGCTTTGCGTCATACAGAGTATACGAAACATCTATATCAACGACGCGGCAATAGCGATCTCAGTTCGTCGATTATGAGGACCAAAAATCACATTTTAAATTAAAGACAGTTTTTGAAAATAAGTTTAAATAATACGAAAGCGTCCTTCTCATTCAGCACTGCTTAAAAGTTATCCCCTATTGTTAAAACTATACCAGTTAAAACAAAAACTTACTTATGGCTCATAAGTTTAACATTTTGTTTATAAAAAGTATTTTCTAACAGCTTAAAACCCATGGCACTAAACATAAACGGTCTTTGGCTTAGTCTTGGAAAAGGTTGAATCGGAAATTCAATAGTGAGCGGTTTCTATAATTTATGTTCCTAATTTACAATAGAAAAGATGTTACTCTTTCGATATAAGAACTGTTTACGCCTTTTGATGTATCATATATGGAAAAATATTGCACAAGAATGGATTTAAAAGAAAAATCACGCTATGGAGCACTGACCGTCAACTTCATTCACAAATGAAAAAAAAAGAACAAAATACGATCTGATCATTATTTTTTGATTAGCCGGACAAGAGTCAGCTCTCATACAAAGGTTTCCAAAGCACAGTTAAAATCAATTAAAATTGGGTTTTTTTCTAGGTCAGCCAAGGGTGGATCAATTGTAAGACTTTATCTCCGTCGGTTGTCCATAGTCCGTGAACACACTTAAGTAACAACAGATTAAATCTGTGACGGCCGAAAAACCAAATGGTTGTCAAAAAAGTGAGTGAAAAATATCTATAATAGATTTATTATCTGATATTTGATTACAGTCGGATAAGGTAGTACAACCGATTTTTATTGCACGGGGAATCGTCATGGTTAATTTCCTTTCCCATGTTACTTGTATTACAATTGTATTCGGTTACTATCGTGAGCTAGATAGAAGAAGTAAAGAAAAAATATTCAGAAATGTTGACTACTGCCGACTATCGTGTGGCATTTACTTGTTTCGTTATCCTTATTCGGTAGTTGTAAATAGAAACATTTTCGTGGTATCTGACCATGACAATGGCAAGTGGATATAAATATCCGTTCCAATTCATAAATTTTGACGAGGAATAGACTCTCAGATTTATCGACAGATAATGAATGGATCAGATGGATGGGAGAGAAATGTACTATACCGGAGTGTACACTGAGAAAGACATCAAATAAAAAGTTTGTTCAGAATTAGTGACTGCTGTATTGAACCACAGCCATTGTTCAGAATGCCAGAAACTAGTGCAGATAACAATTTTGTTAGCAAACTTACTGTGTACACAGATATACAGGCAACTGTTAAGGCCCTGGTTTTCGTAATTATAAGATCGTAGCTAGTAAGTAGATCTAAAAATGAGATATCTAAATACAATACGACGACCTTATATTGGGTGCAAAAAATTTGTTGGTAAATCTGTTGTTGACATTCCCTCTAAATCTTAGCGTCATAGCTTGACATTTGCAAAAGTTACGTAGCCAAGAGTACATCTATCTCTGTGTGTGTTGGCGATTTTTTGCAATTTTAGAAATGGATTAAAAAACACATTTAATGGCGCGCGAACGTTGGAAATGTTGGAAAAGTGTTTCGGCAACGATTCTCTAAAGAAAACGATCGTCTACCAGTTGCACGAGCGGTTCAAAAGTGGTCGTGAGTCAATCGAAGATGTTGAACGCCGTGGCAGGCCATCGACATCGAAAACCGACGAAAACATTGATAGAGTAAAAGAAATGTTGGTCACTAACCGCAAATTAACCATCAGAGAGATAGCGGAGGACTTGAACATTGCCTATGGATCCGTCCAAGACATTTTGGTTAATGATTTGAGTTTCCGTCGTGTAGCAGCAAAGTTGGTGCCAAACGGCCTCAATTTCATGCAAAAAAGAGACCGTGTTGACGTCGCAAAGGAGATGATTTGCGAGGTTAAATCCTATCCCACATTTATAAAAAGGATCATTACTGGGAACGAGACGTGGGTTTAGGAGTACGACACGCAATCCAGACATCAGGCAAGTGAATGGCGTTCACCAAATGAGCCGAGACCAAAGAAACCACGTCGTTTTCAGCCAAAACAGATGGCAATACTCCCGGTTTTTATGGATACAACGGTGTAGTGCATTATGAATTTGTGCCAGAAGGCCAAACAGTAAACAAAGAGTATTATTTGGGCGTTATGAGACGTTTGCGTGAAGCAATTCGCTGAAAGAGACCAGAATTGTGGGCAGAAAACTCGTGGATTTTGCACCATGATAACGCACCGTCGCGCAGTGCCATCATTATTCGTAATTTTTTGACGAAAAATGCAACAAATACCATCCAATAGCCACCGAATTCACCTGATTTGGCTCCCTATGACTTCTTTCTGTTCAATCTAGTTAAGAAACCACTTCGGGGAACGCGTTTCAGCAGCCGAGAGGAAGTAATGGAAAAATCGCAGGAAGCACTGATTGGATCAAGCGCTGGCATAAGTGTGTTGCAGTCGATGGGGATTACTTTGAAGGGGACAATATAGATTTAAATGAATAAACTTGTATTTTGAATTTTCTGAATAAATTCGTCCTTTTTGATCAAGGTGGTATGCCCATCTTATCCTATGTGCTTGTCCTGATCCTGTTGACAGATAAATAAGAACTTTTGGATTCGGAGGTATTGGGCAAAATTGAGATGAAGAACTTTTTGATGAGTATGAATCAAAGGTCTCTCAACTGAGGGCAATAAAATTAAAGCGAATTATATTTAAATTGTGCCGCTTATAAAACTGACCGGCTATTATTTTTACCAATTAAACGACAAGTGAGTATCAAATGATGCTTCCTGAAACTCTGACTACTTAGCGTCTTTAGCAAAATTTTTGTGCTCTACTGTTTCTAGGAAACTTATTCTTGTAACTGACTGATGATTTCTGTGGCAAAGCATGTTTCAGTGCCACTGTTTTAAATTTATTGCAGCACAAGAGTCTTATACAATTCATCATTAAATTAACTAAAAAAAAATCACCATTAAAAGCATTGACAAACGCTTAACAACTTCTTAAGTCTACATCAAAGGTTTTCTCAGAAATTCGTTCATTTCAGAGTTTATTTTTTGGCTGACTTTGTGCCTATTTAGTGCTTAAGTCCGTATACAAGTGAGACATGTCTGTATGAATGAGCTGATTAGTGGGTCATACGCCCACTACATGCTGATGCAATTTGGTTTTCTGCTTACACAGAATTACAATTAATTTCATGGCTGATAAGTGTTCACTTTGGAGAAGTAATTTTAAAATAACCATTGGAAATCCCCTAACTTCGTTGAAGTGTGCCTTGATTTGGGTAAAAAAGCAGGGAATACCAAGAAGACAAGTGGTGGAGAGTGGCGTTGCCTATGTATAGGACAGTTTAATTACCCAAAATCAAGTATCGTAATTTCGATTCTGGTATTTTCAACTTTGTACAAGTTCTATGCAATCATGACTAGTATTCCCCGACTTTTAAACTTTTTTCTTAAAAAGAGTCATTCAACCCCAATATGTTACAAAGCTAAAAGCCATATCCAACTCGTTTGGTTACGCCTTTGCTTTGTTTTGTTGGAGAATTTATGACGAATGAATAACAATTTTATGTTTAACAATTAACTGTAAGTACATTTGCAAACATAGCCAACTGCTAACCGATAATTTATCTATTACTAATCAGATACGGTTGCTCACAAGAGGATGTACTCGTAAGTGATCGTTAGAGATTTATGGAACCACAGCAGAGCGCTCAGCAGCACCATGTTGTTCTAATCAATTTTATGGCAAATTATCTGCCATAATCACTTCATGCTATGCCTGAAAATGAATATTCATTGAGTGACGGTGACGGTTAAATTATAAAATGACAGATATCTGTCAGAACAGAAAAAATTCGAAGTAAAATTGACAAAAAAAAACGGACATCATGTATCTGTCACTATTTGTATGTGCGAACTCCCGATACAACCTATTGGTTACTATCCATAATTAGCCGAAAAGCAATCATAAATTGTAGTGAGCATGCTAATTTAAGTAATTCGTTTGCGGAAGAAGCCAGCATGTCGATCATCATCATCGTCGAAGTGTTACACCGCACATTTGCAAGATCATTTTGCATTCGAGTTCGAAATGTTTTTGAACCGAAAGAAAGAAAAAACTAAAACAATACTTTCCGGGCTGCCCGTGATTATTATATAATTTTTGCTGCTCAGTCGGCTGATGGGTGAGCATGGTGGTCGATCAGGAAGAAGCACGGTACGGAAGCCACCGTGAGATATTAACCCAAACACACAAATTACAGTAATGGTAAGCGATAATTGCTATCACGGGATCAAATACTCTGTTGAACAAGTAGCCCTAGATCATGCAAACATCTAAATAGATAGCTAAGATTAATTGCGGTCGTAATTAATTTGTGCGCATGTCATTATCAATCATCAAACGAATGAATGTGATATACAAGCAGGGCTGATGAGCTATTATACACACATCATACATAGCTACTGCTATCCGTGGAATCATCAAAATCGCAATCGAGATGGTGATCGCGACCGCGACCGCGATTTTAATTCATCGCTCTTGGTATATGGTAGTTTCGTTGTTGGTATGCATATTTTCTGTTGGCATCTAATTGCATCGGCATCGGCATCAGTATCAGCGTCCGTAATAGTGATAATTGATTTCTCACTTTGAGTAAGCGGATATGGGCGCGATCGACATATTGAAAGATGATCAGATCAGTGGCCTAGATTTTTTAATAATGAGAAAGTAAGATATGCTTTAAACAGGTGTGACTTTGAGTAATTAGCGAGGGGGACGCAGAAAAAGATAAACGTTTGACGATTGCATTAAACGATTGTTTAGTATTGAAAGTCGATAGTAGGAAAAAATGTTTTCAGAAGATAATTGATTTTTTTATTAACATCTGCTCTACTTATGATTGCTATAGCCTTGTACAAACATAGAATGGATTGAAGTCTATGGAGCAACAGATACTCATCTGTAAATCCAGTATCCAGATCGGTAAGTTTGACATTTCTCTGTTGTGAACTCTACAGCGAATCATAGATCAATGAGGGAACCCTCAAGGTCCTCAAGGTCCCCAACGTCCCGAAGAGCACGAAGACTGCTATCTGCACTATTTTGGAAGTTAGTCCTGTATTATGCTCTTCTGGAGATAAAGATTTCTGGGTGCGAGATTGTAGTGTATGTAAAAGACGTCGTGGCAATGGGGTCTGCTAAATATTTGTAGGCAATCCTGACATTCTCTTCATCAGCTTACCTACTAGAGGTAGGTATATGTTCTGTTGGTCAAACGCAACGTTTTCTCGTTTCAAGTGTAGACTCAAAAAAAAAAGAAGAGAAGAAAACTCCCTTTCTCCAAATCAAATGTACGAGTTGGTGCGTGTCGGCTACTTCGAGCTAGTGGGTGAAATTATTCGTTTCGAAGGGGACATGGCTACCATTCAGGTATACGAAGAAACATCTGGCGTCACTGTCGGAGATCCAGTGTTGCGTACTGGCAAGCCACTTTCAGTTGAATAAGGTCCCGGTATTATGGGCAGCATTTTCGACGGTATCCAACGTCCATCGAAAGACATTAACAAGCTGACCAACTCCATTTACATTCCAAATTGTGTTAATGTACCCGCTCTATCCCATTCGATTGCATGGAATTCAATTCACTCAACGTAAAAATTGGATCACACATTACCTTAGGTGACTTGTACGGTTTGGTGCATGAAAACACAAGATGATCGTTGGACCTCGTGCCGAGAGTACAGTTCGTTATATTGCACCAGCTGGCAACTACCATGTCGAGGATGTTGTTTTGGAAACCGAATTCAATAGAGAGATCAGCAAACACAGTATGTTGCAAGTATGGCCTGTACGTCAACCACGTCAAGTTACTGAGAAGTTACCAGCTAATCATCCACTTCTGACCGGTCAACGTGTATTGGATTCGTTGTTCCCTTGCATACAAGGCGGTACCACTGCCATTCCCGGAGCTTTCGGTTGTGGTTAAACTGTAATCTCACAAGCCTTATCCAAGTACTCCAATTCGGATGTCATCGTCTATGTCGGTTGCGGTGAACGTGGTAATGAAATGTCTGAAGTACTTCGTGATTTCCCCGAGCTGTCAGTTGAAATCGATGGTGTCACCGAACCGATCATGAAACGTACCGCTCTTGTTGGAAACACATCTAACATGCTTCTATCTACACTGGTATCACTTTGTCCGAATACGAGGGCGGGTCAATAAGTCCGTGACTTTTGGAATAAAACACATATTTTTTAATAAAAAAATAATTTTATTTTTCAACGTAGTCTCCCTTGAGCTCTATACACTTTGTCCAACGCTTCTCCAATTTTTTTATCCCTTCCAAAAAAAATGATTTGTCGAGGTCCTCAAAATAGGCCTTTGTTTGCGAGATGACTTCATCATTGGAGTCAAATCTTTTTCCACCGTCATTTCTTCAGGTTTGGGAACAAGAAGTAGTCGCTCGGAGCCAAATCTGGAGAATAGGGTGGATGAGGGAGCAATTCATAGCCCAATTCATGGATTTTTGCCATGGCAACTGCACATGTGTGCACCCTTGCATTGTCTTGGTGGAAAAGAACTTTTTTCTTGGCCAAATGAGGTCGGTTTTTTTTTCAAATCGTCATTGAATCGGTCCAATAAGTTGGCATAATATTCCCCATTGATTGTTCTTCCCTTTTGAAGGTAGTCAATGTGGATTATCCCGCGTGCATCCCAAAAAACAGTCGCCATAACTTTATTGGCTGACAAACCCACCTTGGCCTTCTTTGGCGCCGATTCACCCTTAGAAACCCACTGTTTTGACTGTTGTTTGTTCTCTGGTGTGTTGTGATGGATCCATGTTTCGTCCACGGTTACAAAACGGCGCAAAAACTCCTCCATATTGCGATTAAACAACGACAAACCTTCCTGTGAAGTGAAGCACACGAAATTCACTTTTTTCCATTTTCTCCTCAAATTAGTGAGTAGTCTGATAAAAATAGCTGTCAAACACAAACTAACTGACGCAGCAAGTTTAAATTTTGACAGGAATCAACTGACAGATGCCTGTTGACAGGAGCAGTGTTGCTGTTTCAGTAAAGAGGTCAGAAATTCAAAAAGTTACAACGTGTCCATGATGGCTGATTCTACCTATCGTTGGGCTGAGGCTCTTCGTGAAATTTCCGTTTGGCTTCCTTCTACGAACGTGCCGGTCGTGTCAAGTGTTTGGGTAACCCAGAACGTGAAGGTTCTCAGATCCAGTCACTTCTACACTTGGTATTGTACTGGTGCTCTGGGGTTTGGATAAAAAACTGGCTCAATTCGTACAGTAAATACATGCGTGCCCTAGATGATTTCTACGGCAAGAACTTTGTGCCACTTAGGACCAAGGTCAAGGAAATCCTACAAGAGGAAGAAGATCTTTCAGAAATTGTACAACTCGTCGGTAAGGCTTCATTGGCTTAGACTGATAAGATCACTCTCGAGGTTGCCGAGAGGACGATTTCCTGCAACAGAGCTCCTACTCCTCATACGATCGTTTCTGCCCATTCTACAAGACAGTCGGTATGCTGAGAAACATTATTGCCTTCTACAATATGGCCCGTCATTCGGTTGAATCCACCGCTCAGTCCGATAACAAGATCACGTAGAACGTGATCAGGGAGGCCATGGGCAACATTATGTACCAACTGTCTTCTATGAAGTTCAAGGACCCCGTCAAGGATGGTGAAGCCAAGATCAATGCCTATTTCGATCAACTGTACGAAGACTTGCAACAAGCCTTCAGGAATCTGGAAGACTAAACCACCTCAAGCCTTTGTTGTTTATACATATTGTTAAATAGTAGTTAAACTTTTAAAAAACAAAAAAAAAAAAATTCCTAAGTCCTTACATTGTAAATGAAATGCCCAAAATGTCCTTTTTGTTGCCCAATCCATTTACTTGCACTTAAGCAGCAACAACAACTTATTTTCTTCATTTACTGCTACGTTTTTACACACATTATTCTCGTCCGTCACAAAAATATCCTTCGAAACAAAGAGAGCATAAGAAATCTTAAAATGTATGTTGCTCAATATTAAACGCACCGAGGTGTGAAATTATTTTAAAAATATTTCTTTCGAATTGTTTAAAAACCAATTGTACTTGTACTTTGAAAAATAAGTGCAAAAATTAACTTAATATATATTTTCGAAAAAAGATCAATTTAGTTATGATTGTTTTCTCTATTCGACGAAAACAGAGTTCGTCCTTTGTATTTTAATTCGTCCGGCTTGATTTGCAATGTACTTATACTACTCTCGGTATAACTAGATATTCTAGATACTTGTAAGTCCGGGTGGGCTTACATGGAAAGAAAATATTTGGAAGATGCTCACTGTTACTGAAAAATGGTTGAAAGATATAGATGTGAAGCCGGACCAACACCCAATATTCAGGCAGTATGGAAATGCAACGTAATCTCATACAATTGGCGGAGTATTCAGCATCAGCTGAGTTAGATGTATTTTTAAGTACACAGAGAAAGTTAGTACACTTTTCAGGAAATCGCTGTTAATTTCATTTGTTTTTTTGCAGGAAACATTCAAAACAGCTATTTAAATTGAAAAGCCTCTGCTTCTAGCACTGTAATCCAGGCAAGTACGTCATTAAACTAAGCAAGTAACTCTAGTCAAAATTACCTGGCAGAGGGCGAAGAGGAAGCCGTGATCCACTTCCTCTACCCTTGTTCTAGTCTCATCAATATTTAGAA
Organism: Volucella bombylans; assembly: GCA_949129095.1. Lineage (NCBI taxonomy): Eukaryota > Metazoa > Arthropoda > Insecta > Diptera > Syrphidae > Volucella > Volucella bombylans. The sequence continues at coordinate 200,337,794 of OX422141.1, read as the reverse complement.
TTCGTACCCAAGTAGTTAGTTCTCTGCGTATAATGCAGCACTACTCGTATATCATCAATGAACTGCTCAACTTCTTACGAACTAAAACAATGAAAACATTGCTGTCAATGGATTCCTCCTTATAGCCTGCAGTTGGAATCGTTGATGATGAAATACTTTTTGGTTTTCTTAAAGGCTCATGATGATTATGATGGTAATGAGAAAATATTGTGGCAAATATCAATTGAATTTTTCAAAGCGGATATTGTTTATGGGGTATTTTAAAACCAAATGCACTTATAACAATGATATGATCGCGGAAGTAAAAAAACACGACTGGTGAAAATGAAAATATTTCCACAAAAGAGTTCACTTCAACCGATCTCCAATCTCAATAAAAAGGATTAAAAGTTATATTTCAAAAATTTGCATTTCAATATTATCTTTTCTCAAGGAAGTAAGTTTACAATTCTCGTACAAAGAAAGTGAAAGAACTGAACTCCAAAAATATCTCCACATCAGTCCGTATCTGATTTTTGTATGACGTTGAGGACAAAGGCTAAACTCACCCCCATACAAAAATGCGGATTAAAGTCTTGCCATGACCTACCACAATTAAGCAAGCCCCTCTGTTGCATATTTTTTTGGTTTTTGGCAATTAATAAAACACAGATGTCATGTACTTTTCAAAAACTGGTTTACGTTCAGACGAACTTCTGCTACTTTTGGTACAAAATACTTTAGAAACTTACCGTTTCCAGTTTAAGAGCACACTTTGGAAGCGTGTCTATCAGTGCGAATTTCTTCGAACAATTGCATCACACTAAGCAAAAATGTCAATCACTTCAAAAAGGGTGATTCCCATTCACACGTTTTAATTGAAAGCAACCAGCATAAGATTTTTACCTTTATGGTTCAATGAAACTTAAGAAACAAGTCGTGAAATTTTGCACACTATAATATTCCGTTTGATACAAAGTGTTAAATAGAGACATCATTCAAAAAAAAATTTTTTTTTATATTCCAAACAACGAGTTAGTCTGTTTTTGTTAAATAAAAAATGGTGGTCATTAATTAGAAAGATTTGTTATATACTTGTAAAAATATTTATCCTTTCCATTAAGTCTAATTAAAATTAAATAAAAATTCATATTCATACAAAAAACTGACGACCTTTTTGTTGTTGGCATAAACTTGTTGGGATTTCTGAATTACCCGGGTAATTTTGGAGCAAAAACGAAGACAACAACTCTTATTTCGATGTTTTGACGTAGAGACTTGTTTGTTGTTAATGAATTTAAATAATTTTGGAAGACTTTCCGGAATCCCGTATCCCGGTTCGAAGGTCAACGGTTGGATGGTCGTCTCTTATCTGAAAGTATGCTCACGTAACATTAAACTTAACTTGATGTAACAAAAATAATTTATTGTTTGATTAAGTTCATTGTCAGGTATTTTAAATAAAGATTATTAAATAATCTCAACAATTCCAATACAAAAACAACGTATAGACGGTTATGTTAAATGAATTTCCATTGCCCGCTATATGTAGTATATTTGTTTACTGCAACAGTTTTAAAAGACAAGCTCATATCATGTTGTTTCTTCATTAAAAATTGCTTATTCGCCAAGCATACTTGTAGATATGAGTGCAGTACTCGTACATTTCCGATTGGGGATTTTGTACGTCGGGGATTTATTTCTTGTTATGATATTTTTGATTTTGTAAATCGTAGTTGAAAGACTGTGGCCTTGTTTTAGTTTGCGATCAAATACTTGATGAAGTACGGCAAATTGTCTTATCACTTTCGTTTGAATGTTGAAAGTTAAAACATGAACGGAATGCTAATTCCCTGATTAACCCCATGAGGAAGTTCGTTTGCCAAGTCTGAATGCGGGTGGTTTCGCACGTTTTTACAATCAACTCGAAAGAATTTTGAATGCGGGCTCATTTAAGTAGATATGTGCTCGTCAATCTGCGTTTCTTAGAAAATGTTGCTATTAAGTTGAAGTCGTAAATTCAACAAGTTAAGGGCTTATTAGTCTTGTCGCTCTTGTGTGAACCGAAGTTTTTGAAGCACAACCTTACAATTTAATGCCTTGAATAGAGCCAGTCATATGTAAACGAAATTCCGAATGCAAATTGTCACAACAAGTAATACCAAACACATAGCTCATAGTACTTACGAGTAATATTGATAGAATTTGATACTTCCAAAACCATGTCTACATAGAATTTTCCAATAAAAGGTTTTATGTTAAATTTTCGCTGAAATGGTTTGGAAAGTCAAAATGTGAGTCGTTGGGACAAGTTGGTAATGAAAAGAACCCAAGAAGTCTTGGAACATTGCTTCTGTATTTCGAAGTGTGGCTGATCTCAGAAATTGGTCACATCACAGACCACACTCCACAGAATTCTCATAAAGTCTATAAGGTCCAACTGAAGCAAAAATTTAAATCTCCAATCGTCAGGAGTCTTATCACTTTGCCAATTGGATGTTGGGAATGCTTGACAATGACCAAGAATTTAGCGAAAATTGTTGAGAAATTTGTCTTTGCACAACACTTCAGGAGGCATCATTTGACTCTATTTCTTCGAAAATGAAGAGTGTATGGCTCTTACCATAAACGGATTGCGCAATCAAACCATTATCAGAGAATTCGAATGGCCCCGAAAGTGGAAGATATGGACAAGGAGGGTATTTATTTCGAATAAGATAGCACTTCATGGTACACAGGTGGCAAAGCCATTTTCTTATCGAATCATTTATCAAAATGGTGATAAAAATTGGCCGCCAATATTAAATTATTCAAATCAGAGAAAAGATGTGCATATCCTTGTTCTATACCAAGGAATCAAATCAGTTCTGTAGTGAATTACAAATGCATGCATGCCAGTTTTTATTCATATTTGCCTTGATTAATATTAGGAGAAATATATTACAATATCTTTCTATGGAAATAACGCCCTCCCGCGAAATATCTAAGATGTTTTCCTCCATTTTGCAGGTGTAACATTACAGAGCCACATTGTATGCCATTATTGTTTACCAGCCTCAATGACTTTTGGTAAGAGTTTATCAGTTTTAAGCTCGATTTGTATCTCTACATTATTAGTACAGAATCGAGCTCAAGTTTCCTCTGGCGATGCTGCACGGGCAAATGTATTGGTGACATACTTTCCCAGGCTTAAATACTACGTTACCTTCTAATCATACCATCTTGATCAAAAAAGTCCCGGGATAACCACTGTGTGGCGCTCCCATTGTTCCGATTTGAGTTCTGTTTCTTTTTTGTTAAGTTGGTACATCTGTTGTTGATATTTCCTCAAAATCTTAGTATTATCGCTTGAGATTTGCAAAAGTTACGTAGCCAAGAGTACATCTATCTCTGTGTGTGTTGGCGATGTTTTACAAATTTAGAAATGGATTTAAAGTTGCAGGAAGGAACTTGTATTCAATTTTGCGTAAAAAACGGATTTAATGGTGCGCGAATGTTGGAAATGTGTTTCGGCAACTATTCTCTAAAGAAAACGGTCGTTTACCAGTGGCACGAGCAGTTCAAAAGTGGTCGTGAGCCAATCGAAGATGATGAATGCAGTGGCAGACCAACGACATCGAAAACCGACGAAAACATTGATGAAGTAAAAGAAATGTTAGTCAATAACCGCAAATTAACCATCAGAGAGATAGCGGAGGACTTGAACATTGCCTATGGATCCGTCCAAGACATTTTGGTTAATGATTTGAGTTTCCGTCGTGTAGCAGCAAAGTTGGTGCCAAAAGACCTCAATTTCATGCAAAAAAGAGACCGTGTTGACGTCGCAAAAGAGATGATTTGCGAGGCTGAATCTGATCCCACATTCATCAAAAGGATCATTACTGGAGACGAGACGTGGGTCTATGAGTACGACACGCAATCCAGACATCAGGTAAGTGAATGGCGTTCGCCAAATGAGCCGAGACCAAAAAACCACGTCGTTTTCAGTCAAAAAAGAAGGCAATGCTCACGGTGTTTATGGATTACAGCGGTGTAGTGCATCATGAATTTTTGCCAGAAGGCCAGACAGTAAACAAAGAGTAGTATTTGGGCGTTATGAGACGTTTGCGTGAAGCAATTCGCCGAAAGAGACCACAATTGTGGGCAGAAAACTCGTGGATTTTGCACCATGATAACGCATCGTCGTACAGTGCCATAGTTATTCGTAATTTTTTGACGAAAAATGCAACAAATACTATCCAACAGCCACCGAATTCACCTGATTTGGCTCCCTATGACTTCTTTCTGTTCAATCTATTTAAGAAACCACGTCGGGGAACGCGTTTCAGCAGCAGAGAGGAAGTAATGGAAAAATCGCAGGAAGCACTGATTGGATCACACGATTGGATCAAGCGCTGGTATAAGTCTGTTGCAGTCGATGGGGATTACTTTGAAGGGGACAATATAGATTTAGTTGAATAAACTTGTATTTTTAATTTTCTGAATAAATTCGGGAACTTTTTGATCAAGATGGTATTGCACATTCAGCTGCTAATTTCGTTGTGTTAACAAAATTCACTTAAACAGAATGAACCTCGTGAGGGTAGATCAGAGGAGCTAGACTGTGAGCTCCTGAAGTCCACAGTTAAAAGAAATCCCACTGTTACGGTAAGGGGACTCAACTTAATATATATACATGATCATCTATTGACTCCTAAAAAATATGGGAGAATGGATACCACACCACCTATCTCAAAATAATCAGGAAAGAATCGAAGCTTGTACTGCACTTCTGTCGCGTCATACTCAGTGAGTCCAAATCACTATAAACAACATCAGCGTAGGTAATAATAGGCAATATCAAAGTAAGCACTAGCTTGGGTCTTGTATCCAAAGGGGTAAAATAGGAAGTAAGCCATAAATTGCGGAGGTATCCGTAGACACGGCCGATAACTGCATTTGTGTGACTATATCCAGAAAGATTATGATCAATAACATAACCAAGACGAGTGCACTTCTCCACAACAATAATCTTAGTGTTGTCTAGTCGGACGGACCAAGCAGATATACGGCGAAGATCCTTATTGATAAGATGGACTAATTCATCAAGCAAGAGAAGAGGTTTACCTAAGTGAAGCTGTACATCATCTGCATAAAGATGTACAGAAGTGTGGCGAACAATAAGGAACCGAGGATAGAGCCTTGCGGAACTCCTTGAAATAACGCCTTAGATTACGAGGATCTACTATTTAAATTAACCCTTTGAAACCCCTCTGATAAATAGCTTTTGATTAGTTTGACGGCACTGTCACTGAAACCAAAGAAATTTTTAAGTCTCAACCTTAGAATATAATGACCTACCCTATCAAAAGCCTTAGAAAAGTCAAGCATACAAAGTAGAGTAGTCCTGTCTAATTTCCTCTAATAAGTTCACCATCGCTGTAGAACAACTATGATTAGTTCTGAAACCAGATTGCTTCGGGTAAAGAAGGCTGTTGTTTTTTAAATGGTCGAAAATTTGTTTCTCTAAGATCTCTAAGAAATCAGCAGGCGAATCGGCTTTTGTTTTTTTTTTTGCAATTGGAATGACTTTTGCGACTTTCCAAGACTGGGGGATGGTAGAAGTCACAATGCAGAAAGTAATAATGTGAGTCAGGCGGCATAAGATCAGTGGTAAGATAAGTTTTACAAATCGAATGGGTATATCATCTTCATATATCATATTGACTAAAGTTGTTGCAAGGTCCGCAAAGAAATAAGTCGCAAACCATGAATTTTCTGTTCTGTAATGTAATGATAATAAACAATATTTGACGACCTTACACTAAAGATATTGATGTGTATTTTCAGCAGCAAATGTCAACGTGCCGCACAACATAGAGAATTTTAATTCTGTTGCATGAAAAGTTCACCGGCATTATGCCAATTTTGACATCAATTGGTCAGCAAAATTGTGAGTTCTGACTCCACAGGCTCTTCTCTAAACTTCAGAGCAACTAAAAGTTATGGCCGCAGTACAGCCCGGATTCTGCTGAAACGTTCTACGGCGCTAATTTTACCATATCATGTAAATATAATGTGCAAAGTTCAAAACTTGAATAAAATTTCACTTTCTATTTCAATTTCACTGGCCGACTAAACGCTTTTTCAAAAACATTCTGAAGGGAAAAATAAGAAAATAAGTAAGACGTGTCAGACACATTTTCTGACAGTAATCGTAGGGTAACAGTATCCCTCAGGAGAGTATTTTAGTCCTATATTACCACCCTCCCACCTGCAGGAGGATATATTGTACGTATAAATCATTATCGTATCTATCTAACAACTATGTATGAGTAATGTGGGAAATACACTTCTTGTTAACTACCCAGATATCAAGGAGACACGAGATTCTCAACGTAAATTAAATATCTACTCGTGTGTGTCCTATCTAAGAAAATCTTCTCATCGACCTAGAAAAACATACACTTTACCTTCAAACTTTGTTTAATAAATTTACATTTTGTTATTTTCATTTACTAACAAAATGTATCTTTATTTTATATTTGGTGCATTCATTTAATAATATATTTGTTTATATTTATTTATAAGTCTTAAGTTATTTATTTATTTATCATTTACCAACTGCAATACAATAACAAATAACAAAGCTTTGTTATTTTTGAGCCATTATTTGTATACGAGTATATCATTTCTATTTTTTCAATATTTCTAATCTTCATGCATTTGCTGTAGTAGTTACATTATTGAGTAATCACTCCAGCCCTCATCTATGGTGCAGAAACATGGACGTTAAGAAATTCAGTTTGCGTTGAGGATACTACAAGAGGAGATTTAACGGCAAGCTATACAGCGACATCAACCTTATCGAAAAGTGCCTATCAGTCGCCCGGTATGGCTTGGACATGTAGAGCGAATAGAGTTTTGGATCCCTACTGGGAGGGCCGCAGAAGGGGATCATAACCATCTTAAAGTGAGAAACTGGGCTTTAAACTGTGGCGCCATCTATGCAAGTAAACCGGATACTATAACATATTCTCTTCTTAGCATGGGCACTTTTGTTGAATAGTTTTTCCTCCAAACTAATTTCTATTATACATATGGTATAACGCATCTTCAATGCAAATGAATTGTACTTTTCAGAAGTAAAGTATCAATTATCAAATCTCTATGTACACCTGCCTAATATACCTTTCTTTTAATTTACCGATAGCCGTCACAATGTGATAAGATGTCATTCAATCGAAAAACTGATAAACAAGCACTTAAGCACAACAAAACTCAACGGCGCTTCATGATTTTAATCATCAGATTGACAAAAAACTACCACATAATACATACATACACACATACGACGTACTCGAATTGAAGATATCTGAACCCAATCTTGATTTAATTTCTTGCACAACATTGTACCTAAAGATTAAGAATAAAATGTTCGAAATGAAAAGAAAAAAAAATCGGGGGAAACCCAAGGTTACGTATGTATTTAGAGGCTTTTATTGTCAAAGAAAGTTAACGAATTAAATAAACATCTTCAGGATCTAATTAAATAGTTTTGCTAACAATTTTGTTTACGAATACTAGTCCACTTGAGATTTATAGAAACAATTAAAACTAAAATCAATATCACAAGATACTTGACTGATATTTGTTAGGGGTTCTGGCCCCAAAATGTGTAATACGAAAAGTGTATTGCAAAATTGGAATTTCTTGATAAAGGGATTATCGTTGTAAATAAAATACAATTCATACATTTAATTAAAAGACACTTGAACAGAATAGCTTTTAAATATTTTCCTTTAAACCACTTGGGATGGAAAAGGGATTCCCCGATGTCGAAATGTATCTATTTACTCTTTTAAATTATATTTACAAACAACACTTGAGTTCAGATTTATTACAAAATCAAAAAACAATTCTTCACAGTACCGTGACAGACTTTTTCACACCAACATGAGTTCTAATTATTAATGTTTCGGAAACACAAAAATCTATTCTATTAGTAAAAAAATGTTTATCTGAATAGTAAATCTAATACATAAACTGGTTTAAGTAGCTCCTAACAAAAGTAAAAGAAAACATTTAATCTTCCATCTTAACAACCTCATTTTTTTCGGAACCATAAAATTTAATATATTAACAATTTAGCGCCACTAGAATTTTTATTATATGGTTTTAGCAAGTATGATATGCATCGGAATAATTAACCGATATTTTAGGAAATCAAATCGATCACTTTAACGATACCAGCACTTTGCTTTTGAAACCGTGTTTTGATTAAGCAGTGAAAGTATACATATAATATGTTTATGTATGACGACACAAATATATGAATGTTCAAAATTTAAATTTTGTCTAGATAAATGTGGGTAAATTCAAAGAACCCGTTCAATCTTAGAATTGGGAACTCATTCAGAGTCATCGAATATGATGTTTGAGTAAAAATCTAAGCTGTAACACTAATGAGGTTTAAGGAGGTTGTTAGCTCAAAATTATATTTATGACATTTTCCGTTGACTTGTTTGACGATGCACAAATAACTAGACTTATGTTTGATCTTCTGTTAAATGATATGGTTAGTCAAAATGTACTAAGTTTGTTAAATATTCATCACTTCCAAATTAAGTGAATATTCTATAATCCACAAAGGAAGTCTTTTGCTATTGATTTTCTCTAAATTGTTGTAAATAAAAAACGTTGGTATTTTTCCAGATTTAAGGATCAGAAAATATAGAGATAGAGAAGGACATGGATAAAGGCTGTAATAAATAATAACAAATTAAATACATTTCCAAAGGAGCATCGAAATTGAAATTGGCTGTATGTCTGGCTCATAAGACTAATACTTACGTATCTGACCTCGAACTAATATCCTCGCAACGGTGGAGCCTTTGTTTTTTTCTGACTACCTTCGACATTTTTATCACGAAAATAGGTGTCCAACAATCAGCATGCTTGCCTTAAAGCAAACTTACAGTAAATCAGCAAGGCAACCGACTTCCAAGATGCTTGCAGAAAACATAATTTACACTACAGCCTAATTATAATCTAATTAAAACTTCTACATCACCATTCCCTTAAGGTCATCCTAGCAGCAAAAAAATATATATTGCTTTCCTTCAAATTATCATGTATTCCATAGCCGTTAGGAGTCCATTATGCTTCTGCAGAAGCTCCATCCTCGTTCAAAAAGTTCCTTTTCTTGTAGTAACACAAGTTAGCTTTTTTTCACGGCTGTTCTTGTCAACAACCTCACCAAGCTAATCTAATATTAGCTATTGCCTTCAGTTTGCAACTTGTAAAATAAAGGAATCAATCAATAAAATCAAAGGAAAAGAATAAATGATTTAATCATTGCCTTCTCAAGAGTTCAGAACTATTCTGGTTCTCCTCTATTCATAACCAGCAAGATAGGATTTAAAACAGATTAAGGGCCGCCGTGTTCATCAGACCTCAAGATTATTTAAAAAAAGAATGTTTTCTTAAAAACGTGTTTTCTTTTTACTCGTAAATACCTAACTAAACTGGCGCAAAAACATGAGATCGCTGATGAACTTGCTGGGACTAAGAGTCCTCTATTTGGATTTTCATTGTTATTCGGGTCTAGCATAATCGGGGCAACCTTTAGAGTTATGGGTTATAAACAGACCAAACGAATCCTTTCCGATGTCTCTAAGTAGTCAGCAGCCTTCGTACTGCTTCCGCTAGGAACTAGACATCTAAATGTGTTAGGCATAGGTGATAATAAGAGTGATAACGACTTCACAGGGCACATTCTCTATGAATGTCCGGCGTACCTTCACATTATTCCTTTGTTCGAACGACTGAGAAACGACTGTTTCAGCAGAAAAAAAAATCAACATGACAATTTGGATTGATTGTGTCACGGTCGCAGAATAGTAAATTCCGAAATCGGTCTCAAATTGACCTCTTGACCATCTACATATCAAAGTTGGTACCATTGATATCAAATTGAAACGAATTATTGAAAGGGAAACTAATTTTTCCCAACAGAAGCTGAAGGAATTCCCCTCTTGGTTCAACAAAATGTTCTCTGGTTTAAGGAAAAGTGACCAAAGTTCAAACCCTTTACTGTAGAGGGAATACAAATCTGTGTCACATTTTTGACAGGTGAGGAACTTCTGATGGTAAAAGATGGCGCCTGTCCTAATCTAAGATGCACTGTATACACATGATGAAAGACTACAAACACAATACAATTCATTTGGAATGCATTACGTGGCTTCGTACTTAAAAAACAAAATCAATCACCATTTGTCTTGAAGTCATACCTCGCGTTATCATTTTAAGCAATCAAAAGCATGAACACACAGAGAATGCATGACTTTAATGACTTCAGATGCCTTCAAGCCGGTTGAATGCATTCAATGACTTGGAAGACTTCAGTTCAAGTCAAAATTGGAATCATTCAATTGAAACATTTATCTGTGAAATAGTATAGAATGTGGAAATGATTTCATTCTTTTATAGCTACGCTAGGTAGAGCCATCAATTTACTTATGCTGATGAAAATTGTATACTAACAAATCGACAATAACTCCGCAGGCGCTTTCATTTCAAAAGAGATCCACGATAAAGCTACTTTCTATGTACAATATGTGTATTTATATTCACAAGAATGAGGAGACTGTCTGGTTTATCTCGTCAATAGTGTTAAAAGGCGTTAGCAATCGTCGCTCCTGCGAACTAAACACACTGCGTCAAATACCTTCAAGGGGCTGTCGGTTTTTTGGCAGTGTAAGGGGGCTTTCGGCAAGACATTGGGCGTAGTAGGGTCCCTTTGATGAGTCAAATTCTATCCTATGCACTAAATGTGTGTTGGAACAAATTTTCGCATCTCATAAGATTCTAAAGAACAGTCTGTGTTGAGTACCTGCAGATTATTTCGAGCATTCCTGCCCCTGTTTAAACTGCACTGACGAATCTCCCTTACTACTTATATAATACACTCCACTTTCAATGCTATTTTCTATCAAATAAGAGTATTCTTTAATACAACTCACACTGGACTTTTAAAGACTTTGCGAGCCAACTTTCGTTTGCCTCTATTCTAAAGTACATGTCTTCTGACGCGATGACACTTTCATCGACTTTCACGAGTAACTACGAAAATGATACAGCATGTGGCACTGGAGAACGATAATTTGAAGACTCACTCACTGTTAAGGGTACTTGCTTGTGATTTATCTATGATTCGGCCGGTATCTATACCATAGCATATATTTTAAAGCACATGAGGAGGGGTTCAAGTGTTTTCACTTGTAGAGATAGCCAGTGAGCTTTTAAAGCCTTGCGAAACAATTTTATCACCTTAAGAATGTTGGACACCTCTTTATGCAGTCGATAGATATAATTCACAAAATTTTGTCTAAGTATCTTGGGATTGTAGGAAATGGGATCGCCGCAACTTCAATTCATCAATTAGGGCTTTCATTGTCATTTGACCAACCAAATGTTTTACGAATACTCCACGTATGTAAATCTGCGGCATTTCGTATACTGTATACTACATTTATGCTTAACACACATGTACCTAGTGAGTCCACCTCCTGCGACGCTTGCTGTGATAGCGATCACTTCATAACTAAAATTCCATCAAAAAGAAGGCCAGTGACCTGTTTTAACCGAACAAAGAAAATCTCCAGAACTTTTGCTCACATTTTTGAATTCACAGGTGGGTTCGGTGGGAACCGAATGGAGTTCTACAACATTTATATCATACTTCGCTCATGTACAAATTCCTGCAAAACAATTTCCTCTGCAGGGGCCAATAGAACGACTTTCCTTATAAGAACAAACAAGTATTAGCATTCGTTCAATGGGGTTAACCTTGAAAGACACCCAGCAACGGATGAAAACTCATTTCAAGCGCTCATTCTAAATAGCTGAAAAACCTCCACCTTCAATGCATAGTCAATTGTATTACATCATGATTGACTGAAAATGCAATCACATTTGTTAAAATTTAATTGCAAAACCTGGCATCTAAAGCACTCTCTCGTTTCAGGAATAAATTAAAAAATATGTATATATATAACATATATATATTGAGATTGTGCAAATGAATGCCCTTAGATAAGAGCTACCCCTAGAGGGTGGTAGCCGTTTTTTTTCTAATTATAAGGCACATTTCAGTTGTCTCCTGTCAACTGTGAAACAAATAAAATCAATTTCGACATACGACGAATAGTCGGTAGGTACTCGTACGTGTGAGTACGTTAATGCGGCGATAAGTTTAGTGACAATGTGTAATCTAAGAGATATGTTTAGTTTTCCACTTCAGTGAGGGGAAGGAATTCACGGAAATATTTAGCATGCAATTTAATAAATCTGCTGAAACTAATTCTATGATAAAAGTCATTGACTATTACCTTCTCTACATCAATATTTTTGAATATTAATCGTAGATACGAGCAATAGTATATTCAATTTTATGCAATCACATTAACATTTCTATCACATTTTGCGCCTGGCAGCCAATGTCACCAATGTCACTGTGTGATGTCTTGCAAAATGTTGCCTTTCTTACAAAACTGGTTCACTTGCTGCTGCACATAATCGTACAACTAACTTAGCAACAACAAAAATCAAAACCTCTATATCTGTACGTGGGTAATTAATTAAAAATGAGAAAAATGAAAAAAAAAAAAAAAAAACTACTCGTACATGGAATTGCTCCTAAACAAAGGACTACGACAGGAACACAATTTACACGTAATATATGAAAACTATCTGCTATCTCGAGAGAGGGCTTAATTGACATCTAACATCAAACAAACTCACCTCCACCGTATTTGGTGGTGAATTATCAATTTTAATTGGAACTACTCGTATTTATTAGTACTGGTAGTAGCAATTGTAGTTGCACAAGTATCTAACAAAGATTTTGACTAAGAAAACTACGAATACCATATGTCGGAAATAGGCACTAGTAGTAGGTACAAGTAAAGTACTTGTCATAAAGAGAAAAATTCAACACCACTTACTTGGCTTGAGTTCGGAGGCTGAACTTCCTGCTTCCCTGGCTTTATCCAACTGCGTCGTATTATTAGCGGCAGTAGCACTGTTTGGCGACATCGCGTCCAAGGCATTTGGCTTCTTCATGGTTATTCGTTAATTTTAAACTTTATATCGAATTTCGAATTAAGGAACACTCGGATTTTCGAACAAGAACACAAACAGCAAACAGCAAACAGAACAGAACAGCGACTTCCGGCAGAGACTTGGACAAGACACGCGCGGCCGGATCACTCGTAGGATCTGCGTTCAGAACACTTCTTATAAGCAAGACAACTCGCGTTGTCGCCAATTCAAAATCGCGATTCTTGATGTCGATGATGTTTTATTTTGGAAATGACTTTTTAATGGCAGAGACACCCTTTGTTTTTATACCTGTATGCCTGTATGCCTTTGTGTCTGTTGGCGTTTTTGTGTGTATTTTACTTGTATTTAAAATTTAACCGACAACGACTACTGAATTGCACTGAATTCGTCCAACTTTATCAACTTTAGTTGAACAGAGTTAAAAGGCGAATGATCAAGTGCGACTAGCGTTACTCCCGTACTAGGTTTTACCCGCAGCTAGAGTACATGAATGTTGGGAAAAGCTGGAAATGCGAATGTCTATGGTGATGTCGATGTCGATATCGATGTCGATGTCGACGACGATGTCGATGTCGATTTCGCTGTTGATATCGATGTCAATGTTGGCGTTCGTAATGCTCTTAATTTTTTATATTTTACTTTTGCTAATTAAATTTTGAGCAGCAGATTAATTGGAACTGGCGGACTAGGTATTGATAGTAAATACGTGCGGATAGATTCGGTTTGGTGCTCTTTAATATTGTAAATTAGGTAACTCTAGCCTGACCATTTGTTTTATATGAATAAGCTTCGTTGTCTAGGTTGTGTTGCTTTTTATTTGGATTTGCTTCTTCTTTTTGTTAAATTGTTTTTGTACTCTCTACTGTCACTCCATTCGTTGACAGATAAGGCACGTGGTGCGATAGTGTTCGTGTTAAAGCCATGATAAATTTGAGATAGATAAAAAGGCTTTTACGGTGGGTGGCTGGTAGTAGGGCCTGACTTTGAGGTAGACTTAAGTCTCATATATAATTAGAGTCTAGAGTTTGGTTGTTTAAAATGATGTCTTTCAAATTGGGTTCCGGTGACGGTCGGTTATACTCGTAAGTTTTTCGGTTTTGTTGGTATTTAAAATTACTGACGACAATTGATATAGTAGTAAGGTGCTCGTGATGCTCGTTTGCTTATCGGCTTCAGGGGTTTCCGATTTTTGGAAATGCGTTAATGATTGGTACGCAGATTAACGAGTATTTGTTTTGTGTTTTGGAGCATGACAAAGGTGTTTTTTTGTTGTTGGTATTTTTAGATAATAAAGTCGTTTGTGAAGTTCAAATAATATCTGTCACCAATCATTGTGGGACTTGGGATTCTTTTCTGAATTATGAATTAAGCTGCATGACTTTTTTTTGCTTACTTATATGATGAGCAGCCGTAGGTTGATTTCAAAGTGAAAATTGTGTTATATAATTTTGGATCTTAGCACTGTTGTTACTGATACTGGTATTATTTTATACAAACTGAACTCAAACTAAAACTAAAACCAAATGGCGGCAAAGATCAGGGTATCTGAGGGCACTTCTGTGGTGCATTATATAGTATACGCTTCAAGTAACATAGAACACCATTACTTGTTAGAACCATACCTCGATCGGTGACTATTTGGTCAAAAAAGAGGGAGAAACCGTGCGTTGGTATTATTTATATAAGTGCTTGGACAGCAATGTGTGGTAGTTGATGTTGACAGTTAAGAGCTGTTGGATAAGGAGAATGTCGGAGGATCGCCAAGGTTTTTCCAAAGAAACTAGAAAGGCTCAGCGTAAGGGGACAGGATGTAATGACCAGTTCATGGATGCCGGATACTTAGAATCTGGTTTTTATAGTAAGGGGACCATACCTGGCTAGCATACTTGAGAAATGGCCTAGAAAAGGTGATGTTAAGGATTCTTGTGACTTAAGGGCCCGAGAGTTCTTAAGAGCATCGTTTAACAAAGCCAATCACAGAGTTAAATTTGCTAATTATGGGCTCAATATGGGTGCGAAAATTGAGTTGCGTATCCAAATAACGCCCAAGTCCCGCAGTGAGGTGATTGAAGCTACAGCTTGGGTTGATATATAAAATAGCTCGTTCGGTTAGGAAGTAAATATGAGATGACTTCGCATGGTCGAGCTCAAGGAAGTTTTTGTGGCATGAGGTTGAAAGCTTATTAAGATCGTCTCTTTTTTTCTTATTTTAAATATAAAGCGCGCGCTCAAGGTGTTTGAGTACCCTTAAGGTGATTGTACACAGCGCGGTCAAAGGAAATTTAGGGAGGAAGAAAAGAGAGGTACCGATGTACATTGTTTTTAAATGTTTGCAAGTTATAACGACAAGGAAATACAGAGATCGGCAGGGCATTCCATAAGCGAGTTGTACGGCTTAGGAACGAATCACGATATTTTAGAGTACGTCCGAAAATGGGCTTGAGGGTATACTGATGAGCATTCATAGCGAGACGAGTGTTACGGTTGAAAGTTTGAATGGGCGGAATGCTACTGGCGATTTCAGTGGAGCACTGGTGGTGGAAATAGCGATAAAACAAAGTGAGACACGAGACATTTCGTCGGTGTTCGAGGGTGTCCATTGATTGACTGATATTAATATCATCAATAAGTTTTATCGCACGGTTTTGAATCCTATCTAGCAGGTGCAGAGATGTTTTAGGAGCACCTGACCAGATGTGGGCATTGTACTCCAATTTCGGGCGGATGAATGCCTTATATATTGAAGCCAGATCAGATGGGGTGAAATATTTCTTACATCGCTTGAGGAAACCTAGACATTTCGCAGCATTTTTGGCGACATCAAATATGTGGTCATTCCCACGTAAGTTGTCGTGGACACACATACCGAGAATGGAAAATTTTTCGGTTTCGACTATGCAAGTGCCATTCATGGATAATGTCTGGGTGTTTAAATTTCACTTTAACGACAGCAGACAGCATTGTGTTTTGGAAGCATTAAATTCCACTCTGTTGATAGTTCCCCAATTGGTTATGCTGTTGATATCGGAATTTAATGAGCTTAGCATACGCTGCCGTTCTCGTTCTACAGCCGAAGAGCAGGGCCGTGAGTCCGGGAACGAATATGAAAAGCAGAGAGTACTGTCATCACCAAAGGAATATATTGGATTAGAAGTAGCAGACAAGAGATCGTTGATGAAAATTAAAAAGAGTGTCGGTGACAGAACAGAGCCCTGTGGCACACCAGCATTTATTTTGTGAATATCAGACTTGAAACCGTCCAAGACAACTTGATATTTGCAAAAGATACGTAGCCAAGAGTACATCTATCTCTGTGTGTGTTGGTGATTTTTTACAATTTTAGAAATGGATTTAAAGTTTCAACAACGAAGTTGTATTAAATTTTGCGTAAAAAACGGATTTAATGGTGCGCGAACGTTGGAAATGTTGGAAAAGTGTTTCGGCAACGATTCTCTAAAGAAAACGGTCGTTTACCAGTGGCACGAGCGGTTCAAAAGTGGTCGTGAGTCAATCGAAGATGATGAACTCAGTGGCAGACCATCGACATCGAAAACCGACGAAAACATTGATGGAGCAAAAGAAATGTTGGTCAATAACCGCCAATTAACCATCAGAGAGATAGCGGAAGACTTGAACATTGCCTATGGATCCGTCCAAGACATTTTGGTTAATGATTTGGGTTTCCGTCGTGTAACAGCAAAGTTAGTACCAAAAGACCTCAATTTCATGCAAAAAAGAGACCGTGTTGACGTCGCAAAAGATATGATTTGCGAGACTAAATCCGATCCCACATTCATCAAAAGGATCATTACTGGAGACGACACGCAATCCAGATATTAGGCAAGTGAATGACGTTCACCAAATGAGCCGAGACCAAAAAACCACGTCGTTTTCAGTCAAAAAAGAAGGCAATGCTCACGGTGTTCATGGATTACAACGGTGTAGTGCATCATGAATTTTTGCAAAAAAGCCAGATGAGACGTTTGCGTGAAGCAATTCGCCGAAAGAGACCAGAATTGTGGGCAGAAAATTCGTGGATTTTGCACCATGATAACACATCGTTGTACAGTGCCACAATTATTCGTAATTTTTTTACGAAAAATGCAACAAATATCATCCAAAAGCCATCGAATTCACCTGATTTGGCTCCCTGTGACTTATTTCTGTTCAATCGACCACTACGGGGAACGCGTTTCAGCAGCCGAGAGGAAATAATGGAAAAATCGCAAGAAGGACTGATGCACATACCGAAAACCGTATATAAAAAATGTTTCGAGGATTGGATAAAGCGCTGGCATAAGTGCGTTGTGGATGGGATTACTTTGAAGGGGACAATATAGCTTTAGATGAATAAACTTGTATTTTTAATTTTCTGAATAAATTCCGGAATATTTTTGATCAAGGTGGTATACGAGAAAATTTGAAAAAAAAAATACCATTCAAGTCTCAGCTGCGAAATATACTTCCTATTCACCAATTGTAAATTTGACCACTGATCCAATCTGTTGGCTGGATAAATGATGATGGCAATCAAACAAACAAATAGGAAATATCGATGATGTTTTGGTTGAAAATGTTTTACAATTGCTTAGCTCAAAAATTGGTAAACACAGTATTATTTTGCACGAAGGTATTGGCTTACTTATTTGCTTAAATGCAAAAATATTTTAATAACTTCTTGGAGCATCAGTCTCATATGGCCTAGTCCCTCCCACTTATTGTGTTATACGCATTGTTATTTTATTTATAGTGGGACTATAAGCGACTGGAGACTGAGATACTTTTCCATAGGCAGACGATTTTACTTATAGATATTTACCATTGAGATCTGCAAGGATGGTGACGGTAGAAAAATATAGTTGTTCCGCTTTTTGATGTTGGCTGAGTTTTGAACCCAGACCCTCTAGTATTTAGCGAATCTAGCCACTGAGCCGCTTCACCATCCAACAATATTTATATCGTTTTTTCTCGAACTAAAATCTCTCTCTCTCTATTAAAAAAGTCCTCCTTGGATACCGCATCCTACAAACTAGTAAAAGAGTTTACAAACAACTTGTTTCGAGTCGATTTTCAATAGCAACATTTCAGTACAAAATCATTGCGGTAAAGTGGAAAACTAAGAGGTCAACAAGCTAGGTGGGCGCCAAAATCACTTACCTAGATTCCAAAAAGGAATAGGTTCAAGATACAATTTGAACACACATCCGAGTATTTCGTGCTGTAAGCTGATTGAAGGTGGCCTAGGTTGCGAAGCAGCAGAGACAGATAATTTTCTCTTCTTGTTTTTGTTAAAGTTGAAATATTTTGTAACATATACAACGTATAACTAATATTATATACCACATATGTAAACGTGTATACCATTCTACAGTTCCCTGTTTTTGGATCGTCAAAGAGGCCGAGAGGTTGCTGATGTTTTCGGGTTTAAGAAAACAAAATTATTTTTCTTTTGGTATTTTTCACGACCTTCGTTTAAAATGCCAGATGATTCACTCAGTCTGATGGTTGGTCACTACCGGTTTCTGATCGGTTTCTGGATGCTTCCCGGATGCAGTCACGTTCTCTTACATCTGCCGATATTTCTTATATCCGACGCTATAATTTTTCTTTTATATTTCTCGCGCAGCACTGCGATGCGTATATTAGATACTCGCATGGTAGTTCAAGATGAAAAGCTTTGATATTAGGGTCATCTTCTAGGGGTTTTATACATATATTTCCTGAAGAGATGTATTGTACTGTAGTTGCTAATGCCAGCGCTGTAGTTGCCGAAAAGAAGAGAAGTCCTTCTAAAATTTTGCGGGCCATTTAAAGACAGCGAACTTAGAACATTTTATCGATATTCTTCAAGCAAATTATCTTTGCTGAACGATTTTCTGATTTCTTCCTATCAATGAATGTCATGGGAAGGTCTCGCAAAGTGACTTGCCTTACACAAAGGTGTATTAACTGCTGTAAGATTGAATTATATTGCCCTGCCGACTGTCTAGAAATCACTAATATATTTTTATTGTTTGCTACGTTTAATTCTCTGATCGGTCCCTGTTTCCTTTTTCGTGTCGCTTTGCCTTTATACAGTACAGATGTCCCCCCATCTGTTTTTCACTAAATAAAACACTTTTTTAAGTTATTGCAAATTGTGTTTTCATTAGTGATTGAATATTAGCCTGTTTGCTTGCGTCTTGACATTGCATTTTTCCCGAAGTTTGTGGCCTGTTTGATGATCGCGAGAATTCGTATTTTGTGTATCGATACAAGATCGTCACTAAACAGGCTCGAACTAGCTCTTTCTTCGCTTCCTTTTTTGCAAATGATGATTCTTTTCAATTTCGTAATGCTTGCTGTACTTAATCCTCACTTAAAAGGGGCTGCCTGCATTTTAAAATGAAATGGCCTTTCTGTTTCATAGTTTAGCACAAAATTCTGTATTAATATGGGATCAAAAGGGCGAACACAGTGTTATTAATTTTTTCTCGAAATTATTTCGCATTTGTTGAACGCTAAATTCTTCCACGTAGCTTATGGTATTTTGGAGCCAGAAATTTACGGCCCTTTGTATTTTCCTTTGGCTTTTCCTGATTGTGTATAGAACTCGCAAGAATTATGCGGCATAAATGTACGAAATTATTAGGTTTCCGATCCAGTTACATTCTTAGTCCTTAGCACACAGAGTCTGATGTTGACGATAGTTTTCTTTAAGACTCCTTTATTCTTAGTGGCTCTGCTCAGACTAGGACGGCATACAGAAGGATTGATGTTGTTACTCTTCAAAGTAGAATTCCTCTAGTGTATTCAGGTCTTAAAATATTTGACAATATTCGCTACAGTTATTACACATACGAGTATATAACCCATGTGCTTTTTGTACTGACTCTCTGGTCACTTGATCTCCAACATAATACCAAGGTACTTAATTGCTTCTTTGGACGTGATGCCTTGGCTACTGATCTGAAAATATGTGAATGGTTTTCCGAACTGTTATGAGAACAGCTTCGGTTTTATGATCGACCAGCTCCAATCCGGGGGAGATAAGCCAATCTTACATCTGAGCGATTGCTTCATTTGCGCCTGATTCCATTTCATGAATCTGTTTGGCTACTGCCACGACGGCAATGTTGTTGGTGAATCCAAGTATCGTTCTCTGTCTTGGCCAGTGTTAATCTCAAGACTCTGTCATGCGTTATGTTCCATAACAGTGGCCCTGGGACCGATCCCTATGGGATTCGCCCCTATCCAAAATGTACCTCAGCTTCCTCTTGTTAAAATGGTTCATCCTAGCCATTGCCATTCTAATACATAACCAACTCGCAGAGTTAAAAGCGTTTTTAACATGATTGGACCCCACTACCTGTGTGCATGTGTAGCATAGCCATCTGAAGCTGGATATTCAAAAAATATGGGAAAAGTCAAGCTTAGATCAAAATAGCATCTGTAATAGATTCTAGTAAGTCCCACGAGGCATATTTAAGTTTTTTCATCATCACCAAATCATCAGTACTCAAAATATTGAAAAGTTTTCAACATATTGCATATTTTACGTGAATCAAATCTTTGTTTGGGGACTGAGACCTTCCATTTTAGTCGACATCGAGTACTTCTTCACGGAATATGCGGCCTGAGTTTTTTGGTATCTGTAGTAGATGAATTCAAGCTCCATTTTACTTATCATCAAGAAGCTGAAGATGTAGATATGGGTGTCGTTCTTCATCCGTTTCGTGTGACCAGAGAGTTAGCCTTCCCTTTTCGGCTCTTTGAATAGGGACTTAGCTTCAACGTTTATTCAGTAGATTTATATTTAAAGAGATAAATTTGGAGTAAAACATAGTAAAAGACCTAATTCGTACCTCCCGTATTTCGATAGAATCTGGTGCCACGTTGTTCCGAATCATTCAAGAATATCATTTAAGTTTAAGTTATCGGCACGTGTTCGCATCTACTGAAGGTATACAATGTTCTTCTTTCTTTTCTTACCGGCAAAATAGCAATCCTTTCATTGAATTAACATTTACTGGTAACTATCTATTCAGTAAATTTCTTATTTTTATTCATAACAACAATTGAGTAGAAACAATAACAAGCCACAAAACTGTTAGCACATTACATCAGGTTGTGCTAATTTCGGTTAAGAGGATCTGATACATCCACTTTCGCGTTTTCTTAAAATAAATCTGACTCTGTACGTCAGACTTATTTTGAAATGTTGCGAAATGCAAATGACCGTATCAATTAAATCAATTAATTTCAAATTTTCGTTCGATTAATTCATTACCACCTGAAAGATTATTGAAGTTAAATTGACCCGAGAATTTAAATACATCTACACGTTTCGGTTGGTTTTTGTCACGTAACCGCCCGACCAAGGCACGTTTATCTGCAGACAAAATTTTAAAGCTATAAATACTTAATCTTTTGTATGCTTTTTTTAAAGAGGGGGAAAGTGGATTTATCGGAAACATTAAGCCATCACCCTTGTTTGTTTTTGGTTTGAATTTGAATTGCTTAGGACGCCAAGAAAATCCATTTGAAATCAAAGGAAAAATCACGGATCACTTCTTTGACTTGAAAGAGCCGTATTGGAGAATAAAATATTTTTGTATGTGAACCGTGTGGTCAAGGGATACAAGTAGGATGGTCCGAAGCTGCAGAAAAGGTGAAACAAAATTGCTTACTAAGAACCTTTTCTTTCCACTTATTTTGACAGTGTTTTCGGCAGTACTTTCAAGCCATTTGCTTTACCTTAAATTAGATGGTGAGCACTGTACCAGTGTATAGATCCTGGTGCCAATTAGACTTCGATGAACAAAACTCAGATTGTTTGATTTTGAATATTAACTTGTTCAGGCGGACAGTAGACAATCAACCAACCCGCAACAATTTAATCCCCTGAAGTCAGCTTTTAAGTCTAATAATGAAGTATCGGCTAGCACTGGCGTGGTAAATGGAGAAGTTTTCTCATACATGCTAATTCTTTGGCGGAATAATGATCTTTCTGATTATTGTAGAGTGTTCCAGTGTTCATTTAGAATACAGTACAGGTCTATTCCAAGTTGCATCGTTGCATATTTGCGCTATAGGGTCATACTTGCACCTGTATCGCTGAAGTATCTTTATCGCCTTAGTGAACCCTCTCACCATTTCGAAGGTAGTTCGAGAATGCAAGTTTTCCCTAAATACAGTTAGAACACTGAATTCATTGATTCTGGTTTGGGTTCCAGGTGACAATGGCTTGGCTTAGAGGAGAGTTTTTCAGTACCCGAACATGCGCTAGGACTGTCTGAATTCTCTTTTAAGGGTTTCATTGACAGTTAAGTCACTTGTTTGATGGTTTCACAACCCAGAATACCAGTAGACCAAACGAATATCTCCCGAAGTTTCTAAGAGATCAGCAACTTTGAAGATGTCGTTGGAAAAAAACGGTATACAGCTTACTAGCGTTATAGCAGGTACTCCACTTTGCTCAGCAGCGAAGCATGCCAAGTTGGAGTGACAAAATATTCTGCGATGCTTACTGTGAAAAGGATGACATAGTCGAGCATTTTCTCTGTGTGCGTCTGGCCTTTGCTCGCATCAGGTTGTACTGTGGTACTGTAGACACTTTAGAGCTGAGGCTTTTCCTAGTTTTTGTACGAAATATTGGCAAAGGGAACTATTTGCATGCCTGAGCGCTCTGTTATAACAGAAAAAAATCCGAAAATATCTAAACATCAAATCTTATGTGGAAAAGTTGCTTAGCATCTCTGACGACAAAACAGACATTGACCTCTCTTAACAGATATACTCATATAATAGCGCTACAATAGGTGCCATCACTAGCCACTGACTCATTGGTAAGCGTGGAACATAACTTGGCATATATGCAAATGATGTCAGTAGAAATTTCATGAATCAAGAGGAAAGGTTGACTATTTTCCACCTTCTCTGCCTCGCCTTCAATTGCATTTAGAAGTTTACCGCCATAACTATCTTTGACTAACAGAGACATTTATTGCAACGAGTAGATGGAACATTTATGGTATGGAAATTTGGTCAAAAAAAATTAGCTTTTATTGCCGGCACGCACATCACCCTAACCTATTCCTTTTCAACCACACGAATGACGTTTTAACCAAATATAACTCAGAACATCAATGATTTTGATGGTCTGCTGATTGTTGTGCCAAAGGTCCTTTTTATTTGCGGCACACACCAGCGTAGTTTCCTGCAGTCGAATTGTAGCATCTGTTGATTGTTGTATTGTTCTGAATGTCCACATTCATACATTAGCTACAGCTAGCTAACTATAATAGTTGGTGATCCAAATCTATGTTCGAAACTCGGAAGTTCAGACTTCCAATGTACTAGAGACTAGTTAAAACTCAGATGACTTATTCTTTGGTGTAAACAGTGTAGACAAGTGTGAAAACATTTTAAATATTTTTGCAAGTTACAATTGGCAAGGAGTTCATCTAGGATTATATGGTGAGATAGGGGACAAATTCACACATTCAGGAATCGAGCCTAAAAAGGATGAACTACCATAAGTACACCAAATTTTACAGTCTTACTGTTCGCGCAAAGAACAAGAAATAAAAAAATGCAAAACGAAACTTATTTCAACAGTAACACTGTGTCGTGTATACTTTAAAAAATTAAGTTTATTGCGCAGTTAATATCGTATAAAAGAAAACATGGTTGAAACGCCAATCTCCAAAAGAAAAAGAACCGCACAAAACTTCGATTTGTCTACCGAGATATGACATTTCTGTATTTCATACTATCGGCAACAGATGTCCTCGCTGTCGTATTGTAGTCTTAGGTGGCGGCAACACTCTCCAAAAGTAAGCGGATCTGAAGTACCCTTCAAGTTCGCATTACTCCTCCAGTCGGCACTCGGTCTAACATCCAGGACAGCGAGCTTAGCTGCAGGACGCTCAAAAAGTCCACTTGAAGTTCGCACAGTCGCTCTTCTAACCTGTCCGTCTTGAGCTACCACAGTGTTGACCACAACGCCCCTCGGCCAGCAGTTTCTGGGAAGTTGTTCGTCGAATATAATCACCAGGTCTCCCTTTTCGATCGGCTTCACCTTTTGAAACCATTTGGCTCGTCTGTTTAAAGTAGGTAGATATGCCTTGATCCATTTTTTCCAAAAGACCTCAGCTATCGTTTGAGAATATTTCCAATTGCGCCTCAAGTCCGTTGCATATAAGTCACATGATGGCTTAGATCCATTCGATGTTCCGAGAATGAAATGATTGGGTGTGAGTGCCTCCTCCTCCGTCGAATCTAGTGATACAAACGTAAGGGGACTTAAATTAATGGTGTTCTCTACTTCAGCCAGAGCACTTCGCAGGGTTTCCTCGCCGACCTTAGTACTCGGGAGAATGCGGTATAAAACACATTTGATTGACCGTACCAGCAGATGGAAATAAAAAAAAGCATTAGCCACTTGATTCAGATTTATCTTTGCCAGCTCTTGTTGAAGTTCTTTCTCCACGCCTCGAAAATTCGTGCCATTGTCACAATAAATTTCGAGTGGCGTACCTCGTCGCGCTATAAAGTTTTTTAGGCATATGATGCATGAATCCGTAGTCAAATTGTGCGCCAGCTCTATATGCACCGCTCGTATCGTAAGGCACGTAAATATGACTCCCCACCTCTTCTCATTTCGCCTTTCCACGGTTACTAAAATAGGGTCATAATAGTCCAGTCCAAGGAATGAATAGGGTCGACTAAAGGCACTCATCCGTGCAATGGGCAGGCTTGCCATTTCTGGTACAACCGGATGAGCCGGTTGGATTTTATTACTGACAGCGTTGGCAGACCGACTTCAGTACAGTTCTTAAGTTAGCGATGTAGAATTTCTGTCTGATTTCATTAAGAACAGTCTCATGATTGCAGTGGTGGTATTTTCGATGGTAAGAGTCGATAATCAAGAAGGTAATGCGATGGAGCTTCGGCAGAATAACTGGAGTTTTACAGCTTTCATGCACACAGTGTGCCAGTGCAATGCGACCACGCATCTTCAGTACACCATTTGTATCCAGAAATGGTAAAAGTTTAGATAGTGGGCTGCCTTTTGATAGACGAACTGTTTTCTTTAGCGATTGTCTTCTCTGCAGTAAGGTAATTTCATCCGAGTAAGTTGCCAATTGGGCTTGACGATAAAGTGCCGCTTGGGATCGCTTGATCATCTCCGAGGTCAGTCTGGTGCCAAAAGCGTGCTTCGCCTTCACCCTAGATCTTAATGTGATCGCATAAGCCAAGGAACGATACAACCTGACCATTTACTGAAGCGGGAATCGTCAATAATGCAGCTTGTTAATGCTTCGGTAATATGCAGCATGGATGGTCGTGCTTCTTCGCCGGTGCTGTCTATTGGGGGTCACTGAGGCCACTCACTATGCGAGTACTGCAAAAAAACCGGAACGCTGAACCATTCACTGGTGGCGTGGAATTCTGGTGGTGATTTCCATTTCGTAGCCTTGTCAGCTATGTTGAACTTGCTGGGAACACATCTCCCTTTCTGAAATCAGCGATGCTTCTAGGATTTCGCCGACTCTGAACATGACGAATTGAACAGTCCAGAAAAACCTTTGCGTTATCGCAAAGTTGTGTGAACTGCAGATAAAGAGATGTTAGTCGTACACCCAGAACCGCTGCTTGAAGTTCTAAACGAGGAACTGATATTGGACGTTGATGAGCAACTTTGGCTTTCGCGCATACAATCACAACATCGATGTTGTCGTGGCACTCTATCCGGAAGTAAGATACAGCTGCGTATACATTTTCGCTTGCGTCCACGAAGGTGTGCAAATCCTTCGGAGAGAACTTCAGTTAAACTTTAGAACGAAAGTGAAAGCATCAGTCGATGTACACGATGTGCCCCAAGACCTTTTCCTTTGAAGTAGAGTTGTAAAAGAATGCAATCATTTTTGATTGCAGTCATTGAAGTCACAGAGAAAACTTCTATGTATTGACTTCAATCATATGAATTCAATAACATACTTTAACTTCAAACATGAAATCACCATTCATTTTGAAGTCATTGATGGGTAATTCATTTCAGTGAATTCAATGATTGCATTCAAATGAATACAATCATCTGTGATATCAGTGAAGTCATTGAAGTCATTTTGATGTCTTTAGATTTTTTTATAAAATAAAAAAAGTACATTAACACGTTGAATAAGTTTATTTTAAGTTATTTTCATATTGCACGATAAAAGAAAACAATCAAATACTTAATAATACTTTGTTTTTCATTAAAAAAAAAAAATTAAAAATATAAAAAATAACATTTCATAAAAAACAAAATAAATTTCCTATTTATAAACACATACTCGTACATACAAATATACACAAAAAAAATATACCGTTTGACTATCAACGAATCCCAAATTAACAAAATACATACTCGTATGTACGTTTTGTTTCCTTCCAAGGTATTTCGCATCCCTGTAATGCTTAAAAGATATGAAATGGAATAATATTTAGTCTCCTTATGTTATATACATATATGTATGTATGTAACTCACTTTTTCACAATTACGCTAGTTTCACATCTTAAAACTTATTAGCTTTTAGAAGCAGCAATTTTTCAAAATTCGCATCCGACAGTACTCCACTCCACATCTAGGGATGGCAATTAATCCTGCGAATGAAAACAAGCGCTCCACTGCTGCAGGTGAGGGGAGAAGTGTATTATACCTCAAGGATACTTTTTTTATTGTTGGAAACTGGTCCAACATTTCCAATACTGGGGACGTATTTGACAGATAAGCATAATATTTGCTTTCCCCAGAGGTGTTTGCAGCATTAGTTGATTCTAATGGCTCATCTGGATCTGACAAACGATTTAAAAATATATTAAAAATATGAAATACGATATACATAGGTACTATAACACCTTTAACGGAAAAATCGAAAAACGAAGTTTCATGACTTTTTTGCTGAGAATTTTGTGCAGGTGTATCTAGTGTTTTGTCCTCCTCCGCTTGAATTTTTCTTCGCACCAACCTGCTTCAACCTGCTTATCTCCGATATTTTGGAGTCATTGAAACAAGGATTAATCGCTGAAATCCACCTAAGCTTGACAGATGGACAAAGAACAGATGCGACGATGGCATCATTGACTTCTCTTGTAAGATTGAAATGATGAGGAAATCGCTTCACAAGAGATTCTTCTAACAAATAGACAGTTTCCAAAGGAAAAACTTTTAGAGGGCTATTTAAAAGCATCTTCCTATACTTCTTCCTTATCGTTGCTAAGGTGGGAAGAAGATATCCATAGATCATAGTCCTCTCGCTTTAGAGGAAATCCAACGCTTCCGAAATAGGCTTCAGCAACATTAAATATTCCTCCAAATAATCGAAATCAGTTTGGAGAAATGCTTGTATCTCTAACATCCTGCAGACTTCATTTATCTCACCCTTATGCTTAATGATATCCTTAAGGGAATCATAGAGAGAGTTCCATCGTTTCACTACTGGGTATTTTAATTGTGACCCCAAAGCCGTGACAATTTGTTCAGAAGTCTTCGGCCTATTGACCTTACTCTGCATTATCTTTATTCAAATTAATTAAAATTATTTTAGTACGAGTAGCATTATAAAAAATCAGTACTTACATGTTTATGTTTTTTAAGGTTTGGATTGCTTTGCTGAAGTATGCGATTGAAGTCCGTTGTTGCCAGCAAATTGAGTGTATGTGTTGCACACTTTATATGCTTCGGCAAAGCATTTTCAAAGCTCTCGTTATTAAATTCAATCTCATCGGTTTCATTACTTTCAGCATAGTCATTGTCACATATAAAGGGTCCGAGATCTAACGTTTTTTTTTCTCATTTCGTGAATGGTAACACTCAGCTCAAGCCTGATTTGACAGATAATTAGTTTTATCCTTCCACTAAACGAATATGGTTGTGTATACGCTTGATCAACGCTGGGAAATATTGCCTGCGATCGACTTAGAGAAGATGCCGATTTTGCCAAAAAACTCATCTTTTCAGATGAAGCTCATTTTGATCTTGGCGGGTATGTAAACAAGCAAAATTGTCGCATTTGGGGCACAGAAAACCCGCACGCATACATTGAAAAGCCGATACACCCAAAACGAGTCACTGTTTGGTGCGGATTTCTGTCCAGAGGCATAATTGGTCCATTTTTCTTCGAAAATGAGCAAGGAGTGACCGTTACAGTCAATGGCGATCGTTATGGGGCCATGTTGAACGAATTTTTGTTCATAAAAATTGAAGAGGAGGATATTGGCAACATTTGGTTTCAACAGGACGGCGCTACGTGCCACACAGCCGAAGCTACACTCGATGTTTTGCGCCCTGTTTTTGAAGATCGCATTATGAGCCGCAGAGCTGATGTCGTTTGGCCACCTCGGAGCTGCGATTTGACACCGTTGGACTATTATTTGTGGGGTGCCGTAAAAGATAAGTGTCACGCCGACAAGCCAGAGACAATTGACGCTTTAAAGGACAATATTCGTGAAGCCATTGGTGAAATACAGCTGCACACAATCGATAATGTGGTTAAAAATTGGACCGATCGTGTAGGTTAAAAAAGGCCAGCCGAAGAAGCCATTTGAATGAAATTATTTTCTATTATTAACCGGAAGGATAAAACTAATTATCTGTCAAATCAGACATGAGCTAAGTGTTACCATTCACGAAATAAGCACTAGTTGAAAAAAAAACGTTAGATGGCGGATCCTTTATATGATTTGGTTATTCCAAATTCTCTAAAGGCCTTTAAGAAATTCGATCCATTATCTGTTACAGTTGCTACAACATTATCACAGTTTAATCCGAATTTGACATGAATATTCAGGATCAAATCACTTATACGATCGTATGTATGTGCCCCTGAAAAACGTCTGCATGCCAAAACCATTGATTTCCTTCCCAATGATTCATCCAACCAATGACAAGTGTACCCAAAAAAACTTTTATGTTTGGTCGACCACACGTCTGCAGTAGTACAAAAATATTTGTTTTCTGCAATAATGTTTTTCATATTTTCGGTGATTGTTAGAAACGTCTCATCTAATACTTTCATAGCTGTTGGTCTGCTCATAACTTGCAGCGTAGGATTCGCAAAGCGTATAAGATTTTTAAACGATTCATCCTCTACAATAGATACGGGTAGCATATTATTTGCAATGACTCTTATGGTTAGCTCTCGAAATTATTCTTGTTTTGTTTTGGCTGGCCGTTGCTTTACAGACTTCATTAACTCAAATTTTTTAAACTGTGCAGGATGTTTTGTTTTTAAATGTCCAACGAAGTTAGATGTCACGACTGTATGAGGTAAAAAATAAGTTCCAAGCAATCTCGTGCAAATAATTAGGCGCAAAGTGTTTTTTGTTGTTAATTATTTTAATTGTTCAGAAATTCATAAAACATACCTCCTTAATGATTTTAAAAAACTTCCCCGAAAATATTAGATTTTCGGTATTAGTAAGCTCCTTTGCCTGGCCTGGTGTTATTAACAATAGAGAAGGTGAGGTGGTATTGTTGCTCAATGTACCTGAGTCCACAACTCCATCAGGTGTAAACGATGATGTGGAAGCACGTCTTTGGAGTTTTATATCACTGCCAATATCACAATCCGGTGAAGATCTCTTCCCAATTGATAAATTGGGTGAGTACGTTGGATCAACATCCTGGTCGTCGGAAGAAAAATCACCACTTTTACTCATAGTTTTATACTCCACTTCACTACAATTTGGAACTTCTTCTCACGCAACAGCCAGACAACTAAAGTTTCAGTTTTCCTTTACTTTACTGAACCGACAATTGCAATAGTCTGCCTCTTAACTAAAGCGTAAACAATGATCGCGGCTCTGTTGAATATCATAAAAAAGCTTAATAGCATAAAAATAATTATCGAAAAGACCTGCCCTGAGTTCATTTACAAAATAGATAGCTGGCGATACCACGAAATATTTGAAACCTTTTTGATTAGTTTGGCCGAAATAAGAAAAGATATTTACTGCTTAGCAGAATATGTAGATTTGCGATTTAATTTAAATCAATTAATTGTTTTGCAATTAACTACTTGTGACCGTTGTATGGTATATCAGAGTGCGAACAAATTGTCCTTATATTTGAAGAATATAAAGACGATTATGATACTGACAATGAATATGATATAATGACCGTGCGACAGTAAGTTATACTCGTATCCGTTGAGTTTTGACTAATTTCACATAACTTGCTTTGTTTAAATTTCTCAGGAATCTAGGATACATTGAAAGTGATCCCGAATAATTTTTTTTGTATGTTTACAATGTAAACACGAAAATTTGTTTTGTTTATTATGAAATGTTTGTTTACATATTTTCTTACATATTTGTTAATGAAAAATAAAGAAAATGATAAATGACAATTTTTTTCGTCTTTTTTTCAGTAGAGTTACGATTGTTTAATTGGTTTCGTTTACCCTGCAATATTGATTTTTTATGAAAATAAATTAAAATAAACTTTTCAAAGTATTAATGTACTTCTCTTATTTTATAAAAAGATCCAAAGACATCAAAATGACTTCAATGACTTCAAAATGACTTCAATGGTTTTTGACTTAAAAATGACTTCAATGACTTCACTGATATCACAGATGATTGCATTCACTGAAATGAATTACCAATCAATGACTTTCAGTGAAGTCATGAGTTAAAAATTCTTGGACATAAATCAAATGAATTAAATTCGTAAATGATTTAATTCTTTTACAACTCTGCTTTGAAGTTACAGCTACCGAATTCGACATCCAGTTTCTAATGTGAAACCCAGCATTTTGATGGATATATTTGACGTCTTCCGAAAGTTGAATTGCCGCTGCTTCAGTGTTCACACTATCTATGAGATCATCATCATAGTGGTGTTCCAGTATGGCCTCCACTGCCCTTGGTTTGCTGGCTACGAAGCTTATAGCGTTCCGGTTCTTCACGTAGTGGGCAATACATGGTAACCAAGCCGTCCCGAAGGTAATAACGTTCATTTCAAAAACACTAGGATTCTGCAAGTCATCCGCTGCACTCCATAGAAACCGTTGTACATGTCTGTCAACCTCTCGTACTCGCACCTGATGGAACATTTCTGCAATGTCGCCACAAATACCGATTTTGCCACACCGAAAACCACATAAGACTGTTGCCAAGGGTACCAGTTGGTCGGGGCCTTTCAAAAGAAAATCGTTTAATGAAGTGCCATTGCATTTTGCTGCCGCGTCCCAAACTAATCTAACCTTTGCGGGTTTATTGGGATTCCGAACTATAAAAATCGGCAGATACCAAACTCGATCATGTCTGATGTTCATTTCTTCAATCGACAACTTTCTACTGGTCCAGATTGTTACGGAGATTCTCATCTCTTCCGATTCTCTTTTACAAATGATGAGATCGGCGGCGTGCCATGGGTAGACTATTTGGTAGGGAAATGTCATCGAATTTCCATAATAGACCTACCTCAAAGTGTCCATCGGTGCGTACGCAGGTATCTTCCAAGATTTTCGTTGCTCTATTTTCCTCGGAGGAGACTATTTGCTGGGTAGGAATGCGAATGCCTACGTTCTCTATTGAGAAGAAATCGCTCACAAGTTGGTGAAGTTCTCTGTCGGCATTGCACTCACACACAAGAATTCCAGATGAATGTGAAGTATCTTCATTTTTGTTGCATGTACCAGGGCTAAGGACTGACCATCCAAGTCTGGTTCTGGTTACGATTGGCTGTGACCAGCTGCCCTCGAAGACCTTTAAAGGAACACCCAGCTTCCAATTGTCCATTCCAATCAGAATTCTTGGCTGCGCTTGTTGATATGATGGAATAGGTAGATTAGCTAAATACGGGTATTGCTTCGCTAGCATCTGAGTAGAAACTGTTTGCGTTGGTAAATCCAGGCTGCGCACAGTACGCATATTGTCAAGCTGATACTTACGACTGCCATCGCATTTTCCTGCAATTGAAAGAGAAACGATTTGAGAACTGCACTCGATACGTGTGGTGTCAGATGTCCACCTCAAGCACAATTCCTCCGTTCTTCCCGAAAGTCCTAATTTGCCAACCAATTCTTCATCCAACAGTGTTAAGGACGATCCTCCGTCTAAAAACGCAAATGTATCAACTGATTTCCGATTGCCATACAGCGTCACTGGCAATATTCGGAAAAGCACTTTGGCGAATGTGGTCTGCATTTGTCGGACCGTCGCTGCTGGCTGCGATAAACTTTGTATAATTGTGCAGGAGGGGATGGTGTTTATCTTGACGTCCACTACTTTCACATATTTTTGATGCTCTACAGCGCGAATATGGATGTCTTCCCAAACATGAGCGACACAAATTGTATCGGCGTAACCTTTCCCATCTTTCTGAGAGACTTGCGTTTGTAAATGTGGGGTATTTGGAAACTAAATGATCACTTTGGCATACGCCACACTCTTTGTGGTTTCTAACTGGCTGTGCGCTGTTGTTGGTTCTATTTGCCACACCATGTGTGTTAAGAAAACCACGTGATTTTAGTGTTCGTTTTTCGGTAGACGAAGTTGGATATTTCTTATAAACTGGTGTAACAGGTAGCGTTGTTACTGAACATGCGGCCTCTGCTATGTCGTACAGCCAATTACTTAAATCAGCCAGTGTGGCAGGCTGTAATTTCTTGGAAAATACTGCCCAAGTCAATAGAAGATGTGGTGATAGCTTGTCGACGAATTCTTTCAGAAGCATTGGCTTGTTAAGATGTGCTGTTAAGTTCGTGGCTTCCATTGTCGCACATAGGTTTTTGATTGCCATGGCAAGCTTTTCAGCCTTTGGAGGTGTCATGTTCTTGGCCTTGGTAATCAGTGCGTGAATTATGTGCTCTGGTCGTCCGAACAGCATTCGGATCGTTCTAATGACATCTGGGACCATGGTTGGGAGCATAAGCCGATGTTTAACAGCTTCCATTGCTTTTCCACGAAGGCACTTCTGGAGTCGGACTAGATTTTCGCCATTTGAAAACCCAGCAAGGTCTGTACTCTGCTCGTAGCAACTGATAAATACGGGCCACTCTTCAGGGTTGCCGCTGAACACTGGTAAGTCTTTCGGAATAACTTGTATCTTTTCGTCATTCGATTTCTCCTGCTGCTGTTCTGTTTTGTGCTCTTGGTGTTGCCGCGGTTGATGGTGGTGGCTGGCGTCATACTCTTCCACGTCATCTGAGTCCTGAGCAAGAATTTCATACTTCTGTTGAAGGTAGAGTTGGTTGCTTTTATCTCGCAACAATTTCTCCTCCTCCAAGCGATTTAAAAGCAACTGCTTCTTCTTTCCTGCGGACTGGCTTGATATTGAGGACTTCCCATTGGAAACATTGTCTTGATTAATCGAGGCTACTGGTGGATTCACTTGCTGCTGGCCGAGGACATTCGCTGAACATCCCTCACACTTAAAGCGCACGTCTGCCACTGCTGAACTGACTCCCACACATGCAAAGTGATACCAAAGATCACACTTATCGCATTGGACCATTTCGGGAATGTCGGGTTCATTGCAAAGCTGACAATTGTGATTGGGCGTGTAAGTAGCAGAATTTTGCGGCATAATGGCGTTCGAAGAAATTCTCGAATAGTTTATTAATTTTTTAAAGAACTGTTCGCGCAAAGAATAAGTTCTACCCAGCAAAATCGTCGAGATATGACATTTCTGC
This sequence comes from Volucella bombylans, assembly GCA_949129095.1. Lineage (NCBI taxonomy): Eukaryota > Metazoa > Arthropoda > Insecta > Diptera > Syrphidae > Volucella > Volucella bombylans. The sequence continues at coordinate 200,304,041 of OX422141.1, read as the reverse complement.
ATTTCATACTATCGGCAACAGATGTCCTCGCTTGTAGTCTTAGGTGGCGGCAACACTTACATTTCAGAAATGGATTAGCTTTTTCTGCTTTTTGAGTTTAGTATTGATTTAGAAAAAGCCTTATCCGTAAATGGAAAATGTGGCTTCAAGATGCCATTTAGCCGATTTGAGATATGCTAAATGTCGAGACCCATGTATTTGTCGGTTGATATTATATATAGGGTTTTCCAATAAGGACGTCAAGTCCTTTTTTTTTTAAATAAAACGTAAAACCATTTGAGATATTTCAAAACTATCGGCTTGAAGTACAATCAAAACATTTGAGAATGGAACTCGACTTCGTTCATATGGCCACCGCGGGCACGTTTGCAGCGGTCGATTCGTTGGACCCAATTTTCAACGACTCGGTCACATATTACGTCTGAAACGGCCGCTATTTCGCCTTCAATATTGGCTCTGAGCTCTTCCAACGTCGTCGGCGTGTTGGCATAAACCAATGACTTAACATAGCCCCACAGAAAATAGTCAAGCGGCGTTAAATCGCACGAAAGAGGCGGCCAATCAACTGGCCCATTTCTTGAGATAACACGCTCACCATACTTACTCTTCAATAAATCGATTGTAGCGTGTGCTGTGTGGCTTGTGGCATCATCCTGTTGAAACTACATGTCGTCCAAGTCCATATCTTCCAATTCGGGCCAAAAATAATCGGTAATCATGGCGCGATAACGCTGACCATTCACAGTAACGTGACGATCGTTATCGTCGGCGAAAAAATATGGCCCAATAACGCCGCCGGCATGCAAACCGCACCAAAGAGTTATTTTTTGTGGATGAAGTGGTGATTCATGAAGCACATGTGGATTTGCACCCGACCAATAACGCATATTTTGCTTATTGACGCACCCATTGAGCCAAAAATGAGCTTCGTCACTGAAGATGATTTTGCGATGAAATTCATCATCTTGGCGCATCTTCTCCAGAACCCAATTGGAGAACGTCCGTCGCTTTAAATGGTCAATCAGCTTCAATTCTTGAGTCAGCTTGATCTTGTATGGGTGTAAACCAAGAACCTTACGCAAAATACGCCATAATGTGGTCTGAGCGATGCCCAATTCTTGAGAACGCCGTGGAATTGACTGATTTGGATCGTTTGCTACGGACGCCCGAACGGCAGCGATATTTTCGACACTTCGACCAACACGTTACCTCACTGACACGGCAACATCACACAACGAATATGTAGACTCAGATTTTTGCACTAAACTTTTTACTGCCTGTCTACTAGGGCGAGAACTACGACCGAAAATTTTAGTTAACGCTCTTAAAGTTGCAGTCACCGACTCCGAATTTCGGTAGAAAATTTTTATAATTTGCAGACGTTGCTCGTTCGTGTACTTTACCATGATGAAAATGTTGAATTTGCTGAATAAATTGACAGTAACAGTTTGATGATTAGTGAAAGAGTGCGTTCATAAATTAAATTCAAAGTTGTCAAGTCCCTATTGTATAGTCCTATGTATTGATTTATTTCTTTCAGAACCAAGCATTTCAGTCTGAACTAAATTGGGGAAAAACTGGTTTAAACCCATCTGTACACAGTTGCCCTTCGACTGGAAGCCTGATAAGGAATATCTTTATCAATACCAGAAAACTTGCCTGAGAATATACGAGTAGTTACCAGAATCAAATGGAGCAAGTATCATAATAAGAACCAGTTCGCGATGTTTTAAGACTCTTGATAACAGCGTGTTCAGCCACGAATCAATGGCGATGGAAATACATTACATTTTTCTATTGTTACCTAATGGCATGAGAACCGCTCAATAGATTTGGGTGAGCGTTTTTTTTTAATATATCTTAAGACTCCATCAAGGACATAGGCTATGTCGTTTCTTACTCAGCCTACTTTTTGTGAACGTTTTTGTAGTTTTTATGGTTTTTTTTACTGACTTTACTGCCTTTATCCCCCTATTACTCGGGTTCATATTCATTATGAATTCCAAAAAAAAGAATACGTAGTGGGGTCAACACTTCCCTTAATATTTTAAGCTACCCATCAGACCAAAACTTAACATGATAAAACTAAATTTGTTTTCTAAAATCGGTCCACAGTCTGGTTGAAGTCAAAATCGCACGAGTAGGGATCATCTCCTAGAAAGGCATGATTCAAATCATTTGGATCGAGAACGCATTCAGATGTTACGTGCAGTTTTGTACAAAGACCAGTTGTAGTGAGTTGGAGAGTGCTTCCATTTACTGTGTAGCTTGTTCCTCTTTTTGATTGAGTTAACCACTTGAGTAGTGAACCAAGGACATGCACGGTTTTGAATTCTGACCGTTTTAGTGGGTACGAATTCATCGAACAGTCTTGCAATCGTTTCTTGAAACACGTTAACTTTATCATTGGGATCAGGTCTGGAATGGCACTGCTCCTAAGGAATCTAAACGGCAGTCTGATTTCCGAGCTGCAAAGCATGTTTCATGAAACCAATCCATATGTGAATAACTCCAGGGCTGTCTATTCCTCAAAGTCAAAAAAATGATTACGGATTTGTAATCAGCGCTGATAAACGACCCGCGACAGAAAATCGCGGCCGATACAATTCCCCTAGCACGAACGAAGACGCCGTTGTTTTAGTGGATCAGGAGTGCGATAGGCGTGATATTGTGCTGCGCGCCCGTGACAATCGCTTGCAACGGATAAGGGAAACTCTTAGGGCCTATGATAGTCTTCAGTATGCACTGATTTATTGTCGCGGTGAGGACGGATGTAATTTTGCCCATTGCCAAGTCAATTCTACTACTGGGGCGCGAAATTACAATAAAAAAGCATGTGCTCTGCAGTTCTATTCATACCTCATGCATATACGACGCAAACGTTTTGAATCATAGTCGAGGTATTTTGAATAAAAGTCGTACCATACTCGCCAGTACTGTCAAAGATGTTGTGTGCTCACGCAAATGTGGAAATGTGTAATAGCGTTCAGTCCATAAGTGACACAATTCCAGCCTAGCCGTTATATAAGCTCTTCTGAGGCTATGTGGTGAATTATCAGTTTTCCGATACACGAGAGGTACCCCCCGGTCATACATCTTAACGTTCCCTTAGACGACGGATAACGCATATATTTTGACCCTGAAAACATCAGAAAGCGGTTAGACAATCCAAGAAATACAACTTTACTGGCATTTTTCTGTTGTGTGAGGCAGATAGCTTTGCTAAAACGCTACTGTACTATTACACATATGATGGCGGAAGCATTCGTCAGCCATAATGTTGGTATTCTGCGGACTTTCTGATGCTGCTCTATTGTGGCAAAAATATCAACAGGGTTTATCAGAAGATTTTTTCCAGGACACAAGGGAAATTATTAGCGCTGGCGAACTGAACGACGAACGATGGTGTTCTTAATTGCTGTTTAAAAGTTATACAAGAAACAGTTTTGTCCATTGGTGGTAATCGTCTGTCAAAATATGGTTTGCCCGAATCAAACTCAGATGGTGAGCGTGGTAACAGAGAGTATATATCCGAAACCAACTATGACTCCGTCGAAACAGCACAAGCACTTCGAGACGGTGTGTGCCTAGCCTTACAGCAGAGCAACGGAGAATTTTCGATCGTGTTGTTTTTGATGAATTGTTGTTTTTAGATGCACCCGGTGGGACCGGAAAGACTTTTTTAGCAAGGATAATACTAGCGCAGATACAAAGCCAAGGTATTGGAAGTGGCGTCATCAGGATTGCTGGCTGGTGGTAAAACTTCTCATGCAATGTTTAAAATACGCATACAATTAGACACCATTGAAAGTCCAATTTGCAACATTCCCCGAAATAGTGATAAAGCTCGAGATTTCAGTGACAGTTCTCTAATTGTTTGGGACGAATGCACTATGGCACACTGTATGGCATACTGAACGTTAACAGAACCTTACAGGATATATGACAAAATGATTGCCCGATGGCAGGCATTATAGTGCTATTTTGCGGAGACTTTAGACAAACACGTGACACGTGGCACAAGAGCTGACGAAGTAAAAGCCTGTTTGAAAAAGTCAAGTCTCTGGTCAAGACAGGAGGCAATCCAAACGCACAACATTTCTTTGATTTATTACTTAAAATTGGTGGAGTAACGCTTCCGGAAGAAAATGGCAAAGTAAATTTATCATATCATTTTTTCCAAACAGTTGCGAGAATTCTTGGCTTTGTGAGCGAGCTATTTTGTCGCCTTAGAATGATGAAGCTGCAGCTATTAATAACGAGATATTGACACGTGTTGATGGTCAAACTGCAGAATACACTAGCAAATGTATTGGTTGCAGCTACTTCCCCAAGGATTGGAAGGTGGCAAGGGTGGTTGTGCTCCTGAAGTCCACCGATAAGAATAGGTCTGACCCTAAATCTTATCGGGGCATCAGCCTGCTTCCGGTACTAAAAAAAGTACTGGAAAGGGTTATGGTGGAAAGGGTTTCGGAGAGCATGGCGGAACCAATGTCCCTCTTTCAATTCGGCTTTACAAGAGGCAAGTGTGTCGAGGATGCATGGTCTTTCCTAAAAGACAGAGTCCTTAGAAGCAGGGCCAGAGTGGTTATAGGCATCTTTATTGATTTTAAATGTGACTTTGATAACCTGAACTGGAAGAAAATAGTAACCAGGTTGCAGGAATTGGGCTGTTGGGAAATTTTTATTTAGAACCTGATGATGGATACACTCTTGCGGCGACAAAACGAGCTCTGTGGGTGCCTACGCAGATAACCTGCTGCACATCCTTGAAGGCCAGTCTAGGGCCGAAATCGAGGCATTAGGAGAAAGAACTCTAGCAGTCGTTGCTGAATGGGGAGAGAGCGTGGGGCCATTTCAATGAAGCTCAAGGGCAAATTGAATGTAAGACGTCGGGCTCCTGCGATACGTTTGAACGGCGTTAGCATTAGATGTGTGACTGAGGTCACATATCTGGGCATAACGATGGGTGAGAGTATGAACTTCATGCCTCACCTGGTTCGAGCCAGACTACGCACGCTGAGTGCTGTAGGCCAGGTAAGGCGCATTTTGCGATCTGACTGGGCACTCAACAGGCGTTCTGTTCGTATCATATACGATGGCCTTTTTTTTGCCTGTGCAACATATGGAGCATCGGTATGGTACGACAGGGTTATGACTGTTGATGGTCGAAGGCGGATTTTGACTTGTCAAAGAGTCGCCTTGCTTGGCTGTTTACCGCTGTGCCACACTGTTTCCACAGAAGCAATGCAGGTGTTGCTTGGAGTGCCATCTCTTGATCTGGAAGTGATGCGTCGTGCTATTGCTACGCGCATGTGTTCTATCTAGATGGCAATCTAGATGAGATGCTAGCGAAAATGGCAGGGTTACTTACGGCTTCTTAAGGGATGTGCTAACCATGCGAATCTTTCCTGAACGGAGCGGGGCTTAGCGAGGTTGGAGCTACTTATGAGGACTGGCTGCATGTCCTATGTTAGTGTCCCAATTACTCTGATATTAGGGACTTGCAGGCTATGGGCATCATCTTTAATGTTGAGACCTACGATGTCAGTGGAATTATCACTGATACCGTACGGTTCGAAAGAACCCGTAGTTTTGCAAAAGAAGTATTCAATAGAAGGCGCAGTAGGCAGGTAGCGGGAAGTTTGTAGAAATTTTTTGTGGCAAGGCCCCCAGTCCTGGGCAGTGAGGTGCCCAACTGGAAGTTACCTCAAGCTTGCGAAGCTATATTCTGGTACCACGGGAGGTCAGGAGTTGGCCCCCTTGTGGGAGAATCGTGGTAGCTGTAGGTTTATACCCAAAATCGCGGGGAGAGTAGACCGAATGGAGCTTGGACATCTCATGGCTTAGCATATGTTGTAGTTTGCTACGACCTGTGCTAGACCATGGGATTGCTATGGAACCAACTGGTCTATTCGATGTGGAGTTGCATTGCAACCGGGTGCCATGACCCACAGAATGGCGGAGGTATTAGATAGGCCTCGACCCTTCACCAAAGGGGAAGTTCGTGCCTTACACACGACTTCGAATCTGGTACTGGTGGTAGTACTTGTACTACCCGAAGGGCGCTTATCAACGCATTGTTTTGATATCTTGTGCGAAGACGCACCGTAGGTTTAAGCCCTCACGGCAGGTACCTACGTAAAACACAAGAGACATCTGTAGAATACACTTCAATCAACCGGGTTATGGACCAAGAAGAAACAACTATCCGGCCGAATATTTAAATTCACTTTCTGCTCCCGGGCTTCCATCACATACATTAAAACTAAAAGTGTGTGTACCTATTATTCTCCTAAGAAACTTGAGTCCGCCTAAGTTGTGTAACGGCAGCCGACTTAGAGTTAAAACTTTGCAACGAAATCTGGTAGAAGTGGAAGTGTTGATGGGCTGCGGTGCCGGCAAACATGTATTTATCCCTCGAATTCCGATCATACCTAACAGTTTTCCGTTTCAATTTAAGTCTGCTTCGCGATGACGATAAATAAGGCTCAGGAACAAATACTGCGTACCGCGGGCGTGAACCTCACCACCGGCTGCTTCTCACACGGTCAATTATACGTGTCTCTTCCCGTGTCAGCGATAGTAAAAATGTAGGCAACGCAACCTTAAACTTTATTTACAAAGAAGCTTAGACAAATACTTTGATGTTTTTTCACTCGCTCAAAGCCTTTAGAGGACGAAGCAAGGCGAGCACGGGTTGTATGATATAAACAAGCACTTGTGAACTACGTATGTGGCTATGGCTTCTGTCAGACTTTTCCTCAAGCAGAGGTCTCATTTGTGAGTCAAAAGAAAGCCCTAGTTGGTCATGGTCTCAATATCATACATCGCCAAAAGACTATTGTGTCTGGCTGCGAAAGGGCATTGTGGATTACCTTGATAACTTCTCCTTTCTGAGAGACAGCAGGAAAGTCGCTGAAATCTTAGGAACATCGGCATGCCATTTGCATTTATGCTCATATAAAACCAAGTACCAATGAAAGCCCTAACCGTAGACGCAGGTAGTTCTAATGGAAGTTCGAATGTCGAGAAACACTCTGAGCCTTGCCGAGTTCAAGTTCAAGGTGATTTCATTTCTGGTGATGCCATTGTCACCTGGGACCCAAACAAGACTCAGTAAATGCAGTAAAGTCTTGCATTTTCAAACTAGTGTCGAAGTCGTGAAAGGGTTCAGCAATGCTTTAAGCCCAGCTTGGCTGTCGCTACAGATGCAAATGTCTTCTGGTAGTCCACTATTCTTAATCAACTAAATAAAATCTCTACGAATTCTGTCGTATATTCCGACCTCACGTGTAGATAGCTAACAAATGAAGGAAAAACTGATTCTTGTAATGACATACGAGTATATGTTCAATGCAGCAGGATACAATTAATGTTAATTCCCAGTGCCTTGGAGAAATTACTCGTACTCCATACTGAGAACTGAATTAACATTACGAGAAAACATAACAAGCCGACACTACAACTTGACATTCTAAGTCAAGCCAATATTCGCTGCAAGTAAGTGGTAGCTTGCAGAATGTGAAATTCGACGGTAATTACAGTTTCGCTCGAAAGTATTCATATTTATTACCCTGGCATAATTGTGTAGCCGCACATAAAGTAGCTTCTATTGCAAATGCCATAACATAACGATAGCAATAGTGATAGTGACAGTGGCAGTGGCACCAGCAGCACCTTTCTTTTTACAATAACGAGTTCTACCAGCCGTCTCTGCATTTCTAACGCAAATAAAATTACAATACATACATAACTCCGAATGAATACATAATCACAAGCCAGTAGAAGGAGAAGCAATTGAAAACCTACTACCCGTCACAAAAGTCACAATAAAACAGAAAGTGTTCACCTGTAATGAGGAATAAATTAAATAAGAGACGCGCTTTAGTAGATTAAGAATCATTCTAGGTTATACCAGTATCCACTGTCCTGACCCTGACTCTATTTATTGAGTAAAAAAAAAAATAATATATTCTTCCAAAACTGCCGTACACAAGGCTAGTACCAGGAAATTAAAATTAGAAAAAAGTTTAACTGCGGCAACCGTCAAATGTTCGATGTGACCGCAATTTTTCGCAAATTGCATGCAAATACGAATACGCATACGTCATTGGCGGCCATCGCTGTAGTTGTCGCTGCCATTACCGCCTGTACGACCATACTCTAGCCGTAGATGTCGATCTATAATCAACCGATATGACGTTCAAGTTCATGACTATGGTTCGCGTTCGAAATATGTAATTTTTGCCTCATGGTAGTTTTCCGGGCGTTCCAAGTGTTGTTGATCGGGCATCCGGATGTTGTTCAAACGATCAATTGGACGTACGAACTAACTTCAATTTAAATTCATGCGGCGATCGTGTTAATGGTCGAACTCAAGGTGTGCTGCCATTCGAGAAGACTATGACCCGAGATGCAATGCATTGTCGAAATTGATGTACAGGTATGTAAGTGTCGTTAGCCTTCCCAATGCGTAACTCAAAGTACGAATACATTGAACATCGATTTGTTTATGTAATCGATTTCAAGCGATCCGATCGATAGTACTTTTGATCTTCCTGTGCATTTGGAAGCCGGTTTCAAGCGGATCTAAAGCGACTTTGAACGAGTGCTACTTGCAGTCATTAAAGTAACATGTAGTGGGAGAGTGAAGGAGGGCTACTTACGTATTCACATATGTATGTACTAAGTGTAATCGGAAACAGTGACATAACGATGTTCGTTCAGTACAAATCAAATTATACGATGCTGCGTTTTTTTTTTTTTTCAAAAATGCATAACCAACTGAAATCTTTTAATGCGCTGCCAATTGACAGAATAACGCGCAATAGGGAATCCAATAAGCATTTTTTTTTTACTCGTATCTATTTCAGCTTACGGCTTAGAGTACGAGCAGGCATTACGTGAACTCGCTTGGATTTATTGCGAACTTAATGGAGCAGTAAGTACCACAGATAGTCGCATGCTCGAATTTGTAAACATCCAGTTGGGTATTTTATCGCCCATTCATTGGCAATTAGGATTTATAGTAATTCTTGCCACCCAGTTAATTGAAGTTGTTTTGCACTGTTGAGCAAATACCAGGAGCGATAAGTTCTTTGGGCTCAGATAAATGGAAACAAGTCAATTGGCGAGGTATTTGATAAGCTTGTGCGAAGTTTAAGTGTAAAGACCTTTACCTAATTGTAATTTATTATCATCTTATTTGCCGATCACTGAATATCAGAAATTGAAATGCTAGTACATCATTTGCACAGGGGGGGATTTTTATAGGAACAAAAAAAGCTTTTTTCACGAGCAGAAAATTAAGTTGCCTATATTTAGGCGGCTAAATGAGGGTTGTTGTACTATGGGCACCTTTAAAAGTTTAGTTTTCCGTTGCAAGTCCAGTAGCTAAGACAATTCGCTAAATTCGTCCTTTTCTAGTTTTGCAGATACAAAGTTGCTTAGACATATATGTACATATGAACTCGTATGTATATAGCTTGCCCAAACAGTCTTTTTTTTTCCGAGACGACAGAACACCGAGGAGCATTATGAAGTAATTTATTGTAACATCCAAGATACGAGTACAGCTATCTCTATCCGATCAAGTCTCCCAAAATCTTTCGAAAAAATATATGAGCAGTAGTGACATTTCCAGTAAGCCGTCAGAGAAGCAGTATCTCATTCGTAATCCTTCACCCGACCTGCATAATGAAACCATTGGTTTGACGAAGATTGGCGAAGTGCAAAGTCCGTAGAAAAAATAAAAATAAAAAAGAGAACTTGCCAGAGGCACAAATACCGAACTGAAGCATTCAGAGATAAAAATGGGAACGTAATGGTAGAGGAAGTAGTGAAAATTTGAAAATATTACTTCTGCAGACTGTTTAACCAACATTCCGCTGTCAGAATGAATCACTTAACGCGGTCTTTGATCGACCACAACAGGAAGAAGTCTGGATAGCACAATCTAATCTAAAGACTAATAAGGCTGTAAGGGCAGTCGGACTACCTCCGGAATTATTGAAATGAGCGCACTAATTAACATACGAGTATAAAACCACCACACCACAATATCTGCAAAATACCACAGGCTGAAAGTTTGCGCAGTAAATTGAATCTCGGTCCCGGTCATGGGAAAAAATCTATAGTTACGAAGCCTCGGATCTACTGTTGAGAACCTCGGCAAAGGAATATTGGATTTGCACGTGAAATGTTAGGTTCCTTAATAGGCCACGTGCAGCCGAACAACTAGCGAAGAAATCCGAGAAATGCGATTCGGTGCGCCGGACAAAAAAAAGATGCTTATTTGGATGCGAATTTCTTATTAGAGGCATACTTATAAGAAATTTGTCATCATTAGCCTTATATGCGCGCACGCCCCACAGAGGAGAAAAAAAGAGGACGACACCAAAGATGGCTTCTACGAGCTCTTGAACAGGACTTACGAGCACTAAAGGGCATCTTTGATAGTACTGTTGGAAAGTACAGCCTGGGGCGAAACATTGTCGTAGCTAGCACGCGGTTCCCGCAGCTCGATATTCATAAGGTGACTTGGATATCTCCTGTTCAATCAACCGTTAACTAGATTGACCATATTGCGATCGACATAAGGCACTTCTCTAGTATTATGCATGTCCGAACGTTCCGAGGGGCTAGCATCATCATTACCTTATTGTAGCCAAGGTATGGTTGGGAATATCCCGAACTGTGAGGAAGATTGACGTCAGATGGCTACAATCGCAAGAGCTCGTTAAATCCTTTTCCCATCGAGTCTTCCTTAATCTCTTAAGAGGTCTTATGAAGTATCGAATACCAGTGGAAACATTGCCAAAAAGCCATTCATTCGTCCACAACAACGGAACGCCTGGTTTGACGACGAGGGCCGGCAAGTACATGAAGTTAAGGAAGATACGTAGAGCTGCTCACGAGCTCTATGAGCAAAACAGGAGAGACTAATATCGGCTTCTCAGGAGGAAAAAGAAGTAGCATGCGAAGCACGCACTCGAGGAAATTGAGAAATTTTACCAAGAGGTAAAAAAGAAACATGCCATGGACACGACCGAACCAAAGCCTGTAGAGGTGAACAAGGGAACTCAGCGGGATGCTGAGGATTTAGAAAGACCATTTCTGTAGACTATATAAAGGCGATGACGACCTACAGGATGAAAGTATGCTCGATAAATGGAACCTCAGCACTATTTGTCGGATCGTCAAGAAAGGAGTGACGAGCTATAGAGAGTAATGTCTAGTTTTTTCATCCCTGCCAAACCCGTCTGTTTGTGCAGGATGACTATGGATGACTATGGACTATGGAGAATGCCTGCTGTTCCATCAAGGTCGGTAAAGACTTCACCGAGACTTTTTTTTTATATAATGAGCGCGCGCTCAAGGAGTTTGCGTACCCTTAAAATGTTTGTACACAGGGTGGCAAAGGATGTACACAGAGGTACCGATGCAAATTGTTTTTAAATGTTTGCAAGTTATAAGGACCAGGAAATACAGAGATCGGCAGGGCATTCCATAAGCGAGTTGTACGGCTTAGGAACGAATCACGATATTTTGGACTACGTCCGAAAATGGGCTGAAGGATATGCTGATGAGCATTCATAGCGAGACGGGTGTTACGGTTGAAAGTTTGAATGGGCGGGATGCTACTAGCGATTTCAGTGCAGCACTGGTGGTGGAAATAGCGATAATACAAACTGAGACAGGAGACATTAAGTCGGTGTTCGAGGCTGTCCATTGTTTGAGTAGTATGTGTATACATATGAGTTTTATCGCTCGGGTTTGAATCCTATCAAGCAGGTGCAGAGATGTTTTAGGAGCACTTGACCAGATGTGGACATTTTACTCCAATTTTGGGCGGATGAATGCCTTATATATTGAGGCCAGATCAGAGGGGGTAAAGTATTTCTTACATCGCTTGAGGAAACCTAGACATTTCGCAGCATTTTTGGCGACATCAGATATGTGGTCATTCCAACGTAAGTTGTCATGGACAGACATACCGAGAATGGAAAGTTTTTCGGTTTCGACGGTGCATTCATGGATAATGGCTGGGTGTTTAAATTTCGCTTTAACGACAGCAAACAGCTGTCTGTTGTGTTTTGGAAGTATTAAATCCCACTCTGTTGATAGTTCCCCAATTGGTTTTGCTGTTGATATCGGAATCTAGTGAGCTTAGCATACGCTGCTGTTCTCTTTCTACAGCCGGAGAGCAAGGGCATGAGTCCGGCAACGAATATGAAAAGCAGAGAGTATTGTCGTCAGCAGAGGAATATATTGGGTTAGAAGTAGCAGACAAGAGATCATTAATGAGAATTGAAAAGAGTATCGTAGACAGAACAGAGCCCTGGGGCACACCAGCATTTATTTTGTGAATGTCAGACTTGAAACCGTCCAAGACCACTTGAATTGAACGTTCCGAAAGGTAATTTCTAATCCATTGAAGAAGAGAGTCGTCGATCCCAAATGCACGCATTTTCGACAAAAGACCCTGATGCCAAACTCTGTCAAATGGCTAAGAAATATCAAGTGAAACTATCTTGCTTTCACCAGATTGATGTACGCTTTGGTTCCACTTTTCGGTGAGATATGCCATCAAATCACCAGTGGACCTGTTGCTATGCAAACCGTATTGCTAGTCATTGAGAAGTTTCAGTGTTTCGAGATATTTCTTTAGCTGACGATTTATCAGTGTTTCCATGACCTTGGAAAGAACGGACGTAAGTGCAATGGGTCTATAGGAGGAGAGGGAAGAAGATTTGCCTGTTTTAGGGACGGGCTGGAGAAATGCTGTTTTCCATGTGCTCGAAAAGAGTCCTAAAGAGTAGGATTGATGAAAAAGCTTACCCAGTGGTTTTGCCAGCGAGGAAGAACACCTCTTCAGAAGAATGGGAGATATAACATCTACACCAGCAGACTTATGTATATTAAGATCTTTAAGTACTCTTGCTACTACACGAGTGCGAAAGTGGATTCGCCCCATTGAGTATTCGACGCACTCAAGTGTAGGCGGGGACAAAGCACAATCTGGAGTGTTGAGCTGGTGGGAAAGTGTGCAACAAGCACACATCCTTTGATGTCAAAAAAGGATTTAAACAAGGTGACACGCTGTCAGGCGATAGCTTTAACATCATTCATAGTTCAAAATTCACGCACCAACACAAAAAATTTCAAAAATCCGTATAATTACTAGCATATGCCGATGATATTGATATAATCGGAAGAACGCAGTGTGATATCAGCGAAACCTTCGGGAGTATAGAGGCGGAAGCGGCGAAGATGGGTATACCACAAACGAGAACAAGATCAAGTAAATGATGTCAACAAGAAAGAATACCCAACACTGATGTCTCGGACAGAACGTCGCCCTCGAAAGGGGTATCTCTGAGATAGTTAAGGACTTTGCCTACCTAGGTTCCGCTATCAATTCAGCCAACGACACCAAAAATGGATGGCTGCTTAGAGAGGAAAATTCTTCATAGACGGTGAGTGAGGAGATACAACGATGAACTGTACGGACTCTACAGCGACGTCGACTTAGCCAGATGAGTGAAGGTCCAACGACTGAGGTAGTTGAGTCAGATCCGGCACGAAAAATTTCGAATCCGCCCCCGAGGAACAGCGCAGTAGAGGAAGATCTCTACTCAGATAGTGAACGCAAATGAAGCGGACCTCAACAATCGTAGCATACGAAACTGGAGGCAGCTAATTAAACATCGAGCTGACTGGAGATGCTTATTGGTTAAGCCCCAGGTCTACCCCGGACTGTAGTGCCACCTTAAGTAAGTAAAGAAATTGAATTTCAGCGTCGTTTGCCCGATTTTGAAAGAGGGATATACCTTTTACACTGCGCCAACTACGTATAGAGGAACTGTTCACATTCTGAGAGGTTGGCAAGTCCATCACCGACCAGATATTCACCTTACGAAACTTTAAATTGATACACGCTACCTACATTCTAATGTAAGGGCCACTTCTGGCATCAATATCAGAGGCGAGCTGTATGGAGCTCGTCAAGGTCTAGTATCTTTGCCAAAACCGTCTGTCTGTCTGGGATTACAATGGAAAATGTTGAAAGGTATTTGATGTCATAAAAAAGAATTTCCACAAGGTGAAAAGCTGTCATTGAAAAATGCCTAATACCACAGATACAATATTTTTTAAGTCTGTACAATCCAAAAATCAGTCTTGCCAATCGCTATGAATCCATTCCGAACGATAGCACTACCTAAAGCAAATTAAAGATTTTTCTAATGAAAGTAGTTTTTATGTCAACTTTATTGACCTCAGTGGGCTAAATCTTCTGCAGTTCGGGGTGGACTAGTTGCCTAGCTAACATGCCTTTTCAGCTAGCATGGTCTTTTGTCATCTGCGTCCAATTGCAGACGAATTACAGACGAAGTTTGCTGAATTGCCCTTCCAATTGTGTGCGCCACTCAAAATCAGTTTGCCCTCTCCCGCGTTGTATCTCTGGGTTGGATTCGAAAGTTTTCCGAACCGAAGCGCTGCACCTAGGAATCTAAACCCGATTATCCGAGCGTTTTTGTACAGCCCGTACAGTTCGTTACTGTAACGTCTCCTCCTTTCTCCATTGATGCAAATGGGACTGAAAATATGGAGACCGGAGTACTTTTTCTCGAAGCGGCTTTGAGGATTTTCATTAGCTCCCATCAGTATCCAAGCTTTTGCGTCATAAAGCAGGACTGTGATAATCAGGGTCTTTCTGGTTACTCTCGAGAGAGCCCAAAGAAGCACCGTTTAACAGGAGTGATTGTTCGTGTGATTACCAGAGGTGATAACGTAGCCTTTGTTGTCAGCATATCCTTTGGTTTTCCTTCGTTGATGACTAAACCCATCTTTGCCGCTTTTGTTTCAATAGTCACAAACGCTCCATTGATCACAGGTCTCTGTGTTCTTCTTATCGACCTTGAGGTAGCAACGTGCATGCTCCATCGTTATCTAATATTGTCGAATGAGCTTGGAGCGGATGCCAAAATCAACGGAATGAAGAGGTGGTGTGTTTAGATTTAAAACTCATGACCAATCGGTCAGCTTTGTTAGACATAAGCCTGGAGATTGATGTTCTGACTGCATCTTGGTTAGATGGACGGAAATGTTGTTTGTCATGATCCAGGTTGAAGGGTTCATTCTGTCCGATGGTGGGATGTTGTTCGTCAACACCGTTGAATAATCTTTCCAGATTTTCAGCACTGGGGTTTCACTCTGAAATTTACTTCTACATCTTTGTAGATTTCTGTTCGGGATTTACAGCTTTGGCATGTTCGTTCTATTTTTTGAATATTTTCGGAACTTAATTTTTCTGATAGCACCTCTGTAAGGCCTCGATCAAGCGTTTCTCATGATAGTAGAGCCCTGTACATAGGCTGTTTTCTTAATCTTGCCTGTCTGCATAAGTCATCGAACCAGGGATTTTCTTGTTGATGCTGTTTGAAATCCTGAACAGCAAAATTATGTTACTTTGCGAAATTTGAAAGTTTTCAGGCATTGATTGCTACAACACTCTGGCCTGATCTTTTACAGACACTTTTCAAGTTTCTTCTAACTCAAGTTGGTCTTCTGGAGAAGTGGTGAATGATTTTGCACTTGATAAGTTCCAATGAGTATGAATGTATGAATATCTAGTGGGAATTATCATTTTCCTCTGTTTCTGCATTCTCAGGCAGTCCTCAGACTTTGAGGACGCTTACCAGTTTAGACTTAAGTTCAACAAAATCGGCTTAGTGCCATAGAAGTAAGTAAACAAACAAAACAAGATAAGATCAGGTATTTCGTATCCATTTTGGAGAAGCAAAATATAAAAGCATATTTCGATCACCTAACTAATCCTGTTCAAATTGTCCATCCTGGGCTTTGGACCCATTTTGCTAAAATGGATATCTTCTTATCTGGATAATCGTTTTTATAGTCTTCGATTCAGGTCTGCCCTATCGGCCTCTTTCTTGGCCACTTCAGGTGTTCCTCAAGATAGTCACCCATTTCCAGACAACATGACTCCAGCCTCCTTCAAATAGATCTAAATAGTTTTTCCACCTGGTGCATCAAGAACAGCTTAGAACTCAATGTCTCCAAATGTCAATCGATTACCTTCTCACGCAAGTGCAAGAAGTCTCCTCAACGAATTTACCATCTCCACGGGAAACCTATATCCCTTCTTGAGTCTATCCGCGACCTTTGGCATATTATGCGACAGGCAGCTTAATTTCCGCTCGCATATTGATGTGATAATTTCTAAAGTAAACTCATCACTCGGCTTCGTTAAAAGATGGTCAAAAGAATTCTGCAACCCGTACGTGGCTAGATCACTCTATATCACTTACCTTCTCGAGTACGCTATCCCTTTCAACGAGTTCATGTATCCCGTATTGAGAGCATCCAGCGCCGTTTTCTTCGAGGTCTACATTGGAGCGATCCTCTAATCTTACCTCCCTACCGAGACCGTCTCAAACTCATTAACCTGAATACCCTTGTGGAACGAAGGGACGCAGCAGAAATTCTGTTCATGCACCGACTGCTCTCAGGCTCCGTCGATTGCAAGTCTCTTTACAACTCCATTTTCTTTTACACTAACCCTCTTAATCTACGTTGCCACCGTCTCTTTTACCTACCAATCCATCGGACGACATCTCCCGTATGCTGCGTAAAGTAAACTCCAACTTTTCCGTTTTCGATTTTAATCGCAGCACTCTCTCCTTCAAATCCGATCTCCTTCACCATCCCTAGCTTTAAGCCCTAGTCCTAGATATTGCTAAACCTTAATTTTTCTTTTAGTTGTTAAGTCCTAGTTTCTAAGTTTGTATTAAGCCAAATAAATAGGGGCGTTAGCCCCCACCAAAATTAAATTAAAAGTAAATCCACCGCGGACAACTGTCCCCTCACTCCAAATTTCGAGGTAAAAAGCTTCCAAACACTTGTCCTAAAATATCATATTTACACAACTTGCAATATTGCAGTTATGTTCTTCAGTTCTTTAATCGTTTCATACGATAAACTTAAAACTAGGTGAAGAATTCGTTTCGTCCATTGTTGGCATCGGTGGAGCAACTTTTTCAACATTTTCTTTCGCCGCAACTTCCTCCGGACTATCGTTCCAGGGTTGTTTTTCCATTTTTCCGAATATCACATAAATCAAATTACCAATAAATAATATCACAGCGATTATAATGAAAACGACTCTCCATTGAGTTCGATCACCCTGTAAAAAGAAACGAAATTGGTCACCTTTTTTCACCATCATCGGATTAGTAAATAATACACGTACCTCATCCGAAACTATAACTCCGACCAACAGTGGTGAGACGATACCAATTGCGTTCGCCAGAGTATTTGTTATTCCAAATAGTATTCCAGCATGATTTGGTGCCAGATCAATATGATTCAAACTGCTTCCAATGACCTGAGCTGCTGTTGCTGAAATTGCTACAATAAGGAGAGTAACACATGTCACAACATTTTCAACGCCAACATATCCCAGAGCAACTAGAGCCACCGCTGGTATCCAGCAGGCTATCGAGTTGATGGTTTTTCTCACTAAGGCCAGACGGACATCATCGCCCTTTGTTAGTATATCGGCGGCTATAAGGAATACGTAAGATAGGATGCACATGAATACATATGGTACTGCTGAGTAAATGGCGTTCATTTTGATGCCGACTTTAAAAATTCCATGAATATATGCGGGAACTTGTTGCATGAGTGTAAAAAAACTCGCTGCAATACTGATTTTTACAACAGTCAGAGCTAAGAACGGTCCCGATGTGAATATGGCCTTCCATGGAACTGGCCTACTGCGAATAGGACTAGTTGGTTGCTCTAATGAAAGTTCGATTTTCTTCTTCTCCGCCAATGAGATTATCTTGCATTCTCCTGGGCAATTTGCTCCAAAATAAATCCACAAAATTGACCACAATATACCCAGCACACCTGGGATGTAAAACATTCCGGGCCAACCAAGATCAGAGGCTGCTACTAGGCCGCTTACGGCAAATCCAAGCGCTGATCCAATGTCCATTCCTGTTTGTGTGATTCCACCTAGACGATTGCGCTCTTTAACTGGACACCATTTAGCGAGATGCGAATAAAAACACGGGAACATCACGCCTTGAAAGATACCTTGGAACACTCGTAGAACACAAAATAGTTGGTATCCTCCATAAATTATGAGGGTGGGTGTTAAGAGGCTGAGAAGTGATACACCCAATGTGCAGGCAAGTAATAGCTGCTTCGCTCCATATTGGCTCGAGAGATATCCACCCAAAAACTGTGTGCACAAGGATCCCCAGAAGAAACTGCTGAGCATGTAGGATTTCTGTTTCTCGCTCCAAACGAATTCCTGTTGGTGAAAGCTTCTTTTAAATGCTGAATTTCTCATAAAGACATATGTACTTGCTGATGTACATGTTCTATACTTACGGGAAAATTAGGATTCGTTGTGTTTGCGTTGGTCATTGCTACAATTCCAACAGATACATTTACTCTCATTTGTATGCCCAACGTGCAGCAGGTAAAAAGAAATAGTGCTTGTACATGACGCACTCCGAAAACGGGAGCTGCAAAGACAAAAAGTGTAAGAAATGACTAAAAGATTTCCATCTTAAACATATGAGGTTCCAAGCATTCGGTTTAAAACTTGCAGGGCTGAAATTAAAACAAGAATCTTACAAACCTCCCCAACTGGTCAGTAAATTGATGTCGAGTACCTGGAACATGGATATGTCTATCACCGCTAAGCAGTGTCATATCGAGTAGCGCTTCATAGCGAGTGTTATACACGTGTATACTACGCGGATTTTCGAATCGACCCCTTTCACCGGCACGTGCTTCAATGTTGCGTTCAAATCGCAAACCGAACATGATAGTCTGAATCCGTTTCGACGAAGCAACGTCCAAATTCTATATTGGCAGCGACGCGCTCGCTCACAAATATTTTTCGAAGGCGTTCGGAAATGGAATCATCAACCTGTAATTCTTCGTCTCGTATTCGCTATTTGTTGGCTCCCCGTTTCGCATCTGCCTATTGTTTACGCGATTCAGGTTTACGATTAGCAGCGTTTTCTGGCGTAGATTTTTCGCCATTGCGTAATTTCGGAGTCATAGATTTCGGAGTCATTTTGCCGCCACAAAGAACACGAGTAATGAAACGCCACGTTACGAACTAACTGCCACATGAAACGTAGAAACATGAAAAATAGCCCCGGAACGATATGCAATGGAAAAAAGACGGTAACGTTCCTCAGGAAATAATGTTGACCCCCAGAGGAAAGTCATATCCATGCTTTTGGTCTTATATAAAACATAGGAGTAGATTGATATTACTCCCATTAATAACACATTTTTCTTAATCTTGATGAAGATGAAGAAAATATTTCAAAGTTGCACATATGACTTCATTTAGGAGCAACAATAA
The DNA here is from genome assembly GCA_949129095.1 of Volucella bombylans. NCBI lineage: Eukaryota > Metazoa > Arthropoda > Insecta > Diptera > Syrphidae > Volucella > Volucella bombylans. Next base: position 200,284,621 of record OX422141.1, on the reverse strand, counting down.
CTGCAACACTGATTAATCTATGATCTTACTTGAGCGAAATCTGGTATTTCTCTCCTTTTAATTAAGATTGGTAATAAGTGTTATAATCAGATATAATTTTACTTAATGGTTTATTAAAAACGCGGACTTAATTTCCTCCTGTCTCACGATTTTGAATAAGTCTAAATTTCTATCCGCATTTCACTGATAAGCCTAAAAATCTAGAACATAGTTGAATACGTGTTTAGCATTTTCCAAGGCTTCTCCAAGATTATGATGAGAGTGAATCGCTCCTTAATGTGCTTATATAGCGTTCAGTCGTTCGCAGATGTCCGAGGAGAATAGATGTGTCTCGGCTTTTCCTAAAGTGAAAGAGTGGAAAAGTTTTCTTCGTAAAAATAATTGGTCGCAATTTTCGCAGTTGACTCGGTAGCCAAGCGGTTAGCGGCGTCGGTTATGAAGTAGGGTGGCCGCGTTGTTATGGTACTAGCAATCGCTTCTTACTCGGAGGGTTCAGGTTCGAGTCCTGCCCATGGCAAGTCAGTTTTTCATTTGTAATTGGAACTCAGACAGAAAAAATTCTGCGTGTGAAGGCATAACACTGACACGTAGATTTGGCTGTTGTAGAGTTTCAAGCACAGAAAAAAATACTGTGAATTATACCTCGAATCACTGTGAATGAAGCAAAAACTCTCCGTCCTATTCGGACTCCCACCTCTGGAGAGCGAATATCGAAACCAAAACACACCTGAGTTTCTTTCAAACCACTACAAAACAATTTTCCTTTTTCCTCCTTCTACCTTTCCGCCCGCTCCCTGGCAACAGTAAAAGGGTATCTAATCCCTTAGGCGCACGTAAATTATAAAAAAAAAAAATCGTGGGACGCAAGTTCGACCCCAGGCCAAACTTGGATCTTGTTTTTTTTTTTTTTCTTTGGCTTAAATTGTGGAAACAAATATAGTGATTCAATACAAAAACAATAAAATCAGGTGATGGATGGTGGAGAGCGTTCCGCTCTTCCCATAACGGGAGCAAAAGGCAACATTACTGTTGGCGGTGCCGTGGCGAAAGCCATCAAAAGGAGGAAGAGGTTGAAAACCCCTCCTAATTTAACAAAAAAAAAAAAAAATAAATGCAGTTTTAAGAGCTGATGAAGATGAAGATGAGGTCCAGTATGAGGGGGGTAATAATACCTTTTCCTCTCTAGCGATATCTGAGTCGGAAGACGAGGATGAATTAACAAACGATATTAACAGCATCATACAAAAGCTAGAGAAAAAAGTGCTTGCTATTAAACAGAGGCAAACTGCACGCAGGCAGAGGGAGCAATTACAACTGGAGAGCCCCCAACAACAAGAGCAGAACCAAAAACTGCAGCAACAACAAAACCAGCAGCAGCAGAAACAACAAATGCAGCAAACAAAACAGCAGCAGCAGAAACAACCACTGCAGCAGAAACAACAGCAGCCGCAGAAAAAACAGCAGCAGCAGCAACAACAACAGCAACTGCAGCAGAAGAAGAAGAAGGAGAAGGTGCCTCCTATTAACACCTATAAAGTAGAGGTAAGTACAACCAAGGACCTGTGTAGGCTGGTCATTGGGAATAACTTTAGTATTAAGCGATTGGGGATCGATCGCCATGCCATCCACTGTAATACAGAGCTGAAAGAGCTCCTAAAGAAAACGACGACGGAGCACTACTCATTCACACCAAAGTGTGAAAAGCGGCAATCGATGCTGGTAAAGGGGTTGGAACGGTCTTCTGATCCTGAGGAGATCCTGGCACTGCTCAAAGAGAAGGAGTGCGAAGGACTCAAGTTTGTGGGGGTAAAGCCATTTACCACAGCAAGAGCCAGGCGGGAGAAACGGAGTCTGCCGCTCTTCCTGGTGCAGCTCAGTCCCGAAAGCCGTCTGGATAGTCTAAGGAGTATCAATCTCCTAGACTACCAGGTAGTTCACTGGGAAAGATTAAAAAGGAGCGATGGCGTTATACAATGCGTTCGCTGCCAGAGTTTCGGGCACGCCGCGTCGAACTGCCAAATGCAGCCTCGATGCGTGAAGTGCGCAAAGAACCACAGTTCCGAGGAGTGTGCTCTGGGTAGGGACGGAGCATCCGATAGGACGCAGCTCTCGTGCGTGTTATGTGGGAACGTGGGACACACCGCAAACTATCGGGGTTGTCCTAAGTTCGCTGACATTAAAAAAGCAAAACTGGCTCGGCAGCAGAAGGTGGAGGTCAAACGTTCACCTGTTAGGTTGCAAACACCAGCCGTCACGTCCCAAATTTCCTACGCCCAAATGGCGTCAGGTAGGGGGGCTATGGTACAGCAAGCGACTGTTGCTTCTCCGACGCCAACGCCGATAACAGCTGCACCTAACATGCTGGCCATCTTGCTCGCAATCCAAGGGCAGATGGCTCAGCTGCAAAAGCAGGTGCAAGAACAGGCCAAGCGGGTGGATCAGATCTGCGCGCTGCTGCCGCTCCTAACGCAACACATGATGTAATGGGTACGCACATGGTGGAGCAAACTTTGAAGGTCCTTGCGGTGAATGTTAATTCACTGATTACGATCGAACGAAGAGCTGCGATGTTTAAATTGCTACAAGACCAAACTCCTTATGTGCTTTTCGCTAGCGAAACCAAGCTAACCGATAAGCACAAACTGGAGTACAATAATTATATTGTTAGAAGAAGAAACCGGCCCAGATCCAAACGTGGAGGCGGTGTCGCGATCTTCATTAAAGAAGGTATAACATTTCACAGAGTGTACAAGGGAGTGTTGCGCAGGTTCCGGGTGTTGGAGGCAGTCGTCGTTTACATCCCGCTTACATGTAGGAGCAAGCATGCCTTCACTTGTACAGAACACCAGAATCGGAGTACAAAAAATTTTATCCTAATGAGAGAATTTACAACAGGGCGAACCTAATACGGGTGGACAACTTCGTAATTAAGCTGACTCGAAGCTGACTTAAGCTGCAAGAGCAATGACCTCGACGAATAACCTGATATCTGGGGCTTACTACCCCAATGACCTTTACCACGAGAGCGTGCGATCCAGCGGTCCCGTTAATCTTCCATGTCGCTCGGACAGCTGGGGACAGGCGACTCAACTACAACAGAGACGTCGCACACAGCAGTGTGGATCGCCTCAGGTTCAGTAGGGCAGTGGGGAATCGCAATAAGAGGGATGTCGTTCGGCAGCACCAGCATTTCTGGTGGTTGAATGATGGAGAAGATGTTTCGTCGTCGTTTCCGTCAATTACGGACCAGCCTCACTAATGAGGCAGAGCTGACCAATCTGTTTTCTCTGCGGATAGCGATGGCCAGCTTACATAGGTTTATGTTTTAGTACTCGTATATACAAATTGGTATAAGTTAACACCCAAAAGATTGACTTCCTGTGCATCATCAAACAATCACATGGTCAAACATATGCAGTCATCATTTTTCCACAACAATTCTACCCGTGCATCTGCACTTGCATTTCGCAGAATTCACCGATCTAATTCCAGGCACTTGAACCCACTGGCTGTCGACTCCCGTTTTTCCCAGAATAGACACCAAGCTGCCTAATCAGCAAAACCTTTCCAACTGTTGTTTACCCTTAATATAAAAAGCAAAATTAAATGTAATTATTTTTAGAGTTGAATAAAAATCTAAGCCGAGTGGTCATCCGTTCGAGAAAAAATTATTTTTTTAATTCCACGCGACAAAGGAATCAATAACTTGGGGCCCGAGCAGTTTTGGTGTTTGAAAGTTAGTTGTGCAAGTGCGTATAATAGTAACATAGTTGCGGTACGCGATACAGTAGCAATAACTGAAACACTAAGACAAACCACAAGTGAAAAAAAAAATAGTGTCATAGTGCACGAAAAATAGAATAAAAAAAAAGTAGTGTCATGTGCATGAAAAAAGGAAAAAGAGCTGATAAAATAGTGTCGTAGTGCATCTAATAACAGCTAAATAACTTAAAATTGGTCGTGCGCGTGAAGATTCAGCTCTCTTTCGGAGACGCCCCTTAGTAGCCTTTCACCAGGAAGAAAAGGAGACAGCGAGAAGCTGCCAGCCGCTCCGGAATTTACATTATGATAAGGATCGTATTAATGTACGTAATTAAGAATTAAGAATTATTTATAACATAATACTCATTCATAAATCTAAGTTTTAAATTTTATAAAAAATAGTTTATTAAGAAATAAAAAGATTTTTTATAAATATAAACGTATTTAAACAAAAAAAAAAGTGTTAAAAGAAATAGATTATTAAGATAGCTCACAAAAGATAATATAGTGTCCAAACGAAAAAAACAAAAAACTTGGAATTTTATTCCAAAATAATTTTAAGTAGTTAAGAAAATAATAATAAGTGTAGTTATAAGTAACTCAAAAGATAAATTTTTTTTTCTCTAATAAAATTATATTTTACATCTTATCAAACCATTCGAACATGTCTAACCCAAACAATCTTGTGCGACCTCCCGTGCTAAACATACCTGATCCACAACCTCAACCCCAAGTACCTCAAACATCCCAAGTTCAACCCCGAACGATAACTTCTGCTGAACTTACTACTATAGTCACCGGAATCGTTAATTCCATAATCAACCCAAATGCAGAACTCTTTGCTGCCCAAGATCAATGTATTAACATTGAGTACAGAAACGACTTATCCGATCTGGAAAAAATCCCAGATATCGTGAGAAGCCTTCGAGAATTTTCTGGCAGAGCAGCCGAATTTAGCTCTTGGAGAAAGAGCGTAGAAAGAATTTTAACAATTTATGAATCCCTTGTTGGCACCCCAAAGTATTTCGGTACACTAAACGTAATCCGAAATAAAATCATTCCAGTTTAAGTTGGCATTGACACACATACCGAGAATGGAAAGTTTTTCGGCTTCAACGATGCAAGTACCAATCCTAGACAACGGCTGGGTTTTTATTTTTATTTATTTATTATTTCAATAAACTCAGAGCTTATAAAGTTGTGGAAGATTTACAGTTACATAGATAGTTCACAATATCAAATTTAAAAAGCAAAAACGTAAGTAGGGGAGCGAGTTCCAGAGATGAGTATCGGCAATGAAAAATTGTTTCTCAGATGTTAGGCAAGAGAACTGCTTGATACTGGAAATCGGAGCTAATTAAACAAATACGATGGCTGATGTGTTTTCAAAATATTGAAAGAAAGAGCCAGCGTCAGAAACTTGATGTAGTTTTCGGAAGTCATGCTCAGTGGATTTTTGGACATATGGGAAACGTGATCATACTTCCTCAGACCTGCAACTTTCTTTGGCTGACAGGATCACAATTATAAAAGATTTCACATCCATAAGTAAGAGCTGGAATTGTCAAAGACTTTGCAAGTAATAGGCGTTTAGCCCTGACTTTGTTACTGACCAATCTGAAATCAGTTTGAGGTCTTCATTTATTTTATTTCACAGACACAATCTTCGATAAGGCCAAGGGCACAACCCTTATAAACTTGTACGTCGTCAGCGTAGATATTCATCGACGAATGCTTAATGACACCAGAGATTACATTGATATCCAGCATGAACAGAAGAGGTCCCAGAATTGACCCCTGAGGGACACCTCTCGTCAATGGAAGAAATTCCGATAAATTATTATCAACGGCCCCCTGTGATACGTTAAAGTAGTGTTGTAGTTTATGACACAGGACTGTGTGGACGACCGTATCGAAAGCCTTCGAAAAATCTAAGAAGACTAAGAACGTAACATGACCATCATCTAAGTTTGACCTTATATCATCTATGAACTTAAGCACAGCAGTAGTGCAGCTATGCTTAACATGAAAACACTATTGGACAGGAGTCAACAAGTTGTTACGGCTTAAATGTTTACTCAGTTGTTTTTGCATTATACGTTCGCAGATTTTTGCGAGATAAGGCAATATAGTAATTGGTCTATGCTCATCACCTATGGAGTTTTTAGGGATTGGAATTATTTTTGCCATTTTCCACAGTTGGGGAAAAACTCCAGTTGTCAATATAGTGTTCATCGTATGCGTCATGTATGGCAAGAGCAATGGGAGTATAGCTTTTATAAACACTTCCCACGGCATTGGATTTTACAGAAAGAACATCTCGACTGTCAACATTTACAAAACCAAGATCCGTATCTGTTGAGGGTGCAGCACAATAGAAAGAGTTATTCACTCTCGTAAGTTCAGGCCGAGCATGAGATAAAAATTTGCGGTTTAGATCGTTAACGTCTATGTTACAAGAAAACTCTGGATTTTGCTTTCCGATGCCCAAATCCCGTAGGTTTTTGCACAATACACGACCTCCCGCATTTGTTTGGAAGCGGTTGGAATAAAACTGGACCTTAACAGCTCTAATCTCTCGTACGACATTATTGCGCAGGGTTTTATAGGCTTGGTAAAGTTCTTCAATCCGATAACGCTTCCAGCGACAATAATCCTGATCACGGTGCGCGATGAGTTCCCGTATCTCCCGAGAGAACCATAATGCTGCCTTTCTTCCAGATACCCTAGTTTTTAACGGAACATGAGTATCAAAGAGAATATTTATATTGTTATGCAAGAATTCGACCTGGTCATCTGGTGACGGCATGCGATAAACAGAGACCCATGGTATAGATTGTATATGCTGCTCCAAAGAAAGCCTATCAACACTTCTATAATCTCTGAAATGGTAAAATGAATTCGGACGTGTATCAACAATAAAATCGTAAGTGAGAAATAATAGATCATGCTTAGAGAATGCTGGTGTAGAAAGTTGGTCGTATAGTAGTAGTACACTATCGACATCACTTACAAATACCACATCCAGCAGGGTACTAGAAGTTCCAGTAAAATGTGTTGGGACAATGTTATTTATAGGGTGCAGATCACACCAAATCATGTTTTCGCATAAATGCCTATCAGTGATGAGATTGCTATTAAGGTAACCACAGATAATAACAATAGCCGCATTAATGGACATTTATTCGAGTAAAGCATACAATGGCAATAAATCTACATAGTTGTTGGGTGTGTAGACTACTCCCAAAAGCAGACTGCTGTCACCACCGATAATTTCTACAAACACATAGTCAATAGCAGAACCAACTGGTGAATAATACCTTCTCCCATAACTAATACCATCTCTAAGGTAGAGTGCGGCCCCTCCACCAACACGATTGTGTCTATCACCACGAAAGAGTTTGTACCCGTTAAGTGAAGAGACTTTATCTTTTATTCCTGGTGAAAACCAAGTCTCTGATACACAGACTACATTCGACTACATCTACATTCGACTTCTCAAAGACATCTCTAAGCTCATCAAGTTTCGGACCAAGGCTCTGTGCATTTATATTCGAAATTTTAAAGCCATCTCTTCGACGACTAAGTACATTAACCATCGCGCGCAAAATTCCACCACTACTACCACTAGCTATGGAAGAAGGGACACACACAAAATTCACCTGGGTTCGTTGACATATTCTCTATTTTAAAGCAATTACGAGTATAAATGAATTTAAACTTATAAAAGGTTTTCCAATAGGGACTTGACAACTTTAATTTGTGAACGCACTCTACCACTAATCATCAAACTGTCACTGTTAATTTATTCAGTAAACTCAACATTTTCATCATGGTAAAGTACACGAACGAGCAACGTCTGCAAATTATAAGAATTTTCTACCGAAATTCGGAGTCGGTGACTGCAACTTTAAGAGCGTTAACTCCAATTTTCGGTCGTAATTCTCACCCTAGTAGACAGGCAATAACAAGTTTAGTACAAAAATTTGAGTCTACGTATTCGTTGTGTGATGTTGCCGTGTCAGTGAGGCAACGGATTGGTCGAGGTGTCGAAAATATCGCTGCTGTTCAGGCGTCCGTAGCAAACGATCCAAATCAGTCAATTCCACGTCGTTCTCAAGAATTGGGCATCGCTCAGACCACATTATGGCGTATTTTGCGTAAGGATCCTGGTTTACATCCATACAAGATCAAGCTGACTAAAGAATTGAAGCCGATGGACCATTTGAAGCGACGTACGTTCTCCGATTGGGTTCTGGAGAAGATGCGCCAAGATGATGAATTTCATCGCAAAATCATCTTCAGTGACGAAGCTCATTTTTGGCTCAATGGGTTCGTCAATAAGCAAAATATGCGTTATTGGTCGGGTGAAAATCCACATGTCCTTCATGAATCACCACTTCATTCACAAAAAATAACTCTTTGGCGCGGTTCGCATTCCGGCGGCGTGTAATCTCAAGAAATTGGCCAGTCGATTGGCCGCCTCGTTCGTGTGATTTAACGCCGCTTGACTATTTTCTGTGGGGCTACGTTAAGTCATTGGTTTATGCCAACACGTCGACGACGTTGGAAGAGCTCAGAGCCAACATTGAACGCGAAATGTGTGGCCGAGTCTTTAAGAATTGGGTCCAATGAATCGACCGCTGCAAACGTGCCTGCCGTGGCCATATGAACGAAGTCGAGTTCCATTCATAAATGTTTTGATTTTACTTCAAGCCGATAGTAACGTTTTTGAAATATCTCAAATGGTTTGCGTCCTATTTAAAACAAAAGTTGTCAAGTCCTTATTGGAAAACCCTATAGTATAGAAGTAAGCAAAAGGAATAGAAATGAGAAAAAGATATAAATAAAAGATATGCGTAAAGAAAAAATTCAATCAATATACTCTTAAGTAAAAGAGATAATAAATTTAGTACAAGAGTACTACATATATAATAATACGCGCATCATGTGTAGCATTTACTTGTCCGTGGTTCCTCGCTGAAATAGTGTTAATAATTTCATCGTTCTCTATACGTATGTTTACTCCATCTGCACTCTCTTTAACCCTCGACCCGTGTACTGTAAAATTTGAAGTTATCGTGTACCTGAGCACTCAGTGCCCTGTCAAATACTTATTTTTCAAATGACTTCAAATTAAAAAGAATGTTGTTTATTTAAATTTAAATTATATACATACTTAAAAAACATAAATATAAATATATTTTGTACAGTTGAATGTTCAAGTCGGTGATTCATTTCTGCTGCGCTTTGTTTTTGATGTAGAAACGAATTTTTCATCAACATCATCTCGATTAGGAACATCGATAGCTTCAGCAGGTGATTGATTCATCTCTTATATAACATCGTTCGCAAATTCTTATGTAGTGCTTTGTGCTGGTGGGAACATAACACAAATCGCAAACTACAGTTGTTTTGTTATCTCTCTTTTGTGTTTTGCAGGATTCAATTTTTTATGTTTTGCCATTGTGAAGGGAATGGTATAATCGTTTCTTTTTTATATCCTATCATTGCCATTGCCGTTTTTACAGAAATTCGCAAACTTGGTTTTAAAATTCTTTTCTCTAAATGTTTAGCGGCTAATTCTAATGATAGTTCTTTGATAAGGGCTTTTCTTTTTCCCGATATTTTCTTAGTTGTATACCATTCCGGTTAGCTTATATCATATGATCTGTAGGCAGCTAGGGCGGTAGTATCTATGATGTTGTAAAATAATGTGCCTGGCCAACGGTTAGTTTTTCGTTTGCATCTGTAGAATGTAACCATTTGGTCAAAATTGTCCACGCTTCCCTTATTTCTATTATAGTCTATATTAATAACAGGCTTCTGCGATTCCTCATCAATGTCCTCGCCGTGGTGTAAAGATGACAACAAAAGAACGTTCTTTTTTGTGTTACTAACTAACTTACTGTATGCACCGTGAGAAACAAAAAATTGAACTCAATTTTTCCCGAGTCCTTTTGAATTGCCTGTCATTTTTTGTAAATCCATTGGTAACTGTGGTTTGTTGCCTCTTATTGTGGCCACTAGTGTAGTCTTTCTACTTGCTAGCTCGAAAGCCAATGGCACAGATATAAAAGAACTGTCGGTGGTAACGTTAAAACTGTCGTCCAAAAACCTTCTAAAAGATGCATCGCAAGGCCGTGTGCTATGTCATCCAAACGATCGTCACCAGGTTGCTGTCCTATATAAATTTTTCCACGCAGAGTATAATTGGTTTTGGCATCTACAACTCAAAATATTTTTAAACCCTATCTGCCAGGTTTATTAGGCACATATTGCCGAAACGAATATCTGCATCTGGACGAACGTCCACAGCAAGCTCTTTTGATGGATGATAGAGTACAGTGAGATTTGATTGAAATACGTTCCAAGTATATCTAAAAGCTGTCAGTTTATCAGTTTGCATGCGGAATGCTCTATTTCTTGAATCGTCGAATCCAACGAAATGGGATATTTGTTCAAATCGTTCTAAAGACATGGTAGCTCTATAAAAAGGCATATTGTGTTGATCAAATAAGCTAAGATTCTTCTTTTGACGATTTTTCGGCACCTGCATACAGTAATACTGCAATATATGTATACATCTCATCTGCATCCGTATCATACCATCGTAGAAGTATCTTTGGTGTTGCTGACAAACGATTGTCTTCATAGGCCCTCTTCACTTTCCTGTTTTTGTCAAGAACCATAGTACCAATAATTTCTAGGCTTATCAAACAACTAAACGCATCCGCTTTTTTTTTGAAAATATTTGTTTGCATCTTGCTTCCTGTCTCTTTCGTTCGTTTTGATCATTTATTGCCCTGAATTTCTGAAATTCATCTGGCATAGACCACCAAATATCAGAATGACGGACGCTCCTAGCTTGTAGCGCATTCCTCTGTTTGGTCCAACAAGTTCATCCTCCTGAAAATCCTCTTGACGCCGCTCATATTGCATATATATTTCTTCTTCTTGTCGCAAGCCATCGCCTACTTGTTCAACGCGCAAATCAGGAAGCTGCACATCTGGAACATAATCAGGGTCAACTACTGAAAACACTCCATCATCAATATCTGCTTCAGAATCCTCTGAATAAGCATTTTGCTGATCAAGTGCATGTAGATTGTTATCAAAGAACTCCTGTTCAACATCATTCAATCTAGATGTATAGTGCTATTCAAAACAATTGGCCTGCCGTGTGCAGGTCCTTTATCATTTTTTTTTCTATTTCAGCAATTATTTTCATATATTTGTTGTTGTAAATATCCTTTTTTTTTCAAAAATTTAAGTTTCTATGAGAGTAAATCTCGAAAACCACTATATTGGGAAATCCTGGGCACTGAGTGCCCAGGTACACGATAACGGTCTTTTTTTTATAGCTTTGAGGTACGAAAACTAAATACAACATCAGCTCAACTGTTGTTTTTTATGTACTTGTGCATCGCATTCTTTAGGAAATCATTCCTCTTTTGTATGTCATAGACCAATAAATACTTTAAAATTCGATTTGAAATTTCCTCTGGGCCACTCAGTGCCCAGTACACGGGTTGAGGGTTAATAAAAACGGAACCATATCGGATATAAACAGATACCCAGTTTATCCAGCAGCTCAATTTGCGTTGAAGCAATCCGCATTGGTTCAATACCCGTAGAAATGCTGGTGTTTATATGAAATTATCCAAAATGAGCGAGCGAAAATTGAGAGAAATTTAACAAACAGCTGATTGAACTGACACTTCACACTACCACTGATACATTGTAAAGGGTCCGCCATCTAACGTTTTTTTTTTCAACTAGTGCTTATTTCGTGAATGGTAACACTTAGCTCATCTCTGATTTGACAGATAATTAGTTTTATCCTTCCGCTGAACGAATATGGTTGTGCATACGCTTGAACAACGCTGGGAAATATTGCGACATTACTTTGAAAATCATGGTAATGTTGCAGAATGTGTGCGAAAATTGCGTACTCATTTTGGAAGAAGAGAAGCACCGTCAGATCCGTATGTTCGTTATCTTGTCAAAAAAGTGAAAGAAACTGGCATCCTCATCGGCAAACCAAAGCGTGAAAAGCCAAAAACAGTGCCTACACCCGAGAATATGGCTGCTGTGGCAGAAAGTGTGCGTGAAGCGCCATCAACATCAATTCACCGTGGTTCTCAACAATTGAACATTTCGGAGACATAATTGAGACGAATTTTGCATAAAGACCTTAGTATGACGCCATACAAAGTCCAATTGGTTCAGGAGTTGAAGCCAACTGACCATCCAATGCGTTTTCGCTTCGCTAAGTGGGCCTGCGATCGACTTAGAGAAGATGCCGATTTTGCCAAAAAAATCATCTTTTCAGATGAAGCTCATTTTGATCTTGGCGGGTATGTAAACAAGCAAAATTGTCGCATTTGGGGCACAGAAAACCCGCACGCATACATTGAAAAGCCGATACACCCAAAACGAGTCACTGTTTAGTGTGGATTTTGGTCCAGAAGCATAATTGTGCCATTTTTCTTCGAAAATGAGCAAGGAGTGGCCGTTACAGTCAATGGCGATCGTTATCGGGCCATGTTGAACGAATTTTTGTTCACAAAAATTGAAGAGGAGGATATTGGCAACATTTGGTTTCAACAGGACGGCGCTACACAGCCACACAGCCGAAGCTACACTCGATGTTTTGCGCCCTGTTTTTGAAGATCGCATTATCAGCCGCAGAGCTGATGTCGTTTGGCCACCTCGGAGCTGCGATTTGACATCGTTGGACTATTATTTGTGGGGTGCCGTAAAAGATAAGTGTTACGCCGACAAGCCAGAGACAATTGACGCTTTAAAGGACAATATTCGTGAAGCCATTGGTGCAATACAGCTGCACACAATCGATAATGTGTTTAAAAATTGAACCGATCGTGTAGGCTACTGCATGGCCAGCCGAGGCAGCCATTTGAATGAAATTATTTTCCATTATTAACCGAAAGGATGAAGATAATTATCTGTCAGATCAGACATGAGCTAAGTGTTACCATTAACGAAATAAGCACTAGTTGAAAAAAAACCAAATATTTCGTTTGCAATCTCATATTTTAAATCCACACCTAATATCTGCCCGATGATGAAAGAATGATGAGAGCGCGGGAGAGTAAAATGTTTCTATGCGATTTGAAAATGTTTATCCGATATTTCAAAGCGGTTACAAATTTTCAATGCGTTTTATAAGCAGGAATGAACGTCTGCGTGTTGAATATTTCAATGCGATTTGGATTGATGTTTATTCGAGAAGCGATTCTTCATTGATAGGCTCCCGCGTAGGTGGATGTTACTGTTTTCTTTAGTGGAGGCAATGCCAACGTCAGCGAGGCACAGTTGTCTCTTCATGTTTTTGCAGAAGAGAGTTGTTGATCTTAGTACGGCATTTCTTTCGTGGGGAGTGTTGAATTTTAGATTTCACTTTACCGACAGAAGATAACATTGTGTCTTCAATTAAATTCCACCCTGTCAGTGGTTCCCCATTTAGTAATGATATTTATATCGGAATTTAGTGAGCTTCTATGCGCTGCCGTTCCGGTTCTACAGCCGAAGAGCAGGGACGTGAGTCCTGGAATGAATATGAAAAGCAGAGAGTACTCCCGTCAGCAAAGGAATATCGGGCTGTCTTTGATGACGAATAGCCTATCCATTTAATTGTGTGTAAATTGCTGAATATTTTCTTCTAAAGTGTGAATAGCTTTCCGTTTAGCAGCATATATCAAGATCTTTACAAGTCTCACAAAAGATAATCGTATTTGGCGTTGTCGTTGTCGTTGAATGGCGCACGGCGCGTACCGCCATATACCACCCAAATTTCGAAGAAATAATGACTGATCATTGCCCTGTAACATTGGCCAGCTCTGCCTCATTTTTAAACAAAGAAAAAGCGATTATCCCATCAGCATGGCAGAAAACACCAAATAGTGCTCTTTTGTAGGTGCAACTGAGTCTCGTGAGGCTCTTATGTATTTGCGCAGAAATGGTGACTTTGTGTGTTCACGCACAAATTTATCTACGACGAATAGCGAAATGAGCTGCTTAATTATGAATCAAATATTGTAACTCACGTAATTTTCGATACCTATCGCGGATTGGAGACCTGTTTTGAAAATAAATTTAAACGATACAGAAACTTTCTTCCACTGTTGAATTATGCACGATGATTTGTTAAACAATACTGAACGTAAATGTCAGTCAGCTATTAAAAATTACAATCATTTCTACTAGGAGATATGCATATCCGTCACAAAACAAACACAATTTAGCTGAATATTGTAACGTTCTGTTGTCGATGGTGCATCGTGTCGTGCTGGTAGCATACGAGTATACTTGGTTTTGCCCATATTCGGTTCTCTTTCATCATGGTTTACTGTGTTGTACCAATCGCGTCAATATAATCTTACTTGCAAGTTTCTCATAATTTTCACAAACATAAAGTTAAAGAAGTCACGTCGTGAAAACAAGCAAGCGTTCTAAAACTAGACCTGGATTTGTATAGATCTGAACTTCTTCGGTTCTCTTTAGGATATACCGGAACGTAAATATTTGGAGCAATTGCAGAGTTACCCGGCTTAAAACTGTTCTGATTGGGACATCCAGATCCTTGTGTCCTAGCAGCAGTTCTGAATAACTTTTGATATATGTAGCTTTCTTCACTTCATTTTGGTTAGATGAATTGGAATGATATGCTTTCACCGCCCAAGTTGAAGGTAATTTTTGTCGTCCCCTAATACTGTATTTCCTTTTCTCATTTCCTTTTCTTTACTCATACTACTTTGAGAAGTTATTTGTACTTTTTGGTAAAACTTCCGAACTTGTTAAAGCACTCTCAATTTTCTCGAAGGCTCGCTTCTCGTAAGCCGATATTCTTCCGTCCTGTTTCGCTCGTAGAGCGTACGAGTTGCAGAGTCACTTCAAAATCATGTTGTTTTACTAGCTTATGACGCGAAAATATCGACATGAATTTTTTACATTTTCGTCCTACTTGCTATAGCTCTATGTGTTGTTAAGCGATTTGCCAACGGAAGAGTTTTGTAAACTCAATTTCTATTATGATCCTAATGAGAAGCAATAACCAAGAAAACAAATGTAGAAGACTGGAAGAAGGAAACTATTAGAGTTGAGAAGAAAGCCAAATACGAACTGTTCTAGTTATACAAAGGAACGAGTAGCTGGGCGACAAACCGATAGGAATCAATGAGCAAAGAGTTCTATTTTCTAAATTTAGGATGGTATGTTGCAGTTAATTTAATATAAATTCCACATAATAAGGTAAAGTTAAATCCAAAAAGCAATATAAGCTTTATATTAAATTGGCAATATTAGCTTTTGTGCAAATAACCACCTCAATTTTAGCAAATATCTTTCATTGACATAAAAATAAATTTAAGTCATTTTATTTTCAAAATTTTCAATGATGTAATTAACTTAAACATTCTGCAAGAAATGCCCAAAAGTTTTTTTTATAAATTTCGTAACTAGTTTTCTCAGGCAAGCAAGTACACAAATCTATTTAGTTTTTATTAAAAGATAAACTGAAACTATCATTCCGTTATGTAACGAACTTAACACCTTCAAACCCAGATACGGAAATTGTAGTCCGAAAATAGTTTCTATAATGAGTGCCACTAATTTTATTTTCTGTCTAAATATTCAAAGAAATGAGGCTAACGCGTTTCATATTCATATTCCTGTTTGTCTATAGAAAAAAAAAATTATAACGCATTTATGAACTTGTTATTGACATCTGCAGAAATATTTCGCGACGAAAATGCACTAAAAGCAACACATTTAGTTTTTTTTTGTCATTTTATTCAAGTCTCGTTTGTAAAATTTGTAAATTTGTACAAAAGTCGAGTGGATCGATCTCGAAACTTCAAACACGTTACACTTTAAACAAGGTAAAAGAAATTTGTTACACTCCGCAACATACTATCACGGGTTCAACAGACTCTTAACGATCGGAATTCAAAGGCAAAAATCTTTTATCCACATGTACTTGTAAGAGTAGATAGTTTAAGAAGAAAATTTACCCCTTTTAATGAGTGAGAATGATTTGACCGTCATCCTCAAGTGCTTATATCAGCTAATCCAAAAACTTTTGTGGTTTCTCTTGAACTTGAAAAGCTAACGAATTTACAAAACACAACGAAAACAATTCACTTCAATTCGCAAAAAACCTTCCATTAACACCAGTATCCAATGGTGTAAGAAATCCACCGGAAATGACAACCGAAAATCTTTAGCACTCCGATCAGAAATACCACCGCACTAGAAATGACCACGACAGTTCTTGGTCCTCTTGTGACCAACTAATGACTGCTGTCTTCGCAGCAAACTTCACCGAGTTCCACCTTCTCTCCCATCACAATTTGGCCAACAGCAACAAGGCTGTCCACAGTCCACGCCACCTGAAGCGCGTGCTAAGATACTCCACCTGCTCTTGTACTGTTAAACACCGTGCAATTGGTAAAATTGGCAAAATAAAATCGAACAAAAAAAAAGATTAATAGAAAATATCGTCAAAGTAAATACTCGTTGGGTCTGGGTGGAAGAGGAGCTGGAAAAAGTAAACCAACCGAAAACCCGTACAAGTGGTTTAGAAGATACGCTCGTTCAATTGAAAATTTCATAATATCAAAAGATACACTTCTATGTAGTATAGAAGATGGAGATAAGTACACGAAAGCGACAGGTTACTGCACGAGTTGGTAGAAAAACTTGGTAGTTGGAGGTTGGTGGTTGGTAGGTACTACACATATAGGAGATGGCATGATCCAAAAATAGAATTTTCCAGAAATAGATTTGCGATCGACCGCACTATGTGCAACGTCCTTCTCTTAGTTTAGCCTATAAATTGCATTCTTCGCAAGAACAAGAAAAAAGAAATAAATAAATAACTTGCGATGGTTTCGAATAGTTGACAATGGTCAAACCGGAGTGCACTGATGATGATATGCCAGATCTCATGTTCCTAGGAGCACATTTGAATCTGAAAAAAATGTACAAAATTTATTGTCTGCAACCGTATCAAAATGTGCGATCTGAATCATATAAAACTTCTGTCCAAAAAGCGAACGTAGCTTGTGTTTGACGAACCTCAGGCTTTCCCACTCAGGAAGAATCCACACTGTTATTGCTACGCTATTCACCTCACCAGCTTCTGTCTTTACGTCTAGCAATTTACTTAAGAAGATTGGTTGTACAGCTCGTATTTGAGGCCTCTATAATCATTGCATATAGTTTTTTTTTTTTAATTTTGTTCTATTACGTCACTGGGAGCGTGTACAAACACGTCATTATGCATTAATTTTCGAGTTATTTCAAAAATACGAACAATAGTAAAAAAGAGGTACAGCATGGCTAAGTCGTATTTAAAAAAACAATAACGCGTTTTTTGACATATCCTTGGATTTTCTTTATTACTATACTGGCCAGGTTTCGCCAAAGCTATACCGTTAATTTGACTATCTTTTTCAAACTACATAAAATTTATATAAAAAAATAAAAAATACGTGCCTTGATTTTTTTTATATATTTTTTATTGAAAGCAAAAAAAACGGCCGGTTAAAAACTAAGTGTTGTCCATTGAACTTAAAATAGTTTAAAAATGAATTTAATGAATTGAAATTTATTTGTAGTCGATGGTTTCGCTAAATGCCATTGACCGTTATATTCGGAAATATAAAATCTCAAACCATCGAATGAACGAAATCTACTTGCTGCGACGTACAATTGACCGTGTAAAAACATGCCGCCTTAATAAAATTACTATTTTTTCAAATGTTTGTCCTTGAGACTTATTTATTAACATCACAAATGTACAAAGTACAGGAATATGGTATTTAGTTTCGCACTCGTGTAGTAGCAAGAGAACTTAAAGATCTCAACATACATAAATCCGCTGGTCCAGATGGTATATCTCCCCTTCTTCTGAAGAGGTGTTCTTCCACGCTGGCAAAACCACTGCTTAAGCTTTTTCATCAATCCTACTCTTTAGGGTTCTTCCCGAGCAGATGGAAAACAGCATTTGTCCAGCCCGTCCCTAAAAAAGGCAAATCTTCTTCCCTCTCCTCCTATAGACCCATTACACTTACGGCTGTTCTTTCCAAGGTAATGGAAACACTGATAAATCGTCAGCTCATGAAATATCTCGAAACACGAAAACTTCTCAATGACCGGCAGTATGGTTTTCGTAGCAACAGGTCCACTGGTGATTTGATGGCATGTCTTACCGAAAAATGAAACAAAAACGTACATCAATCTGGCGAAAGCAAGATAGTTGCACTTGATATTTCTAAGGCATTTGACAGAGTTTGGCATCAGGGTCTTTTGTCGAAAATGCGTGCATTTGAGATCGACGAAATTTCAATGGATTAGAAATTACCTTTTGGAACGTTCAATTCAAGTTGTTTTGGTCGGTTTCAAGTCTGATATTCACAAAATAAATGCTGGTGCGCCCCAGGGCTCTGTTCTGTCTCTGACACTCTTTTTAATTTTCATTAATGATCTCTTGACTGCTACTTCTAATCCAATATATTCCTTTGCTGATGACAGTACTCACTGCTATTCATATTCGTTCCCGGACTCACGGCCCTGCTCTTCGGCTGTAGAACGAGAACGACCGCGTATGCTAAGCTCATTAAATTCATATCAACAGCAAACCCAATTGGTGAACTATCAACAGAGTGTAATTTAATGCTTCCAAAACACAATGCTGTCTGCTGTCGTTAAAGCGAAATTTAAACACCCAGCCATTATCTATGAATGGCACTTGCATCGTCGAAACCGAAAAACTTTCCATTCTCGGTATGTTTGTCCATGTCAACTTACGTTGGAATGACCACATATTTGATGTCGCCAAAAATGCTGCGAAATGTCTAGGTTTCCTCAAGCGATGTAAGAAATACGAGTATTTTACCCCCTCTGATCTGGCTTCAATATATAAGGCATTCATCCGCCCAAAATTGGAGTACAATGCCCACGTCTGGTCAGGTGCTCCTAAAACATCTCTGCACCTGCTAGATAGGATCCAAAACCGTGCGATAAAACTTATTGATGATACTAACATCAGTCAATCAATGGACACCCTCGAACACCGACGAAATGTCTCGTGTCTCACTTTGTTTTATCGCTATTTCCACCACCAGTGCTCCACCGAAATCGCCAGTAGCATTCCGCCCATTCAAACTTTCAACCGTAACACCCGTCTCGCTATGAATGCTCATCAGTATACCCTCAAGCCCATTTTCGGACGTACTCTAAAATATCGTGATTGGTTCCTAAGCCGTACAACTCGCTTATGGAATGCCCTGCCGATCTCTGTATTTCCTGGTCGTTATAACTTGCAAACATTTAAAAACAATGTACATCGGTACCTCTCATTTCTTCCTCCCTAAATTTCCTTTGCCCGCGCTGTGTACAATATATGCTCCAGGTGGGTTTTTGTTGCGTTTCCCTAGGCCAAAATCCCGTATCTAATGCGTGACTCTGCGTAGTACACTTGCTTTAGTACCTCCATATGTGTAAGATGTACGAAAAACGTAAGGATAACCATAAGGATAAAATGATAGAAAAATAAAAGATTTCGTCATTTGTTTCATTTTTTTTATTTATTAAGTCCAATGTAGGTAGGTATACTCGTATTTTTACACAATCAGTTCTTTTATTTTTCTATTTCGTCCATCGGTAAAACTGGTTTTGCAAAGGAATAAAAAAAAACCCCTTTGAGTTGGATAGCAAATAAAAGGAAGATAAATGCACTATCATGTTTAGATACAAGATGAAAATTAAATAAGGAAGACAGGTAAGAGATTAGATGTGCAATGAGTACGACAATGGAACCGCGTCATCTCGCCACACCCGCCTATACCTTCTAGGTTATGGGGAACCGGCAATGCGACGCACACACGAAAGCATACTCAATCTATCTCAATTACTACGGACCATAAGCGAACGAGTGGAACCGACGGCTATACCTATCTCACACACACAACATTGAGCGGAGCGGACACACACGACAACACTCTATTGGGACCGAGAATAAGCAACCGCCACACACGACTCGTTATCTTGCTTTATAGACCGATTTCAGGATATAGTCAGGACAAAGAGTCAAAACTACTACCACTACTACTATATATAGAAAAACAACTCAGTGAACAAACTCACCGTTCTAGATAAGTCTATTTATCTTTTTATTTTTTATATATCCTTAGTTTTTCTACTGACACTCTTTTTCCTTTATGCACATGCACTGTCGGTGAGATTCGCGCACCAACTCCTCAGTAATGGACAACGATCATTTCGATGAAAGATTTGAATAACTTCCGTTGGCTTCGATGGCGTCCGAATATGCATCATGTTGCATGTTGAACTCGTGTTGCAGTATCTTTATGGCTAATTGCAAGTCCTTGTGTTTCACGACGATTGCGATGTCATCAGCGTAGGCATGTGCAGTAGATTTTTTAAATGTTCTTAATAGTTCATTTGTGGACAGTATAAATAATATGGGGCCCAGTTTGGCAACTTGTGGCACGCCATATTTGATCGTTCTTTTTTTGCTAAATATGTCAGATATCTTGACTTGTATTTCTCTTTCACTCAGATAGCTTTTAAGCCAGTTTTCCAGCACTCTTCTCAGTTCTAATCTGTTGACGCTTTCCACAAGTTTTTCAGGAGTCAGGGTATCAAACGCTTTGCTGAAATCTATAAGGAGCACAAGTATGTGGTGGTTTTTATTCAGTCCAGCATTCATGACGTTGATAAATTCCCCCAGTAACGATTGAGTGCTCTTGCACTTTTGAAAACCAAATTGGTTTGGATGAATCACTATGTGCTTCGACATAAAACAATTAACACGATTAACAACTACCTCTTCCAAACATTTTATTAATTATTCAAAGTGCAAACCATTGATTTGCATGCACGTCAGAGCTCGCCTTTGAAAGGACCTAACAGTGTCGATTTTTTCCGATTCTTCCAATGTTATGTTTCATGTCACCCAATTTTATTATTTCTGATAAGTAAACGATGTTTTTCATCCGTCGCACAGTGGGGCGGAATGCCCTAAAATGTGGTATCAAATCAGCCGTTGCAGCTAAGAACCGCAAATTTTTCAGGATAGCTTCTTAGAAAAGTCCCAAAATATTTTTAAACCCACCCACCCGACACGCCCACTAAAAAGCCAACTTTTCTGAAATGTGCCTATTTTTCAATATTAAAAACTTAAAAAAGATTTATTGAAGATCTAATTTTTATCAACTACATTTACCTTACCCATCCAGTTTTACGCCCCCTTCTATCGTGAAGAAAAACAAATTAGTAAAATTATTTTTTTAAATTGTTCGTAGGTATTTATTGAGACTTATAAATTAAAAATAAAGCAATTGAAATCTCTTTGTCCATTAAATATAAAACAAAACTAAAAATTGTTATTATATCCTTAGATATCATCACTGTCATCATTATTATCATCAGCCTCATCAGACTCAGGAAGAGCGTTTGATTCCTGGACACTTGGGGGTTTTAGCAAGTTGAGTGATTCTTTGGGAAAAGACTGGAAATTTTTTTTATGCAAATTTTGCTTAGATGTTATAATAGGATCCGAGCTCAGTAAAAATAAATTAAATACGCGGAAATTTCTAAAATCTTTGTTGCGTGCTTCTTGCGCTTCCTCCGAAAGTTGGCCGATCGGCAACAGTGCAGATGACATAATTTCTGAGCCATGAATAAGATATTTATGCAAAGTTGGAGGCATATGATACAAGGGATATTTATTTACGAAGCATCTCGTTGTGTCGTGTGCAAATTCCCTAAACTTTTCTAAATTAATCTCATATCCACTGGCAATTTTTTTTGTTTGTATTTTTTTTATAAGTTCTGTGTATATATTTGTTATTTCGGCTAAGAGTTCAGGGTTTTGGAAAAACCGCCTTACCGTGTTGCCATCGTTCGTATTACCAAATCCCGGTGTTGGTTTATCGACAGTTAATCCACATCGTTCTCGTTTGAATTCGGCCCTTATTTGCTGCCACGACTTCTTTGTCACTTTTGCGAGCTCGCCATTTTTTAATAGGTAATTTGTATGCTAAATGCAGAAGGCATTCAAACATTATTATCCAACCATGTAAAACATGGTTACTTTTACTTTTTACTTTTAAATTCATTTTTTATTGTTTTTTTCAGTATTACTTAAATTCTAGACAAAAATGCTTAAATCTAATTTGACAATAATAGTTACTTAATCTAGCTTACTGGTTCTTACCGATCGCTCTAAACTTAACAATTTCAATTCAAGTTTGCCTTTCGACCTCAAAACTATCTTACGATTAATCTTATCTATATATGAAATTTCTAAGAAAATAATTTTAGAAAAAAACTTAGATTCCGTATCTTTTTGTAGTTTTATATAAAACTTAAAACTATGGCCCTATTCTACTTAACCTACCTAAGCTACTTAACCTAACTTAACTATAATCGGGGTGGTGAGCACTCGTAGCCTCTCGCACCGGGTGGTCACCATCCCAATTGCGACTTTGGGTGCCCGTCATTCGTCAACACCGTGCACACGCACCACCAAGATTTAACCAATGCGATAAACCACTGGTCACTTCTCAGAGCTGCGGCCTCATGCTAACGAACGCGACCTTTCCACGAGATCCCCCTAACTATCCCTAATCTAACTTACAACTAAGAGGAATATGTTACCTTAGTAACGTACCGACCTAGGAGAGCGAGCCAACCCTTTCTCCTTCTTGAAGCCACCAGAATTCGGTGTATTGTTTCTCGGCATCGATCCGATCCCTGTCCGCAATCGCGGGACTAAAACGGAGGAGCTCCTGAGCATTGGCAACATACCCGTCGTAGGTGAGCCGCTTGTCCCTCGCACCGCGGTGGTTG
The DNA here is from genome assembly GCA_949129095.1 of Volucella bombylans. Taxonomy (NCBI): domain Eukaryota; kingdom Metazoa; phylum Arthropoda; class Insecta; order Diptera; family Syrphidae; genus Volucella; species Volucella bombylans. Next base: position 200,261,956 of record OX422141.1, on the reverse strand, counting down.
TGGTATATTACCGGGATACCATCCCTACTTTGTGTTAACCCTTTAGCATCAATTTGGAGAAAAGCCTCTGGCGGAATAAAGCCCGATAGAAGTGAGTTCTCGTGGTACATTTCATTGGGGTAATAAGCCCCAAAGATCAGGCCATTATCGTTGGTCATTGCCCTTGCAACGTGTCTTCGAATCACCTTAATCAGGAAATTGTCAATCCTATTCAGATTAGCCCCATCGTAAAGGACTTTGTTGGGATAATATTTTTTGTACTCCGATTCTGGTGTTCTGTACAAGCCAAGACAAGTCCTAAGACACTGCCTTTCAAACACCCGAATCCTTTCCATCTGATACGGCGCTACGTTGAACCACACGGGAAACCCATACGCAATGACTGGCCTAATTAGGGCCACATAGCATATATCTTTAACCCTGGAGACAAGTTGACAGTCTTCTTGTCAGGGCTAAGGCCTTCTTGGCTCCAGCAAGACAAGCATCTATATGTTTGTTAAAATACAAATACTTATCGAGCTAAATACCAAGGTATCTCACTACGCTTCTCACCGCTAATGGCAGTCCGTGCTGTCCAATGATGGCCAAATTTCGTCAGTTATGTCTGGTATTCCTAGAAGCCCATCTCAATGGAGTCCTGAACAAGATTGTTTCCGACTTTTGAAAATTGATTTTCAATTTCCAATCATCGCAATACGCTTTAATATGATCGAAATCACGCTGCAGACGAGTATTGATGACTTCGATTTTTGGACCTGATCTGTACTCCACTAAATCGTCTGCGTACGCTATGACATGATTGAGGGAACCTACTAGATCACTTGTGTAAATGTTAAACAGTATCGGAGAAATCACAGTCCCCTGTTGTAAGCCGCTTTTAATGTCAAAGATCTTGCTCGAAATAACATTGTTACATTTAACAACGAACTTCTTTCCCATAAGCATGTCGTAAATCATATATAGCAGAGGTTTCGGCGTACCCATTCTCGTCAACTTATAGAAAAGCCCCTCTAACCATACGGTGTCGAAGGCCTTCTCAAAGTCAACGAGGCAGGTACCCGTACACTGCTTCTTGCATTTATTCCATTGTATGTCGGAGACCAGCTTTGACGCAGCATGAATAGTGGCATGCCTCGCCGTAAAGCAAACTGATTTTCCGGAATTATATTATTTTCCTCAACCCACCATAACAGCGCTCTATTAACCACATTCTCGAATACCTTGCTAATATTCGGAAGCAAACTAATCAACCGGAGATTTGCAGGGTTAGTTCTAGCTTTATCCCTTTCGGGATTGGATGTACCACTGCAGCTTTCCAATGCGTCGGATAATATGCATTATTCAGCGAATTGTTAAACAGCGTAGTAAATATATCCACTGCTTCCAAGGGCAGGTGTCTTAATACAACGTTTGGAATATCGTCTACTCCCGACGACTTTTTGTTTTTCAGAGACTCAAAGATGCACAGGAGTTCATCTTTTCGCACGAACAAATGCGAGGAAGATCGTTCATTAGCGATGATAACGTTTGCCGCGTTTTCTTCACTGAATACGGTGAAACCGTGATTCTCAGACCGCCAATTTTGGAGTTCGTTGCGCAGATAATAGTGATTTACGTAGGCCCTGTTGTCAATGTCGTGATTACGGCGAACCGGATTGTTCACCGTATACACGGCCTCTAAAAAGGCTCCCAGCAAATCTACTTTCTCCTGTGGGTCCTCGACCACGAAAAGACCGTCGCCTGAGTCGGCACTCTCTGGACTTATGCCAACGGTCAGTAGTGTCTGTCTGTTTTCTGTCGTTTGTGGAATTCGGGCACACTGAATGTCATTATGATCTTTCCTCCTGAACAATTTATTTATCTGTGAGAACATATTCGGACTACTGGATTTTATAGCCCGAATCTTATTGCCCCTGTACAGACTTTGTAAAACATTGTTCCTAAGTTGCTCGTTCCTAAGTTGCTCCACATAAATAACATTTTTGGGTTGAGGTGGTTTCAGTTAAAGCAGTACAAACTTTTCCATCAATCATGGTGAAAATTAAAGAATGTTCTACTTTTACAAACCTGTTACCGATTACTACGGAAGTTTTTTGAAGGTTTGCAATCTGTGCAAAGAAGAAGAAGAAGTCACAAAACTCACTTCCGGACGACTACGTTTCTTTGCTGAATCTGGTGCTCTATAGAATGCAATAGAACTGTTTAGCCATTTTTCATTAGTTTTAAAAAGTTTTTCTTCGATTCTGCAAGCTTTGAGTCACCGTTTCTTAAAATCAGTTTTGAAATGCGACAGTGTATTCTTTACAACTTCTATTTGGGTATTTTTTGTGCTTTTTGTCATTTTAACAAGTTCTTCTTTAAAAAAATTGAACTGTTTTTCAACAATCACACACCCAACTAGTTCACTTCTTGCCAAAAGAATGAAATGACAACTACTTCTACTGGCTTTAAACCATCGCGATTTGTATTCAGATTTAAAATGTGGTACTCGTTTTAGGAGGTCCTTATTAACAAAATGTTTTGTTCGAGATTTTACTTGTCAAACTGCTCTGTTTTTAAATATCCAGAACTTCTAAGAATATTCACAAGCTCTTGTCTGGTAACAAATAGTGCATTGGAACTTGTTTCTAAATCAGAAACAAATTAATACAAGTACTGGAAAAGAATAAGAAGACATTTATTGAAACACATAGCCACACATTAAAAAATATACTATAAAAAAGGGGGCAAGTACGGGCAGACAATTTTAACTATTCCTAAGTGCACAAATTCCACTCTTTAGGATTCCATAAAAAAAAACTTCAGGGCTGACCCGGAACATAATCAATTCAATCGATCTTTGATACGAGTAGTAAAGGAAAAAAAATTGCCTTTTCGCAGTGCCATATAAATTATAAAGAAAAATTTCTTCGGAAAGCACTCTTCTAAAAATAATATTTGCTTGAAGCTTGCTTAATACCTGATGTTGAAGGTTCCATAAGAAACAAATAGTTTGTGGAATAAAAAGCAGTGAAAAAAAAATCAAGAAAAATCGATAAAAAGCAAAGCTGAAAGAACACAATTGTTATCACTTTGAACTAGCTAATGCAACTGGTGCATATTTTGTGAGATTTATTATAGATAACGGATTTTCTCATTTGGCTGATGCTGGGCCGGACAGTTATGCATACGAAAATAATAGCGTAAGAACTTTACGTCGCAGTTGAATTTTCGGTTTTATGCCGGCTTTAGGTACATTCTGCCCCACAGTGCGTCGCTATAAATAAAAGTCCATGGACGTCAAGACCTTGGAGGCCACATAAGGAGGGTCCATTCCATCCTATCCACGAATTTTCATATACCACTTTCTAATTGCATAGCTATAGCGTGCGAGCGCGCCATCCAACTGGTACATAATGGCTGTTCTTTGTTGCAGCGGTATACGAGGTGTGTTCGCAAAGAAAGGTGGCTTTTGAAATTTTGCTGGCAACATACATTCGATTATCGATTTCATTTTTAATGTGTTGGTACACATGTGCCGAACATATGTTCATAGTTTCGAGTTCATGTTATGTTCATTTGTAGTGTTCTACTTTTGACAGCTCACGACTGATTTGTGACATATGTCAAAGTCAAACATGCTCAGTTAACAATGCCATTTCATCATGGAGACTTACACCCTAGCAACGCTTACAAATTATTGAATTTTATTGTCAAAATTCGTGCTCTGTGAAAAATGTTTTTCGCGCACTTCGACCATTTTCGGTCGTCTTAATTGAGCTGCTGAGCAAGCAATTCTAGCCATAGTGAAGCAGCAATTTCTCGCTGTTGGCAATCAAGCCATCTACACGTATGCGTAGAGTGCGTACAGAGGAAAATATTGCTGCTGTCTCCGCCAGTCTTAATGAAGACCGTGATTTGTCTATTAATCGCCGTTCTCAGGACTTAGGATTGTGTTACTCGACTACGTAAAGGATTTTACTCAAGGATCTTGGTCTAAAACCTTAAAAAATACAGCTCGTGCAAAAACTGAAGCCGAACGACCTGCCACAGCGTCGAATTTTCGGTGAATGGGCCTCAGAACCTTCAGAAAACTTTCGCTTTTTTATCGAAAAATTGCCTTCACCGACGAAGCTCATTTCTGGTTGAATGGGTATGTAAATAAACAAAACTGCAGTATTTGGTCTGATGAACAACCTTATTCAATACACGAGCTGCCAATGCACGCGAAAAAATGCACTGTTTGGTGCGGTTTATGGTCCGGCGGAATCATTGGTCCGTACTTTTTCAAAGATGACCGAGAGAACAACGTTACCATCAATGGCGCCCACTATCGTTCAATGGTTTCGGACTTTTTTTTGCTCGAGCTGAACCTGGTCGACATGTGGCTCTAGCAAGACGGTGATATATGCTACATAGCACGCGAATCGATGGACCAAATGAGAAATGAGTTCGGTGAGCAATTTATCTCTCGTTTTGGATCGGTGAATTAGTCGGCTAGATCGTGCAATGTGACGCCTTAAGACTATTTTTTATAATGATACGTCGAATAACTCGTCTATGCCGAAAAACCAGCATTTATCTCGTATTATTAGCGAAATACCAGCCAATATGCTGGAAAAAATGATTGTAAATTAGACTCTCCTTATGGACGACATAAAACATAGTCGTGTTCAATATTTACATGAAATAATCTTTAAAAAGTAAATGGCAAGCATTGATTCATTAACTAAAATAAAAATTGCATACACTTTTGTAATTGTCCTGTATTTTTTTTTTTGACAATTAAAAATCAAACGCTTAAAAAATCGCCCATTGTAACACTAATCCGCTTCAAAATACTCCCTCTGCCACTGCATGATGTCTTCCTTGATCTTAAATCCGGTACCTTTCGAAGGCATTTTAAGATTGGGAAAAAGGCAGTAGTAGCCGAGGTCCGGAGAGTAAGAAGGTTGGCGAATCACATATCACAGGTATGTTGTCTTTGGCTAAGAAACTCCGAATTATGTGTGAAGAATGATCGAATGCGTTATCTTGATGAAGTTGAAAACTGTCATTTACTCACAGGTCCGGCGGTTTATCTCATTGCTTCAGGAAGGTGAGGAGATAGTAGTGCCGTTTGGTGCGTACTCATGATGAACCATATCACCGGAGTCAAAAAAGACAGTCGGGATGAGTTTCACATTGCTGCGGACCTGCTTTACTTTTTTGGGCCTCGGTGATGCTGATGATCACTTCCATTGTGATGACTGGAACTTGGTTTATATCGCAACACTCATCACCGGTGATCATTATGATCAAAAAGTTGACAACAGAGTTCACAGTCTCCAGCTTGTCCTGTGCAATCCCCACACGAAGTTGTTCGCTGAGCCCCAGCTGAGGGTCAACTTTGCAGTTAAAATGGAAACAATGGATTCAACACTAATGCTAACTTCGTCAGTAAATTCTCTGACTGTTATTCAACGATTCTGCGTCTCCAGAGTCCAGGGTCCATAGGTGATCAATGACAATCTCATTTTTGGATGGCTGCTCTCCATCTCTGAAGCGGTAGTACCACTCCTTTATCTGTTTAGTGCCCATTGCTTCATCGAAAATCACTTTTTCAACTTTCCGGATTGTTTCCACTTGAGAATCTCCAACTGAAAGATCTGATGCAGTAACGTTGTTTAACTATTTCTTTCCCAAAATTAAAACCGACGATTGTTAATTGCACGTACTCTCTCTTGAACGCCGTGGCGGCCTCTGAGTGGTCATATGTTAGTGAAATAAATTTAACATGCGCACTAGGTGAAGCAAAAGTCTATCTTTATTCAGTTGCCCAGACAATGTTTCAACCATGGCTCGTGGATTATAAAATAAAACGAACGACATGCGATGAACATTTTCGTGAGTATTGAAAGCGGAGGGACGCGCCTCTAGTCTTACAGCCCTCCGATTGGGGTTAGGGACCGAAACGAGATTCAGTGAAATCAGACTTCACATCAGACTGCATTCAGAGAAGCCTTATATTCTAGAACTAACTTGGAGTGGTGAGATGATTATGCAATCGCCTTAAGCGAAGCTTGAATTCCGCTGTAGACTACAGACGTAGATAATTTTATCCTCCACCAATCCTTCACATTGTCATATCAGGGTTGCCTTTATCTTCGCTTAAAAGACCGACGCATGTTTTTCTAACCAGAAGTGATACCTAAAGTTGTCGCCCTTCCAAAAAGACACCAGCGCCGCAATTTATATCAGTTTTGGAGGTATCCATAAAGGCCTGTCTACATTCCTTTCCCGACTCAGATTCTGGTCGAAACTATTCTCTGTACCCTTAACAGGGAAAGTCAATTTCAAATTTTCGCAACAACAGGATTCATTCATCAGATGGTGAACAAGACGAGAGGATCATGTTGTACCACAGACCAGTTCTTTTTAATCGAAAGTTGACTTTGAGAGTGCAGCCTAAATGAATATCGAGGGGAGTGGGGATCATCAAAGCATCTAGAGCAGATCATGCCGACATGCCATAAATTCGTAAAACTTATCTTCAGAGTGAGGTTGTTACCTGATATAGCCCTAATAGCTATACATATTGCCTCCTTTTAAGGCGACAAGGTTCATGGAGTGGTTTCTGCCCAGGTCATAGTGTTTTTGTGTACGAGCAGTTATGGACGTTTTCATACTGCTTACATCAATGCTCCGTGTGTACTCTGTTATCCGTTATAGAATAACTGAAAGCCTGGACTGGTAACTAAATAATCCTGACGAATTTCTGACTGCCTACGATTATTAGCTCTGAACACCATTTTGAAAGTCGCCTTCGTGGCAGTGCTTTAATTGTGCTGTGTGACTTTTAACGAAGATGGACATATCCTCATGTGATAGATCCAATACATTTGTCTGATTGGAATTACCACATCTAGTAAAAACCTGCACTTGGAAAACACTTCAATAGTTTGGTATTCCCAAAGATATTGAAGGATGAGGTCTCTCTGAGTATATTTCTTAGAACATTTTCCAATATCGAGCCACCAGTATGGAACGCTATTGTCAAATATGATATTTATACCCACCCGCCTAGGTTAGCTAAGTGATCAAAAACTACTTTCAGGATATCACTGTCGATTGTTTTTGTTTGGGGCTGCTAATCTGAACTTGTGGTGGATGAACCACAACCAGAACAAAGCTCTCTTTCACCAAATCACTAGACAAATTTAAAATTTTCAATTTCATGTCAACTTAGCAGATTCACTAACAAACAATGCTAACCAATACCACAATGTAAAATTTGAAATGCTTCGATGATGAGGAGAAGGAGTCAATCTATGGACGTGTCTTTGCAGGTGGCGCAAAATTAATCACCCTATCGGAAGATGGTATAAGTTTTGGAAATGGCGTCGTACGTCAATCATATTCGACATTTGTGAACTAGACAGCTGCAGTATACAGACAGACGAGCAATGGTGAGCTATACTCCGCAAGAGCGTGGAATAATTGTGTCGATGTTTTTGGACAATAATCGGTCGGTGGTGTTAGCACAGCGTGAATTTCGGCGTCGATTTCCTAATCGTGTCGCGCCAACTGGGCTGAGAACGAAGAAACATCAACCAGACGACGGGCCACACAATTGGGCATCACATGTACCCGTACAAAGTGCAATCAGTGCATCAGTTAATGCCTCCCGTGTGAATTACTGTAAAGCCATCCTCAATCTCAGCAATGAAGAGGACGATTTTGTGTTGAAAATTATCATGAGCGACGAAGCGCATTTCCACTTAAGCGGTTACGTCAGTAAGCAAAATCTTCGTTTCTGGGGCACTGAAAATCCGCGTGTGATGCAGGACAAGCCATTACATCCACTCAAAGCCAGTGTTCACGCGGGAGGAGTGATTGGGCCGTATTTTTTTTGAAGACACCATCGACAATACGGTCACTGTTACTTGCAAATGCAACAGGGCCATGATAAACGACTTCTTACCACCGAAATTGGATGAACGGGACTTGGGGAACATGTGGTTTTAACAAGACGGTACAGCCGCACACACAGCACGATCCACAATGGATATTGTGAAGGAAGCGTTTCCTGGTCGCGTAATCTCCCGTTTTGGTGATTTGGCATGGCCAACAAGATCGCCCAATTTAACCATCCCAGACTTCTTTCATTGGGGCTACTTGAAGTCACGGGTTTATGCCAACAAGCCTCAGACAATCTCAGCCCTTAAGGAGAATATTTGACATTAATGCGAACAGTTATCACCGGAAATCTTGCAGAAAGTCATGGAAAATGTGATAAAACAGGCATAAATGTGTATTAATATTGGCGGCGGTCACATAGCGGATATCATCTTTTCCACTTAACAGGAACAATTGTAAAGGTCCATATAAAGATTTCCATCACTCAAAATCATATTTTTTTGTTCAGTAAAAAAGTAATTCTAAACCAAAATTGGATGATTAATTTTGCGCCACCTTGTATATAGCATACTTAGTTTGTTTTTAATAGATAGAAAGGTTAGACGTGTTTTGGTGTGCTCGACGATTTTCAATTATTATAGAAATGAAGCAAAGAATTTGCATAAAATTTTGTGTAAAAAATGGAATCAAGTGCTCTAAAACGCTTGAAATGTTAACAGTGGCATATGGAGAGTACGGACGCCCCAGCACATCAACAAAAGATGATAACGTCGAAGCTGTAAAGAAAATTGTTTTGGAAGAGCGTCGAATTACCGTAAGAGAAGCTGCTGAGGATGTTGGCTTATCGGTCTTAATTTTTAATTTTGATCAGAAGAATCGTCGCATGAGCACAGCTCAGGAGCTCTTAAATGACGTCAATAATGAGCACTTGAATGCTCCCAAAAGTGAACAGACCTATGAAAGGACGCAGATATAACCATTGAGGAAATAAAAACGGCATCGCTGGAAAAGCTTAAGGCTATACCAAAAAGTTCTTATGAGAAGTGCTTCGAGGATTGGAAAATGAGTTGGCATAAGTGTATTAAGTTTGAGGGGGATTACTTTGAACGGCACAAAAATAAATATTTTTTATAAAAATATACAGTCACCTTACTATTTGAACACACCTCGTATGTATCACATAATAGTTGTGGTAATTTATTTCGCAAAAATTCCAGATAGAGATTCGAGTTAAGCCTTGGAGGAAGCCGATAGGGTCCTATCAGCGTATTACCCAATAAGCCTGCCTGCACATTGACGTTGAAAGCTCTGTGTTTCATGGTTGCTTTCTGCCCAGGTATGTAAATTGTGGATATTAGTGATTCCATCCGAGGTGAATTGGGCCTCATCCATCCATAAAATACGGCCAATAAAGTTGCCTGCCTCAAACTGTCTTTCCAGAATGTAATTGTAGAATTCCAAAGACTTTACCCTGGTTGTAGCTCTTGTACTGGTATATGATGTAAACTCTGCTTGGTTAAAGCGTATGACTAGTTGCCTAAGACTAGTATCTGGATGATTTTGCTTCATAGCTGCGAACGCTTTCTGCCAAGCAGGAGTCCCCCAACCATTTTCGCTTGGTTTCTGTCTCCCTCAACCTTGAGAATGTTTTAATTAATGTCCTGCCATTTGGGGCAATATCAGGATATTTTCTCAGATATTCCAATCTCGCTCGTTACAGAAACCACAGATATGTGGTAAACCATGTTTGCGTAATAATTTCGAGTTCAACGATAAAATGGGTTATTACCATGAACACATAAGTTTGAAAGATGTTAATTACTTTGTTTAAAAAACTCTGTATCTCGTAGGTGATGCATTTCCGAAACCCCTTCCCCCATACGATTTCTTTCACGAAATATATCAAAGAATCTTCCCTTAAATTCTTCGACACATTATCCGGGACACCCTGACACAGACGAAATAAACTCCACAAGATACAATACAAACGAGTACATCTTTTACATTTTTTCAGCTGTTGCAACACTTCTCATATCACGCCTAGGTTTGGAGAGAGGTGTTTTGACATTGCCTAACGATCATGCATGTCCAAGATCTTTGCGAATATACTCGTAGTTTACGGCTCTTTTATCTTCGATTATAAATAAACATTTTCGCAGAGAAAGTAGATTCTGATTGATTTAAATAAAGCAGGCAGCCCTGTCCACTTACTTAGTTTTAATTTTTAATAAACATTGTTAGCTTTGACTGGATCGAAGGAGATTTCACTAATCAAATGACTTTCGATTTCGTTTCAAAGAAAAAGCTGAGAGATCATTGTCTTCTTTTAGTATGTAAAGTTAAGGGCGACACGAGAATTTGCAATAACTACCGATCGGTTAAACTGCTGTCGTATACAATGAAAATATACGAGAGAGTTCCAGACAGTCGACAGCGCAATGTTATTAAACTTCATGGTAGTCCATGCGGTTTTATGAGAGGCGAATCTACACATGATGCGATTGAAAGTTCATAAAAAATAATGGAAAATCATTGCGACATTTCGAAAAATCTGAAAAAATCTAATGTGGACTGTACGAGTAGTTAGATTTTAAAATGTACAGAGGGGAATATCAGAATCGCTTGTAAGATATGTATTATGACGTTAAAACGAAGATAGATTCACATCGGGACCAACTGAATATCTGAAGAATTTAAAGCTTAAGTTGGAGGATACCAAGGTAGTTAGGTAGGTAAGAATGGCTGTTGGAAATACCAGCCTACCCAGGCCCATTGTGATGCCACGTGGATCTATGATCCTCTTACTAATGGAACCACTGATAAATCGTCAGCTCATGAAATATCTCGAAACACGAACACTTCTCAATGACCGGCAGTACGGTTTTCGTAGCAACAGGTCCACTGGTGATTTGATGGCATGTCTCACCGAAAAGTGGAACCAAAGCGTACATCAATCTGGCGAAAGCAAGATAGTTGCACTTGATATTTCTAAGGCATTTGACAGAGTTTGGCATCAGGGTCTTTTGTCGAAAATGCGTGCATTTGAAATCGACGACTCTCTTCTTCAATGGATTAGAAATTACCTTTCGGAACGTTAAATTCAAGTTGTCTTGGATGGTTTCAAGTGTGATATTCACAAAATAAATGCTGGTGTGCCCCAGGGCTCTGTTCTGTCACCGACACTCTTTTTAATTTTCATTAACGATCTCTTGACTGCTACTTCTAATCCAATATATTCCTTTGCTGATGACAGTACTCTCTGCTTTTCATATTCGTTCCCGGACTCACGGCCCTGCTCTTCGGCTGCAGAACGAGAACGGCAGCGTATGCTAAGATCATTAAATTCCGATATCAACAGCATAACCAATTGGGGAACTATCAACAGAGTGGAATTTAATACTTCCAAAACACAACAGACAGCTGTCTGATGTCGTTAAAGCAAAATTTAAACACCCAGCCATTATCTATGAATGGCACTTGCATCGTCGAAACCGAAAAACTTTCCATTCTCGGTATGTTTGTCCATGTCAACTTACGTTGGAATGACCACATATTTGATGTCGCAAAAAATGCTGCGACAAGAAATATTTTACCCCCTCTGATCTGGCCTCAATATATAAGACATACAACTCCCACATCTGGTCAGGTGCTCCTAAAACATCTCTGCACCTCCTAGATAGGATTCACAACCGTGCGATAAAACTTATTGATGATACTAATATCAGTCAATCAATGGACACCCTCGAACACCGACGAAATGTCTCGTGTCTCACTTTGTTTTATCGCTATTTCCACCACCAATGCTCCACTGAAATCGCCAGTAGCATTCCGCCCATTCAAACTGTCAACCGTAACACCCGTCGCGCTATGAATGCTCATCAGTATACCCTCAAGCCCATTTTCGGACGTACTCTAAAATATCGTGATTCGTTCCTAAGCCGTACAACTCGCTTATGGAATGCCCTGCCGATTTCCTGGTCGTTATAACTTGCAAACATTTAAAAACAATGTACATCGGTACCTCTCTTTTCTTCCTCCCTAAATTTCCTTTGCCTGCGCTGTGTACAACCACTTTAAGGGTACTCAAACCCCTTGAGCGCGCGCTCATTATAAAAAAAAAAAAAAAAAGTGTAGGAGACTGTTAACGTCTATATTTTCTAGATCGCTTAGGTCGTTGTAGAAGAAAGAAAGCTGGGAGAAAACTGGACATGTACAGAGGAGGTGGAGGATTGTCTCCTCCTCTTCCTCGTCCATGCAGCTTCTACAGAAATCATTTGTAAAAGCGTCAAGCCTTCTTGCATGCTTGCCTATGAGGCAGTGTCCAGTGATGGCACCTATTATGGCGCTGAGATGCTTCCTATTTCAAAGGATCATACACTTAGAGCGATTCAGATTCAGCTTTGGCCAGATCTGTTTGGTCGCTAGCCATGTTTGCCCAAAAGTCCACCTAAGGTCTGTTTTTTTATTGCCATCCAGCTTTAATGTTAGTTTGCACATAGCGATTAGTGTACCTATACTGCCCTTTTCCGGTAGAATAGGTAGAGTGGCTCCAATTTTGTCAAGTTCATCGGCTCTGCAGTTCCCTGGAATGTCTCTGTGGCCCGGCACCCAACAAAGGTGAATGTTGAACTGCTCTGCCATCTCAATGAGAGATGATCGGCATTCAAGGGCGATTTTGGAATATAATGAGACCGAGTTCAGTTTCAGTTTTTATGCATTTTAATTTTTTTTTTAACTTAAATTACTCTTATATGCTAAACAAAAAACGCTTAAAAATTAGCTTAAATTACTTACAAATAATCTTATTCTAACTTACTGGCCCCATGCGGGCACTCTAAGTTAAACCTAACACTTAAACTATGTCTTTCGACGAATCTTACATTATATTTTTATTTTAACATTACTTAATACTAGAACTAAGAAAATTAATTATAAGTAAAAAACTTAGTGAATGGACATTTTTTAATTTTTTATAAAACTTAAAACTAAAAGCCTACAGACTACCTAAAAATAAATCTTATTCTACTTAAACCTACTTACATCTAATACGTACGCACACACATACATATATATATATATATATATACATAATACATATATACTTAATATATAAATATATGTATATATATATATTTTATTTTTTTTCATTTTTTATTATTATTAATTTTTTTTTTTTTTATATTTTTTTTTTCATAAAACTAACTTAATCCTACCTAAAATTATGTAAGCCGGCCATGGCCATTCGACGACGAAGCATCCTCCCCTTCAACTAGCCACCAAAATTGCTGGTGCTGCTGAGCAACATCCCTCCTGTCGCGACTCCCTACCGCCCTAGTTAATGACGAAATTGTCCACTCTTATTAGATTCGCCCTATTGTACAAGACCTCATTGGGATAGAATTTGATGTACTGAGACTCTAGTGTTCTGTATAAGCGAAGACAAGTCCTAAGACAAGCCCTCTCAAACACCCGAATCTTTTCCAATAAACTTGCTCTCACGTTGAACCACACGGGACATCCAAATACAAGCATGGGCCTGATAAGGGCCATGTAGCAGATCACCTTCACCCTCGCATCGAGTTGGCTGTTATAAAACAGTCTCTTTGTAAGGGTAAAAGCACTTTTGGCTCTGGCCAGAGCAACGTCTATATGTTTGTTAAAATACAGATATTGATCTAGCCAGATCCCAAGGTATCTGACTACATTTCGACAAGCAAGTGGCTGTCCGTGTTGTCCGATGATAGAAAACTTTCGTCAATTCTTTCTGGTATCCCTAGAGGCCCCAGACAAAGGCGTCCTAAACAGAATGGTTTCCGACTTCTGAAAGTTGATTTTCAACTTCCAGTCATCTCAATATCGCTTAATTTTGTCAAAATCATGCTGCAAAAGTATATTAATGACCTCAATCTTTGGACCTGATCTGTACGCGATTATGTCGTCTGCGTACGCTATGGCATGGTGAAGTGAACCTATCAGATCACTTGTGTAAATGTTGAATAGGATCGGCGAATTTACCGCACCTTGTTGCAGACCGTTTTTAATGTTAAATGTTACAGCAGAAGTCACATCGCCATTCTTCACGATGAACTGTCTACTGGAGAGCATATCAAAAAGAATATACAGCAATGGTTTACTAATGCCCAACCTGTCCAGCTTGAAAAAGAGTCCCTCTAACCATACGGTATCAAAGGCCTTCTCCAAGTCAATCAGGCAGGCACCAGTGCACTGTTTCTTGCCTTTGTTCCATTGGATATCAGAAACCAGTTTCGACGCAGCATGAATGATATCATGCCCCGCCTTAAAACCGAATTGATTATCCGGAACTATATGTTTGTCCTCAACCCACTTAGTCAGAACTCTATTGATCACCTTCTCGAAAACCTTACTGATATTTGGAAGAAGACTGATCGAGCGGAGATTCGCCGGATTGGAAGTATCTTTATCTCTTTTGGGGATCGGATGTACCACCGCAGTTTTCCAATGCGCTGGATAATGTGCATTATTCATTGCATTATTAAACAGGGTGGTGTAAATGTCCACCGCTTCTAGAGGAAGATGTCGAAGCACGATGTTCGGAATACCATCGGTCCCCACTGAAACCAGAGCCCTCGGATCGCCAGTTCCCTATTTCATTTCGAATGCAGAAGTCGTGCACAAAGACGCGATTGTCCAGGACGTAATTAGGGCCAATGGTATCAGTGGCCTTGTATACTTCCTGGAAAGTCGCCCCTATGGCCTCCGAAAAGATGCGGATATCCTTTGCAGATATCACGTTTTTCTTCAGCCAGGACAGAGCTTTTTTAATCGCCAAAATTTCCACCTGGAACACGCTACAGTGATTTGGAAGGCGGAAAGAGAGGCTTAGATTTAGCTTATCTGAGAAAACACCGCCACCAACTCCGCTGTAGGTTTTAGATCCATCTGTGTAGAGATGGATTGACTTGTCCTCCATGAAAGCATCCTCCTCCCAGAATGATCTAGAGGGGAAGCTTACATGGAAGTTTTTGTCAAACCAAAGTTCAGGTATGGTGTAATCGGTGTTCTCTGTGAGGACTCCTAATGTATTAAGAATGTTGGCGTGGCCAAATGAATTATTTGTCCACTGTTTAGTCGCTTTAAGGCGAATAGCTGCAGTCGCAGCTACTTGCTTGCTAAAAATGTCGAGGGGTGTCAAGTGAAGCAGAATATCTAATGCCGCAGAGGGGGTAGACCGCAAGGCTCCGCTTATGCATAGACATGCTGTTCTTTGGATTTTGCTTAGTTTAATGCAGTTGACTGCATATTCTAAGGCCGTCCACCAGACAACCACCCTGTAAGTAAGTATCGGTCTTATGACCGAGATGTATAGCCAGTGAGTTATGCGAGGTTGAAGGCCCCATTTATTCCCAATTGCTTTTTTGCAAGAGTATAAAGCTATTGTAGCTTTGTTGACTCTTTCTTGAATGTTAAGTTTCCAGTTTAGTTTCCTGTCAAAAATGAGGCCCAAATATTTTGCTGTATCGGAGAAAACTAAACTGGTACCGTTTATTGAAGGGTCTATAGTTGGAATTTTGTATTTCCTGGAAAAGAGGACAAGATCAGTTTTATGGGGGTTTATTCCCAATCCACAGCGATCTGCCCAGCGGGTTAATCTATTGAGATTTACTTGAAGGAGTTCTTTAATGGTATTGAGATGCTTACCTGAGACGGCTATGGCAACGTCATCCGCATAGGCAATCACCCTGATACACTACTAAGTTCCAGAGAACGGGAGAGGGGACACCGCCTTGTGGCGTACTTCTGCTGACACATCTTTTAGCAGAAGTCTCACCCAGTTTGGAGTTGATTATCCTTATATCGAGGACACCAATGCAGTGCTCAAAGTCCGCCACTTCTTAGTATCGTATTCCGGAGCGACTTTTCTTCTTTTCGCCATGCACAGCTGACACCCACTTAATCGAGGAAGTGAGTCAGCTATTACCAGCACTATTGAAAGTTTTCGCTACACATTTACTTATTTGGGCTTCAAGGTGAAGATATCGGCACCATTGAGGCCAGTGTTGATCCTAAGATCCTAATTCAACGATTCATCATCATGTGCAAAAACTTGGGCTGTGTCCATTAACTTTGTAGATTACACGCTTATAAGATTCAATTGCTGTAAGAAATGAAGCCAGGCGATCATCATGTGGGTCGTGGCTTCGCTGATTGAGCGTTTGAACAGTTCAAAGTCGATCTACTTTTTTACCGTCAAATTTTATTCTGTGATGAGACTCAATTCGGTCTCAGTGACTTTTCTAATAAGTAAAATTGTCAAATTTGGAGCGAGGACAATTTAAAAGCGATACATGAGCAGGCCTCCCTTTTTCAAAAATAACGAACAACTTAAAATAGAAAACATAACCGAGTTTTGCCATGTTCAAATAAGGTCATCAGAAAATCTCATAGTTATACCACCTGTTTTTTTGGGGCAGGGGCTCCCTACTCAGCACCCTCTAATACTAGTCATATCCATCCAAATACCACATTTTCATGCCGTATTTCATATGCGAGCACAATTATTATCTGAACGTTTTCTGATACAGCAATATTGTGAGCATCTTTACAAAATTAAAATAATAGCGAGTTTTATAATTTGACACTACAAAATGTGGTAGAATGCAACCACTTGAATTCGTACCTTGCACAGGCAAAAATATTACGATGTACTCGTATATATTGTACGAGTATATTGTATTGTATACAATGAATGTAGATACTTCTCAAACACTAACAATCATTTCGATTCTGCTGCCTCCTCGGAGTGTGCAAGTTGACCAAGAGGCAGTGTCTAGGCCATGGAAAGATAACCCCTAAAACCCGTTTGAGCGGTTCGCATCTGCTAAAAATATTTTACAAGCAGTATGCAGAGTAGATATTTTGACCACTCATGTGTTTCGGTTTTAATGAGCTCATCTGTATTCACGTTCTTCTCTGCCACACTTTGTCATTGAAAACACACCGGTGCTCTCCAATAAAAAAGACTTCGTCTAGAGTTTTCGTATTGAAATATAGATCAATCCGTGGGCGAGCAATTTAAATACAATATCAAACAAAAAACTATTTATGGAAATAGGTGGCACGAGCGACTGCATTTACATCTAATTGATTTAAATGCCGGTTAAGTACTTGCCACAATATTTATTGGCATCAACGACAGGGAGTCGCCGAATGGGCTGGAACTAGCAGTTTAAGCATTTAGTCTTATTCGTTAATATAAATTTTCGAATAAGATACTACAGCTTTCCCGTATACTTGGCAAGTGGATATGTTGGCTGCTACGTGATTGTGAATTTGATGTTTGAATTAGGTGATTCAAAAGATATGCGGCAGCTATTATGTGGATCAATGGAAACTTTTAACAATTTCGCCGGCGATTCGATAGTGGGTATACGAGTAGTGAAATGGTTTGGAGGTGTTTCATGAATTTTGCAGGTCTTTTGAATAGTTTTTTCTTCTTTCATAGACACATGCGTGTGTTTTGTTTGTTTCCGTCTCGTCACGTGGTAACATATCTCATGGAATAAATGTATTTTATAAATCTTATGTCATGGACGCATGCATAATGCTCTTTGTGTACAAACCGGAAGATTTAAGTAGTATTTGGCTTACAAAACAGAAGGTGAATCGGTCAAAACGCTATAGTAGCTTTAAATTATGAAGTTCACTATTTCAAAGTTTTTTTTTTTAAAGTGATGAATAGAAACAGTCTGAGTTTTCGACTCGCTTAAATTCATTCGAGTTGACATTGGATGACCTAATCTTATATATCTGCATCGCAGACGCCCTTTAGGGAAGTTTGCTCTCTTTTCGTTGTATTCATTTTTGAGTTGCTGGCCAAGGGATCTTAAATCACTGTATCCGTCTACCAACCTACGACCAGACACTATTTTAAATATAGAACTGCCTTATATGGTTGTTTTGCTTTACCTTTACCTTTGACTCTCGACCCAATCTTCCAACCCTTTAGTTAGTAGTTTTAAGTGAATTTTGAAGGAAGTGATGCGGTGGAAGTCAAAGACGGTAGGGTTTGAATTTATTTTACGTAGCATACGGGAGATTGGTTCGTTCGCGCCATAGGAGGTGTGGTGGGTTGGTAGATAGAAGAGTCGAGGGGTACGTAGATTACGAGGGTTAGTGTTCAGGAAAATAGAGTTGTGAGGGCACGCGCTTCAACGTGACCTGAAAGGAGTCGATGAATGAAGAGAAAGTCGGCTGCATCTCTGCGATCCTCAAGGGTGTTTAAGTTCATAAAGTTGAGACGGTTTTGATAGGGGGGCAGATCAAAAGGATCGTCCCAGGGCATACCTCGAAGAGCAAGTCGAAGAAAACGGCGCTGGATGCTTTCAATTCTCGAGATATGAACACGATGATATGGTGACCATACTTGACTGGCGTACTCTAGGAGGGGGCGAACAAAGGCAATATAGAGGGACCTGGTCACGTATGGGTTGGTGAATTCTTTGGACCACCATTTTACAAAACCTAGTGCAGAGTTGGCTTTGAGGATTATCTCATCCATATGTAAACGGAAGTTGAGCTCCCTATCACACAAAATGGCGAGGTCGCGAAGAGATTGTACGGAGGAGATAGGTTGGTCATGGAGAAGATAGAGTCGGGGAGGAGATTGGTTCCGCTTATGTGAGAAAGTGATTGGTATTTGGCGATATTAAGATCCAAAGAATTTTTGAGGCACAAAATCGAAAAACTATCAAGATCTTGTTGAAGGAGGAAAGAGTCATGGGGAGAGGAAATGGTTTTGAAAAATTTGGTATCGTCGGCGTAAAGGGAGACAAATGAGTGTTTGATGATCATATCGAGATTATTTATGGTTAATATGAAAAGAAGGGGGCCGAGATGGCTGCCTTGTGGAACTCCAGAGATGGCCGAGTGTGCTGTACTAAAACGAACACTGTAAAAACGGTTTTCGAGGTAAGAGGATATACATTTTAACAGTATGGGTTCAAAGCCTAGGGCAGACAATTTGAAGATGATTAATCGATGAGAGATTTTATCGAATGCTTTGCTAAAATCGGTTGCAACTACATCGACTTCGTTGCCATTCTCTAGGGCAGAGAGGGCAAAGGATACGAATACCCTTTAGGAAGCCATGTTGTCTAGGGGAAATAGGCAGGTAGGTAGGTAGGAAAACAGCACACAACTTGTTTCTCTTATTCCGTAAGGAACGAAGCTTGCGATTATATCAGGGAGGACTAGTAGATGATGTTTTAAGGCGGGAAAATGGAACATAAAGGGAAAAAGAATTACAGATTTCCTTATAAAAAATGAACAAGGCATCATTTATACTTAGGTTGTGAAAGTTTAAGAGGGATCTGATGGGATGAGAGAGTTGTAGGGGGAGTGGATTGGAATGAAGAGTTATGAAAAAATTAAAGTAGATAGTGGGGAGGGTGGTAATTATCGATTGTTGAGAAAGATAGGGAATAAAATGAGACTGAGGAGTTAATTGAATCTGTTGTGAAAACAAGGTCTAATTGCCTGCCCATATAATTGGATATACCACTGACTTGGCATAGACTTGAGTCTGTTAAGCGATCTAAGAAGAGACATTCCTTAGCCGAGTTGGTATTTGTAGCTGAGGCACTGTAGCTGAGGACGATTAAAGTCGCCGAAAATAAGGATATCATCATTAGAGTGAGACAGGTCAATTAAATGGTCGATTGCATTGATAACAAGTTGGTAAGATTCGATAGGTTGAACTGGTAAGATGTAGCAACATATAACTTAAAGGGACTTGAGAGGGAGTGATATTTTTCTTGTGAAACTCTGCTGGTTTTGAAGAAAAAAATACAAGTCGTGGCTAAATGAATTTATTGTGATACATGTACTGCAAAAGGGTTTTTAGATTTGACGGCAAAAAAGAATAGCCAATTAATATAGGTGAAAATTCGGGAGGAGTGAAACTGCAATCTTTGTTGAATCATATGATTCAAAGCATATTTGTTGTTAGAGATTCTTTTAAGTGCTACATCAGGCTGGGATTTACACTTCTTTCACATTTTCTTTCATTTTCCGAAACATCCTTTCGAGGTTTGACGCGTATTGATACGCTCCCAAAGAATTTTTTCGATAAATCATATTTGAAACACTGCAATTGCTTGCCACCAATCCAAAGGATCCGGACACTAGCATCTCCGCTTCTCGCGATAAAACCCTCATTGTTTGGAAATTAACCCGAGATGAGGACAACAACTACGGTTTCACACAGAATCGTTTGTGTAGACACTCGCACTTTATTAGTGACGTTGTCAACGGCTTCGCCACAATGAAAGCATCGGTTCCAACTAAATCACCGAAATCAAGCAGTGTGGGCACGAGAAGTACCTAAATGGGGAACCACATGGGAACTCGGTACACCGCGTGCTGTTGACAAACGCCACATGGGCATAGTACCCCGGCGTAAAATCCCGGACTTTACAAATGTCCTCTGATCCGATGGCAACTATGCACTCTCTGGCTGCTGGGATAAGACTCTCCGTCTCTACTCATTCTACTCGCCTTTTTTGCTGACAATCGTTTCCCGTTCCCGGGAGAAGACCATCAAGTTGTGGAGCGCTTTGGCCTAGTGAAAGTACACCATCCAAGAAGATAGAGACAGTGACTAGGTGTCATGCGTTCATTTCTCACCAAACCACTCGAACCCAAGTTTCGTCTTATGCGGTTGGGATCGTCTGGTACTTAGCCAATTGCAAGTTGAAGAAAAAACCAAAAACACAGTGGCTGCTTGAATGCTGTTACCGTTTCGCCCGATAGTTCCCTAAGCGCCTCCAGAGTCAAGGATGCCAAGACTCTCTTGGGGGATCTTAATAATGGCAAGAACTTGTACACTTTAGAACACAACGATAACATCAGTGCTTTGTGCTTCTCACCAAACCGTTACTGGCTTATGGTCCATCCATCATGATCTGAGATTTAGAATGCAAAAAAAAAACAAAAATCTAAGGGCAACCAACCACAATGCTTGTCACTCGCCTGTTCCATCGATGGACAGACTTTGTTCGCTGGCTACTCTGACAACATCATCCGTGTATGGCAAGTGTCAGTCTCTGCTCACTAAGCAATCGATAGGAAGTGTCAGTAGTACAAGATTCCTTCTTTCATTTGTATTACGTCATTTGTTTATCATATAAGCAAATAAAAAAGATCAGAAAATATACACCTGTGTGTTAGTTTTAATTTTATCGGCACATCCACTAGATTACAAGAACCGTTAAAGCTATTGTAGAATAGAATAAATTATTTAGAAATGATTTTAAAGTGGAGCTTTGGTGGAAGCTCTGGCCTTCCCTAAAAGTAGAAGTTTTCACATGAAAATAACTCAGACTCAGATCTATTTGTTGCGCCGTTAGTCCCTTTAAAATTAAGCACATCTTGTACAGAAAATTGAAATGAAAATAACTTTTTGCAGATCGAAAGCTCTAGTTCTCTGCTTCTATTAAGAGGGCTGTAGCTCTACAACTAAAAATCATGCACCATTTAGCGGTTTGCTCTGGAAAGACATTCTTATATCAATCTATAAGAAAAAAACGGGCTTCTTTATAAGCATCGGTAGCGAGTTGAGAACCTCTCCAAAGACGGCTTTCCAAACTCTGCTTCATTTGCTACATAAATACATTTTCGATATGCAAATTACAATTAACTCTGCCCTCGGACTCAGTAATGGAAAGAGGTAAATGTATGCCATGCCCGTCTACTACGAGCTCTTCTAGTCCACCGAGTTTCAATTATGCAATTGAAATTGACTTAAAAATTAACTTTAATCACCCCGACAACGCAAAATTATTAGTAAGTAAGTCCATCTCCACAGTCGATGCTAAAATAGCCTAGTGGGTTGCCGCACTGGTCTTCCCAAGGATGTGCCACTCTATTGGGTTCTGTTGGGCACTCGTGCATCCTAGAGAACTACAGAGCGGATAAAATGACCGGACTAGGATTTCTTGGAACAAATGCCAAACATACTCGTATACACATATAAAAATACTTTAAGACCAGATAGACTCGCAGGGAGCAAAATATCTACCGAGTCGAAATTTCTTTCTTTCCCACTCTACCCCTATAAATTACCAGCAACATTTAATATATTTAATATTTTAAGATTAAGATTTTTTTTTTTTTAAAGACATCTGGGCTATTATGGTTCGCGATCCGAAGCGATCAAGAGAGCTTGCGACCCATATTGACGGCATATTGATCACAGCCCGCTCTTACTCACAAGACAAATATTTTATATCAGAGAAGTACAGTGACTCCAAAAACTATTCGCTCATCTACCTATGTGATGGTCTACTGCAAAAAGCGTTGATCGGCCATATTCCACTGTAAAAGGCATAATCGATAGGTATTCTGGTCGGCGATCGGGCCGACCATGCATTTTAACCGAAAGACAAAAGCGAGCGGGATTTATAAAAGTAAAGTAAAGGGGTGGCCGTTTTGGTACTAGCAATCGCTTCTCACTCGGAAGGTCAAGGTTCGAATCCTGCCCATGACAAGTCTTTCAAGTTTTTGATTTGTGTAATTAGAACTCAGACAGAAAAATTCTGCGTGTGAAAGCATAACACTGACACGTAGATTTGGCTGTTGTAGAGTTTCAAGCACAAAAAACTAGTGCGAATTATAACTTCGAATCACTCTGAGTGAAGAAAAACTCTCCGTCCTATTCGGACTCCCACCCCTGGAGAGCGAATATCGAAACCAAATACACCTGAGTTTCAAACTACTACAAAAACAATTTTCCTTTCTCCTACTTCTACCTTTCCGCCCACGCCTAGGCAACAGTAAAAGGGTATCTAACCCCTTAGGCGCGCGTAAATTATAAAAAAAAGCAAAACCCCCCAAAAAAGTGCTGCGCAAATTCACAAAGAAATACAAAATGAATTTGGTGTCCAATTAAGTGTCAACACTGTAAGAAATATCGTATATGATGCTGGCTATCACGGAAGAGTGGCTAGGAAAAATGCCATACATGAGCATCATCAACAAATAGAAGAGGCTTTCATTCGCAAAAAAAAAACATAAAAATGAATTGAAAGAGTTTTGGCACAAGTTTATATTTACCGAAGAGAGTAAATATAATATTTGTGGATATGGGTTGTGGGTCTTTATAATGACAACAATTTTAGTCAATACAATGACCCGAAGCATACAGCTTGGAACAACACACCAAAGTGGATTGTAACTCCACCACAATCTCCGGATATCAATCGCATTGAAAATATCTGGAATATATTGGAGCAAAACATCAAACAACATGCAATCCGGAACAAAGCTGATTTGAAAGCTGCGTTAATAACGGAATGCGACAAAATTACTGCTAAAATAACTCAAAATTTAGTTAACTCCATTCCAACAAAATTGGCACACATTATAAGAAATAAGGGTGGTACAACAAAGTACTAGCTTCCAAAACAAGTGAGTTTTTTATAAGTGAGCGAATACTTTTTGGACATATAAAGTTCATGAATACTTTCTTAATTTATTTTGTTAAATAATAAATCCCAGTTGCTTTTCTGTTTAGTGCTTTTAAGTACAATAAATATATATACGCTTCATCTTCGCAGTCCTACTACATCTTTTTTTCCGTCACATAGGTGGATGAGTGAATAATTTTTGGAGTCACTGTAGCTTTATTTGGAAAAGTAACAGATGCTGCTAAAAGTTATGTTATCAGAAGCACGTTCATTATCAATAGCTATATTGTAAATACCGAACGCGTACTTAATTTTTCGAGTGTGTATTTTGTTCTACTACCTAGGTTCTCAAGTACAATTTGCCATGCAGATAAGGATGTTTCATTTCAAATGGAGGGCGGGTTTGAAGAGCTACTTTCCGCATATGAAATTTAATTAAGTGTTTTCAAGCTTCCTAGCAGGTATGAAATTAAACGGATAGGGGTTAAAATGTAAGCGAATGCCACTGGTGCCTGTTCACAATGGTTCACATTGGCGCGGGCAGGAAGATTGTCCGAAAGAGAGGGAACGCTTTTTATTGAAGTGGGAAGAAGAAGGGTTACTTCCATGCCTTCTACACCTCCCCAGTTTCACCTACGACAAAACAACTGATCGGTGATAGTTTACCCATTACTGTGAAGATTTTGGAGGAACAGCTCTCCAAGCAATCTTCTTCACTGCGTCAGAGCTTCTCTGAGGAAGTATCAAAAATTCAAAACGAATTTTTTCATAAGCTCGAAACTTCCCTCAGTCGAAGATTTGATGAGGTCAATACAACCATCGCCGACATAATGGAACGTGTTGATCGGCTAGAAGCTGTCTCCAATGCAACATCAAGACAACACCATGATGAAATAGCAGCTATCCAAAAACAATGCAATGGGCTGGAAAAAAAGGGGATTTCCTGTGATGCCATGCTCTTCGGTATACCGATTCAGCCTGAAGAGAATTTGAAAATCCTGTTTAATCGACTTTGTTATATATTAGAGTGCAAGCCGCCTCTCCTCATGAACATTTTTCGCACAAAAAAAAGAAGCAACGAAACAACAACACCACCACCAATCGTTATAAAATTCAGCAACTCTTTCGAGAGAAATGCTGTTCTGATGTCAGCTGCCAACTACCGCAAACATAATGCCAGAGAACTTCGTCTGTACGACCTGGGTATCGAGGCGAACAACAGCTGTGACCTCAATGAGAGCCTCACTAGACAAACACGATCTTTCTTTCTTGTTTGTACGTATGATGTTAATTTAACTCGATGTGTTGTATCCGATACCTTTTCGTACAAAGATTTCAGTGCTATCGACCTAAACACCCTTCAAATAACTGCTTACTCTATTCCTTGGGAGCAGTGCCGTTCTAGACCTGATCCCAATCATAAAGTTAAACTGTTTCAAAAAACAATTTGCAAGACTGTTCGATGAATTCGTACCCACTAAAACGGTCAGAATTCAAAACCGTGCATGTCCTTGGTTCACTACTCAAGTGGTTAACTCAATCAAAAAGAGGAACAAGCTACATAGTAAATGGAAGCACTGTCCAACTCATTACAACTCGTCTTTGTACAAAACGGCACGTAACATCGCCACCTCAGTTATACGTAACGCAAAGTAAAACTATTTCGCTTCTAAGTTAGATCCATCCCTCTCGTCAAAGAAGTTATGGAGTAATCTCCACAAAATTGGTATAACTTCTAGAAACAGAAAATCTAAATGCCTTCTCTATCCAAATGATTTGAATCATGCCTTTCTAGGAGATGATCCCTACTCGTGCGATTTTGACTTCAACCAGACTGTGGACCGTATTTACCTGCGGCCGGGGCTAGAGGATTTTGCGGTAGCTACGGAGGACGAAGTATTCAGATATGTAATGGCTGTCAAATCTGATTCTATCGGGGAAGATGGCATTCCCGTGCGCTTCGTCAAACTCATCTACCTCAAATTGTTTCGACTCTGACCCATGTAATTAATTGGTGCATAATCACATCAACCTTTCCGAAGTCGTGGAAAATTGCACGAGTTATGCCGATCGCTAAGAAAGCTCATCCAGCATCTTCTGCCGATTTTAGGCCAATAAGCATTCTGCCCTGCTTTTCGAAAGTCTTAGAGAAAATTATAGCAAAACAAATCACAGAGCACTTAACTCTCAATAAAATTTTATACGACAAGCAATCAGGCTTTCGGGCCAACTACGTCTGTTCTTCAGCAATGGTCAACTTGCTTGAAGAGGCTAGACAATCTTTTGATAAGAAATATGTCTCACTACTCTGTCTGCTAGATTTCTCGAAGGCTTTCGATAAAGTCAACCACAAGATACTGTGTTCGAAGCTAACAAACTATTTTGAATTTGGTAGTCGTGCGGTAAAGTTGCTGGATAGTTTTATCTCCGAAAAGTGCCAAAGAGTTTTCTCCAATGGATGTAGTTCATCCCTTATGCAACTCAAGCAAGGCGTTCCTCAAGGGTCGATATTGGGTCCAATTCTATTTTGTACATCTATCAACGATCTACCGTCAGTATGCAAGCATTCTTTTGTGCACATGTATGCTGATGATGTACAATTACACCTACCCAAACCATTTTGCAAGATCAACGAACTGACCCTACTGCTCAATGATGACTTGCAACGCGTCTATACTTGGTCAGTTACAAATGGACTACAACTGAATCCGACTAAAACTCGAGTAATTCCAATATATAAAATAACGTTTAACCTAGATCTTCTGTCTGACGTACTTCTTAACAACTCGAAAGTTAAAGCCGTAGAGTCTGTTACTAGCCTTGGATTTGTTATTAGTCGTGATTTGTCGGGTTATAATCATACCAACGTAAATCGTAGGTCGTATCTACGGATGCCTTCGTAAGCTTTGGGTTAGCGCTTTTTTTACTAAACTTGAGACGCGACACAGACCAGTTATTGCCTTAATTCTGCCTCTGGTTACATATACCGAAGTAGTCTATAGTAACTTGGACTCATTGTCCCAGCGCAAATTACAAGTCGCTTTTAACGATTGTGTGCGGTATGTCTATGGCATTCGTAGGCACGAACCTATTTCCTTCTACACCAGGGAACTGCTTGGGTGCAGCTTGCAACAATACCTCGATGCCAGGACCTGTGTTTTTTTACACAAAATTAGTAATAAACACTGTCCGCCGTATTTATTTAAGCGACTCAATTTCACTCGATCTTCTAGAACAACTAACCTAATCTCTCACCATTGGAATTTTCTTAATTCCTTTCGTTTATTTTTCATTTACACTGTTAGGTTGTGGAACTCATTACCATCATCTATCAGATCCATACGTAATAATTCTTTGTTTAAAAGTGCAGTCCTACGACATTTCTCCATACACCCGCAATAAACCTATACTATCCTTCCATCAATCCTTATCATTTAATTTTAAGTATTAATTATAATGTAGTAGCCGTAAGTATTCCAATATTTAGTTACTAAGTACTAAAAAAGATTTCTATCTTAATGTAAAGGGTCCGCCATCTAAGGTTTTTTTTTTCAACTATTGCTTATTTCGTGAATGGTAACACTTAGCTCATGTCTGATTTGATAAGCACTAGTTGAAAAAAAAAACGTTAGATGGCGGACCCTTTACATTAATGTATGAATAAATTTAATTGAATTGAATTGAATTCCACCGAGAATCCATTTCTAAAGTGGATTTTCGGGTGCAACACATCGTTTTTTTCCATATCGTTCCATTTCTGACATATTTTTCATTTTAGTTTTGATCGTTGATGAGAAAGGAAGTGTGAAGGATAGGAAAAAAGGTATGTTTCAGGCCAACGGCTCAAATTTAAATGTGAAAAATGCTCCGATTCAAGTGTTCCACTTGTCAAAAAATGTTTGAAGCCCATGACAATGTGAACACGACGTTCATGGTGAGGACTTTCATCCCGTCGCCAATGTAAACAGGCACTTAGATATGGTATACTAAATGAACACATTCATTTCATTCTTAAGAAACAATGAACGCATCCACTCCGACTTGATGGCTGTTTGACAAGTGACATTTATGCAAGGTTCGCGCGTAAAAATTATTGGCATCAGTTGTTTGCAATCATGGTATGGGGTTCGCTCGAAAATTTTGTTGTCGTGATTGGCCTGAAAAAATGCGGCTACGAAAAAGGGAAAATCTTTTGGATGTTGCAGCCGCTGAAAACCACACGAAACTTTGTGGATCGTGCAGATATTTGAGGATACTTTTAGAATATGGTAGTCAAGTGTGCAAAATCCGGCCGTCCACGCACTATGCGTTCGCTACAAGTCATCAAAGCCGTCTAGATGGATATCAGCAAGGATAGCATGCCGCGCATCTTAAAACGTGATTTGGGACTCACCACATATAAGAGATATACCGGCCACTTACTCCCAGAAGCATTGAAACAGAAACGTAAGTCAAAAGCCCTGCTTCGCTAGCACGCAAAGAATAATCACAGTCTTTTTACTGACGAGAAAATTTTCACAGTTGAAGAATCGTTCAACAAACAGATCGATAGAGTGTATGCTCTGTCATCACGAGATGCATCTGAACTCGTTCCGAGAGTTCAACGTGGTCACCACCCAGCTTCTGTGATGGCTTGGAGGGGAGTCGCCTATGGGGTCAGCAAGCTCCATTTCTATGCAAAAGGTGTCAAAAACAAGCCAAAAGAGTATCAAAGAAAACATTGTGAAGCCAATCAACAAAACATGGACCTTTCCGCTCCGCTACAATTCATATGGCAAAAACTCTCAAATATGGCTCGAAGACTACATTCCGAACTTCATTTCTTCATTTCTGTTAATTTGATGACTATAGGATATGTGCTACTTCTTTGAATGCAGTGCAAATATAAGCAAATTTATTTGTGCTATTTGATTCGTTAGCAGCTTTTTTTTTGAGCAGTAAAAGTAGGCCGATGGTGGTTTGATTCCCCATGAAGTAATTGTCCAGTAGAAGGCTAAACCTTTTCGTATGTAACGCATGAGTATATACTCGTACCTTATCCAAGTATAATCTTTCCTCTTGGAACAGTTTATATTTTACTTGTTTTGAGTTCAGGGTACGAAGATACGTTAGCCTATCTGCATATTTTGAGAATTTTCTCGGAATCCCGTAGATGGTGCATATCAGTCGTTTTGTTAGGCAGCTCAAAGGAAGAAGTCTCCTGGAGAGTTGGCTACGAGAAATACCTTACTTTTTACTCATTCTTTTTTATTATTATTAGATTTCACGATTCGAACTGGCTAGGAGAATAAAGTAGCGCTGCTTTAAGACAACCACTCGCCTCGCTCTTAAACTTTATTCGGAATACGTGCATGGGAAGTGGTAGTACCAGATCATGTTATAGAATAACTCCAAGCGCCAAATTCAGTCCATCGATGCTACAAGCCTGGTTTTGGGCAATTCCAGACTTTAAGTTTGCCAACGAAGGCTAGAAAGTCGGTTCTAAGGAACTAATTGATTTTGGTTAGAGTTACCTCAGTTATCAAGAGTCGGCTCATGCGGATTCAGTTGTTGTCACTTGCACAGCGCCTTTTCTTGTATTTTAGCCTTTTTCTTCTCTTGACTCTGGAATTTAAGGTGCGATTAAGTCCACCATAAGTCTTCTACCTAGTGCAATAAATTTTCTTTGGTACAAACCATACATGTTCACCTCGTCAAAAACTCTGTTCAATAATACGAAAACTATTCAACAGACCACATATGTTGGCCTATTGCCTTGTGAAAGTTATGTAATTAAAGAAAACCGATTCACCAAGTAATCACCAACATTAGACTTAACCGTAAGAGAATGTAGCGAATAGTTTCCATTTTGCTTCATCTAAGCTACTCTGTCATTTGATTTGAGACCCGGGTCAACCCCGAACAGTTTATTTGAATGTTTAATACAAATATATAACTTAACAAACTAAACTTAAAACTATGACTTATAACTACTATTTCTACTTAAACTAAGGTCTAATGATGGGAAAAATGGTTATTCAGGGAATTTCGAAGGGCTGGACTGCTGCAGTGGAAATCGAACCCTTGACGTATCCGATTTGTTTCACGTAGGATATGACACAGTGGCTCGACAGGTGGACAGATCTTAAATGACACGGGTTGGTGTTAAATGGGATTTGGGAGAGTAAAAGTTAAAAGTTTGTAGATGAAGAGAATATCGGCGGACTCCCGACGTTTTTCCAAAGACAGGAGACCGAGTAGTTTGAGTCGATTAACATAGGGGGGTAGAATATTGTGGTCAGCCCATGGTAGCCCACGTAATGCGAATCGCAGAAATCTACGTTGGACAGCTTCAATGCGCAGAATATGTGAATCGTGGTAAGGGGACCATGTCTCGCTGGCGTACTCGAGAAGTGGACGAACAAAGGTTATGTACATGGATTTGGTGACATAGGGGTCGAAAAGCTGACCATCATTTAACAAATCCGAGAGCGGAGTTAGCTTTGCTAATTACGGAGTGTCAATATGGATGCGAAAATTGAGCTATGTATCACAAATGCCACTCAAGTCCCACATTGAAATAACTGCAGCTACTCTTTGATTTGATAAATAGTAGGTGCGGGTTGGAAGTGACAAACGCAATGGCTTGGTATTTTTCTATGTTTAACTCGAAAAAGTTTTTATGGCACCATATCGAGAATCTATGAAGATCATCTTGTAAAGGTTCAGAGTCAGAGAGGCCTGAGAGCTATCTATAGATTTTCACATCATCGGCATAGATAGATATGTGGGAGAGTCATTTATGACGTTAACAACATCGTTAATAGTCAAAATAAAAATTAATGGACTGAGATGACTGCCTTGTGGAACATCGGAAGTGCCGAGAATTGAGTCAGAAAAATGGAAACGAAAATAAACAAGGTAGGAGGGTTTTTTAATATAAGAATTAATCCAAGAGGTCAGTCAAGGTTCGGAACCAAGAGCTTTGAGTTTGAATAGAATTAACTTGTGCGAGATTTTATCAAATGCCTTACTGAAGTCCGTGGCGATTACATTAATTTCATTTTCCTTGCTGTAGGGCGGACAGTGTACTAGAAACAAAGTCAATGAGGTTGGTGATCGTTGGTCTGCTTTTGAGAAATCCATGTTGTTTGGTTGCAAATATAGATTTAATTCAAAAGAAAGAAAAGAAAGAAAGTATTCAGGATCGGGGTCATCAGATTGGGCCGAAAACGATTGACTAAAGAAGATTGCATTTGGCTGATATATCTTTGGTAACGATATTCAGCAAGTAGGGAGAAGTGATTGTAAGCTAGTTTTGTAGTTTTGTTGGTCAAAGTCAGAACCAGATGTAACGTATTGTTGCCATAACCTGTTTCTCTTATTACGAAGTGTGCGAAGTTCTTTGTTATACTTGGAGGAGATGACGAAGGATTTCTGCGTCGAATAAAAGGAGTAGTTCGCCTTATACAGTGGAAAATCTTATCGTAGAAGATAACTACATTACTGTTTTGAAAAACACTAAAGTCAACTTTTTTAAGAAGATTGTTGAGCTTAGTGTAATTAGTTTTACGGAAATCGAAGTGGAAGGAAAGTTCTGAATAAATAACGAGGAGAGGTGGGTGGAGACGGTCTAATTTCGAAAGAAGAAATTCACACTCAAGAGCAAGACAGTTCATGGTGTCGGATGTAAAGATCAGATCTAGTTTCCGACACATGAAGTTAGAAATTGGGTTTATTTGAAAAAGGTCAGAGTTTGTGAGGCAATCTGTGAAGAGGATTTCTTTGTCAGAAGCTGCATTTGTGGCAACAAGATAGGATTCTTCATCCGAGTGAGTCCATTGCAGGTGGGGGAGATTAAAATCACCGCGAATAATAATTTCATCACAGGGATCTATGATTTCCAAGAGGGAATCAACCACATTAGTCGCGAGCTGATAGCTGTGTATTGGTTTGGAGGGGCGAATATAGCAACAGAGGATACAAAGTTTGTATTTGGAATGAGTAACTTTAACACAGATGAATTCGAAGCTGGCGGTAGATGATTTTTTGACGAACCCTGAGTCACTCGAATTTTAATTGCCAGAACGACACCTCATCCTACAGAATCATCATAATTTTCACGTCCATCGTCGCGAAATAAACGGAATTCAGGTGTGAATAGTTCCGAATCCTTGATATTAGATATTAGATTAGTTTTGGTTAAAGCAAAAATATCATACGGCAGCTTTTGAGAGTTGAGATAAATAGAAGATGAGGCTCAGCTTAAAGTTGAATAGTCAGCAACATTCCTCGGGCGATATGCATGTAGATTATTTCTCGTTGATCTAGGCAACGAGTACAGGCGATCAGTGTCAATAACCTTATCTCCACCGCTGTGTTGTTCACCTTGATGTAGGGGGCTAGCAAGACGTGGCTTCCTTGAAAGAAAAGAAATAGCAGAGACAACCATGATGGGTGGTAGAAACTTCACCGATCGCAGTACATAGTGCAGTACATAAGAATTGTAAGTGGTCGTTTATTTCTGTATTTGCACGAAAATATATTTTGTGGTAGTTGCTATCAGCAAGGTCCTCTCCAGTTCGACGAGCTGATCCCGTGCATCAACAAGCGTGCTTCCGCTGTTTACTTGCGACTAGCAACACCCCCAGAATCCCGCTATTACCAAGGTTTTTGGCTTTCAGTGAGTATACGGGCTCCAGACCGTTCCACTTTTCTGGATTTCCTCAGTTAGACCTCTGTAGTGTGATGTTGACTAACCACCTGCTCAATTCTCATTATGCCGACATTTTCAACAAAAAGCTACAGGAGTACGTCATGCATCTTAAATTCAAGAGAACCCCATGGAAGATTAACCGAAAAGATCTCAGCTTACGAGCTTATAAGATCCACTTCGTGCAAGTAACATTGATACTTTAAATGTGAAGTTTAATAATTCAGCAATATAATATTGAGACGTTGCGTTTAATGGGCTTGTGGAATTATTGCACCATATGTCTTTTAAACGGATGTTAGTCAGAGCGTTTGTTTTTTTCTCCGTAGGTAGGTAGAAACCTTCATAGGCACTATAAGCACGCGCTCATAAGAGCACACCATCACAGCGGGCATCATAAGCACGAGCACCTACTGTCTACCACAGTAGCATAGCAGCGCCCACCATAAGCACGCGCTCATGGTAGTGTGAGATTCTTACTCATTAAAAAACCTCCCATTTTTTATAAGACTACGACTAAGTTTCCTTAACAAGTAGCTCAAGTAGCTTCTGTAGTTTATCGCGTTTGGTAGATAGCTTTCCAGCGAAGGCACCTACTATAACCGTTATTTCATACGGTTTCTCCTTAAGGCGCTAAGTCGAAAGATCTTCTTCTTTGAAGTCGCCGCACAACATTTGTCTGTCCAATCTCCGGATTATTTCCTAGTTGCAATGATGCACAAGACGAGTGCGAAGTTTACGAACAAAGCTTGTTACTTCGTCTTTCACGGTTGCAATTCCTAGATCGCGGTGAATATCGCTATTCCTTATATACCATGGAGCATTTACGATTGCTCTAAGCGCTTTGTTCTGGAACGTCTGTATGCCATAAGTCCACGAAGGTTTTAGCACTTACTTATATATAAGCAGCTGTTATATGTGCTTAGTTAAGAGTATCTTCCGATAAGCCAATTCATTTCTCTTAGCCTGATTTCGAGCTATTCACGTTTCTTTTTTAAGTGATTTCCACTTCAGTTTTGCATCTAGGGTCATTCCCAAATATTTTGCCTCGTTTGCATACGGTATTTGTACCGAGTTGATGAATAAAGGTAAGTTTTTTACCTTTCTGTACGTGAAATTGACGTGTGTTGACTTAGTCTCGTTTAGCACGATTCGCCAGCTCTTCGTCCACTCGAAGGTTCAACTGTTTGTCCTGTGGCTACCACAGTCTCTTCTTCTAGAGGTATGTCTCTAGTGTACAGTAAGAATAGGGATGGCCCCAGAACGCTTCCTTGTGGAACGCCAGCTTGAATTTACTTGAATTTAGAGTATTCAATCCCATATCTAACCCGAAACAGTATATTTTCAAGATAAGATTCGAGTATTCTATTCATTTCTCTCGGTAAAATTTGTTGTAGCTTATACTTCAAGCCCTCGTGACATACCTTGTCGAAGGCTTGCGATACATCGAGAAAAACGTTTGAACATATCTTTTTTCCCTCTAGCCCGTTTTCAATTACATTTGTTATCCGATAGACCTGATCGATTGTGGAATGCTTGACCCTAAAGCCGAACTGGTGATCCAGGATACATCGTCTTTCTTCAGTTATCGGTTTTAAACGTTTAAGCAGAAGAATTTCGAAGACTTTTGAAATTATCGGCAGGAGCGAAATGGGTCTGTATGATTTTTTGTTGTTTGGACTTTTCCCCGGTTTTGGAACCATTATGACTTCTGCGACTTTCCATTAGCTTGGAACGTATAAAAGTCTCATGGAAGCATTTATAATGTGGAGGAGCTTGACAAACGCAAGAACTAATCAAATCGTATCCTGGAGCCTTATTATTTTTTAGGTTTTTTATTGTTTGCAGTGGGTCTGACAGTGATACGAACTTTATATTGTAGTTATCGGATTCTGTTCTGAGATTAAGTTCTTGGGCCAACTGACGTCCTTCGAACGGTTTGAATATTTCTTCCAAGTCGTCGGTAAACAAATTCGCTTTCTCTTTGTTTCTTAGTTGACTTCACGGCTTTCCAAAGCAAATAATTGGAACTCTTGTCCGCAGTCAAGCCTTCGAGGTAATTAGAAGTCTGACGGCTCTTATGTTCTTGCAGCATTTGCTTTAGCTTATTTGATAAGCGGTTCAAATAGGATTTATGCGGGGGCGCACGTGATTGTTACCATCTCCTCCGTGCTTTCCTTTTTCTCGTAGGATGCCTTCTATATCGGGCGCGTATATTTGCTTTCCGTGTTTTATTCATCTTGTTCGAAAGGAAGTGTTTTTCCACGCAACTGTTTGGATGATTTCCACGAACTTGTCAACTTCGTCTTCTATTTGCAACGGCGTCGTAAGTGGAACTCTTAAAGCAATATTTTCCTTGCAATTTCTTCTGAAACTATCCCAGTTTGTTTCCTTATTCGTCAATCTGGGTGGTCTTTCGGTTTTGGCTATGCTCCTGCCGATTTTAAAGATTACTGGCGAGTGATCTGAGCAGAGATCATAGGATTCTTCTAAAGCCGTCAGGTATTTGAGGACCAATTTTGTAATGAAAGTCAGAGCGTGACAGGCAATTGAGAGCGCTGCATACCCATTATTACACACAATTTTGTTCCCAAATTGAATGGGATTGCTGTGGAAGAGCTGTTGTTTTAACAAAACGCGCAACACGACACACAGTGAGAGCTACTTTCAATTTACGAGTATTGAAGGAAATATTTGATGGGTCCTGTGAATTGGCCTCGAAGATCGCGTGGCTTAATATCTTTCGATTATTTTCTGGAGAGATATATAAAATTGCTAGTCTTTACCGATAAACAAGCCAACGTTCGCCGTGTCATTACCGACATAATTCAATTCAATTCAATTCAAATTTATTAAGACATTCAAAAATCAGTACATTTGATTAAACTTACGACTATAAAGTGGCCGACTTTCAAGGTATGTCTGGCTGAAGTGATATATAATCGACATTTTATAAATGTTTAATTTTACATTAGATACATAAAGTTATTAAATCAAAATTGGTTTATGTGTTTGCTTGCTACCGGCGTACAATCTCAATTAAGCTCCTATTGAGCAATTAAAACTAATACTTAAAACTAACTAAAAATATAAAATACTACTGAGACGAAGTGGGTCAAGTATTACCCATCTGGAAGATAAGTACATCTAAACGTATTTCCGTCCCCCTCATCTGCTTACTGAATTATATATTACTATATAAACAAAAACAGATGAGGAAAAGGAAAAAAGGCCTTATTGTTATGTACTATGAGTTAAGATTATATCTATTCTCTAAGATTGCCAGGCGTTGCCCTGTCGTAAAAAGGAACGGTAAGGTTTGTATTTGTTTCTGGTCTCAGATGGGGCTCAGACGCGTTATTCAAAAGATTGAATGGAGAAAGGTAATAGACGTCATTTGTACTCTCGCTAATGTTTGAATCGAAAACGGCTTTCACTAGAGGATTAGAATGCAAACTACAACATTGTAATCTTTTCAATAACAATTGAATTTGTGTGATAAATTTGTTGCTTCATATAAAATTTTGTTTGAGAACCATTGTTACGACAAATGAGGCAATGCCGTAGCTCGAATTCTGAGCGCCCCCTTTTTACAGATGTCAATTCAAAACGTCATGTAACCCAGACTTTATTTCTTTCTTTTCTGAACATGTGTCCGCTGGTGACGTTAAATTAAGAGGTTAAGAAGAATAAAACTAAGTAAGAATTAAAATCATTAAACTAACCTTGTGATAACTTCTCTGTAAATATTTAGGAATTTTTTAATCGAATAAAACTTGCGGTTCAAAAAATTGTTTTCTTTGAAACATTTAAAAAAAATCTTAATCGCCACCTATACCGAACGATGCCAGCGAAGAAGCAAAAGAAGTACAGCTGTCTAGCGTGTCCAAAGGAAGACAATTTGCGAATGGTACGCTGTGACAATTGCGATGGATGGTACCACTTCTTGTGCGTGGGAGTAACTTCATCTGTAGCTCATCGTGCCTGGCGCTGTAGTTCCTGCTCTGCCCTGCTTGCCACTGCGCTTATAGAAGCTCAGCAACACTCAGACGCCACCAGCTCGCAGAACATTAGTGGTACTTCTAAGAACCCGACTCGAGGTAAGTTCAATAGTGAACCCGAGAAGCTTCCTCAAGGCAACCATGAGACCAAATCACTCAACGATGAGAACGGCGCCCCGCTTATCCTGTCAACAACCTGAGATCCTTCCAGAGCCCACCCTTGCTTGCCAAAGGATGCGACAAATTAGCTATCTCGACTGCTTCAAGCGAACCCGCCCGCATTATCAGCGGCTGCTTGGCCACTTCTGCCAGGACTAATAACAGAAGCACTGCCAAGTCGACAGGGTCTCAAAGTTCAAAGGCTTCGTCAAACATTCGCCGACTACATGCTGAGATGCAGTTCATGCACGAGCAGCATTTAATTCTACGACAAAAGGAAAAACTAGTGCAGGAAAAAGAAACTCTTTTATTCAAGCAACGAGAGCTAGCAGCGCAACTTGATGAACAAGACGCAATTTCGGATTCTGATGATGACGTTGAGAGCTGTGCTCAAGTGGAAAACTGGTTAACATCAGCTAGTGCTCCTAACCCCATAACTACTGGAGCCCCCGGAGCGGAAAGCACAACGGCCACTCAAGAACTACCACAACCACAATTGCCATCTACACAGCAGCTCAACCTAGTCTCTTCACAACAGCAGCATCACATTTTACGCGAAATTCTAGATAGACTCCAGGCCATCGAGCTGAAATGTAAAAACCAAACCAACTTTGATGTCGCAACGGAGCAACTGCAGGATCCACACCTAAGGCTTATCTTAGATAAGCTGAACGCACTGGAGACTAAATGCGATCCACAAACTAACAATATTTCGGCTTCCGAATGGCTTCCAGGTATGTTTCAGTTTCAGTCCACCAACCCAGTTGAACAAGAGGCTGATATCAGTCCACATAACAGTCGCATAACTCGTGATCAGCTGGCCGCACGGAACGGCATATGTAAAGAACTACAGAAATTTGTCGGAAACCCTGAGGAATGGCCGTTGTTTCTTGCTAGCTATGAGCAAACTACCACTCTATGTGGATTTTCAGATCAAGAAAACCTGATCCGACTCCGACATGCTTTGGAAGGCCCAGCTCGACATGCGGTAAAAAATCTGTTGCTACATGCACCTTGCGTGCCGCAGATAATATCAACGTTGAAAATGAAGTTTGGAAGACCTGAACTTATCATAGATGTTTTGTTATCCCAGATAAGAGAAATGCCATCACCAAAAGAGAATCAACCAGACACCATTGTTGACTTCGCAATTGAAGTACAGAACATTTGCGCCACAATGAAAGCAGCAGGCCTTTTTAACCATCTCAACAATCCGGAGCTGGAACAGAAACTTGTTTGTAAATTACCAGGACTATTGGCACCATTTTGGGGAATGCACAAATTGAGTCTTTCATCTTCGACCCTAGATGACTTTAGTAACTGGTTACTTCAGCTAGCGAAAGGCGCTAACAGCATCAGTATTCCCAGTACCTCGACTAAAGGACGTCAGCGAGGAACACTTAATACTCACATTGAAGTACCCGAAGTTGTCAATGACGTCGCATGTATAATTTGTCAAGGTAATTGTCCTGATGTAAGCAGATGTTTAAATTTTCTTGAGCTAGGTAGGTCCGTAAAATGGAAGTTGCTGAGGAAATATCAACTATGTCGTAGATGCCTAAAGCGACATCATTCGGAGCCATGTACCTGCACAGCTGTATGCGGCATTGACAACTGCCGCTTTATCCACCACCCCTGCCTACACAACAAGACATCACCACCGGTCTCTCGTTCTCCAACAACAATGGTTCATTGTGAGGACCACGATCCTATACTCTTTAAGGTACTTCCTGTAACCTTATATGGAAACGGCGTACAGCTGACTACCTTTGCCTTCTTCGACGACGGGTCATCTCTTACTTTGATCGATGAGGATCTAGTCTCAGAACTTAATCTTAAAGGCGATCCACAACCATTGTGTCTTCGATGGACTTCGAACTCACATCGTAACGAGGATGACTCAGTGGTAATTAGCCTGGAGATATCCGGGACAGGTTCCAAAAGAAAATTTCCTTTGAAAGATGTTCACACTGTCAAAAGACTGGAACTCCCGCTGCAGACTCTAGATGTTAAAAAGCTACAAACCCTGCATAAGCACTTACAAGGACTCCCTCTGAAGCCATACACCAAAGCCGTCCCTAAATTGCTCATCGGTCTAAACAACTGCCGTCTCGGCCTTTGCCTAAAATCAAGAGAAGGGAAAGAATCTGGACCAGTAGCTGAAAAAACTCGTCTAGGATGGACTATAAAAGGACAGTCAGCTGAACACTCTGCAGGTGTCTCCACAATTAATAGGTACGTTTTCCATATCTGCAATTGCGAGGCCACCGCGAATGCTGAATTAACTGAGGTCGTCAAGAACTATATGGGCCTCGATAACACGGGGTTAGACTCCAATAAAATGGTGATGTCAATTGATGATCAACACGCTTGTGAGCAGATGCAAAGGGTAACAGTCAGAACCGGGGATCGTTTTCAAACAGGGCTTCTATGGAAGACCAAAAACATTTCGCTCCCGAACAGTCTTCCGATGGCTATTAGAAGAGCAAAATGCCTGTACTTCAAGATTCAAAAGGATCCAGATCTAGCTCACCAGATGCAGTCTAAAATCGACGACTACGTAGCCAAAGGATACGTAAGAAAGCTACTGCCCAGTGAAATAAACAGCGAGCGATGCTGGTACCTGCCGGTATTTTTTGTAAGCAACCCGAACAAACCAGGAAAGCTTCGGCTGGTGTGGGACGCAGCAGCAAGGGTTAATGGTGTTTCACTGAACGACATGCTTCTAAAGGGACCAGATCAACTTACCTCTCTCGTGTCAACAATCTATAAGTTTCGACAAAGACGTGTTGCGATTGGCGGTGACATTGCGGAAATGTACCACCAGGTTAGGATTCGTGAAGAAGACCAAAATTATCAGCGTTTCCTATGGATGACGCCCAGCTGCCGAGAACCCGAAGCATATATCATGCAAGTAATGACATTTGGTGCAACATGTTCGCCAAGCTGTGCTCAGTACGTGAAGAATCTTAACGCTGGCGATTTTATCGATGAGTTTCCAAGAGCAGTTCAGTGTATTCCGGAAAACCACTACGTTGATGATATGCTTGATAGTGTGGACACAGAAGAGGAAGCTATAAAGTTAGCGAACGATGTTCACTTCATACACTCAAAAGGCGGCTTTCTGATGCGTAACTGGTTGTCAAGGGCCGTTTTGAATGCTTTAAATGCTCCATCAACTGAATCCCTTAATCTGGATGTCAAACCAGAACTAGCTACGGAAAAGGTACTGGGTATGTGGTGGTCCACTTCAGATGATTGCTTCGTATTCAAGGTCTCTAAAAGATATCGAAATGAGGATATACTTCTTGGGAACCGAAGACCAACAAAAAGAGAAGTGCTCAGCCTAGTGATGACGATTTTTGATCCTTTAGGACTTCTAGCATTCTTCGTTATGTACGCTAAGATCATATTCCAAGATACGTGGCGTTCTGGCTGTGCCTGGGACGAACAGATTCACGACGAGGAATATTCCAAATGGTTGCGTTGGCTGAAACTTTTGCCTCAAGTTGCTTCAATGAAGATTCCGAGATGCTATGTAAACCCTTGTTTCAACACGTTTCCTGACATGGAGATGCACACATTTGTTGACGCAAGTGAGGAAGGATACGCCGCAGTTAGCTACCTAAGGTGCTCTGACGGGAACCATGTCAAGTGTGTTTTGTTAGGCTGCAAAACGAGAGTAGCGCCGCTGAAAATGATGTCAGTACCACGGCTGGAGCTGCAAGCTGCTGTACTCGGGGCACGTTTCGCAAAAATTCTCGCTGCCTCTCACTCGACGAAGATAGCGAGTATGACATTTTGGTCAGATTCTCGGACGGTATTATCCTGGATACGTTCCGACCACCGCCGATACCGACAGTTTGTAGCATTTCGCGTCGGCGAGATACTGGAGCTATCAAATACATCTGAATGGCATTGGATTCCCACTACGGAGAATGTAGCAGACGAGGCGACGAAATGGCAGCGAATACCTGACTTTTCAAACAGCAGCCGATGGTTAAATGGGCCAGCATTCTTAAGCTTAGACCCAAGTACTTGGCCGAAAGAGCCATTCGAAAGGTGCACATCTACAAGTGAAGAGATACGAACTCAGTACGTTGCACATCATACAGAGGGCGAAACGTTTAAACAAAAACTCCTTCTGATAGAACCTGAACGATTCTCTAGCTGGAGAGAAATAGTACGAGTAATAGCAAGAGTTATCCGATTTGCAAGGCAGTGGAAAAATAAAACATGCTTTAAGGTGTCAACAAATCGATCCTTTTCAACGCAACATGAACTCCAACTCGCTGAAAAAGTACTTTGGAGACAAGTGCAAATGGAGTCATTTAGCGAAGAGATTTCTTCGCTATTAAGAGGAGTACCTGTTCGAAAATCAAGCCGAATATACAAGCTCTCGCCATATTTAGACAACGATGGCTTATTGCGATTAGGAGGCCGAGTAGATCTGGGAAAATCTAAGGACCCAGTAATATTACCTCGTGACGATTATATGACTTACTTAGTGGTTCTTGAGTATCATCGCAAATATCACCATGCTAATCAGGAGACCGTGGTCAATGAGATTCGCCAGAACATATGGATCCCAAGGCTCAGAGCTGTTGTTAGCAAGGTGCGGCGTAACTGTCAGCTGTGTAAGAATCGGAGAGTGGAACCTTCGCCACCCAGGATGGCTAGACTACCACCGGCCCGTCTCGCCACCTTCTCTCGACCATTTTCGTTTGTTGGTGTGGACTATTTTGGACCCATTCTCGTATCAGTTCGCCGAAGTAAGGAGAAACGATATGGGGTCCTCTTGACCTGTTTAACGACCAGAGCAGTTCACCTGGAATTGGCTAACAAACTCTCCACAGACTCTTGTATTATCGCCATCCGAAATTTTATCGCTCGTCGCGGCTCACCAATTAAACTGTGGAGCGATAACGGGACTAACTTTAAAGGAGCGGAGCGCGAGCTGAGAGAAGCATTTGCTGAATTTGACCAAAACAAGATGATCAGAGCCTTTACGAGCCCATCGATGGTATGGCGATTTATACCCCCAGCGTCCCCCCATATGGGAGGAGTGTGTGAACGCTTAGTGCGATCTGTTAAAGATATCCTGTATAGTGTTTTACAATCACGGAACTTGAACGAAGAGCTTCTGCGTGGGGCTTTAATGGAGGTAGAGATGGTCGTAAATTCCAGACCACTCACCTACATACCTGTCAACAATGAATGCGAGGAAGCCTTAACGCCAAACCATTTCCTGCTGGGCAGTTCTAGCGGCGCGAAACCTCTAACTGAAATCACTACTGATGGAGGCCAACTACGGAGGAACTGGCAAACAGCACAGCTACTAGCGAATGAGTTTTGGAAGAGGTGGGTCCAGGAGTATCTACCAACTATCACATGGCGGTGCAAATGGTTCAACAAAGTGAAGGCGATCGAAGAAAATGACATTGTCTACATAGTAGATCCTGATAGTCCAAGGAATTGCTGGGCTAAAGGGAGGGTCGTGACTGTAAGGAAGGATGCGGACGGTCAAGTAAGGAGTGCCGTAATTAAAACAATTGCCGGAATTTACGAGAGACCCGCTACTAAGATTGCCGTGCTGGATGTCTACAAAGAGGATGAGGTACGCCCTAGAGAGGGCATACCGGGGGGAGTGTTACGACAAATGAGGCAATGCCGTAGCTCGAATTCTGAGCTCACCCTTTTTACAGATGTCAATTCAAAACGTCATGTAACCCAGACTTTATTTCCTTCTTTTCTGAATATGTGTCCGCTGGTGACGTTAAATTAAGAGGTTAAGAAGAATAAAACTAAGTAAGAATTAAAATCATTAAATTAACCTTGTAATAACTTCTCTGTAAATATTTAGGAATTTTTTAATCGAATAAAACTTGCGGTTCATTTTTTGTCAGGTCTTCGAAACTTTCCACTGCAGAATCTTAAAATCTTTCTTTCAAAGCTCTCTAACTCTTTGGTAACAGTTGGCGAAATAGAGAACCAAACACCAAAACCGTAGGTAAGTAGGGGTCGTATAAGTGTTTTATACATTAATACTTTTGTACTCCCGGGCAAGTGCTTGGAATTTATCAGAGGCTTTAAATTTGCTGTGACCATTTTTGCTTTTATTAAAGACTTTCTAGCGTGTTTGTTAAAAATGCATCTGTTATGAAAATGAATACCCAATATCTTGGGTTCAGTTTTTAAAGACACGTTATGGCCATTAATTCGAAGTGGTAAAACTTTACTTTCTTTCACAGCAAGATAATGACCTTTCCCGCTTGAACTTCTGAAACAAGTTAAGCTACATTTTTCTGAATTTGTTTTTAAACCCCAACTTCCAAAATATCTTTCTAATGTGGGAATGTTATCTTTTATTTTAGACAGCGCAATACGTGGCTTTTTGTCTCTGGCCAAGAGACCTTAAGATTCTTGCGTTAAATTTGCGAAAGGAAAATCGTGCAGAAAAATATTAAATAATAATGGGCCCAGAATCGACCCTTGCACTACGCCCGAAAGAACTTGAATTTGTTCAGAAGAATCCGATCCTATATAAACAGAGGTGAATCTGTCTGTTAAGAAACTTCGGATAATTCTAGTTAACAAATTTGGAAAATGTAAGGAGATAAGTTTGAATAATAAACCCTCGCGCCAAACGTTATCAAATGCCTTTTCGAGGTCTATACCTAGGTGTTTTTAGTAAATATAACTCTGAATAGAAGTTTTTAAATGCTTCTAATTTTTGGTCAATAGTTTCCAAAGCAATATCGTTGTTACTAATAACATCTTTTCGGATGTCTGTGCCGAAGCACTTCCTGCCAGTAATACTATCGATCTTTCTAAATGCTTGGGAAGATGGTTTAATATTTTCCAGTCTCTTTTTTATGTGTTCATTAAGTTCTATCCTTACCCTATCTTTTATGATTTTATTTCAACAATTTATCCTAGTGTGCAATTGTTGGTATTCCGAACTGACTCTATTACAATGTCGATGAAAAAGTCTCTTTAATTGCCTTAACCATATGTTTCTTAGTTTAAGAAGTTGTTTTGTGTAATCAGATATGTTATGATATCGAAGATATTTGGTCCGGCAAATTTCAGAGTTTCTTTCGATGCATTCGGTAATTGTTTCGTTAACCTGACATATAAGTGAATCTATTTCAGAATTAGAGATATTTCTTTCATTAAGAGTATTACTCCTAGACACAGCGTTATGAAAATCAAATCGGAATCCTTCCCAGTTTGTATCTCTAAAACTTCTATATGTTGGAGGGGGTTGTACTAGCGGTGCGAAATCCCTAAAGTTAAATTCCAGTGATTTTCCAAAATGATATAGTAGGAAAATATAGTAGGAAAAGTGGAGCATGCAGAAGGATGTGAGTACGCTAGGCTTGTAGAGACCAGAAAATAATCTAGGACTGACGACGATCTTGGAAAAGTAGGGCTAAATGGGGATATTAGATCTAAATTTAGGAATGGACCATCGAAAAACCAATCGTGGAGTATCTTCCCATTGCTGCTGTTCTTAGAATCGCCCCATACTAAGTGGCGTGCGTTGAAGTCACCACCAATTATAGCCCTATCAAATGTTTCAATTAGATCATAAACTCTTTGTAATTCTCTACCTAATCTAACGCCAGCATTGGAAGGAATATATATGCTTCCAATAAGAAGCTTGGATGGTAGATCAGAGGCATTCTTGGAAGTTAGCGTTGCTAAAGCTACAGATAGTATTTCACTTGAAAATTTTATTTCGCTATATTTGTATTTTTCTCTTCCAGATTCATTTCGCACTATATTATACCCATTAAATACTGGTTTGTGTTTAGGACTTAATCTTGTTTCCGATATGAAACATATTTGTGGTTTTTTCATTTTAAGCACGTTATAAAGTTCCAGTCTTCTATCATGAGAGATAATTGAATTAAAATTCGCTGATATTATTTTAATTCTTATAG
Source organism: Volucella bombylans (assembly GCA_949129095.1). Lineage (NCBI taxonomy): Eukaryota > Metazoa > Arthropoda > Insecta > Diptera > Syrphidae > Volucella > Volucella bombylans. Next base: position 200,217,831 of record OX422141.1, on the reverse strand, counting down.
GGTCCATCATACTACTATAGAAGCAAGAAAGTCGAGATATGCAAACATTTTCTCTTCTTTGGTATTTAGGCCAAAATTTACGAATTTCTACTAAGAGCTCTTGGAATGAAATATTAAAAAGGTTTTGTGATTCATTTAGGAAATTATTAAGATCTCCAGAAGGAAGCTCTTCGGATGTAAAATATTTTCTTTTTCTCTGGGTTTGGAGGGATTAAGGGAGTTTTGTTTGTATTTGTGAAACGTTTTATATTGTTGTGTACAGCCATTCTGTTTTCCTGGTTGAGGCTCTTGGTTCTTTGAGCAGGGGAGCCTTTTTTATCTTTGTACCTTAACCCGGCGAGAGTGTGGCTGGGTATGACATACCCACCCTGTTAATTAAATAACTGTATTTTTTTAACCGAGCACACAAACACATTGTTGTTTCGTGTAGCTGGAGTTATAATTATGTAAGAGGGGGTAGTATTGTGTTCGCAGTGTCGCGATAGCCATTGTTCGAGATACGCGTGTGCAAACATCTGTTGGGTATGTAATACCCTGCCACATAGTTGGTGTATGCATTTTGCGCCAAAATTAACTATTGTTGTTCTCGTTTTCTTTGTTTTTGTTCTCTTTTTTTCTTTAGTCTTTGATTAAGAAATGGATTTCGAAACTAGAGAAAGGCGACTTTGGTCCATGTTGGAAGAAGTGCTAGAAGATACTTCGGTCGAGTCGAGTTCTGACATAGAATCCGACCATTGCAGTGAACACTACCTTCAAACTGATACGGAACAGGAAGTTAGTGATCAAGGCGAAGTCGAGGGACTGGAAATTGATGATTCGGAAGACAATATTCCACTCTCAGTTCTCAGAACACTGCTACGTTCATCTGTTCAAGTGCATGCGCCACACTATACGTCGAAGGATAACCAAAGATGGAGTAAACGTGTTCCACGAACAAATGTACGTACTCGTGCTGAGAACATAGTAAATTTTCAGGCTGGAGCAAAAGAAGCGAAGACTGAAACCGAATGCTGGAATATTTTTATTACCAAGGAAATGAAAGGTGTCATATTGACATACACGAACGCAGAAATAAAAATACGACAGGCCAAGTATAAAGATACTGGAATATTACATATGAAAGAAACAACAGCTACGGAACTGGATGCATTCCTTGGTTTGCTATACATTGCTGGTCTCAATAAATTAAACCGCCAGAGTCTCAAAGATTTGTGGAGAACGGATGGAACAGGAGTGGATATATTCCGTACAACCATTTCACTTCAACGATTTTACTTTTTGCAAAACTGTTTTCGCTTTGATGACAAATCAACGAGGGAAGAGCGCAAGAAAAATGATAACATGGCTCCTATAAGATCCTTTTTTAATCAATTTGTTCAATGCTGCCAAGAAGCTTACATTCCTCATGAATATATGACGATTGACGAGATGCTATTAGCATTTAGAGGGCGATGCAAATTTCGTGTCTATATGCCAAATAAACCTGCGAAGTATGGCATTAAAATACAAAGCCTTGTAGATGCAACATCTTTCTACACTTATAATTTAGAAGTGTATACAGGAAAGCAACCTGCAGGACCGTATGCTATCAGCAACGCGGCCTTTGATGTAGTGGAAAGACTTATTCAGCCCATATCCCGGTCGTGCCGCAATTTGACGTTTGACAACCGGTTTACCAGTTACGAACTGATGTTGCATCTACTAGTTGAGCACAGGCTTACTTCTACTGGAACTGTTCGGAAAAATAAAAGATGTATCCCGGACGCTTTTTTGAAGACTGGAAGGGAACCGGGAAGTTCTTTGTTCTGCTTTCAAAAGGACATATCTATGGTGTCGTATGCTCCTAAAAAGAATAAAGTAGTCATACTCATGTCTACTTTACATCATGATGACAGAATTGATAATACCACAGGACACCAGAAAAAACCAGAAATGATTACGTTTTATAACTCAACAAAAGCAGGAGTAGAAGTTGTCGATGAATTGTGCGCATCTTACAGTGTTTCGCGTAACAGCAAGCGCTGGCCGATGACAATATTTTATGGGATGCTGAACATAGCTGCTATAAACGCAAACATAATTTTTCGGGAAAACAACAACAACAACACCAAACGAACAGAATTTATTCGTAATTTGGGACTAAAATTGGTTTATGAACATCTACGATTGCGAAAAAATCAAAGAAATATTCCAACGTACATTCGACAGAGAATATCATCCCAAATCAATGAACTTCTACCCTCAACATCCCAAAATGCTACAAGTCGCTATATCAGATGTCGTGATTGTCCAACCAAAAAAGATCGGAAAACAAAACACGCATGTACAACCTGTGGAAAGGCCATATGTATGGAACATGCAATATTTGTATGTAAGGACTGTTACGATTCCGACACCAGTTCTTAATATGTATGCTTTGGAACATGTTAATTTTTTTTTGTTTTATTCTGTTAAATTATCTATATTTTATTGATTTTTTACTTATTAAGAAGAAAAATTTGTTACTTTAACGGGCTACTTTGAATGTGAGCAAATTATGATTTAAAAGTTTAGTGAATTCAGTTTTTTTCAGTATACGTGGATAAAAGGATAAAAATTCTTAAAATATTACATGTGTTTCATTTGCAACTAATTATTATATACTCTTTACAAAAAAATACCATTTTTTAAATATTTTATATTTATTATTACAATATTTATAGGTATTTTGTATTTGGGTATGTCATACCCAGCCACAAACTCCATGTTACATTTTTTCACCAAACTCTCGCCGGGTTAAATACGCCGGACAACCCAAATAACTAGCTGCGTGGCCTGGTTGGTCACAATTAACACACCTAGGGGGAGATATCTTTTCATTGGCTTCCTTCAGGCTTTTGTGAGCTGCTATACAGACTTTAGAATCGTGCTGTTCTCCACAAAGTACGCATCTGCTTACATAAGCGCAACATTCCCCAGAATGCTCAAATCTTTGACACCGATAGCATCTTATAACGGACCTCCCGTGTCTTTTTTCCCAGTATATACGCTGAAAGAGTAAGTACTTAATGCCTGTTAAATCTTTAGCGGATTCACCTGGTTCTAGCTGTACAGTGAAAATGTTCAGTTTAACATTATTTTCCCTAGTTCTACCCGTGGAAAATGGAGCAATTTTAGCAATTTTAATATTTGGAGCAGCAGCATCTAGAGCTTGTTTAATTGTCGTGAGAGTCGTCGATCTCATCCATTGCTTGACATTGAGTTTCGTTTGAGTGTTTTTCTATATATGTTTGCGAGATGTCAGATTTTTTACGTAGATAAGGTTGAGCGCGGAACAAATCTGCGCCAGCAAAGATGCTTGCACTAGCACGTGTTGGTGAATTGTCTAAGTCAATATTGCAAGTCAGAGCACATATGCTTAAACGATTTTTTACACAATTTTTATATTCCAGCGTATGAGGTGGAATATTTGAGTTTAAATTTGCACTATTTGCCACTATCAAAGGTCACAAGGGAAATTAATTGTTTGCGATCAGAGCCGCTTTTAAGTGGGTAATTGGAAAAGAGATAACGCACTATAAAAGACACGTCTTAACGCCACGGCAGATCGAAGCGAACTCCTCATTACCGACATACAGCTCCAGCCATTCAAAAAAGTAGCCAAAATTTAGGTTTCCAGATTCCGTTTTATTAGACCCTTCTTTCCAAAGCAGTCTAACAGATTAACATTCTATTTTCAGTCGTAATTAGATCTTCATAATTTATTAGATTCAAACCAAATAAATGTTGTAGTTAGAAATCATTCTTATATTGGAATAATTCTGGAAGACTTTTTTGTACTTTTAATTTGTTTGAAACTTAACTTTCTATAAAATAATAATAAAAAACAAGATGTTAAACTATAATATATACCTATTTGCATGGATATAAATAAATAAATTAAACTATTCTAATTTGACTGCTTATAGTGTTTTTAGTTTCATCTTCTAAATTTATGGTGAGTTGACTTAGCTTAGGGCAGCTAATAACATGGTAATCCCTACGGCATTCCACATCATGGTTAGGTAACAAAAAGTCCTTATCATTCCACGGCTGTGTTTTAGTACTACCCAAAAATAGGTACTGTAGATTTCCCAAGAAAAATACTACAGCTGAGATCAAGAAGACAATGTACCATTGCCAGCGATCTGTCTGAAATATACACAAAATGAACAATTTTACAAAATTTTATTTTTTGACATTAACAATACTCACCTCATTGTGTACAATTAATCCCACAAACAAGGGTGTTATTAGGGATACGAGGCTTACTGCAGTATTGATGATACCCATGAGAATTACTGCATGATTTGGAGACAAATCAATGGCATTTAGGCCACTGCCAATGGTTACACCAGCATTAATACCAACCGTTGCTGTAAGTAGGACAACAGCTAAGGTCATTTGACTTTCATTTAAAAATCCAATCCCAATTAGAGAAGCTGCTGGCACCCACATTGAAATAGAATTGATAGTTTTTCTCAAAGCCGATAGCGTCATGATCTTTCTCTTCGTTAATATATCCGCAAAAATGATATAAACGTAGCAAAGGATAAACATGACCAGATATGGTAGACCCGAAAAGAATGCGTTACTCTTGATGTTCATGCCCAAGACACTGTGCAAATATGTGGGAATCTCCGCTTGAACAGTGGAATAGCCCCATGCCTCGGCAGCTCGTACAATTATAAGTGAGATAAACGGAATTGAAGTCATAATTGCCTTCCATGGTATAGGGGTCTTACATTCATCTATACCGCCATCTACTTTTGCTTGTGATGACAGGATATATTTTTTCTCCTCCAAAGTTATAAATCTCGAAGTGTTTGGAGTATTGTCAGCAAATGTTATCCACAGCACACACCATGCAACTCCCATAGCACCGGAAACATACGATATTCCGGGCCAACCCATACTGGATTCCGCTATAAGGCCGGTTACTGTCATTGCGAGAATAGTACCGATCTCCATCCCAGTATGACTTAGACCGCCTAGCCGAGTTCGCTCCTCCACTGGTGACCATTTCGCCAGATGCTCGAGAAAGCACGGATAGAACAGCCCTTGCAACATGCCTTGGAGCGTTCGTATACCACAATAGATCTGCCATCCGCCAAATGAAATACATGGAGGTGTTACAAGACTTAGTATAGCCGATCCAAATGTAGAAATAAGGATCGTGATTTTTGCTCCAAATCTTCGACACATGTAACAAGCGGGAAATTGAGTAATAATGTATCCCCAGTAGAAACTGCTTAGAATGTATGACTTTTGTTTCTCATCCCAATCGAACTCCTACAAATAACGGTTTTTATTATAATAGGCAGTCTTAATTTTGTTTGAGATACTTACATTGAAGTGCGGATTTGTTGTTTCTGCATTTGTCATGGCTACCACTGCTATCGAGACATTCAGCCGGCCCATGTAATTGACAAGGATGCACAGAAACAGAAGGAAAGCCTGAACATGACGAGCTCCTAATTTCGGTCCTTAATAAATGAAAACAAGGGTGTGTAGCTTTCAATCAAATTTTTAAGAATACTTTTATAAAATTTTGTTTTTTCTATAATTACAAAGCTTAAGACATTGTACAAACCCTTATAGTGTAGAACGATAGAACGATAGAATAGAAATATAGGTCCAAGTCCTCAACAAGTGCAATAGATATCGAAACATAAATCTGAGCATCGTCAGAATATAAAGTGGATATCAACATTTGAACAGACAGAATAGAATCAGACCAAGTACAGATCCCTAAGGAACTCCTGCACCTAAGAGGCTGAATTACGACGAGGCACTGTTGTGAACAATTCTTTGATAACGCTTGCCGAGATAATTAAAACTCGGGCGCACCGATCATTCACTAAAGCCGAAATATTGTCAAAGTTTGTGACACAGTTCCTTATGATCCAGACTTTATATACCTTTATACGTTAAAAAAATATTACCATAGCTGTACAACAGCTATAATTACCTGTGTTGCCTGATGATGTCTACAATTTGATTAGCCAGAGTCTTCTCGACGATGCTTCGTCAGTTGACGAAGAGGGATGGGGCTTTTCCGGAACGGATATGACAGTGGCCCATTTCCAGCAATCAGGAAAATGGAAGCAGTTATGCAAAAGTTAATTATATGCGTTGACCTACTCGTAACTTAAAATGTGAGGTTGAATAACCTTTACAAAGCGGATAGGTATTACTAGTTAAATGTTCAATTTTATCATCGGACATAAACACATTATTAAGATCTTTAATATCAGGGATACTATCTACTATTAATTTCTTTCCAAGTCAATTGAGTACATGTTGTTCCATAGTATTTCAGAGCTTTTTTCAGGCTTTAATTTTGAGAGAAAGTATCTTTTACTTGCTTTTCTAGTAATTGGCGATCGACCCAATTTAGGGTAGTTGGCCTTGATCGCCATTTAGAATAAACCTTGTTTCGTATTTTCATAGCTTGGTGAACTTCACGCGTGGTTATGAGCATTTCATATTTCGTATTGCGTAGGTTATAAGGGGAGTTTATGATTTATATTTGAGGCGTAATAACAATTGCGCTATGGTACGAGGCCAGCATCATTGAAAAATATCTGAATTTAAATTATGTCGAAGAAGGGAAGGATAAAGATAATTAATCTAAAAGCAGAACATTAAATCGGATTGAAATCATAACAATGTCAAGAAGGCGTGTTCACTACAGATAGACCTAAGCCATCCGTAAAATCACACACTAGGCGAGCTTTATTGTCACTTTTTAGAATATGTATTTCTATTTAGATCGCCACAAATAATTACGTAAGGTTTCTGGAGGTAGCATCGGTAAGGGTTTTTTTTTTGTTTTGTATAATAGGCGCGCGCTCAAGGGGTTTGTATACCCTTCAGGTGATTGTTCACAACGCGGGCAAAGGAAATTTAGGGAGGAAGAAAAGAGAGGTATCGATGTACATTGCTTTTAAATGTTTACAAGTTATAGTGACCAGGAAATACAGAGATCGGCAGGGCATTCCACAAGCGAGTTGTACGGCTTAGGAACGAATCACGATATTTTGGACTACTTCCGAAAATGGGCTTAAGGGTATACTGATGAGCATTCATAGCGAGACGGGTGTTACGGTTGAAAGTTTGAATGGGCGGAATGCTACTGGCGATTTCAGTGGAGCACTGGTGGTGGAAATAGCGATAAAATAAAGTGAGACACGAGACATTTCGTCGGTGTTCGAGGGTGTCCATTGATTGACTGGTATTAGTATCGTCAATAAGTTTTATCGCACGGTTTTGAATCCTATCTAGCAGGTGCAGAGATGTTTTAGGAGCACCTGACCAGATGTGGGAGTTGTAGTCCAATTTTGGGCGGATGAATGCCTTATATATTGAGGCCAGATCAGAGGGGGTAAAATATTTCTTACATCGCTTGAGGAAACCTAGACATTTCGCAGCATTTTTGGCGATATCAAATATGTGGTCATTCCAGCGTAAGTTGTCATTGACACAACGATTTCGACGATTCCAGTGATATTCATGGATAATGGTTGGGTGTTTAAATTTCGCTTTAACGACAGCAGACAGCATTGCGTTTTGGAAGCATTAAATTCTACTCTGTTAGTGGTTCCCCAATTAGTTATGCTGTTAATATGAGAATTTAATGAGCTTAACATACGCTGGCGTTCTCGTTCTACAGCCGGAGAACAGGGACGGGAGTCAGGACTGAGTATGAAAAGCAGAGAGTACTGTTGTCAGCAAAGGAATATATGGGATTAGAAGTAGCAGACAAGAGATCGCTAATGAAAATTAAAAAGAGTGTCGGGGACAGAACGGAGCCCTGGGGCACACCAGCATTTAATTGAACGTTCCGAAGGTAATTTCAAGTCCATTGGAGAAGAGAGTCCTCGATCCCAAATGCACGCATTTTCGACAAAAGAGCCTGATGCCAAACTCTGTAAAATGCCTTAGAAATATCAAGTGCAACTATCTTGCTTTCGCCAGATTGATGTTCCACTTTTCGGTGAGACATGCCATCAAATCACCATTGCACCTGTTGCTACGAAAACCGTACTGCCGGTCATTGAGAAGTTTTCGTGTTTCGAGATATTTCATGAGCGGACGATTTATCAGCGTTTCCATGACCTTGGAAAGAAGGGACGTAAGTGCAATGGGTCTGTAGGAGGAGAGAGAAGATGATTCGCCTTTTTTAGGGACGGGCTGGACAAATGCTGTTTTCCATCTGCTCGGGAAGAGTCCTAAAGAGTAGGATTGATGAAAAAGCTTACGCAGTGGTTTTGCCAGCGAGGAAGAACACCTCTTCAGAAGAAGGGGAGATATACCATCTGGACCAGCGGATTTATGTATGTTGAGATCTTTAAGTACTCTTGCTACTACACGAGTGCGAAAGTAGATTCGTCCTATTGAAGATTCGACGCACTCAAGTGTAGGCGGAGACAAAGCACAATCTGGGAGTGTTGAGCTGGCCGCAAAGTGTGCAGCAAGCAGATTGGCCTTATCCAAAGAGCTGACAGCTGGAATGTCATTGTAAATGAGCGTTGGGATGGAGGATGAGGCGGAATTTCTAATGTTTTTGACGAACGACCAAAAATGTTTACTGCCTTTGGGACATTGCAGTATTTTTTGCCTCAGTTTTTGGTCGTATTGGAATTTCACACGCTTAAGAAGGGCGTTGCTGTCATTTCTGGCTCGTTTGAACTTTTTTCGGTTTTCCTCTGTCGGGTTGGTCTTGTAGGACCGAAAAAACATTTCTCTAACCCTGACGGCCTCTTTACAGCTCGAGTCGTACCATGCCTTTTCTTTGGTTTGATACTCTTCATCCGATGAGGAATAAAGGAATGGTGTCTGTAATGATATCAGCAGCGGCATCCACGTCGTTATCGAGGAAGCATAACGACCAGTTAAAATTCCTAAAGAAGCTGTTAAGACCGCTCCAGTTTCTTTCTCGTATTGCCATACGGTTCTTTTAGGAATTTTTTCTCTAACTGTGCTGATATGACACAATGGTCCGACGAGCCTAGAGGGGACAGCACATCAATGTACTTATCAGGGTGAGAAGTAAAAAACAAGTCCAGGGTGTTGGCGGTATGACTATCAACATCTGGTATTCGCGTGGGCTTATTTACAAGCTGCGTTAGGTTGTTTTCCGCAGCGAAGATCTCAACACACCGTCCTTCGGGTGTTGTCTGTCCAGAATGTCGAAGCCACCCAGAATTGTGTATATTGAAGTCGGCCGTAATAACGATTTCAGTATGAGGATACAGGGATACAATTCTTTGAATGGAGTCAGACAGCGCATCAAACTCTTTAAAAGTCGAATTGCTGTCCAGTTTGGGGCTTCTGTAAATAAAGCAGTAGTGGATAATTTGCTTACGGAGATGGAATTTTAACCACATGAAGTTGAATTCCGGATTGGAACATGTATCACATTGTGGTGGAGTTTGGTAAGCTACATCACTACGCACAATAATGGCACAGCTGGGCTGTACTTACAGACGTGAACGTACGCAGAAAAGTGATTACTTTTTAGCCCGCGTATATTGGCTACGTCTACCCTGAATTCCCTAGTTATAATCTACAACAAACACAAATACCGACGGTGCTAAGCAAGGCTGCGCAGTGAAAATTCTGACATTGATTTACCGGATCAAATTGCCGTAGGTGTTATGCCCTTACAACAATATGAAACAGTGCACCAACAAAATTTTCACTCACAACCCGCTATCCATCAGTTGTTACATGAGACACTTTGTGTAGCCATCGCCTATTTCCATCATCTCATGTCATACTCAACCGGGCTTTCTTAGACGTTTCTAACACCTTATATCTTAATGACTTAATACAGAGTTGTAACTCTGTTGTTTGTTTTTTTTTTTAAGTACCGTGCGCTCATTGTATCCTTAAAATGTTTGCACACAGCGCGGGCGAAAAAAAATTAGGGAGGAAAGAAAGATAGGTACCGATATACGTTGGTTTTAAATGTCTGAATATTATAATGACTAGGAAATAGAGAGCTCGGCAGGGCATTGCACAAGTGAGTTGCTCGGCTTAGGAAAGAATAACGATATTTCAGAGCTTGATGGTACACTGATGAGAATTTATAGCGAGACAATGGAGCATTGATGGCGCCAATAGCGATAAAACAAGGTGAGACGCGAGACTTATCGGCGGTGTTCGAGGGTACCCATTCACTGGGTGATATTAGCATCACCTATGAGTTTTATCGCACGGTTTTGAATCATATCTAGCAAGTGCAGGGATGTTTTAGGCGCACCTGACCAGATGTGTGAATTGCACTCCAATTTTGGGAGGATGAATGCTTTATATATTTATATTGAGGCCAGCTCAGAAGGGGAAAAATATTTCTTACATCGTTTGTGGTCGAATATGTGGTCATTCCAACGTAAGTTGTCATTGACACAACGGTTTCGACGATTCCAGTGCTATTCATGGATAATGGTTGGGTGTTTAAATTTCGCTTTAACGACAGCAGACAACATTGTGTTTTAGAAGTATTAAATTCTACTCTGTTAGTGGTTCCCCAATTAGTTATGCTGTTAATATCAGAAGTTAATGAGTAAGGATGTGAGTCCGGAAACGAATGAGAAAAGCAGAGAGTACTGTCGTCAGCAAAGGAATGTATTGGATTAGAAGTGGCAGACAAGAGATTATTGATAAAAATTTAAAAGAGTGTCGGAGACAGAACGGAGCCCTGGGTTATTAGTCTGCACAAATCAGATCTATTTTCGCTTCATCGAGACTGTACATACTTTAAGTACCTAGTCAAATTTACTTAAACTTAGTCTACGGGCGTTTAGGTAGCATACTTTTAGACCATTTTTTCTGTTAGATAAGATTCTAATCATCGACCGCCTCGCGACATCACTCACATTACCAGACCTGCCCAAATTATTGAACACCATTTAGACATATACTCGTAGAAACAAGCAATGGGAGGGTGGGATTACACATAGTCACGTATAAAGAACATTTAAATATGTTAAGAAACAACAAGAACTACAGAAAATAATAGATGGTCATATAAAGAGCGATAGGTCAAGTTATGAGCAGGGACTTTACGTTGGGGTTAGAGAATATGAACTGACTGGGCAATGTTGGTGTCAGCTATAAGGGGCTTACGGTTTTAGTAGCACCTGATGGAATGTGGGGATTGTACTCTAATTTTGTACTCCAAACGTATGTACCTAATTCGTCCACAGTTGCGCTGCGTTCACATGGGCCGTTTATGTGCTTTGTGCTTTCTCTGCGCTCATTGCTAAGCCACTCTCTCATTCACTTTCACTACTCTAAAACTAATACAGTTAGTACAACTACATTGCAATTTACGCTTTACCGTTACTTTCGAGTTAGTCAGCGTCTTCGAGTAAATTGGTCTCTTCATTTTTTAAAAGTGCAACCCCTTCCTCGACCCATTTAGATTATTGCAACTAAAGAAGGACTTGTCACACTATTAGAGAAAATCATAGCTTCAGATCCAATGACTGTGCCTTGAAAATAATCAATGTATGCTTTGAAAACAAATTTCATTGTGCAAGATCTAATACTGAAGTTATCGTAAATAAAGTCTTTTCAACTTATTTCAAAAAAGAATTGGAAAATGATTAACGAGATTGCAATTATATAAAATTGATGACAGATGTGTCTAATCATGAAAAAGTTTTTCCATTAATTGTGAGATATTTCCAACCAAAAGCGGAAGTTAAAATAAGAATTTTGAGCGTAGAAACTAAACCAGGAGAATCGTCAGATGTAATTGTAACGTTTACGAGTATAAAAGAAAAAATTGAGGAGCCGAGTTTATCGGATAAAGTAGTATCTTTCTGCGGAGATCAAATAAATACTATGTTTGGAGGTGCAGCTCGTCACTGTACTAACAAAGTTTTCAAGAAACTTCAATCTTCGTTGAGGAGGAATAGGTGTAGTTGGAATTGGCTGCGTCGCGCATATTCTGCATAATGCTATTAAATCTGCAACCGATTGCTTACCAATTGATGTGGAAGTGATTGTCGTAAAAATATATATATATTATTCCCATTTCTATTTTTATACTGTTAGAGTTGAGAAGTTAAAGGAAATCTGCGACACTGCTAACACTAAATACGGGCTCACGCTAATGTCCGCTGTTTTTTTTTTTTAATTTTAAATCTCTATGTGCCTTTAAGAGAGTAGTTTTTGAATTTTGAAAAATGTCCGGTCATATTGAAATCTGTTTTTGAAAATGACTTTTCCGAAATATGGTTTTTTTTTATTCAAGCAGTGACCTTTCATAATACAATTTTAAAAATTGAGTAATAAAATATATCCGCAGTAGATGTCGCCCAACACATTAAAAACAATCTCACAAGAAACAAAACAGATACACGCCACTATCAATGAGATATTTACTTGACAGTCGCAGTGCAGATGAAATTGTATAATTTCCAGGCGGTGGTTGAAGAATTTTACTCAACTTGTTTGCAATATATTAAGCAGTGGACTGAACGTTTTGATAATTTAAACATTTTTGATTAGTCAACTTTAAAAACTGTCCCAGGGTGGGACAGTGTCTGATTATAAAGTTATAAATTTAAAAGAAACAAAAGAAGTGGAAATATATAATTTTTTTAATTAAAAACTATATTAAAAGCAAAAGAAGATGGACAGAAATATTTCGTCATTGGCCATGAAGAGGCCCAAATTCAGACAAATCATTTTAAAAAAGTAATTGAGTATATGCTTTGCCTACCGGGGGTAACGCGTCAGTAAAGAGAATATTCTCAGGAATGAACAGAGTATGGACATCGGAAAAAACTAATTAAAAAAATGAAACACTGCAAAATATATTAATTTGCAAATACAATGTGGATTTAACATATGAACAATTTTTAACACTTTTGAAAGGGTCACCGGAATTGTTAAAACAAATGTGTTCAAACGAGAAGTACTTTAATTAAAGTGTAAATTGAAATTTAAAAATATTTTTATTTTACTTTTTCTTTTTAACCCCTACTTCAATACCAAAATACCAACCCATGCACATATTCATTACCAGTGTAGTGTCCCGCTTTCAGGTTACGAAAATCTGGTCACGTTAAGTATTAAGGGTTGACCAGAATCTGAAGCTTGAATCGTTATCTGTTATCGAACTGTCAAAAGTTGAATACATATATATATAGCCGTAAGCGCCAACACAATGCGTATCTGTGTTTATCTGTATCTCGGATCTATATCTTGAATCTGTATCTCGAAGCTAAAAAGCAGCCAACTTCGAGATTGACTTGTACTCGTATCTGCGTTTGACAGCGATTCAAGATTTAAGCTTCAGATTCACATTCTGTTCAGCCCTTAACTATCTCGATTTTGCATAATTGGTGTAGGATACCACTTATCGGTGAGGCCTGCTGTCAAATTACCAATGTACAGTAAGCGAAATTCATTTATACGCACCTTTTTTCTGATTTTTTACATAAAATTGCTTTGGCAACACTTTTTTTTATAGAAAAGTGCATATAATAATTCTGTATTTTAAATAAAAAAAAACCATCATAATCAGTCAAATCTATTAAACACTATTTATTTAAATAAATGTTTCGATACGAAATTTATTTATACGCATTTTAAGAAACTAGTAAAAAATATAAATAAAACAAAAAACATGTCAGTATTTTGTCTGTCCTCCATTTTGTTGGATAACGGCAAATATCTTATTCGGCATGGAACTTATAAGTTTGTAGATGGTGTCAAAACCTACAAGGTCCCATGTGCGCTTAATTTCTTCCTTAAGAGCCCGGATGTTTTCAAACTGATGACCATTTTTATAAACCTCTCGTGCCCTTACACCTCACAGATTTTCTATGGGGTTAAGGTCAGGACTGCATGCCGGCCAACGCATAGCTGGGATGTTTCGCTGTCTCAACCATACTTGGGAGAATTTGGAAGCGTGAACAGTTGAAAATTAAAGGCAAGGTCATCAACATTGTCTTCTAAAAACGGAATAAGCGCTGTGTCCAATATTTCACAATATGTTTCCGAGTTCATTTTAGTTGGAACAAAACACAATTGCGCTATTCCGAAAGAAGAAAAAACTCCCCAAATCATTACACTGCCTTCATGGTAGTTCCTGCTCATTCTTGGTGGATTATTGTGACGTAAGTAATGACAGTGTGGCTGTTTCTTCTGTTCTTGGAATGAATAAAAACTACGGAAATTTTATTTTACAAATTTTATTATCACTTAAGACGTACGATCGTATCAGCAAAGTATCCGGAAGAGAAACAAAAAATGTCCTGTCACTTTATCGTGTGGACTGAAGGTTCACACACAATGAGAAATTTTAGTGTAATTTTAGTGTTAAAATTTATCGGCAGTGAAGCTGCCATAATAGTAAGAACTGAAACCATCTGGTCCATCGAGGAAACATTCAATGGCTGCGCAGGCTGAGGTGAAATAATTTCCTTAAGTACAAAGGCTTCAACCCTTGGTGAGTAATTGGTTGTATTCGATTGTATTCTGACATTTACTCGCTGGCTTGATTCTCGCCTTCCTTGCCCAACTCCTTCTATGATAAGAGAGTCATTTTTGGGTTTTAAATTTAGCGCCTTAACTAATCTTTGACTGATAAGATTGATCTGAGATCCGGAATCCAAGAGTGCTCAACAATCCAGTATTTGGTGATTAGGTCCTATTATTTTAACTCTTGCAGTTCCAAGTAAAACAAAGGTGCGCTGATAATTTTCCAATGATTCATTTTCTAACATTTCACCATCTCACGTGGTGGTAGGCTGCAGATGCCCCGACCTTGACTATGGTTGGATTCCCTTGTGTGCGAGTGCTGTTGGTCTCTAAATGTAGAAGCGTATTATGCCTCTTCTGGCATTTCGAACAATTGCGAGACTTGCAGTTCTTTGCAAAATACCCAGATTTTAAGCAATTGATACAGAGGTTGCCCTGTTTGACCAGATTCAATCGTTGGGTAGGTGGAAGATCTAGGAATTGCTGACACTTATAAAGCGGGTGGTTGCCCTTGCATGATGTACAATTCAACTGTTGAGATGTTACTGCTGATAAGATCTTGCAGACTGGTTTGGTTGTTCTATTATCTTCCAGTTTATCCTTAGCTCCCAACGCTTCTAGGGATTGGAAACGATTTTCCAAAAATTCCAAAAACTTCTTAAATGATGGAAGGTGTCGTGGATGGTCCAATGATTGTTCGTACAGTGTATGTGTATTTTTATCCAATTTTTTAAGGAAGAGATGAAGCAGGATTGAGTCCCATGAACTTGTATCTATCCGCAACCCCTGTAATCCCAGTACACATTCTTGTATGTTACGAGTATCATGCTTATCGACTTAGCATTATCGGCTTGTGTATTCGGATGAGACAATAATTTCTGCAACCATGAGGAAACTAACAGTCGGGGATTGTCGTAACGTTCGCGTATTATTTTCCAAGCTGCTGCGTAGTTGGCACCTGATACGGAAAGATGGCGTATCAATTTCTCTGCATCCCCAGTTAGGCTCGACTTGAGAAACCATATTTTTTGCACGTCCGATAATTCTTGATTATGGATCATTTCTGTGTAGAGATCCACAAACTGTTGCCATTTGAGGTAATTATCATCGAATTTTGGCAACTCTACCTTAAGCATCTTCATAGTAGTTGGTTGAGTTCGCAACATCTGAGTTGAACCTTCCAAATGTTCATGAATCTCTAGCAATGTTGCCGTAACCCGTCTCTGCATCTCGAAGTATTCCTGGATGTCTTCATATGTCAGCTCGTCTCTCAGACTTCGATACCTCATCGTTAGTTCTTCCCAATTCTGATCCACATTACGTATTTGGATACGGTAGAATTGCTCTGATGTACCTGTTTCTCATATGCTATTGAGCAACAAGGATTTTACTGAATCCATAATCCATTTATAATGTTGCTTCTGGTTGCTTACGGATTCGTTCTGGTTTCCTGTGGGAACTTGGATTGGAACTTCACCGGATTCGTTAAGGCGCCTCGCTGGTTGTGGTTCCTCGATTATTATCTTCATTGTCTTGTTTTTCCCCGTTTCGATCGATACGGCAACCCTTCCGACCCCTTCATCTTCTGGTAATTTGGACCTTGAGCTGGCTTCCTCCTCACTGCTTCTGCCTGAAGGTTCTAGGCGAAGGCAATTGGCTATGTCTCTTTTGAGCTCTTCTACAACCACTCGAACTTCTGTGTAGTAGTCCTTCTGGAAATATGGGTGATTCAAGTCTACCTCACAGGTTTCCCTTATGGTACTGTCGATTTTGTCAAACTTCTGCCATAATTCTTCCAGTTGAGTTGAGCGTTGTTGAAGCTCCTGCCGGGAACTACGAGTTGTAGGTCTCCTTTCGTCCCCTTCCTTCTTATGTTCCTTCCATAACTTGACAATTGCACCTCCAAGACTCTCCTGTTGTTGGGTGTAGTCGTCAAGTTCCATGTTTCAAATGTTTCCATCCTTGATTCCGTATGCAATGAAATCGTGTTTATTGATCTATCGTACTAGACTCGGTTCCAGTATATGCAAACCAAAATAATCAATATCGCTTTTTTTTAACGATATTAACGTCCTGTCGCGGTCGCCAAATGTTGAAGAATTGGATTATTTTATCCAAACTTTGATGATTGGGATCATAGGTGCATGAACCTGGATCTACCGATGGTGATTATACAAGTCGATTCTTGTATCGATTGTATGGAAAAGCAGAAACAGTCCTCCAAGCAGACTCACTTGAAGAGAAAAAAGTCTTGTGTAACTGTTTATAAGCTTCTGGTCTTACTTTATTTTATTCCTCTTATTTATACTAACAAAAATTCAATAAATGCTAAGTTGCAAAATGATAGTTCGCAACAATATTCAATAATGCTGAATCTACATTTCTTTAAAGCGAATGAACCTGAAGATATTCAATTCCAGGTTGCATTGAAATTTGTTTTATTTATTTTTTTATGTGAACTCGTATGATATGCATACGTAATCATATCACAATTATGAGATTTAACAGTTAGAGAATATAACAGTATTCCATTTTTCGTCCCCAGTCATATGCTCTCTGGCAAATGCTAATCGAGTAGTTTTATGATGGATTTTCAGAAGTGGCTTTTTAAGCTGTTTTTTTGTAAACCACGTTCGGAGTACTCGATAAAATTTGTTGAACTTGACGCTTTGTTATTGGCAAATCGAGATGAACAACAATTTGGCCAGCAGTCATCTTGTTTTGTGTCGCTTCGATTACAATTCGGTTCCGTTCTCTTCGAGTTATTTTACTCCAGCCTTTTCGACCACCATTCTTTCCATACGAATCACCTTTTTTAAGGAAATTTCTGATGAGCCCTTCAGAACGATTGATTTCACGTGCAATTGCCCTATTGGAAATGCCGCGCTCTTTTAAAACCGTTACCTTAATCTTTTCTTCCGCTGTTAAATATTTTCCATTTCCCATTATGGATTTAAATATTTATTTTTCTGAAAATCAGTTCTAAGATATTATTTTTTTATTTAAAAAAATGTGATCTTTAACCTTTTTTAACTTTCACTTAAATTTTTCCACAGGAGTCAATCAATTTCACTGAAATACTAAATGTAACAGTTGCCAATATTTTCTTTGCCTTATCTTTATCACAAAAAGATGCCGTTATCGAAACTGATTCTTAAATCTACAATACCGCTTAAAAACTAGCGATCGTGCAAATATAGATTTTTTAAAACTCTTAAATGACAGCAATTCTGTAATTATTTGATGTAGTGTTGGGTGCGTATAAACTAATTTCGTCCACTGTATGTGAAAGGAAACTTAAGATCAGAAGAGAAACGTTATAATTTTCATGACTTAATTGTAGATTAATATTCTACTATTGTCTTATGACGGATATTCTGTCTTAAGTATCCATTTTCAGAATGTCTGCTTAAGTGGTGTCTTCATAAAGTTATAGAAAAGCAAATCAAAA
Source organism: Volucella bombylans (assembly GCA_949129095.1). NCBI lineage: Eukaryota > Metazoa > Arthropoda > Insecta > Diptera > Syrphidae > Volucella > Volucella bombylans. Next base: position 200,199,854 of record OX422141.1, on the reverse strand, counting down.
ACACGATAGAAATGATTGGCGTTGATTGATTTGCGACTCTGGAAAGTAAAACGAGAGCAACGTTGTTCTTATTTATGTGACAAATGCTAAAATCTTTGCAACCAAGCAACCACCGTAAGCTATTAACACTAGATATACCAACAAATTTACATACCTATTTATACCAAAACCAGTCAATTTGACTGTATATGACAAGTTCTATTCATTTATATTATAATGCTTTATCGTTTGAGAGAATTGATGAGATATATAAAAATTGGTTCTAAGGCGAAGCAAGGGTTGTTTTTCCAATAAGCGGGGGTGTGAGGGGCAAGGCCCCCCGCATTGATAACATTGAAATTAAAAATTTAGGGATTTAATATCTCGGTTATTTATGAAATATGCCCAAAAAAATATGAAATTATATCCCAAAAATCAATTTATGTCACAGGGCAAATAAGTAATGTCAAAAAAAAATTGGGGCATAACTTCCGTTTCAGTTTGAGGCATAAGTTCGTACCCCCATAAAAAATAAAAATATAAAAACTCATCAATTATATTCCAGTTTTATTCAGAATGATCATGTTTACATGCTTTACAAATACTAACTTTTTTTTCCACGCATTTTCCGCACACATATTTCTTACAGATGTCACAATTTGTAGTTGTCTTGTTGTTATTACAAAGTCCTATTTGGCACCATTTACGTACTGGCCGGGGATTCTGGGTTGCTGGACGGAGAATTTCACTTGCCCTCCCTTGGCTTGATGACTTATATTCAGATGTGAGCTCTTCAGCTAATCGAAACAAAAAGTCTTTCCTAGAAATATTCTTTCCTGTTATACTTCTATACAAAATCCAGGAATTGATGCCGGCCAAATCTAAAATATTGAAAAATACTTGAAGTGGCCACCTTCTGGATCCTGATTTCACACTATACTTTCTTGCCATTTGATCAGTTACATCAACACCGAATTTGGTTTTATTGTAAAAAGATATAGTTTCAGGTAGTTTCTTGGAACTGGTATCAATTTTGACGCCTTTGTGTTTAGTACTCAATAAAACAACCTTTTTGTTAGGCTTACTCTTATAAACAGTAAGTGTGCATTCATTTGTTTCATATAGATGCGTTGAAAAACGTTCCATACCATCTTTTTTTTCTTTGCAAATTTTTGGAAGCTCCCGTTTGTTGCAACGAACTGTACCAACCAATGCAGTATTTTTAGCTAATAATTTTGAAGCCAGGGGGAGGCTGGTAAAAAAATTGTCGGTTGTCACACACCTTCCTTTCATGATATAAGGTTCTAGTAGTCTTGTTACAACAAATTCACTGAGAGGAGTTGACGAATTTCGTTTTTCGTCTTTTCCTAAATAGGGAAAGCCATTTATAACATACTTCGTTTCAACATCAGAAGCCAGCCAGAATTTTATCCCAAATTTGTCTGGTTTGTTTGGCATATACTGGGTAAATCGACATCTAGCCTTCGTTGGAAACAGTTGCTCATCTACTGTGATAAATGCTCCTGGTTTGAAAGCGTTTTGACTATTCTCGATAAATTTATCCCAAACAGTTGATACCAGCGCAAATTTATCCGTTTGCAAGCGCTGACTCCTCTCATTTCTTTTATCAAAGCGAATAAAACGTAAAATTTCCGTAAAGTCATTCCTGCTCATATTTTCGGAAAAAAAATCAGGACCCCACTTTTTGTTCCATAAATATGATAATTTCAAACCTTTTGCTTCGTATGCACCACGGCCATACAATATTCCAATAAAAGCCTTCAGTTTTTCCTGCGAAAGGGTCCACTTCTTACCTAAAACTCGAGAGGCTTCTATTTCAGTGCAATTTCTAATATGTTCTAATATATGATGATCAATCAATAGTAAGAAGGCACTGCTTATCTCTTCTTCCATAATATTTCTTCTAGCATGTGCTGTAGGCCCAGGTAAATCTTTGAAAATGCAATGACTTGGTAACCTTCCAACGGCACCCCCTTCTTGTATTTTTTTCCAAATTGTTCCATCAGCAGAAACTTCAATTTGCATATTTTGTGTGTTTTCCTCTTCAGAACTCGAGGAAAGCCGCATACATCTTCGTTTTTGCGTATTATGCTGTTGTCTTATGTTGTCTTCTTCGTCACTCGATTCGCCTCCAACATTTTCATCAAATTCCTCGTTATCACTGCTTTCAATATGAACACTTTGATTACCATCATCATCCGTATCACTGTCGCATCCCAAAAACTCATATTCGCTATCACCACCATCAACGTCTGATAGATCCGAAAGTATATCTTGTATTTCTTCCAATTTCAAAATTTTTCGTTTTTCCATTATGAGCAATTTGTATGTAGCAAAAGTAATAAAATTATTTCTTACTGAACAGAACAGAACTCAATGAATAAATAATGGTTTATAACAGTTTCCTACGAAATTCTTGATAAAAAAAATAAATAGGGAGATCCCCGAAAAATATGAAATTTGAAAAATATGCTGTTATACAATACTATTTTACCAGGGATGTGCAAACATTTTTCTTCACACGCCATTTTCCAAACAAGGGAATTTCCTAAAAGTGAAGAATATAAAGCATTTGCACATAGAACTACAAAAACGTGTACCAGGTCAAAATGACTGGTTTCGGTATAAGTACCAAAAACAAAAAAAAAATTTTTGTTATGAACACAAAATCAAATTAACTTATCAAATTATTTGTATTTAATTGTTGTTATAAAAGTCATATAATAGTTTCGAAAAAAAATAAATATACATAGTAAATATTTATGAAATAAAAGGTAAAACCAGTCATTTTGACTGGTATGGTAAATCTAGTGTTAATCACCATTATATGGTTTAAGACCTATTCAGAAAATGCAGTGGTGTGGCCTGCTCAAAATGGATGAATAATATCTGCTACAGCGCCATCTGTTTACTATTTTTCCTATTTTGAAATGTTGACACCTAATCGAACTATAGTTCATTATAGTTCATTTCAAGGCTTAATTCGCTATTCTGAACTTCATAAGCACGTGTTACCCCAGACGTTACTAAGGATTGTACCCCTTATATGAGATTCTTGATAACAAAACGAGCTGGAGTAGCTAATTTGTAAAATCTGTGCAAACTTTTATCAAACAGCATAATAAGTTTGGTAGGAAAGACAAACAACGATTTTACGAAAACAGTCATCAAAAACTTTTACGGTGGATTCGATGAGGGCAAAGAAACTATTCCGGAAAAGGAAAAAAAAATGGGTCATTAGCTCAAATTCATTTCGACCCTTCAAACTCTAAGTCAAACTCATCTCACCTCGATCAACATCCAATCTTTTATAAAGACCTTCAGAACAGTTTATGCATGGGGTTACGTCATTCATATACAATTAGTTAAAGAGAAATCGTCCTAAAATGCTTTTCGAAGAAGTAAATTATTTAAATTTCTTTCACAGAGATAAATAGATAACGATTGGCTACTTTCTGGTCAAAGTGTTTTCGAGAATATCAATCACACCTAGATATTTAGATTATAGGAGCAGACAACAATAAATAGAAAGAAAATAGAAAAGTAAACAGGAAAACGAAACCTTCACTTATGTGGTGGACAGACTGCTAGCATTGACACCATGGTATAGTGAATACTACAACCCCTGTTAGACAACATTTCGCATTATACACACTGATATTCGCATTAAGTAAGTAGTATACTCTGACGTTTGTATTTTATTGAACAAAAACAATGCTACACTTTTTTCGTTGTGATAACATGCCGAAGAATCTACGAAGAATAGCCCACAGAGAGAAAGTGGCGCTGCAATCAGTACAAGGAAAAAAAATATAGGCAAAGTCACAATCTCGCTAGGAAGTCTACTTTGGAAAACTAGGGCCTCAATTCGTAAAATGAATAAAAAAATAGTGCTGTGGATGTATTATGCATACACCTGAAGTTACCAATGATTCACCCATTTGGACGCATCCACGCGAGCTGGGCTCAACAAAAATACGTTGTGTGCAAGACGCGTACAATGAGAACGGCATTCAGTACAAGTAAGTTATGGTTAACACCTATCTACTCCTAACAGTTAGGAATAAAAGGACAGAACTGGTAATACAATGAATCTACACCTGTAAAAGATATGCCAGTAAATAGGTATTCGATAGTATTCAATAGATCTAAAATAGAAGAAATAGTCTAGGCGTGGGTGTGCGGACTGACTTCAGAAACTTCCCTCTACGTAAGCATTGGCAGTATCCTGTGGGTATTTCAAACAATGTCAATAGAATAGTCTAACGCAAGGTGCTTTTGGGCATACATGAATTCTAAACGGGCTAGTATCGGTTTTCCGTCACCTATTCGCATAATTTTTTCAAGGCATTTATGATTCCTTTAGCCTTACTTCTTTTCATGAGGATTATTTCGATTCTTTGCATGCTTTTACTGCCTCAAGCACTTTGGTACTTATTAGATCCAGATTATTGTTGGCATTACAGGATTTGAAGGACAGTAAAAATCAAGATTTCTTCGGTTTTTACCCGTTGGTTTTAAAATTATATTTTCAATCAGTCATTGGCTAGTGGGACATTTATTGTTGATTGGATATGTTCGCTTATAACACCAATTTATAAGAGTGGTAAAATAGACCAATTTTCGAATTATAGACCAGTTTCTAAACTGTATATTATACCTAAACTTTTGGATTGCCTAGTGAAGGAACGGATGGTATTCATCTTAAGCAGCTTTATTAGTGATTTTCAGCATGGATTTTGGAAAGGTCGTTCGACTTGCTCTAACCTTGTTTATTAATCACTGCTTAGATTCCATTGAGAAGCACAAGTAAGTGCACGTAGTTTATACTGATTTCGTGAATGCCTTTAGTAGAACTAACTTGCATATCCTTCTAAAAAAGATTGAGTGTTACGGATTTTTCGGCCCATTGCTTTCATGGTTTAAGTCCTATCCGTTTGGGAGAAAACAATTCGTTTCAATTGGACATTTATTTTCGGTTGAAATTAATGTTTTGTCTGGTGTCGCGGAAGGAAGCCATCTTGGACCAATACTTTTTCTCATTTTTATAAATGATTTGCCGAGAAATTTAAAATGTTGTCATTACCTTTTGTATGCGGATGATATACAATTTTTTGTGACTATTTCTAATGTCAGTGACTATCTCCTACTCCAGAGAGATTTAGATTATTTTGTTGAATGGTGTAAAACGAACGATCTGCATCTCAATATCGACAAATGTGCCACCATGTCATACAAAAGAACACGATATAATCTAATCCCTGCTTGTCGCCTTGGAAGCCTATCAATAAAGTTGAGTTTAAAGACCTTGGTGTTGGTTTTGATAGTAAACTCACTTTTGATCCCCATGTCAACAAAGTAATGTCAAAAGCTAACTCTGCTCTAGGATTTCTGAAAGGAAATTCATCGGACTTCAAGGATCCCTATTAAGAGTATAGGCCATTTATGTAAGCATGGTACGTCCATGTCTGAAATATTGTAGTGTTGTTTGGAACCCGTTTTCATTGAAAAACATTAATAGAATCGAAAAGGTTCAAAAAAATTTCTTGCGCTTTGCATTACGCCACTATTCTTACTGCTCTAAATGTTAGCTGTTGGGTTTTGATTCCCTCGAAGTTAGTCGTAAAATGCCTTGTGTTATGTTCGTTAGAGATTTACTATATTTTTCCATTGACTGTGAGAACTTGCTTTCATTAAATTATATTTATACCCCCTAAGGGTTCTTAGGGCAAGATTATTGTATTTGAAGTTCATCACACTACTTTATAAGGAGCCAATGAACGTGTTACGTTTTGCTGTAGATTATTTAATCTTGTATATGATCAACTCGACATTGTATTATGCAGAACTAGATTTAAGGAACTCGCATTGTTAGCATTAAGATAATTTATAATTATTGTACAGGGTGGTCCAAAAGACCATTAACATTTGAATCGGCAGCTACGTCGATCAGCGAGGGAGAGGTGGGGCGGGCTAGGTACGGAATGTTAGAGCGGCCGATGGAAAATTTAGTGACATGGCGTCCTTAACGAGAAAAAAGGCGCGTTCTGGGTACGCGAGTACTATCATAACAACGATTCTTCGACTCTAGCGCAATGAAAATTTTGGACTCATTACAATACACGGCATAAAAATGAAGCTCCATCGAATCAATTGATTAAAAAATAGGTCCAGAAATTTTAAGAAACTTGTTCAATAATAGATAAACCACTATTTGGCCGAACTATGTACCTCTGATGTACCTCTATCGCAAATCTAATATATACTAGATACTAAATTCTGCTTCGAACTCAGGCTCATTATTAACAAACATATTTACATTCTTTCTGACAGTGAAACAGCCCTGTTTTCTATCAATGCTTTGAAGATAAGTTGAAACATATTCTACTACCGCACGAAACCTCTTACAATCATTCGATCTGCATGCCAGAACACAATGGTTATGCTGGTAATGAAAGACCAAACCAAATTGATTTTCCTGAATATATACTGTCTGTTCACTTCAAGATATTGTCCTTTCTATCGGTGGTAAACTATAGAATGATTACGGACTTCTGGCCCCTCAGCGACTGCCGGTTCAACAGAACGTAAACTTGTATACGAACAAAGTAAATTACGGCGCAGAGGTGATGCCTGACATCGTTCATGACTGCATTCTAAAGTTCACCTGTGAACATAGACAAATTTATAACATAGTTCTCCAAAAAATTAACTCAAATGAAGACAAAATATTTTTTCTACATGCACTTGGTGGGTCAGGAAAAACTGTCCTTACAATAGCCATCCTGGCGGAGGTGAGAAGACGGGGAAAGATAGCACTGGCTGTAGCATCTGACGGAGTAGCTGCTACACTGTTAAAAATTCCAATAGATATAGACGGCAATGAAATTCTCGTGTTCGCGCTTTCCCGTAATAGTGACAAAGCAAAAGTGTTTCAGGATTGCTCTATAATTATATTTGATGAGTGTACGATGTCAAACATGAAGCAGTGGTGGCAGGATATCCACCAAAATAACCAGATTATGGGCGAGCTCACAGTCCTCCTTTGCGGCGATTTTTGACAAACGCCCTCTGTTCTTACTCGAGGTACCCGAGATGACGAGGTAAATACCTCTCTGAAACGATCCTCTCTTTTGCCCATAGTTCACCGATTACACCTGACGGTTAACGTAAGAGGAAATCTTGGCAAAACCTCAAATGCTCAAGAATGCTCTACTATATTGTTGAAAGTTGGCGAGAGGAGGAGAATGGTCAAGTGAAACTGTCAGAAACGCTTGGCAAAATTATTTCCACGTTAGAGGAACTTATTCGCTATTTGCCCATACTTGTTGATATTGCATAGATATCACTACAAATGGTTAAAACATATGTAAGGCAAACGTAATAGATCCGCTTAAGGTGGCCCTAAACGACGAGCATGCTCGTGCTCGCTATATTTTTCTCGTGTAGGGGCTGGTTCGCGAGCCGCTCGCTGTTGCCGAAAAATTTTGATTTTTCGTGTTCGTTGGCTTCGATGTTCGCCGTGTAGGGCCATGTTCGCGAGCAAACCTCATTTTTGCTGCGAACGCCGCCGAGTGAATATCGTGGATTAAACATAATGGCAGCAGTAAATAAATAAATCACCATAAGCGCAACCACTTGCTCTTCTTTATCGCTCATGTTCACAGTATGAAGAATCAACACGAAATGAATGCTCGCAAAATGTGTTCGTCGTTTAGAGCTACCTTTATCTGACGTGGACCGAGCCCGAAAACATCATTAAAATCAACCCCCCACTCAGAGTCTATGACGTCGAAGTAAAATAAAATACCTTTTCGAAAATATGAGATCCGTAACTTAAGATTAAGTTTACGACAAAATTGATAACCCTGAGTATGATAAGAGGTAAATAGTTACACGCATCAACAATAGGAAATCATAATTCAAAGTAAATAAAAACAGAAACTATACCTTGTCCAACAAAACATGTCAGTACAGGGCTTATGGGAAAGCTTTTTTTCTAACAGTGGTGCCTGTAGGTGGACTCAATGGCACATTGAAACACAAAGGAAGCCACTGAACTTTGTGTACAATTGTTGTTGTAATTATTTTCAGATTTAACCACAGCCACCCTATGACTTGCTTGCCCGATAGCCGTGGGCAGAATGATCATAAAATCACCATTTGCCATTACTGCTGGTTGTGCATTGAAAATAACCATCAAAGCAGTGTTACCATTCGTTACTGATTTTTCAGTGTTATTGTTTCAGAGATTATTCGATTTGAAGCTTTTGAGAACACAAAAATGAATTTGTGTGTAATAATATGTGTGGTGGTGTTGTCATTTGCGTTTTTCTCTCCTCTTTTTGAGAAACCGTTAAAATGTAGTCAAACCATTTTTTTCGACTTTGTATTTTAAATTTTATTCGCGCGCTATTTGAATGCATTGCAACAAAGCAGAGCAATAAGTGATCATATCATTGTTGGACTATGTGCGTTTTAGTGATATTGTGTTAAATAATAGTGGTTCAAATTACTCTGTTGTGTCGGTGTTAATGTAGTGTTTGAGAAAAAAAGGATTATTTTCGCGGTGTTTCGAAACTAGAATTCATTGACTGTGCAATTAGTGATCATATTTAATAGCGTAAGTATTAGTAGTGATATTGTGTCAAATTAATAGTGATTAATTAGTTTTAAGCAACTGACTTGTGGCTAAATAGAAAAATGGCTACAAAGTCTTCAAAGGAATTAAGTGCAGAAAAGAAACAACAAATTGTTAATGCAACTAAAAAAAATGTATGGCCTTCTTAAAAATAAAACGGAATCCGTGAGAAAAGCAGCTGATGTCTTTTCTGTTACGGAACGAACTGTATATAGGCTTTTAAAGGAAAATAAAATTAAAGGCCACAATTCGCCTTCAAAGAAGAAAAATAATTCTGGTCGCAAAAGCAGGGTCGATGATTTTGACAAATGTGCGTAAGGCGCATAGTCCATCAGTTTTTCATGGATAAGGATTTACCAACGCTCGATAAGATATTGCATGAAGCCCAACAAAATGCAAATATTACAAAAATAAGCAGATCAACTTTACATACAATCTTAAAAGAAGATCTTAAATTTAAATTCTTCTAACGTCAGCGTAAAAATTTGTTGTTGGAAAGAAGTGATATTATTTCATGGAGACGAAGGTATTTACGCGAAATAAAAAAGATTCGAGAAGAGAAAAGAAAAATATATTTTACTGATGAGACCTGGCTCAACGAGGGACATACTCGGGAGAAAGTGTGGGTGGATCCATCCATTACAACACCACGAAAAGCTTTTAATGAAGGGTAGTCAACTGGACTGCGATCACCATCTGGAAAAGGAAAGCGACTAATTATAACCCGGAAAAACTGGAGACTACCACGAAGACATGAATGCCGAAGTGTACGAGAAATGGTTGAAAGATATTTTAACGCGCCTGGAACCCAACTCCGTAATAGTTTTGGACAATGCTTCCTACCATTCGAGAAAGAAAAATAAAGCACCAACCACTTCTACTAGAAAAGATGACATAAAAAAGTAGCTGAGATCTAATGCTATAAGTTTTGAGGATGATATGGTTAAAACAGAGTTCCTTAAAATGTTTCAAAGCCAATTATGAAACCTATGTCCTGGATGAAACGGCTGCAGGACATAAAGTGCTTCGCTTGCCGCCTTATCACTGCTATCTAAATCCAATAGAATTGGTTTGGGCTCAAGTAAAAGGATTTGTAGCAAGCCAAAACAAGTCATTTAAAATGACAGAAATTAAATTATTATTAGCAACAGCACTTGTAAGAGTTGACAGTGAGAAATGGCACCAATGTGTGCAACACGTTAAACAGGTTGTTGAGCAGGTTGTGGGATATGGACGTTTTCGCCGAGGAAGCAGTCGAAAGATTAGCAATAAATATAAATGACGATAGTACATACGCATGCTACATTGTTGTGATATATTCCCCTTAAAATGTTTATAGTTTCCGTCGATATCCCATAGTTTTGTGGTTTATAAAAAAGCTTATTACGCGAAATAGTGTCAAAAACTGCACGGAAATCAACGAAGAAGGCGTACAACTTTTTGTTTCTGTCTTTATAAATTCCAGCAATGTTGTAAAGCGTAAATATTTGGGCTAAGGTTTAGTATCCTTTACGGAAGCCGGCTAGGTACTCATAAAAGATTTTCCTGTTTTTAATCCACTCGGTAAGCCTTATAAAAATAGCTGCACAAAACAATTTGGTCACTGTGTTCAAGAACGAAATTCCACGATAGTTTGCTGGACCTTCGTAAGCTCCTTTCTTGTGCAGTGAGTTCCCTGTCTCGATTATTCGGTTAAACTCAAACGTAAGCGATAATAGAAATGCTTAACATATAAACCTGGAGCAATTGAGTTACCTCTCCCGTTTACTATCTTTACAGCTTTCTAGAAATCTGCCGAGAACTTCGATCTGTACAGTAAATCAATATTATGCTTGATAAATGATAGTTTTTTCTCTCGGCAAAGATTTTTGAAATTCCTGTTTGCTAGTGCATAATAATGTCTGAAGGCGCTTGTGTTGCAGCTTCTTAGTAGTCTCAGAAACCCAAACGAAATATCTCTAGCTTTCATACACTCCTTGTCAAACCACTTATGTTTTCCAATTCTGACCTTCTTCGTGTTAGGAGCGGCGTTTTTAATTATCTTCATCAGGTCACCGATATTAGGTTGGGTGTCTTGTGCTGTGCATACTTCGAGCTGTTCGTTAACTTTACGCTGATAGATCTCCCTAAATCTATCATTCCATTTCAGATTTGGCAGAAGCTGCACTATAGCCAACTCCAGTACAACCTGCACGAAAGGACATATTTTATGAACAAGAACCGGTAGCACCTAATAAGTACAATTTTTAAATTAAGCGGTGAACTATTATCCCTCAATTACTCGTATATACCCCACCGACCGGAACTCCCAATTTTATGCGGCTTTGCAACCTGAGAGAAAGGGAGGATGTGGCCCATTTTCTAGCGAGATGTCCCATTCTTAAAGAAGTCCGTTACGCCCACTTTGACTCCTATACTCTCGAGATGGACCAAACACTGGACATCCTTAATGGTGACCAAGAATGGGACCTTCTACACAGCTACACCGAATCTGCGCTACGTTACAGATCTCAAATTATCGAAGAAAATTTTTGAAAAATGTATACCAAAGCAATATAAATGCTCCTTTTGTACTTTACTTTTCACTTTTATTTACTTATTTATTTTTTTTTTCTTATTTAAATTTTTAAATTTTGCTCTTAAGTAAATATTTCTGTAAATTATATCATTGTCAATCTGGTAGACGGCCTTCAGCCAAACCATATAGACTAAGTCTAGTACTATTATTGTAAAACTTTATTTTTTGAAAGAAAATAAGTAGTCAACTAAACTTAACTAACTTAACTAACTAAGTAAACTATTAAGGAGAGAATTGTAGTAGAGCTCAACAGATTGGAAAACGACCGCACAGGAAATTCCCTGCCTAATAAACGGATAATGTGTGACGCAATTCAGATATCAAGGGCGCTTGCTTCAAACAGAACACTCGTATGCTTTAAGCTGATTTAATTCTATCGAACTTCGATTTTCTTAAACCCTAATAAACGAAACAGTTTCGGCAATTAAAAAAAGTCAGTCAATTAATCTTACCACATATCTAATAACAAACCCTCTGGAAACACGAAATACACGTCCTAACACACGACGCTTTGTGTGTATAACCATTAGTGATATTTAAACTTTCGAACTAATTCTAAGCATACATAGACTAGATCCTACCCAGAAAGATAACTTATATTTGAGAAGAAATCACACAAAAACTAAATCAGTGACACGAAAGTTATACGCAAGCAAACGTACAAGGAATAACATTTGATCTTCCTTCAATGTAGAGTAGATACGACCACGTAATAAATATCACCTTGATCGAAAAGTTCCAGGAATAACCGCAGTGTGGCGCTCCCATTGTTCCGATTTGAGGTCTGTTTTTTTTTTTTTGTTAAGTTGGTAAATCTGTTGTTGAAATTCCCTCTAAATCTTAGCGACATTTGCAAAAATTACGTAGCCAAGAGTACATCTATCTCTGTGTGTGTTGGCATTTTTTTACAATTTTAGAAATGGACTTAAATTTGCAACAACGAACTTGTATTAAATTTGCGTAAAAAAAGGATTTAATGGTGCTCGAATGTTGGAAATGTTGGAAAAGTGTTTCGGCAACAATTCTCTAAAGAAAACGGTCGTTTACCAGTGGCACAAGCGGTCCAAAAGTGGTCGTGAGTCAATCGAAGATGATGAACGCAGTGGCAGACCATCGACATCGAAAACCGACGAAAACATTGACGGAGTAAAAGAAATGTTGGTCAATTAAATCAGAGAGATCAGAGAGAGGACTTGAACATTGCCTATGGATCCGTCCAAGATATTTGGTTAATGCTTTGGGTTTCTGTCGTGTAGCAGCAAAGCTGGTGCTAAAAGACCTCGATTTCATGCAAAAAAGAGACCGTGTTGACGTCGCAAAAGATATGATTTCCGAGACTAAATCCGATCCCACATTCATCAAAAGGATCATTACTGGAGACGACACGCAATCCAGCCTTTAGGCAAGTGAATGGCGTTCACCAAATGAGCAGAGACCAAAAAAACCACGTCGTTTTCAGTCAAAAAAGAAGGCAATGCTCACGTTTTTCACGGATTACAACGGTGTAGTGCATCATGAATTTTTGCCAAAAGGCCAGATGAGACGTTTGCGTGAAGTAATTCGCCGAAAGAGACCAGAATTGTGGGCAGAAAGCTCGTGGATTTTGCACCATGATAACGCACCGTCGTACAGAGTCGTCATTATTCGTAATTTTTTGACGAAAAATGCAACAAATACCATCCAAAAGCCACCAAGTTCACCTGATTTGGCTCGCTGTGACTTCTTTCTGTTCAATCGAGTTAAAAAATCACAGGAAGCACTGATGGAAGTTCCGAAAACCGAATTTAAAAAATGTTTCGAGGATTGGATCAAGCGCTTGCATAAGTGTGTTGCAGTCGATGGGGATTACTTTGAAAGGGACAATATAGATTTAGATGAATACACTTGTATTTTTAATTTTTGGGAACTTTTTGATCAATGTGGTATACATACAATCTTAAAAAAAACCGTCTTATTTAATTTTTCATCACAAAGATAATTAAAAAAATAAATAAAATAAAACACTTCCAATGCAAACCTTTTTCTTCATTACTAACAACCATTTCACAATGCTGCGGTACCAAGAAATTTCGACCGAATCTTAGGCCTCTTTCCTGTAGGGCTCTACAATTATCACTGGAAAAATTCTTGGGCTTCTCGGCAATAATTCACGGCTGCCTTGCCTTCCAAAACGTCTTAAGATACCTGAATTGAACTAAGTGCAACAACTGATAGAAGCAGCCCATTTATAACACATTTCACTGTATATGATAGCATCCTATCCGTTCACTCTCATAAAGTAATCCTACTCGCTGCTGATATACAATACTATTGTTCGAATTGCAATCAGTTAACAAATTAATTTATTGGTATTTTCACCTGTGAGTCACTTAAAGCATTTCTATTGCCGACTTGGGTTGCTTCGATGCAGGCACTCGTTTTGAATCTATTCGACATTAGTACGAGTATATTACTTAATGGCCACGATACCAATCTTATCATATCACAGATGGAAGTGTACCTCAAGTTTGTGGGGAAAATTTTTGTAAGTTTCTTATAAATGAAGGGATGAGTAAGAATTTCAATATCTTGCCATAAATATTTGAGGAATGCCACGGAAGTTACTACCGCTGTTTGGCCTTTGATTTTTAGTGTGAAAATAAATAAATATATTTAGCTGATTAATGGAAGAATTTTTAAATTTATTTGTTTTTTGTTAATAACGAAGTCAATATATTTATTGGTAGTCGTGAACTAGTACTAGACTTTTGACCGTATCAGCACCGTGTGAAGGGGTTTATTAAACACCCTAATCAAGGTGCAGCAAGTCATAAATTTAATTTTTTTTTTAGTTATAAGTGACTTTTATTTCATTTTAAGTAGTTTACAAAAACAGTAATTTCTAAGTCTCTTTTTTGACATAGCTGATAGCCGTCTACCAGATTGACAATTATTTGTATATCAATAGAGCGGATATATAAAATTAGTACAAAAATAAAAACATAAAGAAAAAATAAACTACATTATGTAAATATAATTTAAAAGTCCTCCTCGATAATACGTCTTCTATAGCGAAGGGCATTCAGTGCAAAATTGTACAATAAATCCGGTCGTTCGCAAATCTCTGGTGAGAATAGACGTCTTTCGTCTTTCGGCTTTTCGTAAAGAAAAAAAAAAAACAAAAAATCGGTTTATAAATATAAAAAGTTAAAATTCCGTAAATTGACTCGATAGCTCAGCGGTTAGCGGCGCCAGTCAACATATCGTGGGACACGAGTTCGAATCCCGAGTGCAGTTTGGAACTTTTTTTTTTTTTTTCTCCTCAAATTGTGAAAACATATAAACTATCAGGCAATAAGAAGGAAAAACAACAAAAATCACGTGATGGATGGTGGAGAGCGCCCCGCTCTTCCCATAACCGTGGCGAAAGCCAACAAAAGGAGGAAGAGGTTGAATACCCCTCCTAATCTTTAAAAAAAAAAAATGAGTGCTGTTTCCACAGCTGAAGACGATAAAGAGGAGGGGGGCTGCAACAGCTTCGCCTCTCTGGCGTCATCTGAGTCGGAAGACGAAGATGACGAAATTAATAAGATAAAAAGCAGCATACAAAAGCTGGAGCAAGACATGCTTGCTATTAAACAGAGGCAAATTGCACGAAGGCAGAGGGAGCAATCAGAAGTAGAGAGCTCCCTAAAACAACAACAACAAGAGCAGAAACAGCAACTGCAGCAACAAAACCATCAGCAGCCGAAGAAACAACTGCAGCAAAAGCAACAGCGGCAAGAACACCAACAACAACAAAAACAACAACAGCTGCAGCAGCAACAACAACAACAACAACAGCAGCAGCAGCAGAAGAAGAAGAAAGAGAAGCTGCCTCCGATCAACACTTACAAAATGGAGGTAAATGCAACCAAGGACCTGTGTAAGTTGGTCATTGGTAATAATTTTAATATAAAGAGATTGGGGAACGATCGCCATGCCATCCACTGTAATACAGTGGAGGGCTACGCGAAAGTGAAAGAGCTCCTAAAGGAAACGACGACGGAGCACTACTCATACACACCGAAGTGTGTAAAGCGGCAATCGATGCTGCTGAAGGGGTTGGAACCGTCTTCTGATCCTGAGGAGATCCTGGCACTGCTCAAAGAGAAGGAGTGCGAAGGACTCAAGTTTGTGGGGGTAAAGCCATTTACCACAGCTAGAGCCAGGCGGGAGAAACGGAGTCTGCCGTTCTTCCTGGTGCAGCTCAGTCCTGTAAGCCGTCTGGATAGTCTAAGGAGTATCAATGTCCTAGACTACCAGGTGGTTCACTGGGAATAACTAAAAAGGAGCGAAGGCGTTATACAATGCGTTCGCTGCCAGAGGTTCGGGCACGACGCGTCGAACTGCCAAATGCAGCCTCGATGCGTGAAGTGCGCTAAGAACCACAGTTCCGAGGAGTGTGCTCTGGGTGTTGACGGAGCATCCGATAGATCGAAGCTCTCGTGCGTGTTATGTGGAAACGTGGGACACACCGCAAACTATCGGGGTTGTCCTAAGTTCGCTGACATTAAGAAAGCAAAACTGGCTCGGCAGCAGAAGGTGGAGGTCAAACATTCACCTCTTAGATTTCAAACACCAGCCGTCACGTCCCAAATTTCCTACGCCCAAATGGCGTCAGGTAGAGGGGCTACGGTACAGCAAGCGACTGTTGCTTCTCCGGCGCCAATGCCGAGAACAACGGAAGCTGCACCTAACATGCTAGCCATCTTGCTCGCAATCCAAGGGCAGATGGCTCAGCTGCAAAAGCAGGTGCAAGAACAGGCCGAGCGGGTGGACCAGATTTACGCGCTGCTGCCGGGCCTAACGCAAAACATGTCGTAATGGGTACGCACATGGTGGAGCAAACTTTGAAGGTCCTTGCGGTGAATGTTAATTCACTGATTAGGATCGAACGAAGAGCCGCGATGTTTAAATTGCTACAAGACCAAACTCCTGATGTGCTTTTCGCTAGCAAAACCAAGCTAACCGATAATCACAAACTGGAGTACAATAATTATATTGTTAGAAGAAGAAACCGGCCCAGATCCAAACGTGGAGGTGGTGTCGCGATCTTCATTAAAGAAGGTATAAAATTTCACAGAGTGTACAAGGGAGTGTTGCGCAGGTTCCGGGTGTTGGAGGCAATTGTTATTTACATTCCGCTTCGCAGTGGAAAGCGGCTGTACTTGGCCTCTGTTTATGCACCTGAGGCTTCACAATCCACCCTATTTACAATATTACAGAGCTCGACACGCTTTTTCGACTTCTGAGGCTGGAATCGGGGGAGAATTATTTTATAATCGGCGGGGATTTCAACGCTAGACACAGAGATTGGGGAAATAATTTGCCAAATACTAGAGGGAACCTACTACTCGATTGGTGGGGTCAGCACGATGTCATGTACAGACTCGGTCTTAAAGCGACAGATAACCCGTCGTTTCCCAGAGGCGGGTCTTATTTGGATCTACTGCTGTACGACGAACGTATACGACTGACAGGTACGAATTTACAAACGCTAAACTGTCTGCGCACATTCGTGTATGACAGCGACCATTGCGGTTTTAGCACCGAAATTACAGTTCCCAACGAAATTGCGGAATTGGAGGAGTTTGTCCAAAGATATTCTTACAACTACAGTAAGACTCGATGGACACGCTTCTCCGCAACCTTGACAAGAGCGCTCTCCTCGAACATGCTCCACCCACCGTCCAATAGGAATTTGTCAAACGAGGAGATCGACAATTACCTAAAACAAATGGACGAGACAATTAAACAAACTATGGACACTACAATACCGCGGTATCGACGTACAACTAACGAAGACCTGTTCCGCAATCCTACTAGTGACGCACCGCACCGACAGAAAAGTAGACTTCTGACAAGACTTAAAAACTTGTACAGAGATTTAACTGACCGCCAAGACCCGGAGATTAGGACACTGAAGTCGTCGATTAAAAATGTGCAAAAGTTAATAAAAGAAAATTACAGAATTGCTGTAAGCTCATATTGGAACAACAAGGTTCGGGCTGTAAACACCAGCAACCCGAACATGTTTCCGCAAATCAATAAACTATTTCGGAGAAAAAAACAAAACGACCTTCAGTGTCTTAAAATAGCCCGGACAACAGAACACGAACGGTTACTGACAATAGCAGGTATTGATCCAAATGAGGCCGCTGATGATGACGACTTTTTTGTGATCGAGGATCCACAGGAGAAGGTTGAGGCCATAGGGGCGACTTTCCAGGAAGTATACAAGGCCATTGATACCATTGGCCCTAATTGCGACCTGGACAGTCGCGTCTTGGTACACGACTTCTGCATTCGAAATGAAATAGGGAACTGGCGATCCGAGGGCTCTGGTTTCACCCGGTTTAGCGACGAAAATATGGCAAATAACGTCATTGCCAGAGAAGGTGACCTACCCCCGTTCATTTCGAAGCAAAAGCTCCGTGAGATCTTCGACACAATCAGGGCTAAGAAGTCAGTGGGGACCGATGGTATTCCAAACATCGTGCTTCGACATCTTCCTCTAGAAGCGGTGGACATTTACACCACCCTGTTTAATAATGCAATGAATAATGCACATTATCCAGCGCATTGGAAAACGGCGGTGGTTCAACCTATCCCCAAAAAGGGAAAGGATATATCCAATCCGGCGAATCTCTGGTCGATAAGTCTCCTTCCGAATATCAGTAAGGTTTTTGAAAAAGTAATCAATAGAGCTCTGTCTAGGTGGGTTGAGGACAAACATATAGTTCCGGATAACCAATTCGGTTTTAAGGCGGGACATGATATCTCACATGCCGCGTCTAAACTGGTGTCCGATATCCAATGGAACAAAGGCAAGAAACAGTGCACTGGTGCCTGCCTTATTGACTTGGAGAAGGCCTTCGACACCGTATGGTTAGAGGGTCTTTTCTATAAGCTGACTAGGCTGGGGATCAGCAAACCTCTCTTGTACATTCTTTATAATATGCTAACCAACAGACAGTTCATCGTGAAAAATGGCGATGTGACTTCTGTTGGAATATTTCAAATTAAAAATGGTCTTCAGCAGGGCGCGGTCAATTCGCCGATCCTATTTAACATTTATACAAGCGACTTGATAGGTTCACTTCCCCATACTATTGCGTACGCGGACGATTTGGTAGCGTACAGAACAGGTCCAAAAATCGAGGTCATTAATACTCTCTTGCAGCGTGACTTCGATAAGATAAGACGATTTTGCGATGACTGGAAGTTGAAAATCAACTTTCAGAAGTCGGAAACCATTCTCTTTATGACGCCGTTGTCTGGAGCCTCTAGGGATACCAGAAAAAATTGGCGAAAGTTCTCAATCATTGGACAGCACGGACAGCCTCTTGCCTGTCGAAATGTAGTCAGATACCTTGGGATCTGGCTAGATCAGTTTCTGTATTTTGGCAAAAATGTAGATGCTGCTCTGGCCAGAGCTAAAGGTGCTTTTGCCCTTACAAAGAGACTGTTTTATAGCAGCCAACTCGATGTGAGGGTAAAGGTAATCTGCTACATGGCCCTTATTAGGCCCATGCTGGTATTTGGTTGTCCCGTGTGGTTCAATGTACGAGCAAGCTTAATGGAAAAGATTCGGGTGTTTGAGAGGGCCTGCCTTAGGGCTTGTCTTCGCTTGTACAGAACACCAGAGTCGGAGTACAAGAAATTTTATCCTAATGAGGTCCTTTACAATAGGGCGAACCTAATACGAGTGGACAACTTCGTAATTAAGCTGACTCGAAGGCACATTGCAAGAGCAATGACCTCGATGAATAACCTGATATCTGGGGCTTACTACCCCAATTACCTTTACCACGAGAGTGTGCGATCTGACGGCTTCGTTCCACCGGAAGCATTCCTCTACCTAGATCAGATAGGGTTGATCCAGGATAGATCAGCGGTGCCGTTAATCTTCCATGTTGCTCGGACAGCTGGGGACAGGCGAATCAACTACAACAGAGACGTCGCACACGGCAGTGTGGATCGCCTCAGGTTCAGTAGGGCGGTGGGGAATCGCGATAAGAGGGATGTCGTTCGGCAGCACCAGCATTTCTGGTGGTTGAATGATGGGGAAGATGTTTCGTCGTCGTTTCCGTCAATTACGGACCAGCCTCACTAATGAGGCAGAGCTGACCAATCCGTTTTCTCTGTGAATAGCGATGGCCAGCTTGCATAGGTTTAGGTTAGCATTTAAGAAACATATACATATATCAGTGTATACAAAGGTGTATACTGATATATGTATATGATTGTGTATAACGTCTATGTGTTTATGTGTGTATTGTACATTTAGTTTAGGTAGGCTAAGGTTTATTTTAAGTTAGATACTAAGTTTTTATTAAAAAAAAAAAGTCCATGTGCTAAGTTTTGTTAACAATTTTTTTTTTCTTAGCTTTAAGTATAGAAAATAAATATCCATAAAGAAAATTTAAATGAGGTCGAAAGACATAGATATAAGAATTTAGATTAGCTTAGAGTGCCTGTGTGGGGCCAGTAAGTTAGTATAAGATTGTTAAGTAATTGTAAGCTAGCATTTAAGCATTTTTTGTTAGTATGTAAGAGTTATTGATTAGAAAATAAAATGCGTTTAAAACTAACTAAAAACTGTACAATAAATCCCATCCTTGCTGTCCATTCAAAATGCGGATTGCTTCTTCTTCATCTATGATGCTTGCACCAAAGCATTGTAAACGGAATTCCCTTAAAATGGGGCAGATGACAAGAAAATGAAAAATATCTTCTCTTACTTTTAGGTTGCACATATTGCACAGGATTGGTAGTTCTGGGCGGTGTGGTATTAAATTCAGACTTATCAGCTCTCCTCTCAATTTAAATATTGTGCTTATTTTATCTGCTGAGTAGGAATTTAAAAAATATGTACTTTCTTGCAGATGATACTTTAATTTACTATAATACATCCAGTGCTGAGATGATTGGCCTTCATTCGCAAATTTGCCATACAAGTATTTAGCATTTTCTTTAAGTAAGGATGAAAATTTAGTTCTTATTAAATTAGGCTCCAAATTTTCTGTAATTTCAAGTCTAAGGCCACACTCTGACGCTAGATTCCGCCACTCATTCACGAAAATAGCTCCTATTGCAATAATTTGTGTAAGGACGATTTTCGGCAACCTATTTCCATCCATTGACATTACTTTGACTACATAGTCAAAGTGTAATTTAAGAGTCTCTAAGAATAAAGGGGGCATTCCAGTTTCCAAATATAGCATATAGTTTGGTGTATTACACGGTAAGCGAAATATTCGCTTCAAGAAGTATCGAAAGAAGATCTCTACTGCTGGGAAAGGACGGTATCCCCAAACTTGAGCTCCATATAACAGTATTGACGTAGCGGTTGCACGAAACAGTTTATATTTTGAACTATGAGACACATAGTTATTCGAAATGCACCGCCCCCAGACGGAAGAAATTGCTCGTTTAGCATCTGATAACTTTGCCTCCAAGTGTTTGTTTAGATTTAAATTGCTTGCTACCAGAACCCCAAGGTATTTATACCAGCGCACATTTCCAATTATCTCGCCGCAGTACGTCCATCTTTCATATCTGGAATATCTGCCGCCTCCATTTCTGAATACCATTGTCTTGGACTTCTCTAGATTAACAAGCAAGTTCCAGCATTTACAGTATTCGCTGAGCCTATTCATCATGAGTTGCATACAATTTGCCGTGTCAGCAAGGAAGACAATGTCATCCGCATACATCAGCGCCGGGATCTTCGTTTGGCAAAAATTAATTCCTCCGCCTACAGCATCTGTTATGTCGTTGATGAACAATATAAAAAGTAATGCACTCAAAATACACCCTTGCCTCACACCCATTGTTGATGTAAATTCTTCAGATATGGATTCTCCATCCCACACAAACGCAACATTGTTTTCATACATTGCTCTTAGAGCATGAATGTCTTTACTCGAGATCCCAATTTTGTACAGTTTGTAAAATAGTGCTTCACGTGGTATGGAAAGAACGCGTACAACTTTTTATCGTTCTTTTTACAAAATTCTGCAATATTAGTAAGAACAAATATTTGGTCGACACTGGAATAACTTTCTCTGAAACCTGCCTGAAATTCTGACAAAATCTCGTTACTTTTAACCCACTGAGCTAGTCTGTTATATACTAGGGCAGCAAAAAGCTTAGCTGATGTGTTCAAAAAAGATATTCCTCTATAATTATTTGGATCGTTGAAGTCTCCTTTTTTATGTAGTGGATATATTATTGCTTTTTTAAAACTTTCCGGTATATTTTCCGACTCATATATTCGATTGTATTTTGACGTGAGCGCATATACGAATTCAGGAGTACAGTTTTGATAAAACTCATAGGGAATACGGTCTTCTCCTGGCGCTTTTCTACTTTTTGAGTTATCGATTACTTTCTGTACTTCTTGAATTGAAAATGGTGCATCATTTAATTGACTTTATATTTACTTGTACCTTCGAGTGAAGAAAACGCTAAAAATGGGTGGCATGAGTATTTACTGATACAGACATTTTAGACATTGAGACGGGTACCACCTTTTAAGTACTCAGAATAAAAGTAATCATTGATTAATATTTTTTTTAAATCCCAAGGGACAAAGATAACGAGTAATTAGCTTTTGTTGTAAGTCATCAAATTGAGCTGTTAACAATAGGTACATTTCAAAGTAATGTACCGTTTCTTCAAGAATTACAAATTGCAATATAATATTTCAGTAATCGGTCATTAGAGTTGTTTAATCTGTACGCAGATATTCCAACAACGTTTTTCTAAAGAAAGCAAGATTGCTAAAAAATGCACATTCTCATCAATAATGTTATTAACATCAAGCAATAATAAAAATATCAAGAAAATATCGATTATTTGTGAAATGGACTTGAAATACTTCCGCATTTTTCTTTGGTGCTTAGCCTATAATCTTTTCACATTCTTCAGATGGATTTTATAAATTATACCTGTTCTTGAGCGGGCACCAATTTGATACTGATTGAAATGATTCTGTAATTAATGTATGCTAATACAGCACTTTTTATCACGTTTAAAAAACAGTGCAAATCGTAAAATTCAGTCTCAACTTGCAGGGATAGTAAAGCAAATAGTCAGATACCGGAAACGTTATTCAGAAAATGTTGGAAAAATTCAAATGGGTCCTTACCAAATTCTAATACATGTAGTGGTGATGGTATCTCAAATTTAACGCTTAAAAGATTGCATGTTTTTTTATTTATGACCGTTGTGTTTCTGAAGGGATCTTCTTCGCGGATCTTAAAGTTGCCGATGTCATTCCTCTTCTTAAAAAAGTTTCTGCTTCTAAAATTGGTAACTATAGACCGATCTCGTTACTTTCAGTTTTCAGTAAAATCTTTAAAAAACTGATGAAAAATAGAATCGTGAGTTTCTTAACTCAGACTAATTTGTTCAATTCAATTCAATTTGGGTTTCAGAAAGTGAAATCAACGGAAGATGCACTCTTACAATTCTGTTGCCGAATTATGTCACACCTTGATGCTAAAAAATTTAGCGCAGGATTATTTATTGGCATCACCAATCGATCACAACCTTTTTTTGAAAAAGTTAGAGAATGCTGGTTTTCGTGGATTTATCCTTTATTTGTTTGGCTCCTATCTTAAAAATAGGTCACTAAGGGTCAAGCAGTCCGTCTTACATAAACCATCTATCAAGTTAGCAAGCAAATCGAATTTGCCAAGACCGACCTCCTCTTCTCAAAATAGACCCAATTCCAATTGGAGCTTTAAAAATAAAGTTTTTCCCAATTTTAAGTATCTCACCCACACTGCAACTCCCTCTATTCCACCCCAAACCAAGCCCCGACGTCAAAGTGTGTCTTTTGACTTAACACCTACAAGTTAAACTCCCAGCAATCAACCTCTAACACACACCCCTTTCCCTAATAATTTTCCAAATTTCGATCTCAAAACCGGATCTAAATATCCCAATTTCATTAGTTCCCACATCATAAATCCCTCATCGGAAAATGTGTCTAAAGCCCCTTCAATTACTGCTGCTTCGCCCCCAACATCTTCGTCCACTAACCCCATTTTTGACCCCCTTCTGCCTCCTGCAGTTAAAATAACTCAGCAAACTTTTGACACAACAGAATCTCGTTATGCACTTTCTAGGCTTAGAGAAAAAAGGAGGTACGAGAATATACGTCTACTTCTAGCGTATCTGCATGACAAATCCGACTCAGTTTGCTATGAGGGAAAAACGAAAACAAGTGTCATGGTCTCCATACAGCAGGAAGGTCTCCCTACTGACCTTAAAAATCTGAGGAACTTATATATAAAGTTCCACGAGATTTTCAATATGTCTCCCCAAAAAGTCTCAGACGACCTTGCTGCTTTCGGTAACTATGTGCACTCAAAGAGGATCTCACACCTTCAACGGAGCAGAGCTGACAACGATAAAATGTTTCGTCCCTAATGTGCTACCATTGCCAGAGTTCCAACCATCCAGTCCCACGCGCTATCGAAATAATCTTCCTCTTACCTTCTACTATAATTCTACTATAAGAATCAGTCCCCCCTAGTTTCAACGTTTTTCGAGACGACGATCTTAACCGTCCAAAAGATGATTCTACTTGTCGAGGTGTTCTACTGGCCGTCCAAAATGACCTAACCTCTTCACCAATCGCTGTTTCTACTTCTTCTAAGCTTGACTACGTTTCAATAAAGATAACACTCCCCTGCAATTCCCTGTACGTTATGTGTTTTTACATCCTACCAACTCGCTATCGATGCAGTTGATCAATTAACTTATCTGATCCTCTCGATGATATCATCGTATTCGGCGATTTCAATCTACCTCAATTGCACTGGACTCAATCAGAGGATAAATCTTTTTTTACCGCAAACCCTAACTCGAGTAAAGAATGCCTCTTCTTGGATAAGGTTAGAGACTGTAGCTTATGCCAAGTTAGTGGGGTCTCCAACTATATGGGTAGGCAATTAGACCTCATTTTCACCACTGACCCCATAAACTCGTCTGTCTTGCTCTGTCCCGTTTCACTATCGACCATTGATAACTTTCACCAGCTCCTATCCAGTATTCCCCATCTGTAGCTGCCTCTTCTTACGACTTTCATAAAGCGAATTTCCGAAAATTTAACGAATATCTTAGTAAGTGTTCTTTTAATTTCGCCAATATGTCCCTCAGTGATGCTCTCTCTATCTTTTACAGAGAATTATTCAATTCTATTTCTATGCAATTCGTCCCCTTTTCGCGCCAAAAAAAACCTTTCTACCCTTTCCACTCTTAAAAAGTGTTCCTCAACACTTTCCCACCCCCTTTCAAATATCTTCCAGTTATCGCTCTCTCAAGGTTAATTTCCACAGATATGGAAGTCTTCTTTCATAACATCGATACACAAAAAGGGATTAAAGAGCGAAGTCACTAATTACCGCCCTATAGCTAAACTTTCTCATATACCCAAACTGTCGAAGCATTTTGTACGAAGCCTCATGCTTCCAGTGCTTATTTCCCCTAATCAACACGGCCTTCTGAAAGGTAGATCAACTACCACTAACCTAGTCGAATTCATGTCCACTGTTCTCTCGGCCTTAGAAAGTGGTAAAGAATCGCTTTTATAGTGTTCGATTCAGGACTGCCCTATAGGCCCTTTTATTGGCCACTTCAGGTGTTCCTCAAGGTAGGTCACTCCTCTTCATCCTAACTATTAACGACCTTCAAAATCTCATTCAACACTCAACACTTTCTCTCTATGCTGACGATACCAAATTTTTTAAACCCATTTCCTCACAACAAGACTCCAGCCTCCTTCAAATAGATGTAAATAGTTTTTCCATCTGAACTCCTTGGAACTTAATATCTCCAAATGTCAATCGATTACTTTCTCACGTAAATGCAAGAAGTCTCCTCAACGAATTTACCATTTCCACGTCCAACTATCCGCGACCTTGGCATACTATGCGACAGGCAGCTTAATTTCTCATCAATATGAGATAATTTCTAAAGCAAACTCATCACTCGGCTTCGTTAAAAGATGGTCCAAAGAATTCTGCATCCCGTACGTGACCAGATCACTATACATTACATACGTTCGCCCCCTTCTCGAGTACGCTAACCAAGCGTGGTGTCCTTTTCAACGAGTTCATGTATCCCGTATTGAGAGAATCCAGCGTCGTTTTCTTCGATTTGCTCTTCGAAGTCTACCTTGGAATGATCCTCTAACCTTACCTCCCTATCGAGATCGGCTCAAGCTCATTAACCCGAATACCCTTGAGGAACGAAGGGACGCAGCTGACATTCTTTTCATTCACCGACTGCTATAAGGCTCCGTCGATTGCACGTCTCTTTACAACTCCATTTTCTTTTACACTAACATTCGTAACCTACGTTGCCATCGTCTCTTTTACCTACCAATCCATCGCACGACATATGGCTCTAACGAACCAATCTCCCGTATGCTGCGTAAGGTAAACTCCAACCTTTCGGTTTTCGAGTTTAATCGCAGCACTCTCTCCCTCAAATCCGATCTCCTTCACCATCCCTAGCCTTAAGCCCTAGTGATAAGTTCTAGATATCGCTAAACCTTAATTTTTCTTTTAGTTTTTAAGTCCTAGTTTTTAAGCTTGTATTAAGCAAAATCAAAAATCAAGATCGACGGTATTAGAAGTGGAAAGATGTTTTTTAATATCGGCGTTCCTCAAGGTTTTGTCTTAGATCCGATTCTGTTCTTAGTCTTTATAAACTCATTATTTTCTCTTAATTTCAGAGGTTCGCCGACTGCATTTGCAGATGACATTGGCTTTTCTTATGGCTCGACATGGTCTCTCTAGACATGGTCTCTGACATAAACTGGGATCTTGATTCATTAAAGCACTGGTTTTCTGCTCATAGTTTAATTTTGGGCTCCAAGACAAAATTAATGTATTTCAGTCTCTCCTCGTATTACAATTGCGAAACTAATACTTTCACTCACAGGAGCATAGAAGATACTGTCCGCAAACATGCTCGTGTTCGTCTGATTTCTCCTGTTGCTCGTATAATAGTAATATAAAATGTAGTAATAATTGCTTCGTTGTAGAGAATGTTGTTGAGTTCAAATATCTTGTTAACCATATAAATAAATTAAAAAATTATTTCCGATACACCCTTCGTCATTTGTTCTGTTTTAAGGTGTTGAAAACGTTCTATATGAAGTCCGGTAACCGTAATTTTCGTTCAATTTCTAGTCACAATCTCCGTGGAAACTTGTCTTGCATTCATTCCATTCTTTATTTTTGAACCTCTGCATTTTGTAATTTTTGTACTGTTTTATCTACTAGTTTGTTTAATAAACTTCCTGCTTCCACTAGAACGACATCATTTAGGGCTTCCTTTCTAAAGAGAGTAAAATGCTGGCTCTTTACATTTGACCTTAATCAAATTGAATCTCTTACTTTCGACGTTTTGGTTTAAAAATATTTTTTGTTCCCTCAGTTTTTGTTATTTGATTTTAAACCTTTTGAATTAGTGTTAGTTTCTTAAAAAAGGGTCAACCCATCCATAAATAATTTTTCACAATAAAATATTGATGTAAAGAATGACATTGAATTCTATTTTAATTTAAAATATTGAATGTTAATCAAATATTCTTATTCAAAAAGTAATTTGAATTTGTAATTAATTATATGAAATATTAATTATAAGAAATAAGAAATAATTCGTACCTCGGCAATAGATGCTCCAACGAACATTTTCTGATTGAGGCCAAGTCAAACTCGAACAGATTTATTTATGTTTATTGCAAACAGAAGTAGCACGGAAGCCAACTACTAAGCAGCTCAAAAAAATCAGGTTCATCTCAAGAACGGTATTATGTTTATATAACCAGGCCCCGTTCCAAACAAGAAAAATTACATCCAGCGATTGAGGAAGGTTCAGATATATGGGCAGGTGCAGGATAATAGGCACCTGTTCGATATTAAATTGCCTAATACAAGTACAGCGACCCTCAGTTCAGTCTGCCTCAGAGAATACGGACACATTAACGTTCTGAGTACATTGACATAAAGCAATTTATTTTCGTCTCCAACTGATTATTTAACTCCCACCCGGAATGATTGTAATGATTGAATGTTCTCATACACTTCTTAACTAAAACAAAAAGCTGCCAAAGGGTACCAGACAACAAAACAAAACAATCTATAAGACCGGGCAAAAGAAGGGTAAGAATTTGTGACCTCTACTATAGCGATTGCTATAAAGAGCAGAAGCAGCGTCTATTTGGACATGGGATTGTCGTCAAAGAGAAAATTAGAGAAGAAGTCTTGAGTTTCATGTAGCTTAGCAAACGCCATAATATTATCCCCGTTAAAGCTAAATTTCCTAAGCTAATATGCATTCACGCCGCTACATAGAAGAAGGACGACTTGTCAACGATTATTTCTGCGCGCTTTAAAATCATTTGATATGATCTTAATGCCAATTTACTAGGGACTAGGAATCACTTGACGAAAAATCTATCAACCAGAATGAACATATTGTGATCGATGCAGACACAGCTCTAGTATTTTGAATATCCGAATGTTTCAACTAGCTAACACCGACTCAGACCACTTGCTGCAACCAACATGCAGATGTGAATATCCCAGAGAATACAACTACAAAGAAGTAAAATAAACAAAATTGTCGTCGAACTTTACTGATCAGGCCAACATTTCCAACAAGCCATTAGAGACGCCACATCGCATATGCTAGATTTAACCCGAGCACGACAACGAAACCCCCTTTTTGACAGAGTATCAGCAAGCGCATGTAATGTACAAAACAGCGCTACAAAGAAAGACTACCTTGCAAACTTTCTGGGACGGGAGGAAAGTTGCTCATTCGAGCCCAAAGATAGATGCTTCTGCAGAAAAGATGTTCAGAAATTCTACCAAAAAATTA
Source organism: Volucella bombylans (assembly GCA_949129095.1). Lineage (NCBI taxonomy): Eukaryota > Metazoa > Arthropoda > Insecta > Diptera > Syrphidae > Volucella > Volucella bombylans. The sequence goes on along the minus strand of OX422141.1, from coordinate 200,171,703 downwards.
AAAGATCTTCTCAAGGACACCAATACGAACATTAGCATGCAGTCAAAATTCACCTTTGTGCAGATTTTGGAAAAATTCCAAAAACTTTATATTAGATAGATCTTTATTTCGTATACAAATTTTTACAAAGTATATTTAACACACATTTGCTTATATCTTTCTACTGAAACATTGTTCTTTTTTCTTTTGTAAAGTATTGGTTGAATTAAATTTGGAGGAAAATACGATAAAAAACCTCCAATCTAAGTACAAAAAAAAAATACAAAATACAAAATAAATAAATGAATAAATAAATAAATAAGTATATAGGTACGTAAGTAAATAAAAATAAAAATATGTTAACAATAGTAAATAGTAAATAAATAGTAAGAGTAAATAGTAAATAAATAAATATAAATCTATATGTAAACAACATATAAACTGACATATAAATGAATAAATATATGAGTAAACTACAATAGGTCTTCAAGTCAATGTCAGAATTTTCACTTCGCAGCCTTGCCTAGTATCGTCGGTGTTTGTGTTTTCTGTGTTTGACTGTGATTATGACTAGGGAATTCAGGGTAGACGTAGCCAATATACGCGGGCTAAAAAGTAATCACTTTTCTGCATACGTTCACGTCTGTAAGTACAGACCAGCTGTTTTGGCACTTAGTGAAACACAGGTAGATCCCCGCCCACACATCTCAGATCACTCTGATCTGAAGCTACCTGGCTACGAACTAGTTCCATTATTTGTCTCTCACCGCGGTCTCGCCACTTATGTGCGTATTGATGTAGCTTACCAAACTCCACCACAATGTGATCCATGTTCCAATCCGGAATTCAACTTCACGTGGTTAAAATTCCATCTCCGTAAGGAAATTATCCACTACTGCTTTATTTACAGAAGCCCCAAACTGGACAACAATTCGACTTTTAACGAGTTTGATGCGCTGTCTGACTCCATTCAAAGAATTGTATCCCTGTATCCCTATACTGAAATCGTTATTACGGGCGACTTCAATTCTGGGTGGCTTCGACATTCTGGACAGACAACACCCGAAGGACGGTGTGTTGAGATCTTCGCTGCGGAAAACAATCTAAAGCAGCTTGTAAATAAGCCCACGCGAATACCAGACGTTGATAGTCATACCGCCAACACCCTGGACTTGTTTTTAACTTCTCACCCTGATAAGTACACCATTGATGTGCTCTCCCCTCTAGGCTCGTCGGACCACTGTGTTATATCAGCTAATTTCTCGTACACCGACCACACAGTTAGAGAAAAAATTCCTAAAAGAACCGTATGGCAATACGAGAAAGCCAACTGGAGTGGTCTTAACAGCTTCTTTAGGAATTTTAACTGATCGTTATGCTTCCTGGATAACGACGTGGATGCCGCTGCTGATATGATTACAGACACAATTCTCTTTGGAATGAGATCCTTTATTCCTCATCGGATGAAGAGTATCAAACCAAAAGAAAAGGCATGGTACGACTCGAGCTGTAAAGAGGCCGTCAGGGTTAGAGAAATGTTTTTTCGGTCCTACAAGACCAACCCAACAGAGGAAAACCGAAAAAAGTTCAAACGAGCCAGAAATGACAGCAACGCCCTTCTTAAGCGTGTGAAATTCCAATACGACCAAAAACTGAGGCAAAAAATACTGCAATGTCCTAAAGGCAGTAAACATTTTTGGTCGTTCGTCAAAAACATTAGAAATTCCGCCTCATCCTCCATCCCAACGCTCATTTACAATGACATTCCAGCTGTCAGATAAGACCAATCTGCTTGCTGCACACTTTGCGGCCAGCTCAACACTCCCAGATTGTGGTTTGTCTCCGCCTACTCTTGAGTGCGTCTAATCTTCAATGGGACCAATCTACTTTCGCACTCGTGTAGTACCAAGGGTACTTAAAGATCTCAACATACATAAATCCGCTGGTCCAGATGGTATATCCCCCCTTCTACTGAAGAGCTATTCTTCCACGCTGGTAAAACCACTGCGTAAGCTTTTTCATCAATCCTACACTTTAGGACTCTTCCCGAGCAGATGGAAAACAGCATTTGTCCAGCCCGTCCCTAAAAAAGGCGAATCATTTTCTCTCTCCTTCTACAGGCCCATTGCATTTACGTCCCTTCTTTCCAAGGTCATGGAAACGCTGATAAATCGTCAGCTCATGAAATATCTCGAAACAAGAAAACTTTTCAATGACCGGCAATATGGTTTTCATAGCAACAAGTCCACTGGTGATTTGATGGCATGTCTTACCGAAAAGTGAAACCAAAACGTACATCAATCTGGCGAAAGCAAGATAGTTGCACTTGATATTTCTAAGACATTTGACAGAGTTTGGCATCCGGCTCTTTTGTCGAAAATGCGTGCATTTGGGATCGAGGACTCTCTTCTTCAATGGATTAGAAATTAACTTTCGGAACGTTCAATTAAATGCTGGTGTGCCCCAGGGCTCCGTTCTGTCCCCGACACTCTTTTTAGTTTTCATTAACGATCTCTTGTCTGCTACTTCTAATTCAATATATTCCTTTGCTGACAACAGTACTCTCTGCTTTTCATACTCAGTCCTGACTCACGTCCCTGTTCTTCGGCTGTAGAACGAGAACGCCAGCGTATGTTAAGCTCATTAAATTCTCATATTAGCAGCATAACCAATTGGGGAACTATCAACAGAGTGGAATTTAATGCTTCCAAAATACAATGCTGTCTGCCGTCGTTAAAGTGAAATTTAAACACCCAGCCATTATCGAAAAATTTTCCATTCTCGGTATGTGTGTCCACGACAACTTACGTGGGAATGACCACATATTTGATGTCGCCAAAAATGCTGGGAAATGTCTAGTTTTCCTCAAGCGATGTAAGAAATATTTTAAACCCTCTGATCTGGCTTCAATATATAAGGCATTCATCCGCCCAAAATTGGAGTACAACTCCCATATCTGGTCAGGTGTTCCTAAAACATCTCTGCACCTGCTAGATAGGATTCAAAACCGTGCGATAAAGCTCATTGATGATACTAATATCAGTCAGTCAATTGATACCCTCGAACACCGACGTAATGTCTCCTGTCTCACTTCGTTTTATCGCTACTTCCACCACCAGTGCTCCACTGAAATCACCAGTAACATTCCGCTCATTCAAACTTTCAACCGTAACACCCGTCTCGCTATGAATGCTCATCAGTATACCCTCAAGCCCATTTTCGGACGTACTCTAAAATATCGTGATTCGTTCCTAAGCCGTACAACTCGCTTATGGAATGCCCTGCCGATCTCTATATTTCCTGGTCGTTATAACTTGCAAACATTTAAAAACAATGTACATCGGTACCTCTCATTTCTTCCTCCCTAAATTTCCTTTGCCCGCGCTGTAAGGGTACTCAAACCCCTTGAGCGCGCGCTCATTATAAAAAAAAAAGAAAAGTACCTAGCTGATTTTTAGCGTAAGCACATTTGTTTTTAAAATTGCACGTAAGTTTTTTAATTCTTACCGATAACAATTCAACATTCGCTCTTCTATGGAGCTTTGAAGTAGAATGATGCCATGAAGTAGCTTGTTTTGTGCTACTTGCAGTTTTTTAATGTGGCACTGCGCACAACTTCCCCACATCAGAGACCCATAAAGAAGTATCGATTGGAAAATAACTTTGTCTATGATCACTTTGTTTTCCTTAGACAAAGCTGATTTTCTGTTTATAAAAGGATATAATATCCTTATTATAATATATATTGACCTTTTGTAGGGTTCTTGCAATTGCAGTTGGCTGCTCGGAAGATAGCAAGGTTTTCTTTTTCGGGTAAAATATTTTTCACCGTTCAGCTTAATTTTCCACCTATTGTAGTAGTGTTCTATTACTACCATCGCATTGCGAAGATTAGTCTCAATAGTGAGAGCAAATTCGTCTGATGTGAGTATGCAAACAAATTGCACAAAATTGGACCAAGAACAGAACCTTGCACCTGACTCAAAACATATCAGACTTGAAACGCTACCATTGATTTGGACTTTAAAAGAACGACCTGACAAAAAACTTTGGACTATCTCACACAGAAACGGAGGAAAGTTGTACATAATCATTTTATATAAGAGACCATCATGCCAAACGGAACCGAATGCTTTTTCGATGTCCAAAAACATCATTTTCCTTGTTGGCGGTTTTTTTTTGACAAAATTACAAATTCGAAGAGCCTGGTGGGAGGTACTATGCTGAGGTCTAAAACTGAACTGCACGTCAGGATATATGTTATATTCTGTAACTACATTTGATATTTTTTCTTTGAGAATTTTTTCACATATTTTACTTACACTGCTAAGCAAACTTATCGGCCTATAACTTTCGGGGCTCACAGGGGGTCTTCCAACTTTCATTGGAACCAACTTGGCTATTTTCCACGAAATTTCACTCCAGCTTTGGGCAAATTCTTCAGATACAAATTTTTTATAAGATCAAACCCTCCGGACTTTCTTATATTTAAATTACCGACATGAAATTTTACGTCCTCTTCTGCAAGAAGTGCATTTAATGGGGTTACAGGAATTAGGGTGTTGAAATCCTGGATTGTTTCGCTAACCAATGCATTTGTTGCTGGATCTCCTATGCTTGCTGAAACACAGTGATTTCTTAAAAAAGTAATCGCAAGGGCGTCTGCTTTTTCATCGTCTGTGTGATAGAAATTAGATACATTTTGAAGTCTAGGTAGTTATTTATTTTTATTTTTAATTATTCTAACTACATTCCAGAATGGTTTAGCGTTCTTATCTAGAGAATCAAGTTTTTTATTCCATTCCTCGTGATTTTGTTGAGCTAAATGTTTTGAGATCAACTGGTTTAGGTGCTGCACATTATCTCGATAAAACATCTGCCGATATCTCTGCCTATTTCTTCTTTGCATATTTCTCAGTTTAATTAATTTAGCTAAATGAGGGGAAAGCTTTTTGTAAAATTTATTTATTTTAACTTTTGGTATAGAGTCGGCTACGGCTTCAAGGATTAAATCATTGAAGTCAGTTACAACAACATCTATTTCTTCTTTAGTGGATATATTTTCTATGTTCGCAAAGTTTTCTTGAACTCTTCTTCTAATAATTGCACGGTATCGTTTCCAATTTGAATTTTTTAGGTCTTGGAAATTTGCCTTGACTGAACAAAGAAGTTTGCACAGGACTGGATTTTGGTCAGTGCATAGCTCTGTAGGCTATTACAGGCAACACACTGTGATTACGTATACGAACTTGTTTTGAATAGTGGTCTTATGATCGTATGATCCTCCCCCTAAAGTAGTACACATGTACCGTGCTCTATAATGAAGTAAATATGGCCCTCGATCGATGTTACGGGGCTTTTTTGTAATAAACTGCCGTGAAGAGAACTACTGTGTGTCTTTTTTTTCCCTTATTTTAACGCACGCCTAAGCCACAGTTTCAGAAGTGGGATCTGATCATTCGCTAATCGTTCAAGTTAATTGTAGTGTCGTTTGTTAAATTTTAAGAATTTGAATTTTGAGAGTATTGTGAAAAGCATTTCAAATATGTCTGAAGTGTTTAACCTGTTCATGGAAGCGGCTACTGTTAATGGTCTAAAAAATATTTTGCGATGGTTGAAGTTGCCAACTGGTGGTAGTAAGGCAGTGCTGAGATTACTAGTGGGAGAGGCAGTACATGTCTATTCAGACAAAGATCATCAAAAACTTATTCAGTGTGCTAACACCGAAAATCCGAGAAACGTGGCATCGTCGTCTGATGATCAAGAATCTGAGCAGGAGGATAACCAGTCGATCTTACATGGTAACGACCTTGATGAAGAGCTGAACCGACTTCGAGACGCGTGCAAGAAAAAGGAAGAGATTATTGCCTTAAAGCGTAAACTCAAGGAATTGCAGATGGAGGACGCAAGCCCCAGTCAAAGGCCACATGTTACGAATAATTTTAGAGATATGGAAGATCTATTGTGTCCATTTAGCGGTGATGACAATTTCCCTATATGTCTTTGGGTGGAACATTTTGAAGAGTACGCTGAAATCCTTCATTTAGACGACCGTACAAAATTCATATTTGTAAAGAGACTCCTGAGTGGCACGGTAAGGTTGTTCGTAAGATCTCTGAAATTACGCAACTGGATGGAACTTAAAGACGCTCTCTTGGGTGAGTTTAAAAGTGTAGTGACAAAGGCGGATATATTTAGCGAACTCAATGGGAGGAAGAAAAAACGCGACGAAACAGTACAGCAGTACGTACTGTCAATGCAGGAAATTGCATCCCATAACCCTGTTGAAGAAGAGGATTTGATACAATTTATTATCAAAGGCATACCTGATACCGAAGTCAATAAAAGTATATTATATAATGCCAACAACATGGAGCTACTCAAGCACGCATTGAGGAAATATGAAAAGTTCAAGCACAACAGTCGGGACAGTTTACCAGCTAGACCTAGCACATCGCAGATATACAATCGCTACAAGAATCAGACCAATTCATTAAAGACAAATGATCGCCCTATCAAACGAGTTGCAAGTGGTACACCTACCAATATTTCACATCAGAGAAAACAGTTCACTTGTTTCAAATGTGGTGGTCGGGGGCACATCGCCACAAATTGTTTAAATAATCAGTCTGTTCTGATTCTGCAAAACGAAAGCAGCACCGAGGTGAATGCAGTACACCCAGACGTCGTTAGCAACGTATCAGACAAGGTAAACAGCAACTTGGAACAACAACGATGCTCAACCTCTAACAACTTTGAGAAGGATGCCTTATACCAGTTCGTCGATGGACGCGCAAAAAGTTCAATCACCCTCACAACTCTTTTGGATTCAGGGAGTCCAATAAGCTTCGTTCAAAATAAATTTTTGCCGCCGTTTATGATAGCACCACCGCAAGCGAATAGTAGATTATATTGTGGTGTAAATAGTAGTACACTTCATGTGTTGGGAAGTGTTAATTGTTTTATATTTTTTGATGATTTGCCAACTAATTTGGGTTTACTTGTAGTAGAAGACCATTCGATGAGTTACCCAGTCGTGCTTGGTAGAACCTTCATGGACAAAATTGGTATGGTGTTGCGGAAAACCAGTGAAGAAGCTGAAAAAATAGAAAGTATATGTTTGCCGAAGTTATCCAAGGTCCAGAGTCAACATGCTTCAAGTTCGTCTGGAGTCCAGAGTCATCGCGCTTCAAGTTTGTCGTCGCCATCTTCAAGTCAGTATCGTCATTCGTATGGTTATGTAAGTACATTGGTTGAAGAAATCAATTTTGTGGAAGAAATTTTTAACATTTTTTCCCGGATTTAGATAAGGGTCGTTCAACAGAAAATCAATTTAAAATGAGGATAGTTTTGTCTAAAGATTCCCCATTTCATTGTCCACCTACAAGGTTGCCGTATGCACATAAAATTGAATTAGAAAAAATCCTTAGCGACATGCTTTGTAAAGGCATAATACGAGAGTCTAGTTCACAGTACGCATCACCTATCGTTTTAGTAGAAAAGAAGAATAAAGAACTAAGACTATGCATAAACTTCATAGAACTCAATAAAATCACTTTACGTGATAACTACCCTCTTCCCTTGATTGAGGACAATATTGATCGACTTAAAAATAAAAAATATTTTACAACCCTGGATCTAAGAAATGGATTTTACCACGTTCCACTTGAAGAGGATTCTATGAAATATACCTCTTTTACCACCCCGATTGGTCAATATGAATTCACAAGAATGCCATTTGGCCTGCAACAGAGTTGCATTGTGATGCGAGCACGCTTGGGTTCGGGGCGGTTCTAGTACGAGTACAAAAGCAAAGTGATGGTAAATTTCACCCCGTCTTTTACTTCTCCAAACGTGCGACTGATGCTGAAAGTAGGTACTCGTATCATAGTTATGAACTGGAGACATTACCTATAATATATGCACTTAAACGTTTTAGGATATACTTACTGGGCATTCCTTTCAAGATCATTACAGATTGCCATGCACTTGTTCTAACGTTAAATAAAAAATTGCTCAACCCTCGTATTTCAAGGTGGGCGTTAGAATTGCAATCGTACGATTATTCTGTCGAACATCGGAAAAGTGATCGCATGTCCCATGTAAATTCATTGAGTAGATCCTTTAATATTTTGCACATAGATGATGAATCCTTTGAGTTCATACTAGCAGCAGCACAAAGACATGACCCGAAAATTGTTTCAATAGCCACAGAATTAAGTAAGTCTGAAAGACCATGCTTCGAAATGGTGGATGGGTTGATATATAGAAAAACGAAAGACAACGCTTTGAGCACTTGTCCGGGATATATTGGTTTCCCAAGATGAAGGAAAAAATTAAGACACTTATAAAGGGGTGCCTAAAATGCATTTATTTCTCTCCCGAATCAGGAAAAGCAGAAGGAATCCTGCATCCTATTCCTAAAGGAAGTCTACCATTTGACACTGTTCATGTCGACCACCTTGGTCCATTCCCCGCCACTCGATCCACCAAAAAACATATCCTAATAGTAGTAGATGGTTTTATTTTATTTTGTAAAGTTATATTCGGTAAAAAGCACGCAAAGTAAAGAAACAATAACTTGTCTTAGAACATATTTCGCAAATTTTTCTAGGCCTAACCGAATCATATCTGACCGTGGAACGTGTTTCACCTCTAAAGAGTTTACTGAGTTTGTGAATGATAATAATATTCAGCATGTTAAAGTAGTAACTCACTGGCCGCAATCTAATGGTCAGGTGGAACGACTTAATCGCATAATAACACCTATGCTAGCAAAAGAATGTGAAGCGTGGACTATTAGTAATTGGGATAGAAACTTAGATAAAGTTGAATTTGCTATCAATAATACGGTGAACCGAAGCACTGGTTTTACTCCAAGCACCCTATTATTTGTTAAAGACCAAAAGGGAAGGTTTGCGATAAGATCAAGGACTTTTTCATGAACAACTTAGGATCTGAAATTATAGATATAAAAGACGTTAGGGATAGGGCCCAAAGAAACATCGAAAGGGGACAAATGAGTAATAAAGTCTATTACGATAAACATCATAAAAAAACAACTATATATAATCTAGGCGATTATGTCATGATTAAAAATATCGTCACTATTCCGGGCATAAATAAAAAGTTATTAGCCAAGTACAGAGGACCATATCAAGTTAAGAAGGTTCTGCCAAATGACAGGTACGCTATTGGTGACATAGACGGCTTTCAGTTGGCAAGGTTACCTTATAAAGGTATAAGCTCTCCGAACAATATGCGATTGTATGTGATGTCGGATACTACCTTGAAGCATGGTGACGAAAGGACGTAGAGAAAAAGAGAAATAATAATAATAAATAAGAAGAAAGTGAAATAAGTTTAATTGACTGCAGCACACTTGCCAATGTTGTCAATGAATTTTTACCAGGCCTGATTAAGTTTTGAATGATTTAATGTATAATTGTCCTTCATTTCGTGTTATTTTACAAATATACATATATAAATATGTATTTGATTTTGGTTTAAATGTAAGAACATATGTAAATATTCGCATAATAGGTAAAGAATTAAAAAAAAAATGTATCTAATTGTGAAAATAATGTTAAATTGATAGGTTAATAAGAATTTAATTTTAATTGTATGTATAATCATATGTATGCACATATGTATTCGCACGGAAAATAATTTGTAAAGAGAACAATCTTGAAAATGTGTATCTGATTGTTAAAGATTCTTAATTTTATAAGTTCCTACGAATTTATAATCGCTTTAATTGTTTAGTGTTAGTTCATTAATTAATGTAATCGGGACGATTTCCGGTCAGGATGGCCGATTGTAGGCTATTATTTCTTATTCAAATGACACTGTCATCGTTGCGCAACACACTGTGATTACGTATACAAACTTGTTTTGAATAGTGGTCTTATGATCGTATGATCCTCCCGCTAAAGTAGTACACATGTACCGTATCTATAATGAAATAAATATGGCCCTCGATCGATGTTACGGGGCTTTTTTGTAATAAACTCTCGTGAAGAGAACTACTGTGTGAACTCTTTTTCTCCCTTATTTTAACGCACGCCTAAGCCACAGCTCATTTAATGATATTGGTTGAGTAATAAAACTAGGACTATTTAAAATAAAAATATCGAGGACAGAAGGACGGCCACGGGAACCAGCTTGAACATATGTAGGACATTGAGGATACAAAATTGATATTGGAAGTTATTCCGAAAGATCCAAGAGTAAATTGCCCCAAACATTGGCTCTTGTACAGCCCCATTCCTTGTGTCTACTGTTGAGATCACCGCCTACCAGAAAGCTACCATTTACACAGACAGGGTTCTTTAAATCGTTTTTAAACAAATTTTTATTTTCGACAGACTTACGAGCACCAGCGAAACAGACGCAGTAGATTTTAATTGTTTGATGATTTTCTAGTTCTACCTCTATGCAAACATTTTCTACTAAACGTGTTTGAATAATTGATAAGAGCAAATGTAGAATTGTTCTTTGTATAAGTATTGCAACACCTCTACCCCTTCTATCGATTCTATCTACTCGATAGCACTTAAATTCAAAGGTGGACAGATTATCATCATGCTTAAACCAAGTTTCAGTTACTAGAGCTACTATATCAATATTGTCATTGTTTAAAAATTTTAGGAATTCAAACTTTTTGCTACGTATACTTCTAACATTCCATGCTATTATTTTTATATTACTATCTACCATATTGTTTACAATTAAAAGACGAAAATTTAGTAGCTAAATGTATGATAACTTCAAATTGTTCAACTTTTGTTCTACATACAGATAATTTTGTTATCATTTCCATAGCTAATGAATTAAGCTCTTCAATAGTGAAAATTTTGGAGTTGCTACCTGTTTGCACCTCGCTGGTGTTAGTTACGACCGAACTTATTTGAGTCTGGTTTAGCCAGGCGTTTGATGGTTGCTTAGTTGTGCGTGAGTATTGAGTATTTTTGATAAAATAGTCACTTATTTCAAGTGGTTGCATTAATTGGTGCACATATTCACTCGACTTTTGAATAAATTTTATGGGTGGAACATACACCTTCTTTTGCTCTGGCGAAACAATTTCGTCCCTATTCTCACTTTCTTTATCATCGTCCGGTTGACACTGAAGGGGACTCCAGTAGTTAAATCTAGAGTCCTTCGTATGAATGTTTTTACCAGACATACTAACACGAATCTTTTTGCCCGACAGTCTATTGTCCTCGGAATTAGGTGATCGATCGCGTTTGGTAATGTTAATAGCTAATTCGATTACGAATGCGGGGTAGAGACGTTATGCACAGATGAAAGCTTCGGGTTGACTGAAACTTCATATGAATACCCTTCGCCTGTTTATTAATTTAAATAGCATAGCTATTAGATGAATGAGCCATACAGAGCCTTGTGAAGTTTCGACATCCTTGCAAAACTCATACATTTGTGTAGGATGGCATTTGAAAACGGAAGGTTGCTGCTCCATAAAAGTCGGTAATGACACCACTAAGATATGTATTTGATGTTTTTCAACAAGGTGAGGCTCTGTCGTGTGATTTTTTTAACGTCATACTCGAAAGAATTGTGCGAAAATGACAGATCAATACCATAGGCACAATGTTTGTATTACTCTGCATTACTCATTGGCAAACGCAAATGACATTGACATTGTGGGCAAAAATTAGCGAGCTGTAAATGGAGCTTTATGGAATGGGCACCAAATACTCAGTAGATCTACTCGTAGGTGGCCGGAACAGCACTGCTTGTATATGCATGTATATTTAGATTTAGTAAATTTAACGTTATATTTAAAATGTATTGTAATTTAATTTTGAATGAATGTAGAGTTTAAAAAATAAAATTCTCGGCCTGCTTGGATGCTGTTTACAATTTCTTGTTTTGGTAGAATTCACGAATCAGTTTTTTCAGTAGTAGTAGACAGTTCTTTGTGGTGATTGGAGAGTGCTTGCTCTTCACTAACAACTGTTTCCATTTCTTGCTTCTTTTTTTGACGGTAACGAGTGGCCGCATTTTTTTGTTGTTCTTTCTTACGGTTTTTACGATCCTCTAGTCGACGACCATAAGGACTTGTACGTTTCTTAGCGAGACTGCTGCTCGATTGCATTATACCACCACCATCGCCGGATGACGATGAATCCCCGATCACGGAGGAAGCCGACGAAAGCGATAATGATGAATTTGATGGGGACTTTGGTGCCCAATCTTCATCGGTTTGTGGTGGTTTCGACAATGAGGATATGAAATATTGATATTCAGTGTTATCATCATGCCAATCGGGTAGTTCTTTTGCACGATTTTCAACAATTTCATCAACGATTTGACAGTTTTGGGCAATATCAGATGATTGGGTTGCACTATATGCATTTGGTGTGTAAGTAATTGGGGTAGATGGGGATGGCAATGTGACATTGATTGGCGCTGGAACTAGTGCCGCAACAGTACTAGCAATGTTTTGATAAACTTCAGGAATACGAGATGTCTGCATGTCATGGTGTAGCTGTGGTCGTTAATGCTGTTGCTGTTGCTGCTGTTGGGCAATCTCTTTGACATCCTGGGATTCCTGTGGCGGCGATTGTGGTGGCGTCAGAACAGGCTGAGGAGGTGATTGGGGTGGTGTTAATTGGGTTAAAATTGCTGCATTGTTATATAATGGTTTGCTGTAATTTTCTCCTTCATACGGATTTTGCACTTTTGTTACCATAGATGGGTGATGAAAAACTGATTCAAAAACTGACGACTCTAAGTCAATCATTTGTTGGGGTGAAGATGATTTGACTTCAGACCATGGTTCTTCCTTAACATCGAAATCGAACTCAAAGACGAGTCCTTCACCATGGTTGTAGTCATGATAGACTTCCGATGGACTATTTTTTATATCTACATGTTTTATGTTCTATGAATAAAATATCATTTGCAAAGTTATCTTCTAATAGCCAAGTCGCAACCGACTCAGAAGTCGGAAAGAGCTCGCTACTGGGCGGCGATGTTGGTTCCATTTTGCCGTTCCAATATAAATCCTGTGGAAGAGCTAACGACTCCATTGTTAAACCTTTCGGAATCATAATTTAAGTCCGATATTAAAAATGATATTAATGATGTTTTAAATAAGAAATCGGAGTCGTATCCTGATGGTTGTTGAAGGGGCGCCATGTTGGCAATTATTTTTGATAGCATTTTGATAAAATTAGTGTGTGTAGCACGCAGGGTGCGCTTGCTTGCTTTATGCAAAACAACTAGAAAGCCATTTTCACCTCAAAATAAAAGCAGAAAATTCACGGTACACTTTAATCTTTTTCGGTTTCATTGGGAAAGATATGGCACAGAAGGATATACATAAATTATCTATATGAACTAAAATGCTCTTGGCTGCTTCGGGAGAATAGTTCTTCGAGTCATAATTGGTCCTTCCAGTATAAATGAAATTTGTGGAAGAGGATATAACAACGAGGTCTATTAGCTATACAGGAAAATTTATATTATCAAAATAAATATGCTGAGGGAATGAACACCACCTCTTTAACCCGGAGCGTCTGGAAGTGCAAAACCGAGCGGTAAACGCGGTAAAGAGAGACCCCGCCTTAAGTGGTGCGCTTAACCAAAGGCGAAAAGCACAAGACTGCGCTTTAGGGCCAGAGCTATTTGTTGAGACCCATATCTACTTCTGACTGTCCAGCCAAATCGATCTATTTTACCTGACAGTCAAACTGTCTACTTGGCTTTCAATTCTTTGCTTCTGGAAGGATGACCTGAACAGTTTACTTAGCGAATTAACTAATAAGGTCCTGAATATTAAAGATAATCTTTTTGTTGGTACTAGAATCCACACTGAACTTTCTGGGAACAAACAAAAGGCATCTGTCGCTGGCCTTGCCCTTCATATTATCATGTCCGTAGAGAGGAAAAGAAAGAAACAGGTTAGTCGACCAAAGGACAAAACTCAATGCAATGCCATCCCAAAAGCCAAGTTTGCATTTTATACTCGTACTATTGCACCAAATACGAGTAATAATGAAACAGTTTGAAGAATGAATATGCATAGGTAGAGTATAGATTGGGTTTCTTCATATGTATGTAGGATGTCAACAGACCACAGGACTATACGAACGCACCCTTGCCATTAAGCATAGACTTGTTGTGTTTGATTCTAAACGTTTATAATTCATCAATAATTATTTAATAAATTGAATTCTTTAAAATTCGCGTGTTTTTTTTTCAACAACAAAATTATAATCCTACAATTTTTGGGGGCTCAGCCGAGATATTGAGCACGTTCGCATCATCGTACAAACATACGCATCATCGTATAAATATATATACGCATTAAAACGTAAAAGGAAAAAACACAGGAATTTCGTGAAAAGATCGCACCATCTGCCCGGAGAAGTATACGCCGGGAAGAGATAAGCAGAGGCAGAACTCGAAGAAACTGATGACGCCGTCTGGGTGAAGCTAATCGCAGATACCGTTGTTTGCTGGAAGGACGCCTAACAGATAAATTATTTTCAATTTGTGTTCTGATAATTTTTATTTTTTGATATACATATATATGCATGGACACACATGAATACATACACTGCTTTGTAAAGTTTTTTTTTTTTTGGGATCATTTTCGTAGTCTATTTTATTTTAACAACTTTCAATTACTTTGTTTTGCAATTACCTTATTTTGAATACTTACGTACATACATAGATATAATTAACTTGTAACGACAGCATGGATGCAGAACAAATTACATTATTAAATCTAGCCGATTTAAAGGCAAAATTAAAAGAGTTAGGGCTGGTCAGTACTGGCAATAAAAAGATTTACAGGGTAGACTTTTGAGACACTACGGACATGACTCAGGCGATGATGGTTCGGTTGATGCCGATAACGAATGTATGTCTGAGCATGCAGGCAGCGGTGGTGACATCAATGAACGGCATGAAGCAACGGGTGTATGAACCGGAAATGGGCCACCAAGCACATTTCAGTTCAGGGACATCGAGGACACAATTGCACCATTCTCGGGGGAAACATCTCAAAATATTAATTCCTGGATCGAAGAGTTCGAGTCAATCTGCGATATAGTTAAATGGAATGAACTGCAAAGATTTGTGTATGGTCGGAAATTAATTGGGAGCAGCTAAACTTTTTGTGCAGGGCGAGAAAAATATCATATCTTGGTAGTCGTTGAAGATTGCACTCATAGATTAATTCTCAGAAGCGGTTAGCTCGGCGGAAGTCCATCGACAACTTAGGGCAAGACGAAAGCAGCCGGGAGAAACTTTGAAAGAATATCTGTACAAATTAATTGCAATCGCGAAACCAATTTATGTCGACGAGACATCGGTAATTGAATATTTTATAGCGGGGCTGAGGGATGAAAAGATCAACAAAGTGGTTCTCTATGAGGCGCAAACGATTAATGAGTTGAAGGCTAAACTCAAAGTATATGAGAGAATCAAATCCCAAACAGCGGAACAGCCTACAAGATTTTCATCGGCAACATCAACAGCCGGAAAAGAACCCATGGTCAAAAAAGAAGAGGAGCGCAAATGCTTTAGCTGTGGGGAATTCGGACACTTGGCGAGGTTATGCCCATCAAGAAATAGAGTCGTCAAATGTTTCAAGTGTGGTGAATTAGGACACAAATCTTTTGAGTGCAGCAAAAGACAAGTTAAAGACGAGGCGAAGGTAGGTGTACATCTTGGTGGTAGAGCCGGTTACTTGATGAAGGAAGTAATAGTAGAAGGCAAAGAATTAACTGCTTTAGTATATACGGGTTGCGAAATATCTTTATTGAGACAGGATGTGTTAATTGAGTTTCCACACATAGAAATTATATGGGAAACAACTATTTTGGCGGGTATAGGAAACAACGAAGTGAAAACCTTAGGCTATTTTGAGACAACAGTAGCGGTGGACGGTAATCTTTTCCCTGTAAAGTTACATATTGTAAGAGAGCGCGACATAATATTCTCTATGTTGGTCGGTAACGACGTAATAAAGCAAGCATCTGTGACAATAAAGGATAATGAAATCCAGTTTGGATGTCGTGACGAGGAAGTAGTTCAAGCACGATCAGGTGAAACGGGTGGTACTACAAAGTCTGGAGGGAAGATGAAAAAAGAAGCGGATGATTCTGACGAAGTTGCGAGAGCAGAGAAAGCTAGTGAAGCTGGTGAGCGATGCGACATAGGAGGAAGCTGTGTCTAGGATCATGAGAAGGATGCGGGAGGGCATCACAACGCGTGGATCATGCAGGAGAGGACCAGTAGTGAGGAATGTTGATGGCATCAAGGAAGTGAGAGGTGAATTCGTAGCTTTGTGCACTTCGGTTGCAGATGATGCTGAAGTAGAATTGAACTACTTACCACAGAAGTACCAGAAGAAGATCCAGTCTTTGATAGCAGAATATAATCCACAAGAAGACGTACAATCACCAGTCGAGATGAAAATTATTTTGAAGGACGAAACGCCGCTGTATGAGAGGGCCTGAAGAACATTAGTATCGGAGAAAGAAGAGATCGAGAAACAAATCACGGAATGGAAAAGGAAGGGAATAATTACGGAACGTAATTCGGAATTTGCTTCACCAGTGATTTTGGTATCCAAGAAGAATGGAGGAAAAAGGATGTGTTGCGATTTTCGAACACTTAACGCAAAAATGGTGAAAGATCATTTTCCCCTTCCGTTGATAGACAACGTAGTAGAGAAATTACAAAGTGCATTAGTTTTCACTACGCTGGATTTAGTAAACGGTTTTTTCCATGTGCCAGTAGAACCAGAGTCCAGAAAATACACATCGTTTATTACACACAACGGACAATTTGAATTTTTGAAAGTACCTTTTGGATTGTGTAATTCGCCAGCTGTTTTCACGAAGTTCATCATGACCGTACTGAAGCCACTTGTCAACGAAGGCATACTTCAAGTTTACGTAGATGATGTAATTATACCAGCTAAAGATTATGATGAAGCAGTGGTAAGATTGGAACGTGTACTGGAAGTAATGAGTAAAAATGGACTTAGAGTGAATTGGAGCAAGTGCAGATTCTTGAGGCGACAAATTGATTTTTTGGGGTATGTGATCGAGAAGGGAACCATACGACCATCCGGGGAGAAGACAAAGGCCGTAGAGTATTATCCAATGCCAAAGGAAAAGAAGTCGCTGCAACGATTTCTTGGATTAACCTCATATTTTCGCAGATTTGTGAAGGGATATGCAGCTAAAGCGAAGCCTCTTAGTGATCTACTTCGGAAAGACGCTGTGTTTAAGATGGGATGTGAACAACAACAAGCATTCCAATGGTTGAAGAACGCCTTAGTTAAATCACCAATTTTGAAATTATTTGATCCAAAAGCTATAACCGAAATCCATACAGACGCCAGTAAATGGGGATACGGAGCTGTACTTTTGCAAAAAGAAGACGAAGATCAAGGGTACCAAGATGGGCGATGTTTCTACAGGAATTCGACTATGAAATAGAACATCGGTCAAGTTCAAAGATGAAACATGTAGATGCCCTGAGTAGGTGTTGTATGTTTGGAGATACGACTCTCCACAAAATAAAGAAGGCGCAGATTGAGGATGAATGGACGAAGGCAATAATACAAGTGCTCGAGAAGGATGCAGATGGATTTAAAGATTACTTCCTTAAAGCAGGTGTTCTGTACAAAAACCCAGCAAAAGATCTTCTAGTGGTGCCAACGGAAATGGAAGATGACGTAATACGCTCGATACACAGAAATGGTCATTTCGCAGCAAAGGACACAGAAGATATCTTGGGACAAGCGTACTACATTAGAAATGCGAAGACAAAAGTTGGAAGGGTAGTAAGGAATTGCGTGGGGTGTATTATGGCGGAACGCAAAACCGGGAAGCTAGAAGGATTTCTATCACCAATCGACAAATCAGATAGACCTCTGCAAACCTATTATATTGACCACCTAGGCCCCATGGAAGATACAAAGAAATTGTATAATCACATACTGGTGGTGATAGACAGCTTTACTAAGTTTGTTTGGTTGTATCCCACCAAGAGTACAACTAGTCAAGAAGTGATTGCGAAACTTACACAACAAGCAGCAATATTCGGCAACCCAAAACGTATAATTTCTGATCGAGGAACGGCGTTCACCGCAAATGTTTTTGAGGAATACTGCAAGACGTAAGGTATTACACATTTATTGATCACAACAGGCGTACCAAGAGGCAATGGACAAGTGGAACGTGTCAACAGAACGCTCATACCATTGTTGGCAAAGATGTCGTTGGAGGACCCAAAGTGTTGGTACAAGCATGTAGACAAAGCTCAGCAGATTCTCAACAGTACACCAAAGAGGAGCACGAAACAAACACCAGTCAAGCTCATGACTGGTATTGAAATGAACATCAATGAACTGCCAGAGATAAAGGAACTGCTCGAAGAAGAAGCTGTCCAAGAGTTCGTGGAAGAGCGCCAGAAATTAAGAGACGAAGCCAAGGGGAACATGATTCGAATTCAAGAGGAAAACGTATAACACCAGGCGAAAAGTAGCAACAGAGTATCGCATCAACGAGCTAGTAGCTGTCAAAAGGACTCAGTTTGGTCCAGGACTTAAACTTAAACCGAAATATTTGGGACCCTATAAGGTAACGAAAGTCAATGCCAATAATCGTTACGAAGTTGAGAAAGTTGGGTACCATGAAGGTCCGCGACGTACTACTACCGCCGCTGACGGGATGAAGGCCTGGACAAATGACATTATTCGAGACGAATAAACGGTCAGGAGGGCCGAAATGTAGGATGTAAACAGACCACAGGACTATACGAACGCACCCTTGCCATTAAGCATAGACGGACTAACGAAAGAACGAACAAAAAGGACGAACGATCAGAGAATGACAAGGATATTGAAATACAGAGAGCAGTTAGGCAGACGCAACCAAGCTGTCGAGGGATAAAGTAAAGTTTTCTTTTTCTTGTGTTTGATTCTAAACGTTTATAATTCATCAATAATTATTTAATAAATTGAATTCTTTAAAATTCGCGTGTTTTTTTTTTCAACAACAAAATTATAATCCTACATGTATAAATGAGCTTACGGTCTTGACCTCCGACAATTACACCTCTAAAATAGTTCAACTAAACAGACGATGTAGAGCTCTCAAAAGTATGATTGATTACCAGGAGAGGGCTAGAAAAAATGTTCACAAAAATCTCTTAAACCAATTTTAAACACAAGAACTATCTGCAGAGTTACGTGTGTGGTGTGGTTAGGATGAATCGAATCGTATCTTGTAAAACCGTGGGAGTAAGATGGTTTGGAACAGTCACATTCGATTTTTTTTGCCTCTGTAACACATTTAAAATTTTGCAAACTTTGCGATCACCATCAATGTCACATAAAACACCTTTTTCAACTTTTCCTCATTTTTTTGTCGATATTGTAAAATCACAAATATATATGCTCATATGACATGACAATTATTGTTAAGGTTAAGACTTACCCCATCTCCGATAACTACGTTTTAAGAGACAACATCGAACTCTCGTGAAATATACAATTCTTTGAAACTTTTTCGAACACATAGGTAAAATCTTTTACGGCCTATGCAACCTACCGAAATACTGAGTGATTCAAAATAAAAATTAGCCTTTTGCGTTTTCCCGTTAGTCACGGTGCAGTATTGCTACTTACAAAATAAAGTACATAATCATGTTCAAAAGTATAACTGATCGCCGATAAAACTTAAACATTTCTTAGTGATTACAAATCTTTGAATCTTTATGATTCAGAAATGGTAATGAAAATTTATATTGACATTCTAGATCGAGAGATTGAGTGCGAAATGAAAAATTGTTTTCTTTGTTAAGAAAAACACTTTTAATTATTTAAAAAAAAAAAATCTGCTATTAGGGCAAACTTGTAAATTTAGCTTTTAAGTGCTGAGTCCCTTACACCAATGTCAATTTACACTATAGGGTAGCAGAGCATTCCATATTTTTTGCTATCAGCTTTGGTAAGTTGTCATAAGTTAGAAATTTTTAATCAAGGCGAAGTCAAACCAAAGTAGAAGTGGGTGTCTGTCAAGCTCAATAGTAGCCTTATGCTGATTAATTTTTGTTAGCATCTTTAAAATGTTTCTAATTTTATTTTTTACCACCCTCTCAACCATTATACCTACCAATCTTCTCAGTTTTCCGTCATGTGTACTTGGGCTCTTTGGTAAAATGACGGGCTTTGGATTCATTGCTGGCACTGTGCTCAAACGTCGATTTGCAGGGCGAAAATTAAATTTCCAATGCTTACAAAACGTCTAATCAAATAGATAAAATAAATTGCTTCATTTTTAATATTCAAATACTTACTTACTTACTTATGCCAGCGCTATAGTCTCCAGTTAGCCGGGTCTTTACCTAACTGTCTAGACATGTCTCTGTATAGCTGGTCTCTATATATGCTGTCATACGCGTCCCTAAAGATGATGGGTAGATGATGGGTATCGATTTTGACTTCTTGAGTGGTCTGGAATTGCACTGATATGGACAAATCAGGTTGTTGACGAAGGGTTTCAGGCATTCACACAATATCGCAGATAAGATCTTGTATGATATGTTGAGGAGAATTATACCTCTATAGTTGGCGCAGCTGAAGGGGTCTTATTTTTTGTGGATCGGACAAGCGATGCTGAAATCTCGTGTCAAACGATGTTGAGGTTCCTGAGACTTGTTACGTCATTAGTGAGGCCTTCTTGTTAGATGAAAGCCGTGACGCATGTTCTGGTTTTACCTTCGTAACAAATCGAGTCAGTCACCATAATGTGGTCTGAGCGATGCCCAATTCTTGAGAACGCTGTGGAATTGACTGAATTGGATCGTTTGCTACGGACGCCTGAACCGCAACGCTATTTTCGACACTTCGACCAACCCGTTGTCTCACTGACACGGCAACATCACACAACGAATATGTAGACTCAGATTTTTGCACTAAACTTTTTATTGCCTGTCTACTAAGGCGAGAATTACGACCGAAAATTGGAGTTGACGCTCTTAAAGTTGCAGTCACCGACTCCGAATTTCGCTAGAAAATTTTTATAATTTGCAGACGTTGCTCGTTCGTGTACTTTACCATGATGAAAATGTTGAGTTTACTAAATAAATTGACAGTGACAGTTTGATGATGAGTGAAAGAGTGCGTTCACAAATTAAAAGTTGTCAAGTCCCTATTGGAAAACCCTGTATTTAGTCTACCCATGGAGCAAAATAGCCACTGAGTCCAAATACCACCCTTATCAAAAAGTTTTGTTCATGGATTCCCACGGTGTAGTGCATCATAAACGCACCGTCGCACAGTGCCCTCATTATTCGTAATTTTTTGACGAAAAATGCAACAAATACGAGTACCATCCAACAGCCACCGAATTCACCTGATTTGGCTCCCTGTGACTTCTTTCTGTTCAATCGAGTTAAAAAACCACTACGGGGAACGCGTTTTAGCAGCCGAGAGCAAGTGATGGAAAAATCGCAGCAAGCACTGATGGACATACCGAAAACCGAATCTAAAAAATGTTTCGAGGATTGGATCAAGCGCTGGAATAAGTGTGTTGCAGTCGATGGGGATTACTTTGAAGTGGACAATATAGATTTAGATGAATAAACTTGTATTTTTAATTTTCTGTATAAATTCTGGTAATTTTTTGAGGTGGTATCTTTCTCTCTCTTTCTATCCTAATTTCCACTTGAGTGTTAAGTTCTTTTAAAAAAAAAACATAGTCCCGAAGAAAATAGTCTAATTGTGTTAAGCTGCGCGATTTTGGCGGCCAATGGATGTCTCCGAAAAGCGAAATTGCGCGTCCAGGAATTCGAAATTGTTTATTCTCGTCTCGATAACGCACTCCATTGACAATAATTACTTTTCCGGCCTCATTTTTAAAAAAGCACCTCCGGTTTATAAACTGCACCAAACAGTTACTCGTTCTGAGTACATTGGCATCTTCTGAATCACTCCTAGATTTTTGGTACCACAGATGCGGCAATTTTGCCTATTAACTTAGAGGCCAATGTGGAAATGGGCCTCATCCGAAAACACGACTTGCTTGCAAAAACCAAAGTTAGTATGCATGTTTTCCAAGACACAAGCTGGTGGTCGATCAACTACAGTTCTTGCATTCATTGTACCTTGTACATATGGAGAGCAAAATCATTTGTCATAATTCGGTGCAGTGCGGCTGTGGAGAGGTCAAGCTCCTAATGATGAATGAAGGTGTTTGGTTTCGACACTTTCCTTTACTCCGACGATATTTTCCACGTTTTTTCGCATTGTTGCTTCGATTGAATGTGAATTTTCGTAATAATTATTATTATTATTTCGAGGGATCTTTACAAATGAATTTGTAAAGTCCGAGATTTTCACGCCGGGGTACTATGCCCATGCGGCGTTAGTCAATAGCACGCGGTGTACCGAGTCATCGATTTGCACTGTGTAGCGTTGCATGGTAAATTTTTCTAAATTTATAGATGTTATCTGCCATCATATAACAAATACCAACCCTGCGTGCATCAGCTGCAAAATAGTAGGCCTTTCGTATCCTACACCTCTTGTTGAAACACCTTTTAAATTATTGTTTTGTATCTATAGATACAAATCTTGCTTTCAGACCGAAAATTTGTTTATCGATGTTAATGAGTTTGGATTAATGAAGTCAATTGAGGTTTGAATAGAATTGGTTAAGTTTAACACACCTAACCCTATTTTTAAAACTCCAGGGTTTGACCGTGATCTTCTTGACGAGGGAATTTTGATAACAACCATTCAAGTCACTGAGCCAAAGATCAATTCGTTTTTAATTGACCTTTAGGAGCACGTATGAGACTGAAATATGCTTGCACTCACCGCAAGAAAAAATAAGGTTTTCCAAAAATTCTATAATTTTTGCTTATTTTGTTTAGACCAAGACAAATGGAATTCTCCACAGTCATGTTGAAATAGCAAATGCACAAATTGCGACACAAAATGGGTTGAAAACAATGTTGTTATTGCACTTATGTAAATTATCGACTATAAACCATACAACAGAAAGAAAATGCGACTTAAAACGGTGATAGTCGAAACTGAACTGAGCTGAAAAGCCTAGTGCATGTACCGAAACAAGTTGGCAAGGAGGACGAAAGCGGAGAATGGAACAACATCGGCTTCTGTATAGAAAAAGAAAGAAAAGGTTTAGTGCGCGGTCGAAGATATGGAAAGAGGCTACTCCAGAAATGACTATTGAAAATATCAACGAAAAGTTTGAAAAAAAAGTGCCAAGACAACCTGACCCGAATAGAGACCTACATAGCGTACAAGTTTAGTAGTATTGTCACAGTCGATGGTGAGGATATGGAAAAAGTGCTTCCTCAGATTTTTAAATGACGTAGACGTCCCGAGTTCCATGAAGTTAAATAGGAATATTCAATCTAAAGAATAGTAAGTCAGGTCAGAAAGTATGACATGAATGGAACCTCAGCATTGCTTGGTCAAATCACTAAAAAGGAGACTCCTTTTATTGCGCCAATTATACAGGCATCAGTATTCTTAACATAATCTGCCATATTGTGAAACCGTATGAAATCATTTTTCAAAGATTTATTTGGCCTCTTATGGTAATATGTTCACACTGCAAAAGATCATAAAGAAATCAAAAAAAAGTCAAGTACGATACTCAGCACGTTTTATCAACACCAAGGCCCCATATATGACAGTGTTTATAGAGTCAAGTTATACAGTGCCGAGCTAGTTTAGGCATCCGCACACTGTTCCATTTCACTCCAATAAGTGGACAAAATTTAAAAAATTCATGACAAAATTGAGAGTATTTGCTAATGCAGTTTTGATAACGGATAACTGATAGGTAAGCAAACAACATTTTCTCTTTATTTAAACGTGTGCAAATGATTTAACAGCACGTCAAAATGGAATGTGTTAAATCAAACGTCAAGTGCACAATTAGTGATCAGCCTAGTTTAATTCATTTTTAATTCTTTTGTGTGGAAAACCAAACTAAATTGTTAAGGATTCAAATAATCAGAGTAAGTAGATAATTTTAATAAGTTTTGGAAGTCAATTTACCTGTTTTTTTTAAAAAGATTTTTAATTATAAAGTTGTAGCGTTTTTTTGAACCTTTTTTGTTTTTTGCATAGACTTTTAACTATAAGCCCAACCTTGCCTGGGTCAATTTTTTTTTTTAATATAAAGCTTGACTTCTTAGTTATAAACTGTGCAAAAACCAGAGTGCGCAAACGTGCACAAAAAATGTAATGCTTTGTTTTTATAGGGCAACCGAATTGCATAACGAAGGGGGACTCTTTTTTTAAATTTGGAAAGCCGTTTCGAAAAATAATGTCGTCGATGAAATAGTCGAAAAAATATATTCAATATTGCACTCTATGTGCACTGAGTTTGAAAAAAAAATGAAATGCGCAGAAATGCTTCCAGAAATGCTTTCTTCAAAGGTGAAGATAAAGTAGAATAGTGCTGGTAGACCGCTAGATCGTTTTTTGAAAATCAGCAGCTCCTGGTTAGAGGAAAATTTCCAATTGTAAAAGGTTAAAGACTATTCTTTAACTTCACGTGTTGCTGGTAGGCCTTTATTGGCTTTTAGTGCGGCTTCTGTGAAGACAAAAAACCGCCGCATCCAAGAAATAATATCTTCTCATTCAGAATCCGAAATCTTGTTTGCGGCTGAATAAACCAAGCCAACTATCAGGACAAAGATCTATTGCTCGTATCATGAATGAAGTTTGCAGCAATGGAGCTACCCTTGTAACTAATTTTTTTTTTTTTTTTTTTTTTTTTTTTACCAGGTTTTAGGACGTTGGGACAACGCGTTGTCCATCAAGTGGCCCTTGTGAAGCAGCCGGTAATTTTAATACCGCAACTAAGTAGAACTTATCAAGCAGTTTTTATTTCATAAGTTAATCACGATTGGTAGGACACTTTCCAATGAAAGACCCTACATATTCCGCTTTCTTAATGCGGTTTCAATTTATCGCGCAAGGTCCAACGGTTTAGTTCGTTGAAGACGGCGTAGTATGTTTCGTTCGTCCAAGATTTCTAGGACTGTATTGTTGATATGGCCGCTTAACCGGACTTTATGTTTTCGTGCGCAGTTCCTGACTTCATCTTCCACGAAAGGAACTCCGAGGTCTCGATGCAGGTCACTAATAAAACAAAGAAAGATCCGGAACAACTCCAATTCACTGTTTTAGAAGCATTAGCACAATATGCTGACTGTAAAATGACAGTTCATTCATACAAAAGAATCGGTCATTATATTTATCCATCCTACCATGACTTAGCAAAAGCCCAAGTAGCATGCCAGACCAATGAAAGCAGTATTGAGGTTACGGAGGTCAGTGCTGTGATAAATGTACAATCCTTAATAGACTTAACAACTAATCGTTTATGCGAAGTTCAGAAGGATGTTTTGGATAGAACTGGGGCCTATTTCACCAACCACTTTTCACTTTGCCCTTTGCAATTTTACTATCTTAGTTAGCAAATTTACTTT
Organism: Volucella bombylans; assembly: GCA_949129095.1. Taxonomy (NCBI): domain Eukaryota; kingdom Metazoa; phylum Arthropoda; class Insecta; order Diptera; family Syrphidae; genus Volucella; species Volucella bombylans. The sequence goes on along the minus strand of OX422141.1, from coordinate 200,146,188 downwards.
GTAATTTCTGTTTCACCAAACGCGAATTTGCAAAGAGGAAATTATTTTTTCGCAAAGTCGCAAAATTTTCCTCTTTGCAAAAATCGTTTCACCAAACTCCAATTTTCGAATTGCAAAGTTAATTTTTGCAAAGCGCAAGATTGTTTTAGTTTGCAAAGAATTGTTCCATTTCGTTTCACCAACCAAATAAAATTCGCACTTTGCATTAAGAATTTTACAAAGATTATCAATAATATCAACACTGATATGGACCTATCAGGTTGTTGACGCACGGCTTCAGGCGTTCACACAATACAGCAGATAAGGGACCTAAAAGAAAATTATCGACTCTCGTCTCCACTCTTCGACACATTAGTCATCGTAGAGAGCAAAGAAAAAAAATTCTAAAATCTTATTTCCGCTAACCAAAAGCGGAAAGGAAAAGAAACCTAAAACACCAATAACACACAGAAAATTCGTGTTAGGCAATTGTAGCCCCCCGCCCCTGCAACAAAGGAAAAAGGAAAAAAACATAAACAAGCACTGGAACCAAACCCACAAAATGTGCAAGTGTCCCTGCGAAAAAATGCAAAAATCCAAAAAGGCCCACTGAGCACGGAGCACAGAGCACCCAGCGTGGATCGAGGAATCCCCCCAAAACTTCAAGGAGCACCACAGCCAGCTGAACGAAAAGAACAATCAGGAATAAAAACACAAAAATCCCGACAAACAGTTTTGTGTGCATTGTTAAGTGGTTTTTTTATTTTTCTTTATTTTATTTTGATTTCAGATTTTTATTTTTCGTCTGGGACGTGTGTCTTGTTTTTCGCCAGCGCTGAAGACCAGTGAGCGAAAAGTAGGCAGTCGGGCAACCCGAGCTCAAGTTCGAGAAAATCGAGGAAATCTAGAAAAATTCGAAAAGGAAAAAAACACTCGGGAGTGCACTACTATCGTTCATGGCAGAGGAGAATTTCTGTAAAATCTATAAATAGGCGAACGGTTTTTTGGTTGTTTCTTTTGCGTTTTGAGCGGTGTGAGTAGCAGTTTTCAGTGCTAACTACACACAGGAGACGGCAGGCAGCAGTGCGCACATAGACAGGAAGGAGACCAGACCACTGATGAAGCATCAGCAAAAGTTGATCTCTTAAGACGACGACTACAACAGAGTGTAGACAATGTCTTCGAATAATCAATCGAGCCAAAATCAGGCCAGCAATCAGTCTTAACCACAAACAAAACAACAACAGCAACAGTCAAACAGTCAAACAGTCAGAATGAACAACAATCAGGCGGTGGTGCAACACAAAATTTTGAGCAGAGTCCAACTGAGAAATCAGCCCCGGTGGCAGCGGCTGCCCCGTCAACACCAAACACTAATAGCACAAAGGATCGTGTCGTAGACAGTGTGCCATTCAATCCCAGTCATAAATTGACAATTTCGGAGGTATTCGATGCTCGAACTGGTAAACCCCAACATGATGTACTTAAGCAGCATTTCATACTCGAAGGACGTATCGAAGAGGCGGCTGCCATGCGGATCATCCAGGAGGGAGCCGCTCTGTTACGTTCCGAAAAGACAATGATCGATATTAAGGCTCCCGTTACAGTGCGCGGTGACATTTATGGGCAATTTTACGATCTAATAAAATTTTTTGAAGTTGGGGGATCGCAATCCACCACAAAGTACCTCTTCTTCGGCGATTATGTGGATCGAGGTTACTTTAGCATTGAGTGTGTTCTTTATTTGTGGGCTCTTAAGATCACTTACCCTAATACGCTGTTTCTGTTGCGCGGCAATCACGAATGTCGTCTTGTAACAGAGTATTTCACCTTTAAACCAGAATGTAAAATCAAGTACTCAGAACAGGTTTACGATGCGTGTATGGATGCATTCGATTGTCTGCCATTAGCTGCACTTATGGATCAACAGTTTCTATGCGTCCACGGTGGCTTATCACCGAAAATACACGAATTGGATGATATTCGCCGACTGGATCGGTTCAAAGAACCACCAGCCTTTGGGCCAATGTGCAATTTATTATGGTCTGATCCATTGGAGGACTTTGACAATGAGAAAAATTCTGACTTTTACACACACAATTCAGTGCGTGGTTGCTATAGTTATGCAGCTTGTTGTGATTTTTTGCAAAATCGATTATAAGGGCGCACGAAGCGCAGAACGCCGGCTATCGCATGTATCGTAAATCTCAAACCACTGGTTTCCCATCGTTAATAACAATCTTTTCCGCACCCAATTATCTCGATGTTTATAATAATAAAGTAGCCGTTCTTAAATATGAGAACAATGTGATGAACGTTCGACAATTTTATTGCTCACCCCATCCGTATTGGCTTCCCAATTTCATGGACGTCCCTTTAAAAATATTCAAAAATACAAAAAAGTTCGTAAACAATATTGTAAAGTTTTTTTTCTCAGTTGAAAGATATATTAAATATCATATCTCTGTATGTAAATTGTGTGGTGGCAAACCTTGTACAAATTTTACAAACGAAATAAATATCTATCTATCTATCTATTCATAGACGTCTTCATTTGTTGGTCTCTGCCATTTGTTGGTGAAAAAGTCACCGAAATGCTAGTGAACGTGCTCAACATTTGCTCCAACAATGAACTGATGACCAAGAGTGAAAATGCTTTAGTGGATGCCGACGATGCAGCCCTCCGTAAAGAGGTAAAATGGCACGTGTATTCTCGATATTACGTGAAGAATCTGAATCGGTGCTACAGTTAAAAGGTCTTACACCAACTGGCGCCTTACCATTGGGCGCCTTGACGGTGGTAAACAATCGCTTACGAGTAGAAATGCCATGCAAGGCATCTCACCAAATCACAAGATCACATCGTTCGTATTATAAACAAAAGATATGACAAATCTTAAGACTGCTTGTATACAAATTACCTTTTTACTTTTCACAACCTTATAATTTCTTATAATTTTTTTCAGCACGCATGACTCATTTCATTTCATTTCATTTCTTTATTCATTGAAAGCTTACACATTAAGATAACAATAATCTTATAAACTAGTGCAAGGCTTAAATATAATTTATTTAGAAAAGCGGAAAAAGCTACATAACATGTTAGCGTTAAATTAATAATTCAATAATTAGAGTTTTTCTCTTTCTGTTTCTTAAATACGATAAGATAAATAAAAAAATAAAAAAAAAAACAAGGAACTCGTAATATGAAATATACAATATACATCTCTCTTTTCTCAAGCAAAAACTACCATATATAAGCGTAAGTATTAATACAATAAAATGTTAGTCAGAGATTGTCTGGAAATAAGACTGTAACCCATTCCGAAACTGCGCAATGGTACCTGACCTTCTTAAATGCTGAGGAAGGGAGTTCCAAAGACGGGTAACGTTAATGAAGAACTGGCGCTCCGAAGTAAGGTAATGATACCGCGGATGGACAAGCTGTTGCGATCTATTAGATGAACCAAAACGTAGTCTATTAAACAAATAGCTGAGTTGATGTGTCTGAATTACATTGAATAAACGTAAATCTGAAACGTAAAAGGTGGTCGAATGAGATGTTATAGATTTGTCGGGAGGAGTTGGAGATATGATTGAGGCGCCTCAAACCATAGATGTAACGCGCGGTGTTGTTAAAGGCAACATTAAGCTTTCTTCTGCTTAAAGCATCGCATTTGCAGAAAATTTCACAGCCATATGTGAGTGTTGGAATGACTAGTGTCTTTGCGAGTAGCAGACGTGTGTTCAGGGGCGTATGGTATTGAGAGGCCCATAATAGGCGCAGTATACCATAAACTTTGCCTACCGCCGCATTAATACGCGTATCCCAAGATAGTGTCCTGTTAAATAGCATTCCTAGATTTTTGGCCGTTTCAACATATTCTACGGTCGAGCCGTTTAGATGAATTTTAGGAAAATATGATAGATCTACGGGCTTCCTACTAATCACTAAACATTTAGATTTGTTAGGATTAAGAAATAATCCGTTCTTCTCCGCCCATACTGAGATCCGGTCCAGATCTGCGTTAACTCTACTTGAGCAGTCTTCAATCAACCCAAGAGGGCAGCTGTTAAACAATTGGACATCATCGGCATACATGTGTATAGTGGATGAGCTGACAATGGAAGGGAGCTCGTTGACATACAAAGAAAAGAGAAGAGGTCCTAGAATGGAACCCTGTGGAACCCCTCTAGTTGTTGGAAGAAATTCAGATAGCATATGACCAATCGAAACAGCTTGTTTTCTGAGACGAAGGTAGGAAGACACTAATCGAGTGGCCGATGTGGAAAATTGGAAACGGTATGCTAGTTTGTTACACAAGTTGTCGTGATCCACGGTGTCGAATGCCTTTGAGAAATCTAGAAGAACTAAAAAAGTTACTTGGTCATCATCTATCGCCTTCCTTATATCCTCTACAACATTGATAACTGCGGTTGTACAACTGTGGTATTGGCGGAAACCGAATTGCATTGTAGATAAAAGATTGCATGAACGGATATGGGCATTTATTAGCTTTTGCATGATACGTTCAAACACTTTCGAGAAAAATGGTAGAATGGAAATAGGTCTATAATCATGGCTATTAGCGCTCTTTTGAATCGGTAGGACTTTCGCCCGCTTCCATTGGGTAGGAAAAACACTAGTTGTTAAGATGGTATTGAAAATGTGTGTAAGAAAGTGTAATATAACTGGTAGAATGGCCTTAGCAAAAACTGGGTGTATTCCATCTATACCGACCGCAATCGATTTTATAGATAAAACGCTGGCACCACGTCTGCGCTATCAACCCCGGAGAACTCGAACATCCGTTCATTTGGATTCTGCGGACCATTTTGGGATTCGGAAGTTCTTTGAGAAACTTGATTCAGAACCGGAAAAGGAAGCGTTACAAAGGTGTGATTGAGTGCGTTTACATCGATATTGGTGTCAAGACCTGTGTTACGCTTTCCAATTCCAATATCTCGTAGATTTTTCCAAAGTTGTCGACTTTTCATAGCTGGGTTTAATTTGTTACCATACATTTGCTTTTTTGCAGCACGAATTTTGGAAACCACCTGATTGCGTAGTGTACGGTAAAGACGTAGATGGGCGTCTATTCGAAAACGTTTCCACACTCTGTAGGCACGATTACGTTGTAACATGAGCATCCGAACTTCGTTTGAACACCAGGGACATTGGTCATGTTTAGTCACTTTGACTTTAATAGGAACATGATTATTAAAAAGTGTGTTAATATTCTGAGTTAGGAACTCAACTTGATCACAAGGGCAGGACATACATGTAACACGGTCACATTCGACATTTCGTGAGCTATGATCCAAACTTAGATAGTTAATGTGGTCAAAATCTCTGTATTCATGATGGAACAAAAAATTTTATTATTAATATCAGTTTTCAATGTAAACTGACGTGCAAGCAATGAAGTTTTTGTTAATGCATAGTTTTATACAGTTAGTACAATGCAAACGGAGCGAGTCGTAAAACAGGCTGACGCGAGAGAACATTCATTTGATTTGCTTTGCAATTTTGCAAAACACCATTGCAAATGCAAAGTTCTCTTTTTAATTGGTGAAACACTTAGCACTTGTACTTTGCAGGAAATTATTTTTTTTGCAAAGTTGCAAGGTGCAAAGTAAAAAGTGGATGGTGAAATAGGCCCCTGATTGTACTTCATTAAAATTAATATGTAAGTGAGGCTGCGATGACAGTTCGGGTCATAGTCAGTACAAGCAGAAGTTTAAATGACGTCACTGACAAGTATTTGTTTATGGTATCATTTGTCCTTCTAACTTTAATTACCAACTACGACACAGTTATTTGGAAAAATCCAAGGCCCTCTTCTACTCGCTACTGCAGACCAATCAAACTGTTACTTGCTACAGAAACAGATGAGCTTACGCGCAATGAGTGTGCTAATGTACAAACTCAAATTGATTCCTTCATTCCACTACACATTAATCTTACAGAAACACAAGTTGTGGTAAAATATGAATTTCACTTGACTATGATTGATGAATATTGGTTTTTCGCACCCAGCACACTGTTCGTGGCGCCAAATATGGCATGAAACGCATTGAATCCAGATTTCACCTGGGCGGTCTTCTGAATACAAAGTTCTGCAATACAGGCATTCAGCATCTTGTTTTTCACCGGCGGTAACGGTCTTGACTGAATTAATTTCGTCGTCGGACTCATCTTGACAGCTATAATGCTCCAAATCAGAGCTTGATGATGACGATGACGCTCCATTCTTTTTGTTTTGTTTTTTCTTCTCTTTCCCTTAATTACAAAAATAAAGTTAGATAGATAAAGATCCGAATCAGATAGAAATTAGGTAGATATATTTAAATTCGTAGATACCTGCACATTTTTTCTTCTCCGCTAATATCTCCTGAAGCGCCTGCTTCGAAGTGCTCGGTTTATTGTTGTCATCAGCAAGACTCTTCCAAAGAGCTATTATATGGGGACCCGGAAAGTATTTGCAGATTTGAAGAAAGATTTTGCAGCTTTTCTACCACGATTGGTTTTTGCCTTGTTCTTAATAGGAATCGGAGATATGTCGGCAGGTGTCAGAATTATATTTTGGTTTTCTGACTTGCTTGTAGTTGGCAGCCTATCACTTGGTTCAGATTCCTCATGTACTGGGATTGAGCATACAGCAACAGGTTCATTATTTTCAAACACTTCTGGTGATAATAAATCGTCGTCAGCTCCTAAGAAATCATGATCCCGAAAGGTATTCCTATCAAGCAGGTATATTCCAGTGGTTCGGAATCAATTAACTGCTATCTCTCCAGTTTGGACTCGTTGGTAGGCCTTACCAAATAATTCTGGCATATCATAATGAGTCAATGGTCGGGGATTTGTCCTCATCCAAATGCGTATCTCCTCAGATAAATACTTCTTTAGTGGGCCCATAAATGTTTTGTCGAGAGGTTGAATCTTGTGGCTAGAATGAGGAGGAATCGATAATATGCTGACGTGATTTTCTCTTGTCATATCGATAAGTTTGATGTTCCGGGTGTGGCTTGAATGTCCATCCAAAATTAAAAGGACTGGGCATTCAGCAGATGGCTTTACATGCTTAAGGAAATGTTCAAACCAAATTGTAAAAATATCGGTCTGAACCCATCCGGAAGGATGACATTCGTAAATAGATCCTGGTGGTGCTCCTCTCAAAAGTTGTGGATTGCGTTTTTGCGGTGAAATATGAATAACGGGGACACAAATGTTCCAGCAGCACTCATGCAGATAATTGGTGTGATGGTGGCACCTCTTTCTGCTGCAGTAAGAGCACCAATTTGCCGCTTTCCTTTTAATGTTAAGACTTTTGGAAGTTTAGAAGGCACCACGTTATAAATATTGTTTGCTGAATAGTTATATTTGTCGATTACTCTTTCCAGCAAATTAAAAAATTCTTGGACACCTTCTTTAGTGAATCCTTTTGCTCTGGCAAGGGATGTTCCCGTCGGTGACCGGAATGACAAATTAGGATTTCTTTTTAAAAACAAGTTTAGACAGTCTTTGCCCGCAGCTTCATTTCCCTTTGAAAATGGATGGGGAATTACATTTTTTTCTGCCAGTTGGAACGCTAAGTTTTTAATATCATTTCTGGTAAGCTCAAAAAATGTTGACTCCATTGTCAACACATATTCCACTAGCATCTTTTCACATTTATCTGGGAAAACTGGCCTGCGACCTAATTTAGTGCCTACCAAGGTTTCAGGATCAACGTTTTTTTGTAAAGCCAGCCGTAGAAGAGTAGTTTTCGGTGCATTGTTTAGTTTTGAGGCTTTTAAATAGCCACATGTATTGGATCGCACCATCTCAATCGCTGTTTTCATGTTGTCCGGTTTCCATGTCTTCCGCTTCTTAGCTGTATCCATGGCCTGAATATGTGATAACCAAGCGTTTTTGGTGATCTTTAATAAATATGCTTTTAATTTAAATTTCAATAAATTTAAATTTGTACTCTTCAGAGTACAAGTGAATAATAAAAGAAAAACAGGAAATCGATCCTTTCGAACAATGTGCTTTTTTGACACATTACTTGACAATCAGAATTTCGAAGGAAATAGGTAGTTATTAACAAGTTAACAAGTACATATTTTGCGAGTTCAGAGCTAGATATAATGTTTAATACAAGCAATAGTTTTTATAAATTTAATGATATTATTTGTGTGAAATATGTTGAACAATAACAAAAACTACAAGCAATAAGGTGAACTCAAGAAAAGTGAAATCCGTGCTCTAATAATATTACGGCGGATAATATGGACCTGTATTCCATATTAGTCTACCCTATGGTAGTCCATATTAGCCACAGCACTTGATGTGGAAAAAACAATCATTTTATAAAACACTGTAATTCTTAATTAACTTTTTTTAATGCAAATATCATATTTTACATTGACTTTTTCGTTTGCATTTGTGAGTTAGGAGAAAAGCTAGTAGTCCATATTAACCGCGTAGTCCATATTACCCACTCTTACTCTAAGCTAATAGTAAGCGATAAGACAAAACTTATGTTTTTCAGCGCTATCACGCACAAGTCTCCAGATATTGAGGTCTTATTCTATGTTTCTAAATGTGCAAGGTCTAATATGTTTCACTGTCTATCTTCTGTCCAATGCCAGGACAGTTGTTTTAAAATTGGAAATATAAGCCATTTTAAATACGTAGGTGTTATTATTGACCGAAATTTAGGTTGGCCTAATCATATTTTGAGTTTAAAGTAATATCTGTTACCTACCATTCGCTCATTATACCGTCTAAAGAAGTTTTGTCATTTTAATACTCTAACAACAATTTGTTATGGGATATTTCATTCAAAATTGCAGTACGGTATAGGATGTTGGGGAAGTGCTTACCTGAGTAAAATTCAGCGGTTAGTTGTTCTACAGAAGTGTATCATACGGAAGATCTGTGGTTCTTCTCGTTTAGCCCACTCCATGGAATTATTTAGATACTCCTACATGCAAATCCTACCAGTCAGGCATCTGTTATATTTTAATGTCTTAAAAATATTTTTCATCCGAGGTGGTTATATGCAGAGTCCAATTTCTGACGCCTACAACTTGAGGAGCCATCAACAATCTCTTGTCGCTATTCCTGCTTTTCGTACCACCTGCTACGGAAATTTACATTCCATTCTATCCTGCAAATTATTCAATAGTCTTCCCTGTAGATACAAGATTCGCAGGTAATTTGCGTGCTTTCATAAAAAGAGTTAAACACTGGCTTTTTAGCTACAATCAGAACGAAATCGAAATTTTGCTATACTACACTGAGTAATAATTTACTTTTAACAAATTTTCCTTATGAAAAGCTTTTCCTCTTTGCATTTAAAATAATTTTTTTCTTATTTTTCTTATTAATTATGCATATGGGGTGAATGTTCACCCCACTGTTAATATTTTAAAATAAAGTGACATTTGCCTCTATTTATGTTATTTAATACAACTATTAACTAACTATTCTCGTATTTTAAGCTGCAACACATTTTATTTAGAAATTATTTGTAAATTGTAAAACAAGGATAATGATAAAATGAATAAATAAAATAAAAATGTTTACAGTATAGTTCAGAGTGCTTTATTCTAAAAAAGAAAAACAGATATTACACTGGTGCCAACATTATAATCTTATTGGTTATGCCAAGTTCTAATAGCATGGGTGATTCCAATATAACATCCCATTCTAGATATTAAAATTTCTCTTGACTAATTATTAATTCTCAACATTTCTATTATCCATTATTCAATTCAATATTATCCATTATTGTATTACAATTCTTTTTTATCGTACTCGTATATCAAAATTATATTCTTACAATGTGTATTAGTAATTCAAGTAAATTATTAAGTCTTATTAAATTATGTTACGGATGGGGTATGTGTCTTCCAGACCTCGTCACTAGCGCATCATTAGAGTTTTGCCGGTGTATATATCTCTCATCTCTCACATCCCAAGCTGCTGCATTTGATGGATGTTGTTTGTTGACTATACTCTGCCTTCTATATTCTATATATATTCTGCCTTCTGCGTTGAGCTTTCGCGAAGATTTTCCCGTGTCGTCTAAGATCTGTTATCCACACAAAGTCTCCTACCTGTAACTCGTTCATCTCTTTTACACCAAACCTTCTATCATAATTCGCTTTGTATCGCTGCCTATACAGGATTTCTCTCCTACCAAGATTTTTAAGGTCTGGCTTTTCTCGTAGCTTTGCACAGGGTATATTATCTCGAAGTCTCCTGCCAAAACTGAGTTCTGCTGGACTGAACCCATTTGAAAGGGGAGTATTCCTATATATAAGCACCACTAATTCGAATTTACCATTGTTTTTTTTTTTAATAAATTGTTTGCTATTTTAACTCCAGCCTCTGCTGCACCATTCGTCTGGTAATATCGAGAACTACTTGTTATTATTTGGAACGACCAATCTGCGGCAAACCTTCGAAATTCAGAAGAATTTAAGTTTTGAAATTGTGTTCCACTGTGCGGATAAAGATATTGGGGTATACCATGGCGGCTAAAGGTTGATTTACAGGCTCGTATGATATCCATCATCCTCATCCGTTTCAACCCATCAACCTCAAAATATCGCGCGAAACAATCAACGGTATGTGACGTTTACTCTCACATTTGAATAAATCCATGGCAACCTTTTGCCAAGGATAATCGGGGAACTCTGAAGCTACGAGTATTTATGGTCCGTGTCTATTTTTAGCGTGTTGAATCCTGAGCATATTTTTATTGCTTCCTCTATCTCTTTTGAGAGCCCAGACCACCACATTGTCCTTTGTGGCCTGCAAACGCATTCTCGTTTTGGTTATTCCCAAATGTCCCTCATGAAGCTTTCCTAACATAGCTCTCCTTAGACATTTCGGGATAAACATTCTATTTCCTCGTAAGGTTAGACCATCAACAATTGACATCTTGTCCATGACTGCGTAATACGGCTTTATTTCCGCTCTAAGTTTGTTCCTTGGCGGCCATCCATTTCCAATATATTTTCTTAGCTCCAGGCAATCTGCGTCTGTGAACTGTGCATTTGTGATACTCGTAATGTTTTCGTCTTTGGTGTGAATATTTTGAAGCGAGATTTGGTGGACATACGCGTCTATTTCCTCCTCTAGCTCATCCGAAGACAAAGTATTTTTAATGGGTGATCTGGATAAGTGATCTGCGACGACTAAGTTTTTTTTCCAGCTATGTATGTGATTGAATAATCGTATCTCATCATCCTCAAACGGTTACGTTGTAATCGGGGCGAGAGGTCATCTAGGTTCTTGGTTTTGAAGAGCTGAAGGAGAAGCTTATGGTCCGTTTTTATCAGGAAATGTCTTCCTATTAGGTAGTTTTTTAGTTCTTCGCAGGTCTATGCGATAGCTAAGACTTCCCGTTCAATATTCGCGTAGTTATTCTATGCTTATGTTAACGTCCTTGAGATGTATGAAACCGGATATGAGTTTTCCCCATGCCTTTGCAAAAGAACGGCCAGCCTGGAAGCATCGCAAGGCAAAATTGATCATGTTCCTTAATTGTTTCTTCCCATATAAGGATATATTCCATGTATACTATACAGTTTCTCATACCTGCTAGTACAGTTCTGTCTGGATAGCACGAACTAATTATTGCACAGGCTGTTCACGCAAAGAAGATTGTTCACGTTATCCAGTCGTGGTTTCTTACTCATAAAATACACTTGGACAGTAGTTTTATTGATATTTAATTTCCATTCTCTTATTTAGTTTAAAAAAAAATCCTTAATACTAGTCTTTTTTTATTTTACAGCACTTCCTGCACAGCTTTTTCGCGAATTCTTTTCAAAACTAGTATGTCGGAATACTCGGTGGTATTGGCTTCAGCCCATTCTATTGCTTTATCAAAAATTTGAATAGCTTCAGCCGCTATTATCGTTGATCGGCCGATTCTTCCAACAATTCATCTTCATCAGAAATAATATCTTCGCATTCAGCTTAGTCTGGCATTTGTAGTACCGTGTCTTTAATTGCATTCCACCTGTTAATATCTGCTGCAGAGTGTGTTACCTAAACAAATCAAGAGGTACATATCTAGCTATGGTCTGTATGATATTTACTTACTGGGATAATAATTTGTAGCAAATCTTGTAATTCATTAGTGTCATTAAATTGCTGCTGCCTCAATTTATACCGTATCAAGATAAGAGGGGTATTTTCCTCTTCATCTGAACTACCCCCTTCGCAGGTGCAAATCTGAGGCAAAATATTACGCCAACATTTTTCTATGATGTCTGGTTTTAACTGACTCCACGCTATTGCGAATAAAGAAACTGCGTCTTTTATTGTTAAAGACTTTAAGAAATCCAAAACATTTCTTTTTCCAACAGTTAATCTTAACAGACTTTTTCTGTAATAGAGCTTTGTAATACGTATCGGGTTCTGATCCATTGTCTGAATCAGTGGTGTCACGTTTGGTGGCTTGTATACTGTGAAAATAGAACCATCATCTGTTTTTAATAAAAGCTCGGACGGATGACATGGTGCGTTATCCAGGAGTAGAACAGTTTTAATTGGCAAACTTTCCTTTCGTAAAAAATCTTGTACCTGAAACAAATGTATGAGCCTACCATCATCAACAATTTCTTATTATATTCTTACCTGCGGAACAAACAGCTTGTGAAACCAGTCCTTGAAAATATCTGCAGTCATTCAAGCGTTGTTCGAGCTACGGTAATCAACTGGAATATCAATTATTTTTATTATTTTTTGCCTTGCCAATAATCAGTGGCTTTATCTGTGAAGCCCAGTAGCGTTTGTACACGCTAAGAATATAATCCTAGCCTTCTCAACTTTTGGGCCTGGGTCCATTTTTTCACCAGCGGCAACATATGTTTTTTTCAGGCAACATCTTCCAAAACAAACCCGACTCATCGGCATTATAAATTTGGTTTTTAGACAGGCGCAGCTCATGAATTATTTTCTCCAAATTATCTTTAAATGGCGCAACTGCGCCACTATCGGATGAAAGTTTTTCTCCACAGATTTTTAAAAGCTGAACTAACATTAAAGGCCCCTTCTTTCTCCTTTAGCTCAGTATGCAATAGTTTCGCTTTTTCTTTCAGCATTTCTCCACTAACTGGTACATCAGTTCTCACTGCTTTGGCTAGTGGTCACTACGAGTATTTTAAAGATTTTGTTCTTATTTTTTACTATTGCTGAAATTGTGGATATGACTACACCGTACTGCCGGGACAAACTCGACGCGCCTTCACCACTTTCCAATTTCTCAATAACTTCACTTTTTTCTTTTAATGATGAAAATTTCGGCTTTTTAAGACATTTTTGAAAAGAAACACTTATCTGAACTGCACTGTTCTAATTGTATGCAAAAACTAACAAGCCAGCGAACGAACGAATGAACATGTTTAATCTTGTGCATAGCTTTTTAGTTCACGTTTTCGAGGTTTCTTTTGTTCACGCTATAGAGTACGCTTTATAAAAAAATGGGTGTTCACACCAGCGGAGTGTTCACGCAATCAAGGGTTCACGCTACCCAGACACTACTGTAGTTGTGTAACTTTCCTTTGAAAGAACTCTGGTGCGGACGTTATTCCGAAGGGTAGCCGTAGAAACTTGTATCTGTCGAATGGTGTCAAAAAGGTTGTCAGATCCTGCGACTCATTTGATAATGGTATTTGCCAAAATCCACTATTCGCATCTAGTTTTGTAAAAAAACTTTGCCCCTATTACCTGTGATAACGAGTAGTCTATACCAGGAATTGCGAGTACCTGCCTTTTGACCCAAATCCACACATATCCGAGTCGTCTTTCTTTGGAAAGATGACCATAGGCGCACACCAATCTGTAGCCCTCTCGACAGATGCTATAACCCCTTCTCTCTCGATTCTGCTCAGCTGCTATTGAACCTTCATCCTCATATGTATCGGGACTATTCTTAGTGTTGATATTGCGTATGGCTCCGCTTTCGGTCTTAGCTCGATTGTATATTTTTCCTTAAATTTTCCTAAGCCTTCAAACACGTTCCTAAATTCTTCTACCCAATTCCTAGAGATAACTTCAAATAGTTTCTTTTTATAAGCCAGAATTTCTCTATACCTGTTTTCCTCAACAAGGGTGTAATAGGATCTTTTGTAATGTAGACTACGTCTTTAATATTTTGTTTTCCGTATTTCAAACCCACCGTAGATTTCCCTAATATGTTTATTTGTGTTCCGACTCCATATAGTCTTGTCGCTGTCCTCTCAATCTCAATATTTCTCACCTCTTTTACAGCTGACCAGGGCACCAATGTAACATCAGCCCCTGTGTCAACCTTAAACATCATCCTTTTTCCGTTTAGTCAAAGATCAACCGACCACTTATCTTCCACCCTACCAACGAAGTATTCATCTTCTCCCGTTCTGCTTTTGTCCTCCCTGACCATATAAACTCCTATTTTTTTTCGCAAATACTATTTTTTGCTGGGCATTTGTCATAATCATGTCGCTCATATCCACAACGTATGCATGACTGTCGCACGTATTCCCATGCCCCACGTGTCGGATTTCGCGGTTTTACTCTACAGACCGACGTTGTTTGTGTTATATGGAGATCTTTTTTCTGACGATGAAGTTCTTCCACCTGCCTAAGTGAGTTAATTGCTTTTTCTAAAGTAAGCTGCGGATCTAATTGAAGTCTATCACTCAAACCCTCGTCCCTCATTCCTACGACTAGAGCTAGCAAAATCATATCGTCTAGCAGACACCCCCATTCGCAGTGCTTGGCCAGAGCATGTAGTGCTGTTATGAATTCTTCCCCCGCCTCCTCCCCTTGCTTATGTTTAAGAAATTTAGCACGATCATAGATAATATTTCGTTTAGGTATAAAATAATCCTCGAACTTTCTTATACATGCATCGTAGGTATCCGGGACAGGTGTAAAGGATGAATAAATTTCCTCGGCCTTTTCGCCAATGCAGTAAATTAAAAGGTTTACATGTGTCTTGTCGCTTGATTGGTGGAGCCCATTTCCCATCCTATACCGTTCGAACCGCCTTATCCATTTCACAAACTCCGCCGATACAAATGAGAATTCCTCTGGGTTAGCAAGGGCCAACTGCATAGTTGAGTTTTCTTGGCGTTGTGAAAATGTTGTTGGCGCTGCTATCTTGCTTTTTGTTTCCAATGTTGTGGTTGGGTTTTGGTCATCCACCATTGCATGTAATAATGTGACACGTGCTGTGAATTTTTATCTTCTTCCTGTTTAGTTTGGTTATTACCTTTCGTATTTCGCCATTTACTTTTTGTGTGGTTGTCTAATGTTGTTTTTTTTTGTTCGAAATTTGAGAATTAAGTTTTTTCTTTACTTTTTGTAACGTTTATTTTTGTCCGCTGCCACCATGTTTAAAGTACAGTTCAGAGTGCTTTATTCTAAAAAGATGACAGATATTACACTGGTGCCAACATTATAATCTTATTGGTTATGCCAAGTTCTACTAGCATGGGTGATGCCAATATAACAGAAATCTTCTTCAATATTAAAAATATGCTGCTTCTCTTTATTGAACATGAAATATATGAATCTTGGAGAAAATGTGACATATTGACATACTAATACTTATGTACGTATTTTGTTACAAACATTTATTAAGTTCTCAGTATCACAAAATTAAATTTAGATTGAAAATAATTATTTTCTTTACAACCTAGCTGATCTAACCTACTTAGCTAAAGTGTCGCTATAAAACTAAAACTTATTAAACAGATCTACCTATAGACACCAAAATTATAATAAAATTCTTTTCAAACAATTCAACTTTCCTTTTCTATATTTTTAACTGGTGGCACTTCATTCTTTTCACAAACATTTCGCTCACTATCATGCTTAAGTAAGAAATTCTTATCATCCCATGGTTGGGTGTCGGTAGATGCAAATATCAGAAACTGCAGGTTTCCAAAGAAGAAAAACAGCGCTGCGATTATGAAAATTATTTGCCATAGAGTCCTCTGGGTCTGAAAGGAATTTAAAGGTAACCGTAAAACACCAACAACTGACTTAAGTACTCACCTCATCGTAAACAACTATTCCGGTTACAATTGGTGTAAAAATTGGAATAATGTTTGCTATTCCATTTATTACTCCCATTAGGATTCCAGCGTGATTTGATGACAAATCGATTGTGTTCAAAGAGCTCCCGATTGTTTGACCTCCATTCAGGCCAACATTTAGTGTCATAAACGTTATAGCCATCGTTTTTTGACTTTCGTCAAGAAATCCGATCCCGATGAGTAACGCTGCCGGAATCCACATTGCTATTGTATTGGCAGTCTTTCGCATCACAGTCAGTGTCACCCATTTCCTTTTCACTGCAACATCTGCAGTGATAAGAAAAACATTTGAACAAACCCACATAGTCAAATAAGGCAACGCAGAAAATAACGCATTGCTCTTTATATTCATTTTGAGGACTCCATTAAGATATGCCGGAATCTCAGCCTGCATTGTGGTGTAACCCCATGCTTGGAATATTCGTACCACCAAAAGTGATAAAAATGGTATTGATGTAAATATTGCCTTCCATGGAATTGGAATGCTCTCTTTGGAACCAATATCTGCCTTTTCTTGTGATGTCAGGATGTATTGCCTTTCTTCGGGGGTTATGAAGCGAGCTACGGTTGGATTGTTATCTGCAAATAGCAGCCAACTTGCACAAAACACAAGCTCTAATCCTCCAAAAACATATGATATTCCTGGCCATCCCATATTTGAATGGGCGATAACGCCTGTCACCCCCATTGCAAGAATTGTCCCAATTTCAATGCCTGTATGGGCGAGTCCACCAAGCCGTGTGCGCTCCTCAACTGGTGACCATTTGGCGAGATGTTCGTGGATACAGGGAAACAGCATTCCTTGGAACAATCCCTGAAGAATCCGTATTACACAGTATGCCTGCCACTCTCCCCAGGAGATACAAACCGGAATGAGTGCACTTAAGCACGCTGAACCAAAGCTGGATATAAATAATGTAATTTTAACACCTGCCCTTCGAGCTAAGTACCCTCCAGGAAATTGTGTAATGACATATCCCCAGTAGAAACTGCTTATGACATACGACCTTTGTTTCTCATCCCAATCGAATTCCTACAATGGATTGAAGTTAAAGTTTTTTTTTATATTTATAAATTTATACATTTTAGGGTATTGGTATAGTACTTACATGAAAGTTAGGATTCGTAGTTGCTGCATTCGTCATGGCTACCAACGAGACAGATACATTGAGTCTGCCTGCATAGTTAACTACGATTGACAGAAAAAGCAGAAATGTTTGAAGATGTCGGCCTCCAAGAAATGGACCTGTAAAAATAGAACAATAAAAAAAATATAAATAAAAGATTTACAAGAGATGGAGTTAGGGACAATTTATGTCATCGGTTCGAACTGAAACTTTGACAAAATGTCAAGCCTATTGTCTTGATCAGTATATGAAAGTCATTTGGTTGAAGCTTAAACATATCTTTTTAATATTTTGGATATGGTTTGCTCCCAGAAGTGGAGAATAGAGGAATAGATAGCAATACAATTACGAAAAAAATGTAATATGGGTATGTAAAGGGAGGTAGTGCAATAATCGTCCAAAATTCTATAGAACACCATGAAGAAGACGAGATTTGCACAGACAAATTTTAAGCAACAACAATTAACATCAAAACCAAGCAGAGCTTATTATCACTCATACTAGCTGTCTATAGCCCACCAAAACACAAAAATAGTTCAGAACAATATGGGGAATTATAATAAAACCGATTTATCATGAGTTGCCGTGGCGAAAGCCATTAAAAGGAGGAGGCCGTTAAAAACCACTCCTACCTTAACAAAGTTAAAAATGGGTGTTGCTTTGGTAGCTGAAACAGCAAAAACAACACAACAAAATAAAAAGCAGACAGATGATACGTTCATGTGCATCTCTGATGAGGTCCATTATAAGGGCGGCAACAATAACTTTGCCTCTCTAGCGGCATCCGAATCGGAAGATGAGGATGAAGAAATAGAAAAGCTTAACAGCAGCATACAAATGCTTAATGAAAAAGTGCTTGCTATTAAGCAACGACAAACTGCACGCAGGCAGAAGAGGCAACAAGAAGTAGAGAGCTCCCAACATCAAAAGCAACAACTGCAGCAACAACAAAGCCATCAGCAGCCGAAACAACAACTGCAGCAAAAGCAACAGCAGCAGCAGCTGCAAGAACAACAACAGCTGAAATCACAGCAGCTGAAAAAACAGCAGCAGCAGCAGCAACAACACCAACAACGACAACAGCAACAACTACAAAAACAACAACAACAGCAGCAGCAGAAGAAGAAGAAGGAGAAGCTGCCTCCGATCAACACCTACAAACTGGAGATAAATGCAACCAAGGACCTGTGTAAGTTGGTCATTGGTAATAATTTTAATATAAAGAGATTGGGGAACGATCGCCATGCCATCCACTGTAATACAGTGGAGGGCTACGCGAAAGTGAAAGAGCTCCTAAAAGAAACGACGACGGAGCACTACTCATACACACCGAAGTGTGAAAAGCGGCAATCGATGCTGCTGAAGGGGTTGGAACCGTCTTCTGATCCGGAGGAGATGCTGGCACTGCTCAAAGAGAAGGAGTGCGAAGGACTCAAGTTTGTGGGGGTAAAGCCATTTACCACAGCTAGAGCTAGACGGGAGAAACGGAGTCTGCCGTTCTTCTTGGTGCAGCTCAGTCCCGAAAACCGTCTGAATAGTCTAAGGAGTATCAATGTCCTTGACTACCAGGTGATTCACTGGGAAAAATTAAAAAGGAGCGAAGGCGTTATACAATGCGTTCGCTTCCAGAGGTTCGGGCACGCCGCGTCGAACTGCCAAATGCAGTCTCGATGCGTGAAGTGCGCAAAGAACCACAGTTCCGAGGAGTGTGTTCTGGGTGTTGACGGAGCATCCGATAGGTCGAAGCGCTCGTGCGTGTTATGTGGGAACGTGGGACACACCGCAAACTATCGGGGTTGTCCTAAGTTCACCGACATTAAAAAAGCAAAATTGGCGCGGCAGCAGAAGGTGGAGGTCAAACGTTCACCTGTGAGGTTTCAAACACCAGCGGTCACGCCCCAAATTTCCTACGCCCAAATGGCGTGAGGTAGGGGGGCAACGGTACAGCAAGCGACTGTTGCTTCTCCAGCGCCAACGCCGAGAACAACGGAAGCTGCACCCAACATGCTAGCCATCTTGCTCGCAATCCAAGATGGCTCAGCTGCAAAAGCAGGTTCAAGAACAGGCCAAGCGGGTGGACCAGATCTGCGTGCTGCAGCCAGGCCTAACGCAACACATGATGTAATGGGTACGCACATGGTGGAGCAAACTTTGAAGGTCCTTGCGGTGAATGTTAATTCACTGATTACGATCGAACGAAGAGCTGCGATGTTTAAATTGCTACAAACCAAACTCCTGATGTGCTTTTCGCTAGCGAAACCAAGCTAACCGACAAGCACAAACTGGAGTACAATAATTATATTGTTAGAAGAAGAAATCGGCCCAGATCCAAACGTGGAGGCGGTGTCGCGATCTTCATTAAAGAAGGTATAACATTTCACAGAGTGTACAAGGGATCCCGCTTACAGGGATAGGAGCAAGCATGCCTTCACTTGTACAGAACACCAGAGTCGGAGTACAAAAAATTTTATCATAATGAGAGAATTTACAACAGGGCGAACCTAATACGAGTGGACAACTTCGTAATGAAGCTGACTCGAAGGCACATTGCAAGAGCAATGACTTCGACGAATAACCTGATATCTGGGGCTTACTACCCCAATTACCTTTACTACGAGAGTGTGCGCTCTGACGGCTTCGTTCCACCGGAAGCATTCCTCTACCTAGATCAGAAAGGGTTGATCCAGGATAGATCAGCGGTGCCGTTAATCTTCCATGTCGCTCGGACAGCTGGGGACAGGCGACTCAACTACATCAGAGATGTCGCACACGGCAGTGTGGATCGGAGACATAGTTATAAGAATTAAGAATAGCTTAGAGCGCCTGTGTGGGGCCAGTAAGTTAGTATAAGTTTGTTAAGTAATTTTAAGCTAGTATTTAAGCATTTTTTGTTAGTGTGTAAGAGTTAATGATTAAGGAAATAAAATGCTTTAAAACTGAAACTGAAACTGATTTATCATGGGTGGTGATTCCAACGCGAAGCATACGTACTGGGGATCGCCATTGATAACAAGATAGAGTTGTAAATTACTTAAAGCAGCACAAGAAGTAAGTAGTGTGTTTGTGTCAACTGGTAAACCAACATATTGGCTTACGGATATGAACAAAACATCTGACCTTATTGATTTCTTCATAGCAAATCAAGTACCTAGCAGCCTACCACAAATAGAAGAAGGAACAGATCTAAGTTCCGACCACTCTCCAATCTACGAGTATATAACTTTAAGTGAAAATGCAAACATGAAAATCAATAACAATACCTCACTCATAAAAACACAGATTGGAATTGTTTTAAAGAGATTTTTGAAAAAGAATTCACATCTCACACAGAACTGCTAAACGAAGGTCCTCCTCTAACTAAAACGAAAGAAATTGGAATTAGGTACCCAAAACTAAGTTTAGACTTAATATTACTAAAAAGAAAAGTTCGACAGAAATGGCAGCAAATAATTTATCCTTTGTACAAATCGCAACTCAACCAACTCAATGATTTAGTATGTAACCAAATAAGAGAGCTAAAAAATCAAGCTGTTAGCCAGTATCTAAGTGGGCTCACCGCGGATAAAACAACTGGGCATTCACAAAATATCTTAAAAAACCTATACTGCATAGTCCACCTCTTGTAATAATTGATAATTGATGGGTTAAAAGCAAAGGCAGAGTTCTTTTCGGAGCATATGGCAAAAGCATTTCAGCCCAACGAAAGCACAAATGAGGTAAGTTGTCTAAGACAAATACAAAGTAATGTTGAAATTCCTTCAGCCACTCAAAAGGAAATCGAAGCAATTATTCGGAAAGATCTATTGTACAACCGAAAAAAATCTCCTGGTTACGATCTGATTACTGTGGAGTTGACACAACAGTTGCCTCAAAAAGCGATAATAAATGCCTGTCTAAGACAAAAGCACGTCCCTTGCTATTGGAAACTCACTGAAATAATTAAATAATAATTCCGGAACCAGGAAAAGATCCTAGTGAAGTATTTCCTTATAGACACATTTCTTTGCTACCCATCATGGCGAAAATATTTGAAAAGATTTTCATCAAGAGGCTAAGTCCGATTATTGAAAGTGAAAACATGATACCAACTCATCAGTTTGGTTTCACAGAAAAACACTCAACCCTAGATCAGGTTCATAGAATAATTGACGTTATTGAGAAAGATAGTTTGCTCAAGCGTTTGATAAGGATGCCATACCTTATCAGGATTGGTTCACAAACTCAAATTACTCTTTCCCAAAGAATATATGACAATGCTGGATTAATATCTCTCGAAATAAGTGCTTGGATGGGTTAGTTTAAATAGAATCATGCCTTCAAAAATGTAAAGAAAGCATTTGTGAAACACAAAGAAATTGTTGTGTTGAATTGTTCATAAAAGAGTCAAACAAATTGATAAGGTTGAGACAGATGCATATCACTCCTCAAAGATTATAGATGAACATTCCAAGTAGTATTGTAGACTTGTGCGTTGTAAAGGGAATGGAAAATCAGCGTCTATTTCGGATAAAAAGAAAGAGTAATCGGAGACGGAAGCGATGGTACTCCAGAAGCAACGTTTAGAAGTTTTACAAAAACTGGAAGCCAATCAAATTGGAACAAAAACCTATAGAAACGCAGAAGAAAAGTCGCAGTTGGTGCACATCGAAAAATTCAGCCTTCGCGAAAAAAGCCAAGAAACAAGTTGTATCCAAGATTTGGTCGAAGAAAAGTATACCTGATGAATTAGGGCTCTCGATTTAAAGCGTATGTGTATGTAATTACACGTGTATTCGTGTCACGTGTACACGGTTAGTACGAAACTTTTACACGTGAACATTTAAATACACGTGTTCTTTTTTAATATGCGTGTAAATAAAATAACACATGTAATTACAACACGACGTTTTTTCGTTTATTGGATGTTACGAGAACTTGCCGAAACAGTTATTTCTGTTCAAGCCATAATTTATTTTTCCATGTTTTATTGAGATTAAAGTTTAATCATTAAACCGGTTTATGAATTGACGACGAAGAGCTTCTTATCAGTTTTAGTTGAGTGTTGATTTCGAAAGGCTGATAAGTAGATCTTTTGCTAATTCAAATTGTTAAAGTGATAAAATGAAACCAAAGAGTTGGGTATGGCAATATGCACATCGAGAAGGTGATATAGCTTTCTGTGATTTGTGCAGTGAGGACAGGAACAATTTTTTCTCCTGTCGTGGTGGTACGACAGGGTCATTAGGATGCCATTTGCAAGGAATTCATGCAATTCAAACAAACATAAATAGAGGAACTCCGGTTTCTACTCAAATCAAGTGAATAAGAATAGATTAATACTTTAACCACAGATAATAAATCTGTAAATCTGTAAAATAAATAGATTTATTATCTGTGCTTTAACGTAAAAAATACTTTTTGTGATTCAAATTTCAGCATGATTGGTAGAGATTCGTCAAGAACTGAAACCAACGATGATAGCAGTCCTGGATCGTCCTCTTTCAAAAAACACAGAATACACAAAAGGAAAGCCCAAGAAGTTAGCAATGCCCGACCATGTTCGCCGGATTGGATGGAAGAGATCCACCAGGCTCTAGCTAAAATGATTGAGTTAAACCAAATTCCAATTTCTTTCTGTTCAAGCCCGGGTTTTCTCCAATTCATGACTGTTGTTGAACCGAACTATAAACCGTTGAGAGAAGAGGCAATAAAAAAACGACTGCAATCACTTAAACAGGAAGTTGAAACAGTAATAAAGGACAAAATTGGTAGCGTTAATGAAGTTTCTTGCACGTCTGATTGTTGGACGTCTGCTGCGCAAGAATCATATATGACAATGACGGCAAATTTCATAGATGACGATTGGGTACCTCAGTCTTTTACACTTGAGACAAGTGAAATTGATATACGTCACAATGCAGAAAATCTCATGAACAAGATGGAAGGCATTATTCTCGATTGGGGATTTAATGAAAAAGTCACAGCAGTAGTCACAGACAACGCTGCAAATGTGGCTGCGGAATCTATGAGGCAAGTAGAGCAGGATGTCGGTTTGACATGCGCATTACACAGTCTTCAGTTGGCAGTAAGGACATTCATGTCTTCTGAAAATATAAAAAAAATAATTGAGAAAGCTAGTAAACTAGTTTGCCATTTTAAACATTCCAACGTTGCGAAATATGCTTTGCAAGAAAAGCAGAAACAATTGGGTCTACCAGCACAATCCCTTTTACAATCATGCAACACTCGGTGGAACTCAATCTTTTTTATGCTTCAGCGTCTAACACAAAACCGGAGTCCAGTGATAAATGTATTGACAGATGGTACAGTCACTTCCTCAGCTATTGCTACAGAGTTGGAAATTTTAGAACAAGAATGAGCATTGATGGAAGAATTTGGAAAAATTTTGCGGCCTATTCAAGCGCTTACAAAGATGGTGCGACCTCTTATGCTAAAAATGCTAGAGCAACATATGAATTTTTCCGCAAGCGACTCAGACATGATTACATCGTTCAAAATCAGTTTACGTAATGATATACGAAATAGATTTGATTTAAATCAGAGTAACACAACTGATGTTTCTGCAAGACAATTAGCGTCTTTTCTTGACCCACGATATAAAGACCCACAGCATGAGAGTGTTGATGAAAAAATGTCTATAAGAAATAAAGTCAAGCAGCTCATGACAGCATATTTACCTTCCGAGAATAATTCGGAAACAGAAACTGGGTCCACTATGAATTTTACAAGTGACTTAGAGTTTCTTTATAACACACATGGAACTAAGCGAAAGACTATCCAACATCAACTGGACACTTATTTAGCTGAACCTCAATTGAAGTTTGACCTAGATCCCTATGAATGGTGGAAAAATAGACATGATAAATTTCCGGATATCGCAATTTTAGCGAGAAAATCCTTGTCTATACCAGCTACATCTGTTGGCTCAGAACGCTGTTTTTCCGCGGCTGGAAATATTGTCACATCTAAAAGATCTGCATTGCTCCCTGATATTGTAGATTTGTTGGTATTTCTCAACAACCCAATGTGTTGAGAAATCAACCCAAAGCTATCAGAGGAGCCACCGCTACCAAATGAAGTTTGGCCTTGATGTTGAGAATGTCGTTGGCAGTGTTTACTTTTTTCGATTTATTTCGGTGCATTTTCCGCATATACGGCTTGATGGCTGTTGTCGTTGTTTTAACATATATCATAAATTGTACTAGACTAAAAAATTGTATTTCCTTGTAATGTCCTCCTTGCTTAAAACCTGAACGCGATCGATTTATAAATTATTGTGAAATACTGATCACTTCGCGAACTTCCGGCCTCATCGTTTGGGGTCGGCCATTTTATCCTTCATTTGTGACAGCGTCGGACATTTGTTTTATCCCTCATTGTGATGGCGTTCTTTAAGCAATTTGTAAGTAATTTATTTATATATATATATATATATTTAAACTAATTATAATCCTTTTCAGAAAATAAGATACGTCCACTAAAAGGAGTATTATTATTTTTTTTTCTCCGACGAACGGCCATCACAAAGACGCCTGGCTTAGATGAGAAAAGAAGAGGTTGCCAAAACTGGGATGTGAAGCGTTGTTTAGTCTTCTTTTGTTGCGTTCCTCCATGTGCGACTAGATGTTTCTTATATAAAATGGAGCACTTGAAGTCCTCCAATTGCGCACAGCTGGTGGTCAAAAATTAAACTTAAACTGAAAGTGTTTTGCTTGATGGTAGGGTCTGCTTCGGACTGCAACTATTTCTAAGTGTGTAGGTTAGTAAGTAAAGATAAATGCAACACCACAAATCCAACAGGAGTCACAGTTTCAAGGCTCAGTGTTGCCGGAAAAAAATCTAGAAAGTGTTATAGATCTGAGCACAGAAATAAGTTCTGGTTTGTTTTGATTCTTCCAGTAATTATAATTCTTTCTCTGCTTACGTTTTTGTTTAATTTCACAAATTAAGACTATTACGTATGTCGACATTGATTAAGATAAATCAAGAGCAGCAGTGATAGCACTTTTCTCACTTTTAAAGCTCTTACTACTTCAAGTTTATGGTGTAATGCGGTAGTATCTTAATTCAACAGTCTTGTGCGTAAGCGACGTGTAACACTTATATATAAGCCAGTCAGTCAACCATTTGTTTAATTAGACCTCATATACTAAATTGCATTTGTTTCGCATTGTCAGACACAATAAAGATCTTCGTGTAAATATGTTAGACAACGATAACGACTATTCTTCAGCAGATGTATCATAATTTAATCATAAAAAAAAGAAAACAAACGAATTCAGATGCTGCTGCCATAATCGTGTTATAACTTTTTGTAGCTAAAAGTTTCAAATATACTGAGTGGAATGTCAAAAGTTTGCGGAATTCCTTGAGTTGACGAAACCATGGCTTATTAATAGTTGGGCTCTTTTAAACAGGGTAAAGAAGCTCCAAAAGGTTCCAAATGATTCACACGAAAAGAAGTAGCCGAAAGGCTCAAAACATCCGAAGCATGGAATTACTTCCAACATGATTATCTCAATCTCAAAAATCCCACAGGTGGGAGCTAAAATATATTACTTGCAGTATTTCGACGTGTGTGGAGGTAGTGCAGCAGAAGCTAAGGTCAAAGTTATTGCACATATTAAAGGATTCATCCACTCGGTAGATCGAGACGGTGTCAAATAGGTCCCATAACAAGTAATCCATTATTATCAAGGGAGAATACTACAGCAAGTAAAACAGAGGGAAAGAACTTTAGAAAGCGTGGTTTCATTTCATGAAAATGCACCGGTGCACGTGACTCAAACTTCCATAGTTCCAGGAATACAATAAGAATATTTGAATGGAAACGGCTACGACCGGCGGCACTTTTGGCTATAAACAAATGAGAAGGGAAATGTTATAAGAGTTGAGCATCCACCTTAGCCGTATCCATCTAAGATATCTTCTTAGGATCTCTGAAGCCAGGCTTAGACACGATAATCGTCCTTCAAGCAGCTTCAATACTGCATTCAGAGGCTTTCTACAAAAAAAAAACCGACTAGTGAAAGGCAGATTCAGGCATAAGCCTTAAATAAGTGAAGCTTATCACTTGTAATGGAAGAAGAATTCAATTCGACTTTCTGCTAACTTCTCTCTACAGCTCTAATGTAGAGGTTTGTCAGTTAAATATAAATAATGTTGCTATACTTTCTGACGGATCACGGCGGCGGTTCACTGGAAAACACAGGCAGCCCTAGACATGATCGACGGTTTGTGCGCAAGTAATACATATATAGTATTTCTGTCAATCGTCTCAAAACTGAATTTGTTTTCTTTGTGCCTGTTCACATTGGCGCGGGCAGGAAGATTGTCCGAAAGAGAGGGAACGCTTTTTATTGAAGTGGGAAGAAGAAGGGTTACTTCCACCGAGAATCCATTTCTAAAGTGGATTCTCGGGTGTAACACATCGTTTTTTTCGATATCGCTCCATTTCTGACATATTTTTTCATTTTAGTTTAGATCGTTGATGAGAAAGGAAGTGTGAAGAATAGGAAAAAAGGTATGTTTCAGGCCAACTGCGCAAATTTATAAATTAAAAATGCTCCGATCCAAGTATTCCACTTGTCTAAAAGTCTTTCAACCCAATGTGAACACGACGTTCATGGTGAGGACTTTCATCCCGTCGCCAATGTAAACAGACACTTTCTTTACTTGCAAGAGGAACGAAATTACCTAACTCATTAGGTGTTAGAGGGCAGCACCATTTGAAGCTAAGTATAATATTTGGGTGTTCTTGGTTAATATCTTGGATAATAAACTTCTTTCGACTGAACATGTAGCGAAGAAAACTTCCAAGTCGCTGCCCGCTTTCTTGTAGTGTAAGGGAGTTTTCGGAAATACATTGGGTTCATCTTCGGAAGAGACAAATTCTATCCTATGCATCGATTGCTTCGATGGAACGAACTTCAATGCAAATACGTCGCTGTTGATTTAATCAAACTCAAATGTGACATTAATGACATTGCTCGCTGACTGTATTTTGACTCTGGTCGTGTGGTCATGCCGTTTGATGTTATACCACCGGAACCCCTGTTTATGCGATGATTTGAATTCGCCTTTATCTATGCTCAGAAATTGTTTTGGTCAAAATCTTTCCGCGGAAACATCCCTTTCCGTGTATTAGCGAGAGGCTTCGACCTAGGATGCAGCGCTGGTGTTCTTTTGGATGACTAAAACGTTTCAATCTTTATTAAGAAAGCATGGGTCTATTTTCTAAACCGATATACACGGAATCCTAATAGCAATGAACTATCAGATCTACAAATAAGTTTCTGGCGTTTTACAAAAGATGACTGCATCAGTATGTCATGGTTAAAAGTGTCATATGTAAACTATCATATGATAAGCCTGGGCATCTGTCAACAACACCACATAAAAATATTAGCGATTTTGTATCACCATCGTATATTCCTTTTCAGGCGAAAATATCGAGTTACTTAATTTGAAGAAAACTGCTGCTGAGCCACATCGATTGATTGTAAGCGCATACGATGAAGCCGCCTTAAGTGAAACAAGTTGTCGTGGTTTCAGAAGTTTAATTCCGGTGAATTTGACGTTGAAGGCAAAGAGCGTAGCGGAACATTCGTACCAAACGCCACAAGGACGTACTCGTACAGTTGCATCGGACAGTAATTCAACAAGCAATTTCCCATCAAATTCAAAATCAAGGAAATCGGGTTCCTGAAGCCGC
Organism: Volucella bombylans; assembly: GCA_949129095.1. NCBI lineage: Eukaryota > Metazoa > Arthropoda > Insecta > Diptera > Syrphidae > Volucella > Volucella bombylans. The sequence goes on along the minus strand of OX422141.1, from coordinate 200,118,270 downwards.
GGAACGTTGAACACTGATTTTTGACAGGTGAAATACTGCTTGCCAGGCATAAACGGAAGCGTTTTTTACATCATATTGTCACTGGTGATGAAAATGTATCCACACGATAACCAAATGATTAAGAAATTATTGGGGTCACCTCGCCCTCATCGACGGCCATGCTGGATTCTTAAAGCAACAAACTCATGCTGTGAAATTGATGGGATCAGCTTGAATTGCTAACCTTTTATTGGCGTGTAATTGTTAACCACCTAAAGGTGTTACGCATAAGTGACACAACACCCTGTTATACTTTCTTTGCAAGTGATGACGACACACCGGTACTCCCTGCTAGTACTTCAGGCACTTTATCACTGAAACGTTTCTGCAGAAGACTGAGAAATTTCAGTAAAACTAACATACAATAGGTGCACTGAGATAGTTCTGTATTTAAACGCTATGTCCCGAGAGAAGCAAAACGGATAAAATAATATTGCCATTGCTTAAAACACATTTTGCGGAACACACTCGTAAATTTCAGTTGACTCTTGATCCATTTTGTTTGACTCGGTATAATGAAACAAATTGCTAATAAATTAATAATATCAAATATCAAATTGAAAATAATATGATCTTACCATAAATGGACAAACGCAAGAACAACTCTTGCAAATTGTGTAAAATCATGGTTCAATTCGTTAAACTTGCCATGCACTACGTCCATTTTATGGTTGACATAATCGTCCATCATTCATAATCGTCGATTCGAAAAGTCATAAGCCATTATTGAGACGACATTTTATACACAAAAAGTCAATGTTTTGTGCGTTTTGTGGGCTAGTAAAATCATTGGTAAAATCATTAGTAAAACATTTCAAATGTAATGACGTTACAATCAATGTGGTTTAACACCTTTGGATTATTTTCTGTTTGAAGTTGCAGTCTACACCGATAAACAAGAGACGATGGACGACTGAAAATCCAATATTCGTTATTACCGATGTACGGCCCCAGCTGGTCGAAAGTAGTCGGAAATTGGACATCAAGACTGCGCTTTATTCGAGTTACCCCTGCCTCCTACATGCACGAAGTTATATTTAAACCAATATAACGATTTTTAAACATTTTAATTAATTCTAAAGCTATATTCTTCTATAAAAAAAAATTAACACCCTTTAGAAGGAACTAGCTGGCCTGTCCCGACCTCGCACGGATCTAGTTTACATTGTGATTGGAAGTCACATATGAATACATTTATGCTATGTACTCGTAAATATATTTATTTTATCCTAATCATCAATAAATTGATACAAAATATTCAAACAATATCAACAGAATGTCTTGAAATAACAGGAGTTATTGTTAGGTACAATTGGCATATTGCATGAGGAGCTGTGAGTAGAATCAAACAAACAGAAAAAAACATCAATAAATATAATGTTGGATTGTACGGAAATTAAATTCGTTATTTCCCAACAGAGGACTTAATTATATTTTTTCACAGGCAACTTCACACTGAAGCCGCATAATCGTTACATGTTTTGACAGCTGACATAGAAAGGCTTGATTGTGAAAAAGTTTCATTGATTCTACGCAGTAGTTTTTAGTTGCTGCCCTTTCAAATATGGAAAGCGAAAAACAGCGTTTTCGGATTGACACCCGGTAAAGTGCTTTCAACGCCCCTTGGTGTCATTTTGTGTACCTCCACGACTGGACAGATTTTGGCTGGGAGCAAAATTATATGTAAATTTTAATTTCGGTGTGGAACAAAATAAATAAATTAGTTAAAGCATTTATTTTTGTCTGATCAGAATAAAGTTGAAATGTCGAGAAAAAATACGCGAGTTTCGAAATAGGTGCTTGTGAAGTGTGTAGATCGGTTAATTTGAATAGAATCGTGCTTTAAAAAATGTAAACAAAGCACTTGTGAAACACGAACAAATTGTTGTGTTGTTACTTTTCTATTAAATATTTAGTGAATACTGTGTAATATAGTGTCTTTTTGTTAAATATATGGTTAAACAAATCAATAAAATAGTGAAATGCTACTGAAAATTCTCATAGTTGGAATACTACACATGTGTATGTATATGCATATACTCATAGCAGAATATATTAAAAGGACTATTTCGTTTAGTGAAAGTGAAAGAATACTGAAAGCTGGTTGCAATTACTCTCTTGCACTTGACCCTGCTTCAATTATAACTTAAGAACCAAGCCAATTTGCACCAACTTTTCAGTTTCACCAACTGAAATATTCCCCTTGAAATAATATTGCTGTAACATTAAGAGGATTCCATCTATAAAAATTTTAAGTTCCATTTCACTGTCTTTATTGATTTGTTTAGCAATATATTAAATAAACACTTTATATTATTCACTACGAACTTAATATTGAATAAAGAAATAACAAGAAAAACAATTTCTTCGCGTTTAACAAATGCTTTGTTTACATTTTTTTAAATCACGATTCTATTTAAACTGTCCCATCTATACATTTCACAAGCACTTATTTCGAAACTCGCGTATCTTTTCTCGACATTTTAAGCCAACACGTATTTGAAAACAAAAATTTCTTTAATAATATTATTCCGTACCGAATTTTCACTTTTCATACGAATTGGTTCCCGCCAACGATCTGTCAGAAATTTATATAGTCGATATAGTACAAAAAATATCCGGCAGAATTTTCGTTCCGAGTCTCAATTATTTTTAGATATTATTAGATTTCTTGTTCTTTTTTACCAACAGATGTCATTGTGGTGTAAGAAGTTCCCCTAACTTTGTTTTTTCACATTCCGAACTCAAACTGACAAGCGCTGTAAAAAAAATTTCAGGGTTGATGTCTACGGAGATGTCTTGAATAAAAACCAGACGTTTATTTCTTGAAATATTTCTTGTCTGCAAAATACCCGTCTCCACTAGACATTTTGATTTCATGAAAATTTTCTTAACACCAGTGATGTCTCGTGGAGACGCGATGTATGAAGAAGATGTACTGACAGAACGCCAGTGCCAAACTTGATATGGGAATTTTGATGTTGAAAATGCACCACGTTTTGAAAATCTAATTAAACCTGATGAAGACACAATAAAGGCATTAATTGATGCAAACCGGCGAATAACAACTCTTAAGATCGCTGAGAGTTTAAATTTATCGAATTAGAGCGTTCATGATCATTTGAAACGCCCAGGGTTAATATCAAAGCTGGACGGGTTACTCATGTTCTTACAGAAAGAAATTCGTGACGTCACGTGATTTGCTTTTCAAACGTCAATAAAGTGATCCATTTTTGAAACGCATCATCACGGAGATGAGAAATGTGATGTCTATAACAATGTTAAGCGCAAGATCATGAACTGGCTCAAAGCACTTCGAAAGCCAATATTCATTAAAAAAAAGAGGTGATGATATCTGTTCTAATGATTCTGAAGTGTACTGTCATCAGCTAGACAAATTGAATGATTCACTTAAACAGAAAAGGCCAGAATTGATCAATAGAAAAGGTGCAGTGTTCCACCAAGATAATGGAAGACCTCATGCAAGTTTGGTAACCTGCCAAAAGCTTGTACAGCTTGGGTGGATCTACTTCCACACCCACCATATTCTCCAGACTTGGCAAATTTGTTAGATGGTAAAACCTTTACTTCAAATTAGGTGGTCAAAAATCACCTGGATCAGTGTCTTGCCAGCAAAGAACAACTATTTTATGAATGCGGGATCATGCTTCTGCCAGAAAAATGGTAAATGGTATTGGACCAGCATGGACAATATATAATTCAATAAAATATTTATTCACTGTAAGAAAATCGTCTTTCATTTTCATAAAGAAAGGCCAAATTACTTTCCAAACAACCTGTTGGGTCCCAACAATATTTATATCGCTGTGGTGCACCCCCACTCAAACTTCATCCTGGGTTGTCAACACGCATTTCCACTTCTTTTCTTGGATATGGCATTTGGTTGCTGCAGAGCGAACGAAGTATACGCGCCGCCACTAAATATCCTGCAACGCAAACAAATATTACAAACCACCAAATGATCTGCCGAATGGTCACAAGAATGACAGGCAGCAGGTCAAAGAACATACCGACTCACTCACACCTACGCTAAATCCACAAGGGACTGGGAAAGGGTCACTCCAACCACCTTCAATCAAATGGGAGTGCTGTCAACATATGAAGTGAGAGAGCAATCAGCGATAGAGCCATCCTTTTCCCACAATCTAAAGTAGGGGGCATTGTTAACAAATGCAACAATATTAGTGCATTATAAATGAACAGCATGGCACATAAATTCAAGGCAGGGTCAATGACCACATACGTACCAATGTAAAGAAAACCCAGCTGTTTTACAAGGTACAGAGGTTGATGAGTAGAGCAGATTGACACAGTTGAATTCACATCTTCTTTAAATAAAGATCGATAAAAAATAAGAAGTGTTTTATGATTTCCTAAGCGTTCGGAAACTTCTCCTCAAACCATTAAAAATTAATTCTCGGCTCATCTAGCCCAGAACACAACCCAATAGTATTATGTGTTAGTCACACAAATTAATAACGCAAAAGACGAAATTTTATTTATTTTTTTAATATTAGTTTTGCCACAAAACAATAGAAACAATAGGAAGCAAATTTCGTAGCAGCTGAATGTATTTAACTGCTGCTCTTGAACAAAGCCAATGATAGTCTCTTAGTAGAAGATTTTCTGCACCAAAGATGCTCGAGACTATGGACTATGCGACCTAATCTAATGTCCAGTTCGATTTCAGGCGCTACTACCATTAGTGCTTGGAGAAAGGATTTTTCCTTCTCCAAGTTGAGAACCGGTGAAAGATTAAGGCAACTAAATTTGTTGTACAAGATTTGCAGCATTTACATTAGCATATTGATGCAAGACATCTCTTAAGTCGTCGACTCTCAATTTTTGTTGGTAATTTAATCTTTCCGATATCTTTTTAGCCACCATGTCGACAATACTGACTGCACAAATCTCTGTAATAATGTAAAGGATTAAATTAAAATTAGCTCTGCATAAAACTGCATACTTGAAACTGTTTTATTTCTTGCAGAATCTTGCTGAGGGATAGTCAGATAATGACCATTTTTGGCTATTGCCAACAGTGAGAACATTTTTTAGCTGGCCATCTTTACTGTGCAGTACTATATGCCTACATCATTCATCTTCATCGACTAATGAGACGGTAACCTGCTTAAGTGTCAACGCGATTGTACATATGATACGTTGGTGCTGGTTTTGTGATGTGTAATCTGCGTGGATAATTAATTTTAACTTTAAGAGGTGGTAAATCTACCACTCATATGGCATAAATTGCCATTCCCTGATTTCTCTCGCTCCGAACACAGTCATCTGCAATGGCTGCATACCTACGTATATTTCGCAAAAAATGTGCAGATAATGGATGATTGCCTGTCACGAGATTTCTTATTGATTATGGTGGCTCCTGAATATCGGGAAGAATTACTTTTCCAGCAGCACAACACACACCGTCTGCTTCATAGCTCCATCTTTATACTAAAGGGTCCGCCATCTAACGTTTTTTTTTTCAACTTAGTGCTTATTTCGTAACACTTAGCTCATGTCTGATTTGACAGATAATTAGTTTTATCCTTCCGGTTAATAATGGAAAATAATTTCATTCAAATGGCTGCCTCGGCTGGCTACTGCATGCCTACACGATCGGTCCAATTTATAAGCACATTATCGATTGTGTGCAGCTGTATTTCACCAATGGCTTCACGACTATTGTCCTTTAAAGCGTCAATTGTCTCTGGCTTGTCGGCGTAACACTTATCTTTTACGGCACCCTACAAATAATAGTCCAACGGTGTCAAATCGCAGCTCCGAGGTGGCCAAACGTCATCAGCTCTGCGGCTGATAATGCGATCTTCAAAAACAGGGCGCAAAACATCGAGTGTAGCTTCAGCTGTGTGGCACGTAGCGCCGTCCTGTTGAAACCAAATGTTGCCAATATCCTCTTCTTCAATTTTTCTGAACAAAAATTCGTTCAACATGGCCCGATAACGATCGCCATTGACTGTAACGGCCACTCCTTGCTCATTTTCGAAGAAAAATGGCCCAATTATGCCTCTGGACCAAAATCCGCACCAAACAGTGACTCCTTTTGTGTGTATCGGGTTTTCAATGTATGCGTGCGGGTTTTCTCTGTCCCAAATGCGACAATTTTGCTTGTTTATATACCCGTCAAGATCAAAATGAGCTTCATCTGAAAAGCGGAAGGATAAAACTAATTATCTGTCAAATCAGACATGAGCTAAGTGTTACCATTCACGAAATATGTACTAGTTGAAAAAAAAAACGTTAGATGGCGGACCCTTTATTATTATATTGTAGTATAGATTATAACTTTCAAAAGTGGCGCCTAGATGTCAGCAGTGAGTAATTTCTGAACGCTATCTTTTCTATGTCATCTTTGATAAATATTGAAGTAGATCCATGTGCAATTCCAACCATGGATAGTTACATGCTTGAACAACGCATTAAGGTTATTCAAACATATTATGAAAATGGTAGATCTTTAAAAAATACATATCGTAAAATTTGTAATTTTATTTTGTTTGTCAACAATTCGAAAGTTAGTGAAAAGTTAGTCGAGGATCGATAAAGGTCTGGTAGTTCAAAAAGTGGACGCTCCACTGAGAAAATTGCTGCTGTCGCTGAATAACCTTCAACAATCGACATGACGACGTTCTCAGGCAGTAGGCATTCATTCATCGACTGTTTGGCGTATTTTAAATAAGGATTTGAATTTGAATCCTTACAACATCGAATTAACACGAGAATTGAAGTCAAAAGATCATAACCAATGCAGAACTTTCGTCAATTGGTTGTTAGAACGTGATGCTGGGTTCTCACGCAAAATCATTTTTAGTGATGAAGCTCTTTTCACATTATCGCATCTGGGGAAAAGAAAATCTGGGAATAATTTTAGAAAAATCATTACATCCACAAAAATGTACTGTTTGGTGTGGTTTTTAGATGGAATCATTGGTCCATTTTTCCTCAAAAATTTCTGTCAATAGAGTACGCTATAGACCAACGATCGAAGATATTTTCTGGCTTCAAATAGAAGAAATAAATACAAAGGATCTTTATTTTAAGCAGTCACACAAAACATGCAAATATTGAGTTAATTTCACGTAATGATGGAATAAACTGGCCACATATTTAGATCACGATATTTAACATCATTAGTTTATTTGTTTTAGGGTTTTTTTTGTGGATAAGCCAACAACAATTCCACAGCTGAAATACGACATTCGGAAATTGATGAACTTAATGCGGTAAGGTGTGACCGGGTCCTTGATAATTTTGATGTTTGCATGAGGGCCAGTAGACGTGCTCATGGTGTACATTTAAATGATGTTATTTTGCACACATAATTGTTGAGAGACAAATTTTTATAAAAATAAGTATTTACATGTTTTATTGAAACACAAAAACATCTAGGCGCGACTTTTGAAAGACTCTTTATTATTATGTCAATTATTCTCAATTTATTTTTAACATGAAAAAACATTGTTACGGACTAATGATTAATATTTTCGTATTGCATTATTTGGCCTATATCCAACGATTTGGTCACCACACGCCGATAAACCAGCCAATCAGCACTTTTTCACCCGACTTGACTTACAAATATTGAGATTTCCAACTAAGACTTATTTTCTATCAAAATAAAGTGTAGCCCATGTTACTCAAGGATAGTGCCGTTCAGTAGTTCCAGAGATTACGCCTTACTTACAAACAAAAATAAGTTTACCTCTTTGTAATATTAAGATAGATTTAGAAATCCAAACTTAAAAATTAATTTAAAAAAAAATCACAAAAGTCATTTAAAATCTCAGTTACAAAATTGTTTTCAATCTGGCAGCAAGGCTTTTTTGTCATCGGTATCAGCCCTTAATTTTCAGAGCCCAAAAACACGAAATTCGGCATTAACTATTAAAATGCGGATAATTTGGCAGCACCAGCATTTTATTTGTTCAAAAATTGACACACGTTTTGTCGTTCCTACCTACACAAGAGGTCTGTTCGCGTGCTGCCCAAAACTATGACAATCTACGAAAAACAGTCCAAAATCCGTTCGCGTTCACTTATTTTTCGTAGTTTTCCGCAGAAGAGAGCGAAATGAGAGAGCAATTCATTTCCCCTCTTTTGACCATTTTAGTCCAAGAAAGTTCGGGCAAATTTGTGAAAACTGTCAAACTGCTTTTATTTATTCGAAACTGTCGTTGGGTTTGTTTTTATTTTGAAATGGAAACAATTTTTTACTAAGTGAGATTTTAATAGAAAACTAATTAATAATTAAATTTTCACATGGAAAATTGTTTTAGAATGGGTTTACAGACAAAATATATTGAAAAGCAAGCAAATGAAATGAAAGTGCTCCACATACACCTTCTGGCATCTACAAATGGCAGCCATTTTTACAACGATGACTGTCAAAAGAGACAGACAGATGTATCGAGTAGTTTTGTTTTGACAGCTGTTGAAAGTCATTAAGTTCGTGTTTATTTGCAATCATGGAGAAAGAGCAATATCGATCAGTGATTCGATCTCTTTTTTTGGATGGGAAGACGTGTGAGGAAATCAAAGTGAAGTTGCATGCCATTTATAAAGACCATGCACCATACTGTCAACCCAATTTTCAAGGAACTGGTTGACTGTTTCTGGCTTGATCTTGATATTCGCTTGAATCGTTTCCGGATTATTCGCATAACATCGATCTTTAAGGGCACACCACGTAAAAAGTCCTATCGGGGTCAAATCGCAGCTCCGCGGCGGCTAATCGACATTGCCAAGGCTTCGATGACTACCATTAGATATTGGTTTAATGAATTCAAGCGTGGTCGAACATCCGTTTTTGATGAAGAGTGCACAGGCCGTCCGATTGAGGTGCCTACGGAGGATATGGTGAATAAAATCCATGATATCGTGTTAGCAGATCGTCGGGTGAAGTTCAGAGAAATTGCTGACATTGTACATATCTCAATTGAATGCATACAAAATGTCCTACACGAAAAATTGAGCATGAGAAAGCTATTGGCGAGATGGGTTCTGCGTTTGCTAACATTGAAGCAAAAACGAAATCGCATGACAACTTCGGAGCACTGTTTGGACATGTTTAAGCGCAATTCAAAAGGGTTTCTAAGGCGTTTCGTAACTGTTGACGAAACATGGATCCATCAGTATACGCCAGAAATGAAAGAACAGCTGCAAGGAAGGTGAAAACGGTTCCATCGGCCGGAAAGGTCATGGCCACCGTTGGGATTCGCAAGGCATCATCTTCACCGACTATCTAGAGAAAGGAAGAACCATCACGGGGCAGTATTATGGTGTTTTATTGGACCGATTCAATGCTGAATTAATAAAAAAAACAGCCCCACTTTGCAAAAAAAAAAATCCTTTTTCACCATGACAACGTACCTGCTCGCTCGTCCGCAATCGTCACAGCAAAACTGGTCGAATTTCACTACGAATTCCTACCTCACCCACCCTATTCACCAGATTTGGACATAATTTGATTTCGTTTAGTTTTCAAACAAGAAAAAATGGCTTGGCGGAAAGCGATTCTCGTCAAATGAGGAAAACATCGCCGAAACAAAGGCCTATTTGTGTGTACAAAACAGTTCCAAATCCGTTCGCTTACTTTTTAACAAATTTTCTCCCCCAGAGAGAATTTTATTCCCACTCCTCCGGATTTGACAATTTTTACATATATAGTCCAAAAAGTACGCGAGTAAACGTAGGTTATCGCTACCATAGAAAAATTGGTCTGGAAGCATTCTTGCTATCCGCAAAAACTCCAATAAATATCTTGCTTTAAGTTAGCGCGTATAGTTTAGTGTCATTAGATTGTAAATAAACACTGATACTGATACCAAGAAAAGCACACCTGTGCTTTTATGCGCGGAATAATTCAATAACTCACTCAATGCTCACATTTTTGATGAATAGATTTTTTTTCATTCCTTAAAAGGAAGTCATAAAATTGTCAAGAAGCAATTAAGGTATTAAGGTCGCATACATTTATTTTAGCTGTTGCCTTCAATCATTTTTTCAACAATGTAAAGCTCTATAATGGCTATCGGAAATTTTATTTGACAATATCATTTTTATTCGTCAAGCTAATTACTAGAATAGTTTCTTTTTTTTTAATTGTTCACTAAGACTCACTGCGTCATTACATAGATTATATTTTGTTTTTTAATCACTTCATTGCTATTAAGTTTGTTTCACAGTTTTTACCAGTTCAAATTTTAAACACTCTTAACTGACCTTTACTGTCTTTGGTGGTTGTCATTGTCAGCAGCTTTCAAAGCCTCAGGATATTTTAGGCAATGCGTTTTTGAACACTTGAGGCCACAACCTGGAGTTGTCTAAATGCGAGTTGAAATCCACAAATACGCTCTTAAATTGTGTACGCACCCATCTCGTTTCTAAAATTGTTCCGTAACTAAAAATGCCCCTGGTGTGGGTAGCCGTTTTTATATGTAGTTTGAAGGTCCTATGGAAAATAAATGTTAACGACCGTAGATTAAAACAATCTATCGTAGAAAATAAAATTTATTGAGAATGAATTACTTTATTATAAATACAGATCAGGCAATGCGATATGATCTTACGGTAATCGTTTGCAATCCGATATTTTCCTTTTTAATCTGTTTCTGTAATCGGTAGTGGAAAAAGGTTTGAAGATTGAAGATTGATTCTTATCAGAATCTTGGAGTTTGAAATGAACTTATCCACACTAATATGGTTTACGGTTTATTGGTAGCAATAAGTAACTGGCTGGCGCTGGAAATACATGCACTTCAAGTCTCTTGTTACTTGTGGAGCACGTTTACGTCTGGTGTTATTTCTTGTTTTCACTAGAAAAGATTTTGATTGTGATAAAATTATTATCTACAAAAAACGTCCATTATGTGATAATTGTCTACCTACAATCTGATAACGAGGATTGCCGACTTGCTTGTAAAAAAATAATGGACAAAGATAGATAGTTTGTCTATATCGACCTTGTAAGTGACAAATCTAATCATAAACATAGTCTGGTATGAACATGAAATATTTAACATAAAGGGTGGTCCAAATAAATGTTTCTTTTTAAAAATAAAATAAAATTAACAAAAGTCAAATCATCCTGTCAACCCAATTTTCAAAGAACTGGTTGAGCGCCATCGTGCTGAAACCAAATATCCACTAGAGGTCTGCATGAATACATTCACTTGCTGTCACCAAACGAGTGCAGTATTGCAGTGTACTCTATTCATTGTCATTATTTAACTTAGAGTAAAGTAAATTAGAATATCACACCAAGCAAAACAGTTACTGTACAATACTCGCTCTCTTAATATCAACATGAGTAGTACATTGTTTTATTTTCCAAGACATTCATTTTGCTTCAAGTACAATGCATAAAGGGTACTTACTATTTGAAAAGTAAAATGAATATATTGCTTAGTACCCAATTGGTTTGTGAGTACTGCACCCATTCTATACTAAACATTTAGTGACGTGTACTCATAAACAACGGGTATTCACAAAGGTATTCATAAAAAAGTGAGTACTACACTGAGTACATTGAGTGCACTGAATATTCGTTGATTTACTTTTGTTTCAAGTTAAAGTAAGTTTTGTTAAATGGCTGAGAAATAGGTAATGGTTATAAAGAAAGCCAATAGATTAAGACAGGATGTACGAAATACATATACTAGTATTAGTAAATACAATTTACTATTAAATTTATTTTCAATTTTATCAATTGCATATATTTATTCAATTTCTTGCAGAAATTCTTTCAGGTCATTTTCGATTTCGATATTATTAATATTGGAGTGTAAAAACATAATTTGGTTTACCAAAGTTGGATCGGATCCAATAAGACAACGTTTTTCTGACATCAATATTCTAGCTGAGGAAAATATGCGTTCAGATGCAGCACTAGTTGCCGGTGTAGCTAATATTTTGCAGCTTACTTTGAACAATAGTGGAAATTCAAATTTATGCAGGTGCCACCACTGCAAAACATTAAAATTATCATGAAAATTTACATTGACATTTTCATATGCCATAATTTCGTTTTTAATTCTATCATCGGAATTAACGGCTTGCACTGGTTGCAAAAAATCTGCAAAGTATTTATTTTCATCTGAAACAAAACAATCCGACTCTTCATTTAACAAACGTTCAAAAATTTCATATTCTGGTTCCGATATTTCATTTGCATATACTTGCATATAATTTTTGCATTCATCTTTTATTTTTATTTTTTTGTCTTTATCAAATTGAACTAATTTATTTGTTGGAGGAAAAAGGAATAGAGCAATACTATGAATTAATGTCAAATTTTGTATAACAATGGTTTCCAAAAAGGTGTTTACTTTGATTTTGATTTTTTTTATTACTTCTAAGTCTTCGGAACTGACAACACATAATTTTTGTAAGCGATGAATATGAACGATTGTAAGATGAAGAGTAGGATACTTTTCACCTTCAAAAACTTTTGAACTTTTTTCAAAGGGGCTTAATATTTTAATTAAATCTCTAATGTAGCTTAAATTTACGTTGCTTATTTTTTGTAATTGATTTTTTTCCTGCAATATATTTGAGATTTCGATCCAACTTTTTTCAATAGAAAGCAATAAAAAATAAATAGTATTGAATCTCGTGGAAACATAACTTTTTAAGGACGTTTGAAGACTGCAATTAATACCCGACTTTTTAAAATATTTAAATAATTTGCTACAAACATTACACATCTCAGCAATTTCAGGGACTTCCTTTATACTTTTTTCTATTACATTGTGCAACAGATGGTTAACACAATAAATATGATCTAATCCGCGAAAAGCTGCAATCATATTCGACCCCCTGTCTGTCACTATAATGGTCTTGTGATGTAACTCGCATTCAAACTCACTCAAAATTGACATAATTTTCGATAAAATATTTTGACCTGAAAATTTAATGGAATGTCTGATTGAACTTTAAATTACTTTAGAAAAAATAACCTGTACATTGCACACCCTTCATTGATTTTAAGCCAAGAAGCCTGGAAATTAATTTCCCTTCCTTGGCGTAATGGATTGTCAGTGACAAGTAAGTTGTTCTCAAATAATTGTCTGTCCAAAGATCGGAAGTTAGTCCATACCCAATATTTTTGACGCTCATAAGCTCAGATTGTACAAGCTTAAAGTATTTGTTATAAAGATTTGGAATGCTACGCGAAACTGTTGTAGGGTGAGGAAATAATTTGTCAATGTCAATATTCTGTCCATATTTCGCACCGATGGATATTAAAAACTCAGCAAAATTTCGTAAACCATTATCCCTTATTATGTTAAATGGTCTACAGTTTTCAATTGTCCACAGCAACAATACACCTTTCTTTTTGTCTCCAATGTCTACTTCTGTTTTCAGTATCTTATCATCAGTTTTTACTTTTGTGTTTGTATAGCATTTGTGCTTTACTAAATTCGACGTACTTTTCGTGTTAAATTTCAGGATCGAAAAACAATTTTTACATGCAACTACATTTTGAATTTCTTCGCCAATTTCATTTTTGACAGTTCCAAAGGCATCCCATACCTTACTACGTCCTCTTTTGATGCTGATTTTAAATTCGCCTCTGATAATTTTCTCCTTAATGGCGGAATTGCTCAGCAAACCACTAACGCTGGGCATTGAGACATCGGAGTCATTTGTCATTTCCTAATTTAATACCAAACATTAGTAAAAACAAAAATTTTCTATAAAATAAAAACATTAATTTACACCAGTAGTTTCCATTTTTTGATACTTTCAACTTCTTGATATATTCGTATATTTCTTAAATTTGCTTTTTGCTCCGTAGTGTGATCTTCACAAACAGAAACCAACAATAATCGACTTTTGATTGAATGTCTTACTCAGTTACTCGCTTTATTCAGTATATTCAGTGTACTCAGTGTATTACTCATAGACAACAGTGCATCCATATTGCCCCCACAAAATAGAAGAAGCATTCAAAGCGTGGGAGAGAAAGGAGAAAGGAAAATTGTTTTTGTAGTGGTTTGAAACTCAGGTGTGTTTGGTTTCTATGTTTGCCCTCCAGGGGTGGCAGTCCGAATAGGACGGAGAGTTTTTCTTCACTCAGAGTGATTTGAGGTATTTCACAGTATTTTTCTTTTCTGTGCTTGAAACTCTACAACAGCCAAATCTACGTGTCAGTGTTATGCCTTCACACGCAGAAATTTTCTGTCTGAGTTCCAATTACACAATGAAAAACTGACTTGCCATGGGCAGGATTCGAACCTGGACCCTCCGAGTGAGAAGCGTTTGCTACTACCACTACACCACGGTGACAGCAAGTGAATGTATTCATGCAGACCTCTAGTGAGCACCCGTTGTTATGAGTACACTGCACTAAGTGTTTAGTTCAAAATGTGTGCAATACTCAAATATTTATCGGGTATTAAAGGAAGTATTCATATTACTTTTCAAGATATGAGTTCACTTATGCACTGTACCCAAAGCAAAGTGAATGTCTTGAAACTGCTTTCAAGACATTCACTTTCCGCGGATAGGATGGTCTGGTAAAAATCCTTTACTCAAGGTTGTACCACTTATGCTTTTAGACCCATCGGTGAATATGAAAGGGCAGTTGTCGTGTTTTCGCCGTATTTCTTCAAACATTTGCCTGAAAACATATTTTATACTTTTGTTTGAGGCATTCGAGCTCTTGGCTAGGTTTATGTTGATAGACTCTTTTGGTAATAGCCAAGGTGGTTGAGTTGGAAAGCGGTTGGTAAGGTTTTCAATTGGGACATCATAATTATTCGTGAATTTAATGGCGTTGGGTTTTTATCCAGGTTCTTCCTTTTTAATATCCTGTTGATGTCATTTAATATGGAGGTTTTCCGGGATACTGCAATTTTAGGGAGTAAAAGAGAAGTTAGGTAATCGAATCTGTGCTCAATTGACGGGAGACCACTTTCGGTGAGGATATTTCTGATGGGAGTAGTTCTAAATGCTTTTATATATTGTAGAGATGATTTCGAACATCTACCGTATATTACTAAGCCGTAGTCGATTTTAGAAAGGATAATTGATCTGGTGAGAGTGATCAATGTATTATTATGAGCAGCACTATTTTTCGAAGCAAAGAATTTAACAATATTTAGCCTGGTAGCTAGGTTTTTCTTAAGTTCTAGACAATGTTCTTTAAAGCTATATTTACAGTCGAACGTTATTCCAAGTAATTTAAGGTAGTTTACATTGCAGATATTTCTAGAATTAAAGCAAAGATTAATATGCTTAGTGCAGCTAGTTTTTCTACATATGTGAAGTATGTTACTTTTTTCGGCTGAGATCTTTTAGCCTGATACTTCGCACCAGGCTTCAAGATCTGCCATGATATTAAAAAAATGTTGTGGATACTTTTAAGCGATCCTTGCAATTAGTAAATATTATTAAATCATTGGCATATAGACAATGTCTAATTGGACTGTACCTTGTTAGAATAAGGTTGATATCGTTAAAGGCTATCATGAATAATACTACAGAGAGCGAATAACCTTGCGGGATCCCGTTCTTAAGATCTTTGACATTAGAAACTGTACCATTAACTTTTATACGGAATTTCCTATTGGTCAAAAAGGATTTAAGGATCTAAGTAACTTATGACCGACTTTCCATATAGTTAGCTTATTAAGGACAGTTTTTCAGTTTTTATGCATTTTTATTTTTTAACTTAAGTTACTCTTATATGCTAAACAAAAAACGCTTAAAAATTAGCTTAAATAACTTACAAATAATCTTATTCTAACTTAATGGCCCCGTGCGGGCACTCTAAGTTAAACCTAACACTTAAACTATGTCTTTCGACGAATCTTACAGTCTACATTTATTTCTATTTTAACATTAATTAATACTAAAACTAAGAAAATAAATTTTAATCAAAAACTTAGTATATTTTTTAATTTTGTATAAAACTTAAAACTAAAGCCTACAAACTACCCAAAAATAAATCTTAATCTACTTAAACTACTTACATCTAATACTAACATAGACATACATATATATATATATACATAATATGCATATACATAATATATAAATACATGTACATATATATATATATTTTTTTATTTTTATATATTTTTTTTTCTTAAAACTAACTTAATCCTACCTAAAACTATGTAAGCCGGCCATGGCTAAAAAAAAAATTAGGCTGGCCCACTTTGCTTCACATGAAGCTACATATCACTGAAGGAGTTTGACGACGAAGCATCCTCCCCTTCAACAAGCCACCAAAATTGTTGGTGCTGCCGAGCAACATCCCTCATGTCACGACTCCCTACCGCCCTACTGAACCGCACTGCCGTGTGCGACGTCTCTGTCGGAATAAGTCTTCTTCGTCAGTGTGTTGGTACCGAGGTATCGTTTTGTCGATTGTTTGTTTGATTGTCTCGTCCATTCGTCTTAGATACCTGTCAATCTCATCGTTTGACAGATTTCTGTTGGACGGTGGGTAGGGCGAATTCGAGGAGAGTGCTCTAGTCAGTGTTCTGGTGAAGTGTGTCCAACGCGCCCTACTATAATGCCTTTGGACAGACTCATCTAATTCCGCGATTTCATTGGGAACAGTTATTTCGGTTCTGAGACCGCAATGGTCACTGTCATACACGAAAGTGCGTAGACAGTTTGTAGTTTGTTGGTTAGTGCATGTCAGTTGTATTCGTGAGTCGAACAGCAGAAGATCCAAATAGGACCCGTGTCTGGGAAACGACGGACCATCCGTCGCCTTAAGCCAGAGTCGATACATTACACTGTGTTGACCCCACCAATTGAATAGTAGGTTCCCTCTAGTATTTGGTGTATTATTTCCCCAATCAATATTTTTTGGCGTTGAAATCTCCGCCGATAATAAAATAGTTGTCTTCCAATTCCAGCCTCAGGAATCGAAAAAGCGTCTCGAGCTCTGAGATGAATAAGGTGGATTGAGTAGCCTTAGGCCCATAGACAGACACCATGTACAACCGCTTTCCACTACGGAGGGGGATATACACGATGCATGCTTCCCGCACCTGGAACCTACGTACTACACGACTGTATACTCTTTTAAAACGTATTACTTTTCGTATGAAAATTGCAACGCCACCTCCCCGAATGGAGTTGGGTCGGTTTCTCCGTACTATTTTGTATCTTCTGTGCCTCATTTTGTGTCTCTTGGTAAGCTTAGTTTTGCTAACCAAAAGCACATCAGGGGCTTGGTCTTTGAGCAACTTAAATAGTGCGGCACGTCGTTCGAACCTAATCAGTGAATTCACATTCACAGCAAGGACCTTCAGGGTTTGCTCCGCCACGTGCGTACCCATTACGGCAAAAGGTGCGTTAGGCCAGGCAGCAGTGCGTATAGTTGATCCACCCGCGCGGTCTGTTCAGTCAAATGACGTTGTAGCTGAGCCATCTGCCCTTGGATAGAGATCAAGATAGCTAGCATGTCAGGTACTGGTTCCGGTGCTCTGGGCGCTGGGCGCTGGAGCCTGAGAAGCAACCTTCGTTTGCTGTACCGTATTTCCCCTACCTGCCGCCATTTGGGCGTAGGTAACGTTAGGAGTAACGGCTGGAGTTTGCAAATGCACGGGCGGATGTTTAACTTCCACTTTCTGCTACCGGGCCAGATTTATTCTTTTGATGTACTGGAATTTGGGACAACCCCGATAATTTGCGGTGTGTCCCGTGTTCCTACATAAAGCACAAGAGAGTTGGCTCTTTTCAGACGCTCCGTCCTTACCCAGAGCGCATTCCTCGGACTTGTGGTTCTTTCCGCACTTCACGCATCGAGGCTGCATTTCGCAGTTCGACGCGGCGTGCCCGAACCTTTGGCAGCGAACACATTGTAAAATGTTTTCGCTCCTCTTTAATTTTTCCCAATGGACTACCTGGTACTCGTAGTCTAGGACTTTAATACTCCTTAGACCATCCAGATTGCTGGTGGGACTTACTCGTAGTTGGACCAGGAAAATCGACAGTTGCCGCTTCTCCCTTTTGGCTCTGGCTGTGGTGAAAGGCTTGACCTCCACGAATTGGAGCCCTTCGCACTTCTTCTCTTTCAGCAGTGCAAGGAGCTCCTCCGGATCAGTCGACGGTTCCAATCCCCTAAGCAGCATTGTTTGCAGCTTGTCCCCGTTCCGGGTGTAGGAGAAGAACTCCGTCGTCGAATCCTTCAGTAAATTCTTGATTTTATAATAGCGCTCCACTGAATTGCAGTGGATCGCGTGTCTATCTAAAGATAACCTTTTTACAAAAAAAATGTTGCCTATGGCCGACTTACATAATTCTATAGTTTCCTTGAGTTCCATCTTGTAGGTATTTATGGGTGGAACTCTTTGCTTTACAATCTTGTCTTGTTTCTGCTGCTGTTGTTGCTGCGTTTGAATATGTTGTTGTTGCTGGTGTTGCTTTTGCTGTTGGTGTTGCTGTGTTTGCTGCTGCTGCTGTTGTTTCTGGGGCTTGTTTTGTTGTTGTTGCTGCGGTTGTGATTTGTTGATTGTTGATTGTTGTTGTTCCTTTTGCTTCTGTTGTGTCTGTACTTGTTTTCTCGTTTGCACATGTGTGGTTTTTTCTGTGGTAGCGGCTGTTCCTTGTGTTTAGCCTCGCTATTTGTGAGCTGTTGCTTAGAGCTCTGGAGTTGTTGCTCCTTTTGCCTTCTCGCCACTTGTTTCTTTTTAATAGCCAGTACTTTTTGTTCCAGCTCTTTAATGCAGCTCTTAAGTGCATGCACCTCTTCCTCTTCATCCTCTGACTCCGTAGCCATTAGAGATTGGAAGGTATTCTCACCATCAGACACGTATGGGTCTTCGTTTTGGTCAGCTGCCGCCTTTGTTGACGTTGTTGGCGGCCCTTCCCTTGCTCTACCTGTCAGCTTTTCAGCAGAAGTTATTAGGGAGGGGCGCTTTACAAGAATTGGAGTTAGATTGAGCCTCCTCTTCCTTTTCTTCGCAATATTTTCCGATGACATTATGTCATCTGCTGATCCCGCTATTGGGGTAGCGGACCGCTTGCTATCACTAGCTTATTAAGGACGACATGGATGACATGGACTCCAATGCGATCAAATGCTTTCTTAAATTCAATAGAGAGTATTGAGACGTGATTTTTACTGGATAAAGCAGTAGAGATGTAGTCATCAATGTGTAGAAGTGCATCGCTGGTGCCACGACCTTGTTTAAATGCTACTTGTTAATCGCTTATCAAGTTATCTCTTTCCAAAAACCTTAAAAGCCGAAATGATTTTTTTACAAAATTTTACCTGGGCAAGGTAGGAGAGATATTGGACGGTAACTATTAACTTGATTGAATTGTTTTTTTGGTTCGGGTATGGGAATAACGTTTGCAATTTTCCAGGCTTGTGGGATTATACCAAAACTAAATATTTCATTAAATAGAGAGAGTAATCGTATTTTGAACATTTTCGGGCTGTTTATTAGCATCCGGTAGTCGATTCTGTCGAAGCCTGTGGTTTTACCCTTTGCTTAATGCAGGCAGGATTCGAGTTCTAGTGTGTTAATTGGGAGTACTTATAGAAGAAGCCGAGGGGCAAGGACTAAGGGATGTTGATTGGGTATCTATTGCTTTCCGCTTTGCTTTTGTGAATTTTCTGTGAAAGCTGGAATCATCTGAGTGTGCGGACCAAATTTGAGCAAAATGTTCGGCGATTTGGAATGAGCAAGTTAAAATTTGGGGACCGGTTGTGATGGTTCTTATAGAGAGTGGGGAGTAGTGACCAGTGAGTGTTTTAATATCACACGAGTTAGGGTTAATGGCGGATGTAAATTGTTCAAAGCTTTTCCTTCTTTCTATTTTTTTTAAAGGACTTCCAGGCCATTTGTTTTTTGTGCCATTGTTTCCCAAGATCCGAGTTCCACCAAGGAACAACAGTTTTGGGCGGTTTGTTAACGGATTGTGGAATGGAAGAGTTTGCACCATATCGGATAGCTTTAGTTAGGATTGCTGTTTCCTTGTTGATGTTTAGTGACTGGGTATATAAAATCCTTGCTTACCCCAGAGCTACCGCTGTGTATTGCAACGTTTTGTCCGATACGTGTGTACTTTTCTTGATTCTCATAATCGACTAAATGAGTTTGTCTTTTTGTCGTCTTGTAGACTCGTGCCATACTGCTCATGATGTCACTGACTTACTGAGAATTATATCGCGAAATGGACAAGTGAGTTGGCCACCGGAGATCATGTAATTTGACGCCACTCGATTACTTCTTGTGGTACTATGTAAAGTCGTTGGTGTATGCTGATAATCCGCTAAATATTCAGGCCTTGAAAGCGAATATTTAACACATTATTGGTGAGATGGGTCATTCAGCCTCGAAAGGTGATCGAAAAATAGACAGAAAATCAAGCATAATGAATAAAGAGTCTTGATTAAAATTTAATTCCTATCGTTATAGTTATTTATTTTTTTAAATCGCTTTAAAAATAAACCCTTTATATGCAGCAGTACTCTGCTGTATATTATATAACAGAATCGTGGGTCTATTTTTATTATTTAGAGTTATGTTTTCTTCTTCTTTTTGAGATATGTATGTACTATATACATCCTTAGCAGTCACAGGTACTTTGAATGCGTCTTCGTTGTCACCAAAACATCTGGATTTTACGCTCACGTTTACGCAACTGGTCCTTAATGTTTCATTCAGTTAAGGAGTGCTTAGTACCAAATGTCGAAGACGATGGTGTCTCTTGATGCTATCACATTAAGTCTTAACAAAATAGATTAAAACAAACTCAGTACTACGATAAAATGCAAGTTAGTAGTATGTATGCTTTTCGTGTCGTGTCAAGTACAATTGTGCTTAGGAGGAACCCAAGTGTCTTATGAAGGCTCTCATCGAAAGCGCAAGTTCAAATATTAAAAAGTCATCCTTAGAGAAATACGTATATCGGCGATCTTATTCCCTGAGATTGAATTATGACCTGGAACTCAGACAAGACTCAAAGAATACAGTTTGCTTAATGTATTCAAAGAAGCCTTGTGTCATCCACGTCTGTGTTCAGTGGTTTTGTTCAAAAGCCAATTCAGTACCATATTGTTGATATCCGAGAGACAGCACAGCTACATCATTTGCATATACCTAACCGAAGGCGTTAGATCTACTGAGATCGTCAAGCAGAGAGCCGCCCAATATGCATCATATCAGTGATGTGAATATTAAGCTGCAGGCTTTGCAACCGAAAATAAGTCCGACTCATGGTTCTGAATGCTGTAAAACCTTTTCTCACAGTTTGCCACAGTAAAAATTATTTTCAAGTAATCTACATACCAGCATTTTTCGATCTTAGCTGAGTATATTCCATCGATACCGGGCCACTTGAAGTCATGACGAAACATTGTATTTAATTTTCTGTCACCACAAATTATGACACATTTTCAGTTCCAGTAACATATGTATGTACATTGGCTTTGAGCAGTATTGAATGAATTTTTTGTCACTCAATATTCTCTTAATTGTTGTAATTTGTAAACTTAAATAAATTTAATAACTTAAACCTTATAGCTAAAATCCTAAACTAAATCTAAATTCTTTTCGAGCTTAGAAAAACTTAATTCATCGATTCAGTTGCAATTCCTCCAGATTTCTTTGGTAGAATTTCCTTATCTCTAGCTTCTTCAACCACCGGAGCTTCTTTATCCTTTAACAGAAAATTTTCATCGTTCCAAGGTTGCAATTGTGCCGTACCGCATGTTATATAGAATAAGTTACCAGCAGCAAAAACTACAGCTGAGATTATAAAGACGATTTGCCACTCAGTTCGTTCGTGCTGAAAAAACAAAAAAAAACAAAAAAATATCAATAGAAATACACCGTTCAGTTCAGGTTTCAACCTACTTCATTGATCACTATAGCCCCTACCAGGAGTGGTGTTATAATTGTTATCACATTTGCCGCTGTATTTACAATCCCCATAAGGATACCAGCATGATTAGGAGACAAATCAATGGTGTTCAGTGTGCTTCCAATCGTTGCCGCTGAGTTCACTCCTACCACTAAAACCATCAAGACTACAGCAAATGTTTTTTGTTCTTCTCCCAAAAACCCTATCCCGATAAGTCCTGCCGCAGGTATCCAAAATGCAATGGAGTTGAATGTTCTTCTCAGAGCTGTCAATGAAAGGCTTTTTCGTCGGAGCAAAATCTCCGACGCAATCAGATACACATAGGACATTATCCACATGGCCAAAAATGGAAGAGAAGAAAAGAGAGCATTACTCTTAATATCCATTCGAAGCACTCCATTCATATACTGAGGAATCTCAGCTTGTAGTGTTGAAAAACCCCAAGATTCTGATGAACGTGCTACAACTAACGCCCAAAATGGCAGCGATGTTAAAATAGCCTTCCATGGAACGGGGATTTTCTTTTCATTTT
The DNA here is from genome assembly GCA_949129095.1 of Volucella bombylans. Taxonomy (NCBI): domain Eukaryota; kingdom Metazoa; phylum Arthropoda; class Insecta; order Diptera; family Syrphidae; genus Volucella; species Volucella bombylans. The sequence continues at coordinate 200,095,817 of OX422141.1, read as the reverse complement.
TTGCCTCTTGTTTCTGACTCAAAGATGCCACTATGTATGCTTTCTCTTCATTTGAAATCCATCTTGACTCTACAGGAGTATTTGATGAAAATACCATCCAAAGCAAACACCAAGTGATTCCAAGAGCTCCAGATATGTATGATATTCCCGGCCATCCCATACTCGACGAGGCTATAACTCCACTTAAAGCCATAGCAAGCAATGTACCGCATTCAATTCCAGTATTGCTAAGTGCCCCTAATCGGTTTCGTTCTTCAATCGGAGACCACATTGCCAAGTGGGCATGTATACATGGAAAAAGAAATCCCTGAAATAGACCTTGAATTACCCGAATCCCGCAATATATCTGCCAGCCACCAAATGGAATGCAAAGCGGTGTAATGATGGCAAAAACAGCTGATCCTAGTGTTGACACAAACATGGTGAGTTTGGCACCAAATCGACGGCAAAGGTATCCTCCGGGGAATTGTGTTATCACATAGCCCCAGGAGAAGCTGCTGAGGATATAGGAAATTATTTTCCCATCCCAGTCGTATTCCTGAAAAGATTTTCAAGTATTAGTGGGTTTCATCTGCAAATATACTTTGACTGTTTGTCTTACATCGAAATTTGGATTTGTGCTTTCAGCATTTGTCATTGCAACTACAGCAACTCCGGCATTTAATTTTGCGATATAATTCACAACGATAGCCAGAAACAATAGTAAGGCTTGCAGGTGACGTGTGCCCAAGGCTGGACCTGGAAAAATATTTTGTGAGTATGTTTGTATTTGATTTCGACTTAATGGTTTAAGGTGCATCTGTATAATTCCGTCTACACAAAAACTATGTTCCAATTCATTAGGAGATTATGTCTCAGAGATTCGTATATCTTTTGGAATGATTGAAAATATATTACAAGTACGAGTATATGATGGTGGTGATAAACTTAGATAGATAGATACGAGTAGACAGATAATTTTATTTCATATAGTATTCCGAGTATAATTCAAGTACAATTCATTAAAAAAAATGTTAAAACTAGTTTAACGCATAAAACTTATTTATATGAAATGTTGAGACATTCTGTATTTTACTAACAAAAGTAGTGAAATAGTTTTGAATGCCACTTAATCAGTTATTTACATTAATAATAAAGTTTATGATGGGGTGGCCATAAACAACAAAGGTAATTCATAATAAAAACCAATTAACAAAAGAAGCAGGATGACGAAAAAAAAATCAATTAAATTCATAAATTAAGAAGGATTAAAGAAGACAAATGAGTTTAAGTTAAAGTTAAATCAGAATGTCAAAAGTAACAGATTCTAAGCTAGCGTAGTTGTGGTTCAGAAGCCAGTTTTTTAGACATTTTAAAAACATTCCAGGTATTGCTATTGCCCTGATAGACTGTGGAAGTTTATTAAAGAAGCGGAATGACAAAACGGAATAGAAATTACGGTATGCAGTGGTACGATCAAATTGAACAGGTAACAAGTACGAAAAATTACCTCGTAAATTGTAATTAGAAATTAATCTAAAATTTCTTATTATATGCTTCTGCAAAACTAATAGAGGTTGTATTTTGCTAAGATAAGTACCTCCCCAACAGGAAATTCCATATTGCAGCTTTGACTGAAAGATCCCATAGTAGATTTTCTTTAGAAGAATTGTGGAACAGACATTACGCAAATAATAGAAGTATCTCAATGTGGAACGGAAATACTTCCTCAGAGAATCCGTGTGATTCGAAAAGCTCATATTGGAATCGATAGTAAGACCTAGATATTTATATTCATCTACTTTCTCGATAAGAAAACATTTATCATTACAACTAAGAGTACTACAAAAAGTGGGAGTAGTAGGTTTATTAATGCAATTGCAATTGAAAAATTTTAATTTTTGACACTCGGGTGCATGAAAGTGGACATTTGCTCCGAAACTGTGTACTGATGACAAAGTGAAATACATAATTTTTGTTTTGGAGCTAATTAGCAACTTATGTTTTTCAAACCAGATTCTCAACAAATTCAAATCGCAATTTATGTCAGCAACGAGTTCCAAAGGGCTACTCTTACCATATGAAAAAGCTATGTCATCCGCGAAGGCAGTTTGTGAGCCTTTAAAATCAAGTGCAAATGGTGAATTAATGTAGATGAGAAATAGAATTGGACCCAAGACCGAGCCTTGGGGAACACCCAGGTTAAACAAATTTATTTCGCTCCTTATCTCATCAATCTTCACACTTTGTGACCTATTTTTTAGGTTAGACTTTAACCAATCAAGCATAAAGCCACGAAATCCAGCTTTTTCCAGTTTACCCAACAAAATATCGTGATTGACCATGTCAAAAGCTTTGGTAATGTCAATGAACAAGCCAGCTGTACACCTTTTACCATCAAGATTATTCATTGTTTGGGCACAGAACTGCAGTAGAGCATCTTCAGTAGATTTTCCTTTCCGAAGGCCAAACTGTTTAGGACTAAAGTAATTATTTATATCTAAAAACTGCACTATTCTGTCTTTCATTAGTTTTTCAAAAACCTTACTTAGCACAGGGAGGAGTAAGATCTTCACTTTATAAAAGGTAAAGCTCAGGGAAATCCACTTTAATTATCAAGTACAAATGTCTACAAATGATAGTGAAGCCAACCAAACTATCAATACCTTATAGCCTTTGCGATCTGTTTTATTTTTATTCTTCCCTAACTGGAAGTTTTGAATATTGAGAAAACGTTCGGAATGATATACAACGGCGAAAAGAAACGCATGCTTCTACGAATTCTTAAATGTTATGTGAGATGTCCATTCTCGAAGATTGGACTTGAATTAGTATATGAACCTTTGAGCACATATACAGACTACGATATTTGTTCTATGAAGTTCATTCCTGAGTGCATTAGAACAGCATTTCTGACACTGAGGGAATACAAAAATATTTCATGGGTTTCATTTTATTCCTTAGAATGTACGTTGATATACATCGAAATCAAATCAATCAAAATGTTAAATCATATCAACATCTGCCTACTTATGATGTCTACTGGACAACTGATAATCAACTAAAGATAACCCCAACACATTATTGCGCACGTGAGGACCGGAATCAAAAGAGTCGGCTTTGTATATCATACCACCTTGATCAAAAAGTTCCCGGGGTAACCACCGTGTGGCGCTCCCATTGTTACGATTTAAGTTCTGTGTTTTTTTTTTGTTAAGTTGGTACATCTGTTGTTGACATTCTCTCGAAATCCTAGCGTCATAGCTTGACTTTTGTAAAAGTTACGTAGCCAAGAGTAGATCTATCTCTGTGTTTGTTGGCGATTTTTTACAATTTTAGAAATGGATTTAAATTTGCAACATCGAACTTGTATTAAATTTTGCGTAAAAAACGGATTTAATGGCGCGCAAACGTTGGAAATGTTGGAAAAGTGTTTCGGCAACTATTTTCTAAAGAAAACGGTCGTTTACCAGTGGCACGAGCGGTTCAAAAGTGGTCGTGAGTCAATCGAAGAAGATGAATGCAGTGGCAGACCATCGACATCGAAAACTGACGAAATCATTGATGAAATGTTGGCAAATTAACCATCAGAGAGATAACGGAGGATTTGAAGATTGTCTATCAATCCGTCCAAGACATTTTGGTTAATGCTTTGGGTTTCCCTCGTGTAGCAGCAAATTGGTGCCAAAAGACCTCAATTTCATGCAAAACAGAGACGGTGTTGACGTCGCAAAAGAGATGATTTGCGAGGCTGAATCCGATCCCACATTCATCAGAAGGATCATTACTAGAGACGAGACGTGGGTTTATGAGAGCAACACGTAATCCAGACATCAGGCAAGTGAATGGCGTTCACAAAATGAGCCGAGACCAAAAAAACCACGTCATTTTCAGTCAAAAAAGAATGCAATGGTCACGGTTTTCATGGATTACAACGGGGTATTGCATCATAATTTTTGCCAGAAGGCCACACTGAGACGTTTGCGTGAAAGAGAGCAATTCGCCGAAAGAGACCAGAATTGTGGGCAGAAAACTCGTGGATTTTGCACCATGATAACGCACCGTCGCACAGTGCCATCCTTATTCGTAATTTTTTGACGAAAAATGCAACAAATACCATCCAAAAGCCACCGAATTTACCTGATTTGGCTCCCTGTGACTTCTTTCTGTTCAATCGAGTTAAAAACCACTACGGGGAACGCTTTTGAGCAGCCGAGAGGAAGTAATGGAAAAATCACAGGAACCACTGATTGACATACAGAAAACCGAATATAAAAAAATGTTTCGAGGATTGGATCAAGCGCTGACATAAGTGTGTTGCAGTCGATGGGTATTACTTTGATTTAGATTAATAAACTTGTATTTTAATTTTCTGAATAAATTTCGGGAACTTTTTGATCAAGGTGGTATACCATATTCACTTCAAATTTGGCTAAAATTAGAATCTTGTCGTCAAGGTAAATATTTGCACCTTACCACGGAAGCTTCTTATGTTGTAACGGTCTAGCTAGAGGCGATATTAATATCGTAATTGCACTGTGGATAATCTAAGATGAAGAAGATCAACGTGTTCAGGGCCACACTATCAAGATCTGCGATGAGATAGGCCAGGTTAAGGGAATACGAAAAACTCTGCCACTTAGCAATGTAAATAATAACGTGTCATCGATTCTCAACAGCGCATGGGCGACTTCTTTTCGGAGTACTGCAACACGTTGAAATTACCTCCAACTTATTTCAAAAGAAGTTGATTCCTCCTCAACTTGCTCTGACCAACATTTACCTACATTTTAGGCAGCCTAAGTGACCTTCGCGCAGTAGTTTGTACTCAATTTACTGTGATTTTAAGTTGCATATACTCGTATGTAGTAGTGTGTATTACAATATATAGGATTTTTGTCCGTTTGCTGATAAAGTTATTCGTTGGATATCCGATTGGCTAAATAGGTCTTCAAGATGATCCGTAGATATAAAGGGTTTTCCAATAGGGACTTGACAACTTTCAATTTCATTTGTGAACGCACTCTCTCACTAATCATCAAACTATCACTGTCAAATTATTCAGTAAACACAACATTTTCATCGTGGTAAAGTACACGAACGAGCAACGTCTGCAAATTATAAAAATTTTCTACCGAAATTCGGAGTCGGTGACTGCAACTTTAAGAGCGTTAACTCCAATTTCCGGTCGTAATTCTCGCCCTAGTAGACAGGCAATAACAAGTTTAGTGCAAAACTTAAGTCTACATATTCGTTTTGTGATGTTGCCGTGTCAGTGAGACAACGGGTTGGTCGAAGTGTCGAAAATATCGCTGTCGTTCAGACGTCCGTAGCAAACGATCCAAATCAGTCAATTCCACGGCGTTCTCAAGAATTGGGCATCGCCCAGACCACATTATGGCGTACTTTGCGTAAGGATTTTGGTTTACACCCATACAAGATCAAACTGACTCAAGAATTGAAGTCGATGCACGTACGTTCTCTGATTGGGTTCTGGAGAAGATGCGCCAAGATCATGGATTTCATCGCAAAACATTTTCAGTGACGAAGCTCATTGGCTTCGTCAATTAGCAAAATATGTGTTATTGGTCGGGTGAAAATCCACATGTGCTTCATGAATCACCACTTCATCTACAAAAAATAACTGTTTGGTGCAGTTTGCATACCGGCGGCGTTATTGGGCCATATTTTTTCGCCGACGATAACGATCGTCACGTTACTGTGAATGGTCAGCGTTATCGCACCATGATCACCGATTATTTTTGGCCCGAATTGGAAGATATGGACTTGGACGACATGTGGTTTGAACAGAATGATGCCACAAACCACACAGCACGCGCTCGATTTATTGAAGGTAAGTATGGTGAGCGTGTTATCTCAAGACATGGGCCAGTCGATTGGCCGCCTCGTTCGTGCGATTTAACTCCGCTTGACTATTTTCTTTGGGGCTACGTTAAGTCATTGGTTTATGCCAACACGTCGACGACGTTGGAAGAGCTCAGAGCCAACATTGAACGCGAAATAGCTCCCGTTTCGGCCAAAATATGCCGATTCGTTGAAAATTGGGTCCAACGGATCGACCACTGCAAACATGCCTGCGGTGGCCATATGAACGAAGTCGAGTTCCATTCATAAATGTTTTGATTCTACTTCAAGCCGATAATAAAGTTTTTGAAATATCTCAAATGGTTTGCGTTTTATTTAAAAAAAAAAGTTGTCAAGTCCTTGTGTGTAAGTGATGTCTGCCTTCCAAGTATAGCATTTATAAAGTTGAACCGTCTCTGACTGGCAATTTTTGTTGTTGCAGCTTGTACCCGTCTGACTCTACTGTACACATTATAGTGCTCTTTCTCGATTGTCGACCAATATTGTTAGAAGTGTTAGAAGTGCTCAAGACTTTTGTTTTTGCTTTTCCATATTACGAGTATATTACATACTCGTAGTTAAGAGTTTTTCTGGGATCCCTCTCCTTGATTTAAGCTGTCGAAAGCCTTCAGTCAATTAATAGTACAGTAGATGTGTCGAAAAATTAAAGTTAAAGCCTTCCTCTATTATGATTCGTAAAATTCATCATATCTGTAGAAGGGTCCATTTGGAAACCCTGATAGTTCGTCGTCGAATACATATATTTTATTTTATTTTTTAATCACTGCATTGCTATTAACTTTGTTTCACAGTTTTTTACTAGTTGAAATGTTAAACACTCTTAACTGACCTTTACTGTCTTTGGTGGTTGTCATTGTCAGCAGCTTTTAAAGCTTCAGGATATTTTAGGCAATGCGTTTTTGAACACTTGAGGCCACAATCTGGAGTTGTCTAAATGCGAGTTGAAATCCACAAATATGCTCTTCAATTATGTACACACACATCTCGTTTCTAAAATTGTTCCGTAACTAAAAATGCCCCTGGTGTGGGTAGCCGTTTTTATATGTAGTTTGAAGGTCCTATGGAAAATAAATGTTAACGACCGTAGATTGAAACAATCTATCGTAGAAAATAAAATTTATTGGGAATGAATTACAGTAATTGTTTGCGATCCGATATTTTCCTTTTTAATCTGTTTCTGTAATCAGTAGTGGAAAAAAGTTTGGATATTGGAGATTGATTCTTATCAGAATCTTGGAGTTTGAAATATAGTTTCCGGTTTATTTGATTGTGATAAAATTATTATCTACAAAAAAACGTCCATTATGTGATAATTGTCTACCTACAATCTGATAACGAGGATTGCCGACTTGCTTGTAAATAAATAATGGGCAAAGATAGTTCGTTTGTCTACTCGTACATCGACTTGTAGGTGACAAATCTAATCATAAACAGAGTCTGGTATGAACATGAAATATTTAACATACAGGGTGGTCCAAATACATGTTTTTTGTTTTTTAAATAAAATTAAATGAACAAAAGTCAAATCATCCTGTCAACCCAATTTTCAAAGAACTGGTTGACTGTTTCTGGCTCGATCTTGATATTCGCTTGAATCGTTTCTGAATTATTCGCACAACATCGATCTTTAAGGGCACACCACGTAAAAAATCCTACAGGGCTCAAATCGCAGCTCCGCGGCGGCCAATCGACATTGCTAAGGCGGCTGATAACAGGATTACCGAACTTAGCATGCAAAATATCGGTTGTTTGATTAGGTGTGTGACATGGCGCGCCATCGTGCTGAAACCAAAGATCCACCAAGTTCATGTCTTCAATTTCAGCCGTTGGTATATTATTTTGAAATGGTATCTTCGAAATAAAATAGGGGATGCATTAGCTTCCAGCAATTTTGTTTGTTGACATATCCGCCGATATGAAAATGCGCCTCGTTAGAAAAAAATGATTTTTCGGCAAAATCGACGTCCAATTCGAGATGATGTAAGACCCAAACTGAGAAGCGATAACGAAGTGGACTGTCATTTGCCTTCAACTGATGAGTCAATTGGGCTTTTTAATAGAATAATCCGAGATCTTTGTGCAAAATTCTCATCAAGCTGATGAGTCAAATGTTGACTTGTTGAGTCGATGTTCCTGAATTGAGTCGAACACTCTCGGCCCGGCCACAGTAGCCACATTCTCGTCGGAACGTACCGTACGATGACGAGGACCGTAAGTGTCAGCCATGGCACATGAAAGTCAGCCTCACGAAATGTTTGTACAAACTTGTGTACACCAGACGCGATGATTATTTCAAATCGGCCAAAAATTATTTTCAATAAACGCACTGTCTGGGTTTCTAGTTTGCAATATTTCCCAAAGTTATTCAAGCCTAAAGCAATTCATTTCGTTCTGCGGAAGTATGAGACTGACTGATTGTAAAGATTACGAGCCGGAAAGAGCTGTGAGTGTCAAAGTAATACATAATTCAAAAAGAAACTTGTATTTGGACCACCAGTTATATACGATATGTACGAACATTTGAAGCCCCGACTATCAAAACGAAAACCAAACGTCTGGCAGCTAAAGCGAGCAGTCGATGGTCAAAAATGGGGTTTTCTCCAAACATAAACCAAAAGTCAAGCCCAGTCATCACAAACGGGACCAAAATCCTCTCGAAGAATTTTTTATGCAAACCGCTCAAAATCATCTTCATCTTAATTTCTCGTGCAGTGTCGTTATGAGAGCTTATAGGGGTGACTGGGTATATAAAATCCCTGCTTACTCCAGAGCTACCGCTGTGTATTGCAACGTTTTATCCGATACGTGTCTCCTTTTCTTGATTCTCATAATAGACTGAATGGGCTAGCGCACATTGCACTAGTAAGCTGTCGAAAGCCTTCTCAATATCAAGTAAAGGTATCTCAGAGGGAAAATCTTTAAAGCTCCAAAAAGATCCGTAGAATGAGCTAAACGACAAGATTTTCTTATTTTTCTGATGACATATTTTTGCAGGACAGTTGTCTGTTGAATTTTATTTCGATAGGCACCATCCCAACAAGTAATTACATACTGAAATTTTGAGTGAAATATGCCATAATAAATCGTTTTTTCAAAGTGCCAACAGAGCAAAGTTTCTGGAGGCGGTAAAATAGCGAATTTACGAGAGGAAATACTGTTTTAGATTTAATGTATGCTTGGACTAGCACAAATTGTGATCAATAGTGATGTCTAAAGCATGTCTTACTATACCTATCAGTGCTATAGAAGCATCTCCCAGAGTTTTTATCAATGATATATTTGTATTAGAAGACTAAGTAAGGCTTTAAACCCAGAACACAGTTCATTTTGAATCGTCGTCGTGGTTAGTGGAATAGCAGCGAGAAAGAAAGACTATTTCTCCTCCGGCTGAATACAAAGGGAGACAATTTTCATATACATATATATTTCTTTTCTGAGTGTGGAAAAAAGAGAAATAATAATAAAATAATAATCTCAAGCAGTAAATTACAGTATATCACAAAAATGGGACAAAAAGTCCAATATATGGCCATAATGTTGGCAATTTTGCTGGCTACGGGACAGCTTGCTGAAAGTAAGCGTACCTATAGTCGTGGCCGAGGAAGTAGCAGTGGCAGCAGCAGTAGCCGTCGAGTGACTAGTTCTGGATCAGTTACAAAACCAACATTCCAATCTTCAAATTCTCTAGCAGACGTAGCTAAACTTAGTTATGCAAACTATAATTCACAGCCAAATCGACCAAAGACAAGTGCTCCATCTGCCCCAGCACAACCAGCTACTCCGATTGGATGGAATGTACCAAAATCGCAAGGTCCACCACCTGCATATTCGCCATCGTATCCTGTTGGAGGGGCAAAGACAAATATTCATGAAGCACCTCCGGCATATAAACCAAACAATGCTGCACCGCCATCTTATCAGTCGGCAACCAATTCTCAACCGTGTGGTAGTGGATCGCAGAGAAATTCAAACACTGGGAATTATGGATATACTGGGGTTCATCACTCTGGAACGGCATACAGGCCAAGGGCTAATTCAACTGGTGGTTTCGGTGGCTCTCATACACCAATTCAAGCAACCCATACACAAGGAGTTCATTCAAGTTATCCACAACAGCAATTGCCTGCTGGTGCGACCTACTATCCAGCAGGAGGTTTACCAGCAGGAGCAACATATTATCCAGCTGGTGGAATACCAGCAGGAGCAACATATTATCCAAGTGGAGGATTACCACACGGAGCTGGATTATCATCCAGGAGCTGGAGCAATTCCAGCAGGTGCCACTTACTACCCATCAGGCGGTGCCCTGACAGCAGGGGCTAGCTACTACCCAGCAGGGCAGTTGCCTGCAGGAGCTACCTACTATCCACAACAACCTCCAACAATTATTCGACAGGGATCTTCTGGTCCAGGCCTAGGAACTGGTTTAATTGCTGGAGCCTTGGGAGGAGCTATTCTGGGACATGTATTAACACCATCTGGCTCATCATCATCATCCAGCCATGTTCCAGTAGGAGTAGCTGCTCCAGCTAAGTTATTTGCCCTTTATCCGGGAAGATGATGAAAGCTGCAACTACATGCCAGCTTGACGTGATCTGCCACCTGCGCAGTTATTTAACCCTCGTGTCAATGCGAGGGTATCCATTTGATTTTTAAACCAAAAACAAATTAATTTCGCCCATCGAAGCACATAATGATATTCTCAGTACCTTCTTAAAATTTAATTCTGCTTCGAATGGTGTACTCCATTTGAAATAAATATGATCTGTGAATTTTATATCTTTTAAATTCTAATACGGGGTTATATGCGAAGTACACCCAGGTACCCCCAATTAATTTGGACTGATTCGTACAAGTTTTTTTCGCGTTTGAATGTGTTTTATCATAAATAATTGTGTTACTGTGTTTCGGATGAAAAGTTAAACCATTTCATCCCATTGTGTCCTACGGTTGTGCAGTTCATTGTGTGCAGATAATATCAAATTGGAAATATGAGTAATTCTCAGCGGAAAGCATAGCTACTAAATCGGTAAATAACCTGATGAAATATGCACAAATGTTGGAGTTGTGGTTCAACACTTGTGCATGAATATATTTTATAAAAACCCATTTGGTACGAGTACTCGTATGTCAGAATGTCTTTCGAATGGCAAGAGCAATATTATGTTCCACCCTATTATGACCCCTTTTCAAAAACAGACCTTTTCCCCTCCCAATCTATTAATTGGATCTACTAATCTCTCTTTCCCAACTCACAACATAACCTGACTCTATTAAACGTCCCTCTATTTTTATATTCCCTCATTCCACTTTCTCCATAGGATCACTCACTCCCTGTGTTCTTGTTACTATGGTGAATATGTCAATTTTGTCGTAGAGAGAGTTGTGTTGACTAACTTAAATTCAGGCAGAGGAGGTGGAAAACCTAGCTAAGGAGGTAGATCGCGTGTGAGTAAATTTAAGTATAAGTTTAGACAAGAACCCACAGGCAATAGAAAAATCAGAAAAAAGAAAAGAAATTGGAGCTTAAGAATAAAGTCAAAGAAAAGAGTAAGGAAGAAGGTCAATGACATTGAGCGGAAAGTCAGGTGACCATCGTTCGATGCGGATCAGCTGTGGAGTGGTTTGTGTCAGATGATTTCAACGGCGAGGTCGCTCGATGGGTTTGAGATTCGTGGTAGTCGAGGCAGAAGGACGTGGATTTGTTTCCTGGGGAGTTTGGTTCGAGACTTCTGATCGATCGTGTCGGTCGTGGTTTTTTTTTCCTGCACTTTCGAGTTTATTTTTATGGAGTTAGTTATGTGCGAAAAAGTCCTCCACACAGGAAAAAAAAGGATTTGCGTCTGGTGTGCGCCAAATTGCGTCAAATTTAAAAGTTAAGAATGAATACATAAATCCGGAAATTTCGCCCAAAAAAAAATAAAAAACAAAACAAAAAGGTCATTAGATCAGAACCTCTTAGTCCAACGGGTGGAAGTGCAGTGTTTTTTCTTTGTCTACGATCTGCATAGTACAATCCTTCCTAGCTACATCGTCTGCAAGAGGTGCTCCGCGGGACAACCCCAACGACAACAACAACAAAAATTTACATACAAAAAAAAAACAAAAACAAAAACTGTTTTATCGACAAAGAGAAAAAGAAAAAAAATATTTAACAATAAAATTAAATGAAACAGTGGAAACAGTGACAGAAAAAAAAATTCGTATTAGTTACTAAGCTTTTGTTTGTTAAATTTTTTTAATAAATTTACTATGAACTATATCGTGGTGAGTTGAAATAGTCTTTTTAGACATGACAGGAAATGACGTGACTAACTTCCGCTGATTTTTTTTACAGGTGGCGACTGGGAGGAACTTCGTTTTAGGGGCTATCATTCACAGTTTTGGCCAGAATGATAGCAATTGGTCGCATTCAAGTGCGATAAGGGTGGGTGGGCCATCCTCAGCCAACAACACCCGGCTTATTTCTTGGACATATTATTCTGTGTAGGGTACGTAGGATTAAGTTAGTTTTAGGTTTAGTTAGCTACATCGCGCTAGTCCCGGTCTTGCACAGTGGTGATGGCACACAGACGTGATCCTGCTGTTTCTTTTCTTCTTTTTTTCTATCATCTTTCTCTCCTCCTATCTTTTAAGTCCGTCCGTAAAATAACGTAGCGTTCTCCAGGCCATCCTTGTTTTCTTTTTTTTTATAATTCGGCACGAAACAAAAAGGTAAGTTGAGTTGCGATGTACGGGGTAGTGGCAAGAACCAACCCAATCCGACGAGCTAGAGCCGAGCAACCGCGAGCGTGCCACTGCCAACTACTCCTGCATCATGGATGCCTCCGTGGCCAACCGACTCCTTACAAATCCTTCGCGAGAGCCTAAAGTTTGGAAGCCTCTTACACTGCATGAGCTCAATGGCTATCTTGAAATATTGGTAACAGCTAGTGCTCATCATTCCAATAATGGACATTTATCCAATTCACAATCCGAGATGGAACACAATTCACAAAATACATACCATCGAAACCAGCCAAATATGTTATGAAGGTGTGGTGGGCTTGTGATTCAAAGACCTTCTATCCTCTGAAAGGCGAAATTTACACCGGAAAACCTGTTTATGGTGCACGTGAAACGCAAGTCGGAGAAAAGGTGGCTAAACGGTTGGTTCGTCATTATGAAGGATCCGGCCGTTATATTACAATGGATAACATCGTTTCCTAGGTTCACAAAAAAGACAAGGCCGTTATACTTCTATCCACAATGCACCACGATAATGCCATATCAGATGACCAAAATAAGCCAGACATAATAAAGTATTATAACAGTTCAAAAGGTGGTGTGGATGTTATGTACAAAATGGTTAGTCATTTTACTAAAACAAACGAGCTACTAAACGATGGCTAGTTGCCATGTTCTATAATATACTCAACGTTTGTGTATTGGCGGCCTACGTTCTCTATATTGAGCACAACAAGGAAGCCGCAATTAGAAAGGATAATCGCCGAAAATTCCTGCAACTATTGGGAAAACAGTTGTGCATGCCGAATATTCAGGAAAGTTCTGAAAATCCCCTTATTTACCGCAACTTCAATACAAAAAATAGAATCGAAGCTATGCTTGGTGAGAACACAAGTTTAAAGACACCTGCATCACATGAGCCATCACCACCACGGGGGTCCGATGGATAGCTCAAAATTCAAGGATCGTGCCATGTCTGCTCGGAGCAAGCTCGGAGGAGTAAGCGCAATAGAAAAACCAGAAAATGCTGCAACTTTTGTGAAAAGCCTATCTGTGACCAGCATAACATAACTATAAATAAATGTCTTTCATGCTCAAACATGCATAAAAATACTGTAAAGTGTGTAAATTCAACATTAATTTTCTAAATATACATGTTTCTATTACTATCTATTACTATCCCAGCCCATACAAAATGTATAGGGGTACCCGGGTACCCGTCGCGCTGACTAGGGTTAAAATTTCAAATTTATTGCTTCATTTATTGTTGAATAAATGATTGTTAAGTTAAAACCTTTCAACACAAACTAAACGTTTGGCTCTCAAGAATTCCTGCTGGCATTGAGAAATTCGGCAAACAGGTTTAGCTCTAATGTAGCAAAAGCATTCAAACAAAAATGGTTTGATAAAGAGTGTATGAGAGCAAGAAAAAAATCATTTGCTCTTTTAAATGCATTCCGTAATTCCAACAATGAAGGATTACGAAAATGGTACGTTCAATCAAATTCCCAATATAAAAGTCTGTGTTTTGCAAAGAAACTTAATTTTGAAAATAAACAAGCCCAATCACTTGGTGAAACAAAGAACACAAAGGAATTTTGGAAGCTGGCGAAGGATATTAATGGTTCTCATCACATAATAGGCACAAATGTATCCGCCGATGATCTTTCTATTCATTTCTCGAAAATGCTTCAAACGAATTCCAACTTAACTTTTGCTTATGCTGAACCTTTCTTCACCGATGATATACTTGACACCGAGATATCTATTTTTGAGATAAAAACAGTGCTTCTGAAAGCTAAAAATAGAAAAGTTCCAGGTGAAGATGGTGTACCTTATGAATTTTTTAAGAATGCTTCTCAAAGTTTTAGTATTCAACTGGCTACGCTTTTTAACAAAATTCTTATGAATGCGGAAGTTCCATCCTCGTTCAAAAAAGCTGTTATATTCCCAATACATAAAAAAGGTGCCATGAATGGCGTTGCCAACTACAGAGGTATATCTTTTATGAATATCATAGCTAAGGTACTCTGTGGAGTTCTTATTAGCCGATTGGAAAACTGGGTAGAAGAAAAAAATATACTATCCGATTTCCAGGCTGGATTTAGGAAAAACTATTCCACAGTTGACCAAATCTTCTCTCTGACATCGATTGTCAAAGCATATCATGCTAGAAATAAAAAGGTGTACGCGTTCTTTGTCGATTTCAAAGCAGCGTTTGATTTGGTAAATCGGAATGCGCTAATATACAAACTTTCACAGCTAGGTGTCTCAACCAGGTTTCTACATGTTATCAAAAATATGTACAATGACACAGAAGCCAGCGTGTGGGATGGTTCACGTTTCTCTGAATGGTTTAGAACTGATTCAGGTGTCAAAAAGGGATGTCCGCTTAGCGCACTTTTATTTGCACTTTTTATAAACGACATTGTAAACCACCTTCCTGGAGGAATTAGAATGGCAGGAATCCAAATCAATGTGTTGCTATATGCTGACGACTTGGTTATATTATCAGAATCGAAAGACAATTTACAATTGATGATAAACCGGCTGTCTACATACTGTGAAAAGTGGGGACTTGAAATCAACACTGAAAAATCAAAAATTATGATTTTCTCGCGTTCCAATCGAACTGAAGTCGGAAGCAATTGGGTGTACAATGGAAGGCATTTGGAAGTGACAAATGAATATAGGTATCTTGGGGTGAACCTTAACCCAAGGCTAAATTTTAGTAAGCACCTTGCCGAAAAAGCCAAGGCCTCTCAAAGTCTTATAAACTTAACATGGAGAAAGATTTTTACAAACAGCCGTATACATTTGTCTACCAAATATCAAATCTTCAATTCAGTTGTGAAGTCAACTCTGTGCTATGCAGCTCAAGTTTGGGGAATGGAAGAGTATGAGGTAACTGAGAAACTTCAGAGGAACTTCATCAGAAAAATTTTCAATCTACCAATCAACACACCGAATTTTGCGATTTAATTAGAAACCGGCTTGCCAAAGATATTTACCAGCACCCTGAAACTACAAGCTGATTATCTACTTAAAGTCTTAGGTTTTCGAGATGAACGTCTGAGTAAAAAGATGCTGCTATACGAAGTTAGGAACAAAGACTGGTGGTTTAATAAATGGCAACAGATCGCCACTTCTTTTGGCGAAGATATAGAAATTGATCCAAACAACATTCTTGGTGTAAAGGAAAAGCTTTATAGAATTATTCAGCTGAATGAAGACTCGGTTCGAAATCTGCTTGTAGAAACAGCTACTGAATCTGAAAGCCGAATATTATACAGTCAGTTGAAATTTAATCTGTATAACAATAATTATTTTCAAAATTCTCTAAGTCCCAAAGATATTTCTCTAATATTTAAAGCAAGATGCGAATTATTATGCCTCAACGGAAGACCTTACAATGGGAGTTACAACCAGTTTTGCACACTATGCAACACAGGATCCAAAGAAGACTGCTTCCACTTTATAAGTATCTGTCCAATTTTTCGACAAGAGAGATTTGCGTATTTTGGAAAATTCTCTCTCTCAATGCAGGAGACAATACAAATATTGAATGGACCAGATTGGATAAAACTTGCCAATTATCTAAAGGAAACTTGCAGATTTAGGAAACTAATCATGACTGAATATGATTGATCTACGATAAAAAAAAAATAATAAACAAAAATATTAAATGAAAACTGAAAATTAAAATAATAAAGTATATTTAAAATCAATAGAAGAAATTAAAGTTGTTAGTCGAGCTGACGGCAATGCCAAAGCGTTTATATTCATAAATAGTTAATGTAAATGTATGTTAAAAATTGTAAATAAATGAATGGATTACTTACTTACTTACTTACTGATTGTTAAGTAAAAACTAGGAGCTTTTTAAACACTTTAAAGTTCATACTGCTTTTGGTTATCATCGCTGTGTGCAAACATTTTAAGGGTACAAAAACCGCTTGAGCGCGTGCTCATTATAAAATAAAACAAGCGACTTTTCTCACAACTATAATGAATTTCATCGATAAATTTAGACGCCTCGTTCAAATGTCACTGAAAACCCAGGTATGTTCATTTCAAGATGATCATTGAAATTTGACCTATCCGCAGCCACTTTGTGCCGCATTTTGAGCATACATGCATATATGTAAGGTCCAGTTGACACAAGGATTGAAACCAGCAGGCCACACACAACGCTGTACTTTCGCTAATTGAGTGCTGGAAGAGAATGAGCAAGAACATGATTTCTTAAGGCCGGTCCAGACGCTACGTTTTGCACAACCTTTTGTCTGCGCAGTTCAAAACGTTGCAGATAAAACATTGCGTGTAGATAGGAAAAGTGCCCAGTTTTGAATCGGGCGCGAAGACGGTACAGTTGCAGCGATAACTGAGCTAGAGAGCATAGATATCCCTGACCTGTGCGAACATGTCGACGCATGTAGACGGTAGCTCCGTTCTCCGATTCATCTTGTTACTCAGTTTCAATTCGTCAGGCGACAACATCGTCCCTGCGGCAATGCTCTCGGGAGTTTCTGACAGAATTTATTGCATTATACGAGACAGGGATAAAAAGGTGGAGGCTTATGAGAGTTTAGTGGAAAAATTCAAAGAAATTGATGCAACCGCAAACAGAGAAACAGTTGTAAAAAAAATTATTTCTTTGAGAAGTGTTTACCGTAAAAACTTGGCAAATATTAATTAATCATTCGATCTGGGGCTGGAGAAGACGAAATCTACAAGCCATCTCTGTGGTATTTGCTTTGTTACATTTAATAAATTATCAGGAGACACCAAGGCAGTATAGGAATACCATGGCTGAAAATGAAGAGTCTGCAGTTGACGAAGCACCAGAACAGTTGCCAAAAATCTTAAAGTTGCTGTTAGCCTTTCAAGTGGTGATATTACTTTTCTTTGATGATATGCGGTGTCACTAATTCCAATAAATAAGTATACGTGTCTATGTCCATTCTCAAGTAGTTCCGCCAATCATTAGGTTCATCACGTAATTCACGCGGTAATCTAATATCGGAAAAGTGCTGCCTTTTTAGAAGCCACTTCCGCGACCACTTTGAACGGCGGGTACTTCTCAGACGTTCCCATCTTTTCTTTACAAGACAACTTGCCATAATTGACCAGAGTAGTACCTTCTCCATGACGATTCACACAAAACTGAGCGAAATATACAGATATATCTACACCTTGTAAACGTTCTAAAAATTGCACCGTTTTCATTCCGTCTAAAGACTGCGCAGACAAAAGGTGTGTGCAAAACGTAGCTTCTGGACCGGCCTTTACACAAAATTATTCTGAGTGATGAGGTTCATTTCCATTTGTCGGGTACGTAAACAAACAAAACTTTTGCATGTGGGGCTCTCAAAACCCAAGATAAATAGTGGGACAACTTCTCCATCCACACCGGATGATAGTTTGGTGCAGCTTTTTTTTCGAAAATGGTGCCGAATGATGTTGACTGATTTTTTTTGCCTAGAATTGATGCTATAAAGGGTTTTCCAATAGGGACTTGACAACTTTGAATTTAATTTGTGAACGCACTCTTTGACTAATCATCAAACTGTCACTGTAAATTTATTCAGTAAACTCAATATTTTCATCATGGTAATGTACATGAACAAGCAACGTCTGCAAATTATAAAAATTTTCTACCGAAATTCGGAGTCGGTGACTGTAACTTTAAGAGCGTTAACTCCAATTTTCGGTCGTAATTCTCGCCCTAGTAGACAGGCAATAACAAGTTTAGTGCAAAAATTTGAGTCTACATATTCGTTGTGTGATGTTGCCGTATCAGTGAGACAACGGGTTGGTCGAAGTGTCGAAAATATTGCTGCCGTTCAGGCGTCCGTAGCAAACGATCAAAATCAGTCAATTCCACGGCGTTCTCAAGAATTGGGCATCGCTCAGACCACATTATGACGTATTTTGCGTAAGGATCTTGGTTTACACCCATACCATATCAAGCTGACTCAAGAATTGAAGCCAATGTACGTACGTTCTCCGATTGGGTTCTGGAGAAGATGCGCCAAGATGGTGAATTTTATCGCAAAATCATCTTCAGTGACGAAGCTCATTTTTGACTCAATGGGTTCGTCAATAAGCAAAATATGCGTTATTGGTCTGGTGAAAATCCACATGTGCTTCATGAATCACCACTTCATCCACAACAAATAACTGTTGGTGCGGTTTGCATGACGGCGGCGTTATTGGGCCATATTTTTTCGTCGACGATAACGATCGTCACGTTACTGTGAATGGTCAGCGTTATCGCGCCATGATCACAGATTATTTTTGGCCTGAATTGGAAGATATGGACTTGGACGACATGTGGTTTCAACAGGATGCTGCCACAAGCCACACAGCACACGCTACAATCGGTTTATTGAAAAGTAAGTATGGTGAGCGTGTTATCCCAAGACATGGGCCAGTCGATTGGCCGCCTCGTTCGTGCGATTTAACGCTGCTTGACTATTTTCTGTGGGGCTACGTTAGGTCATTGGCTTATGCCAACACGAACGCGAAATTGCGGCCGTGTCGGCCGAAATGTGTGGCCGAGTCGTTGAAAATTGGGTCCAACGAATCGGCGGCTGCAAACGTGCCCGCGGTGGCCATATGAACGAAGTCGAGTTACATTCATAAATGTTTTGATTGTACTTCAAGCCGATAATAAGGTTTTTGAAATACCTCAAATGGTTTCCGTTTTATTTAAAAAAAAGTTGTCGAGTCCTTATTTGAAAACCCTATATATTTTCCTTTGTAGCTATGTCAAAGACAAATTTTCCTTTGTAGCTATGTCAAGGACAAAGTCTAAACCGAGGTTTCACTAAAGAATCATGAACTAAAAGATTCAGTTGTGCGAAAATGTGTTGAAATATTTTATCAAAAGAATGACTGTGTGTAAGCAGAGCTGTGGGTGATATTGTATTTTATTACTAACCTTAGGGTTTTTACTTTACATTAAAATAAAAATATGGCCAATTTTCGAAAAAATGTTGCACTTTTCTATTGATTTACAATGACACCTCTTGTTGGAAGACGCTTTCGAAAACCTATTCTATGTCTGACAGTAACTATGAAGCCTACAACTATCAATGTCGCATTTAATATCTTACTGAGTACTGTATTAATATTGAAAACCCCTTTGTGCGCCATTAACCGAAAAACACTAGTCTGACCTCCGCCCTAGATAATCTAGTTAGACTAGGGAAAATGTTAATAACTATAGGAATCCTGACAAAGATCGATGACTTTTAAAGTTGGAGCAGACTAACTTCCCTATGACATTAAGACCACTTTTGATGACATTCATAGGCGCTTACGACACAATTGCTTACAACAAGTTCATGACAGACTAAAAAGCAATGTGCTGCGCGCCACTATGTCAAATATCCACCAGACTTCGGCAAGGAGATTTCCTATCGTATGATTTGTTCAATTCAAAGTGAAACTGCATACTTCAGGTGTTGGGTAATGCAAAAGGCACTCCTTTCAGCATAGGTGATAACATCAACCTCATATGTCACACTCAATAGACTCAGTTTGAAAGTAAATAGGGGAAAAGCAAATAGATATTGTCTTAAAGTAGTGAACTAGCAGCCCATAGTTTAAAGCAGAACATCTCTGTCGACATCTTTGTATAATTTCCAAAGAAGTTAGGTCTCCTCATTTAGAGAAATTGTAACTTCACAACTCACAGCAGCGGAGCCCGGAAGAAAACTGACCATAGCAAACTGTTGCTTAATTAATTTGGTTATACAGGTTAACAGACCAAGTTAATACTCCGAAAATCGATGGTCTCGATTTCATGTGAAAGTTGAAATACAAACAGGCAGTTTGAATTTATATTGGGGTCCTTTAAATGAAAGACACTGGGTTACACATAGGGTCCTGCATACGTCGACAATTGGAAAAAAATTATAACTGCGACCAAGAAGCGCATTTAAAATAAAAAAAAAACGAGATACGAAAACTACAGTGCCTCAGTTGCCTCTAAGGAGTGGATCACGATGTCCCAGCATCTTAGGATTCTCGAATCCCAGCCCTCTGATTCAACAAATAAGGGTGGACCAATATCCAACTGAAAGATCATCACATCGCGGAAGACGACAGCAATTCCAGTATGGCGAATTGAAGCTGAAGGTGAATGTCAGTGAACGCGTGCGTTGAAAGTCGATATTGTCACACACGGAAACGCACGTCGAATAGGGAAGCTACTAAAGAAATAGACATTTTGAATGTCTGAATGCTTAAAACGCTTAAAATTGTTGCTCCCTATCGTAATAAGTTAGTATCAGCAATATCTGTAATAACAAGGAGAAAAACTTGTTATTTGAGAGCCTGTCCAGTTGTTTTGTAATTTAAACATCACTTCTGATTTTATTATTTTTTATTTTATTTTATTATTATTATTCTGTAAATTCCTTAAACAATATACTCGTAATTCAAAATAAATTCATTTACATTAATCTATATAATAATAAGATTAGATATAAAATTTAAGAACTTCATTTGACATTCTGTATTTTCTATACTACAGTAATGAAAATAGTGTTGAATGCCATTACCCTGACAACATGAGAAATCAAATAAATTATGTATGTATGGGTGGGGTGACCCTCAAGTAAAAAAACTGATACAAATAATTACTTAAATATTATAAAGCAAACTTAAGCAAACACATAATAGAACAAATTAGTATAAAAACTGATTAGTATAAAAACTTGTTTCATTGGTTATACCAGAGAGTCAAAGAGAACAGATTCTAAGATAGTGAAGTTGAAATTGAGAAGCCAGTATTTTACGAGTTTGAGAAACAATCCAGGCAAGGTAATCGATCTGAGCGATATAGGAAGTCTATTAAATAAACGAAAAAACAAAATATAATAAAAATTACGATAAGCAGTGGTATGGAAGGGTGGAACAGATACAGAGTATGAAAAGTTTCCACGCAGGTTAAAGTTAGAAATCAGTCGGAAGTTCCGATTACCAGACTTCATAAAAATGGTCTTCAGCACCTTAAAGCAGTATAAATGTCGGACGGGAAGAATTTTTAAGTCACAGAACAGAGGGTACGTAGAATATCTCCTAGGTTTGCGGCATAATTTTCTTAGGATATATTTCTGTATTATCAAAAGGGGTTGTATTTTATTCCTATAAGCACCTCCCCAGCAAGTAATACCGTATTGTAATTTTGAATGAAAAATACCATAATAAATAATTTTTAGCAATTTAGTAGACAGATATTTCGCAAATAGAAGAAGTGCCTAAGCGTGCATCGGAAATAGTTCCTCAAAGCTTCTACATGACTAGAAAAGCTCATTCTAGAGTCTATAGTAAGTCCCAGGTATTTGTACTCACTAACAATATCGATAGGGAAACATTTATCACTGCAATTTAGGCTGCCATCAAAAGAAGGAGAAGATAATCCAGATCCACAGTTACAATTCGCAAACAGGAATCTTTTACACTCAGGTGAGTGAAAATAAACATTCAGATCCAGATCAAGGTTAAACGACAAATTAAAAATCATAATCTTAGTCTTACGACTTATGAGCAAGTTGTGTTTATAAAACCATGTTCTTACAAGACTAAGGTCCCAATTTAAGTCGGAAACCAGGTCTAGGCGACTATTTGAACCATAGGAGAAACCTATATCATCCGCAAAAGCCGTTGGAGCACCTTTAAAATTAAGAGTAAAAAGTGAGTTTATGTAGATTAGAAAGAGAATCGGACCTAGGACAGAACCTTGGGGTACCCCTAAGTTGAGAATCATAAGATCACTCCTGATTTCATCAATTTTTACTCTTTGTGTTCTATTTTTTAGGTAAGATCTAAACCATGAAGCCACGAAAACCTGCTTTTTCAAGTTTATCCAGTAGAATAAGATGATCAACCATATCAAACGCTTTGCTAATATCAATATATAGACCAGCAGTACACTGTAGGAGTGCATCCTCGGTTGATTTTCCCTTTTGAAAGCCAAATTGTGTAGCATTAAAAAACTTAGCTTTTGTGAGATAACTCACTATCCTATTTTTCACAAGCTTTTCAAAGATCTTACTCATAACTGGGAGGAGTGAGATGGGCCTATAATTACACATTTCAACAGTAGAACCCTTTTTGAATAATGGGATAACATAAGCACACTTGAGGTCTTCAGGATAAACTCCCTCAAATATGCAGCGATTAAAAATGTAAGCTAGGACATCCATTATATGACAAGCAATTTGTTTAAGGAGGATATTAGAGATACCGTCAGCACCACATGAATAAGTATTTCTTAAAGTGCCGATAACTTTTAAAACTTCAAGCGGAGTAATGGGTTCAAATGCAAAACTATTAGAACACATTGGTTCAGCAAAGCAATCAGTAGTCGAACAGAAACGACAAGTAGGTTGAACAGGACATGGTTGCATGCAGGTGGCTATGTTCATAAAATAGTAGTTAAATGCATTTGCAATGGCTAGTTTATCAGATACAACACAGTCATTGACACGAATAACAGTCGGTTTTATTGCAACAGAGGATTTGTTTAAGATACTGTTAACAATTTGCCATTCACTTTTTAACCCTTTATGACGCAAGATTTTTTTTTATTTTTTTTTTAATTGCAACAGGTCATTTATCGAACATAAATTATAGGAAAAATAGTAAAACTAAATTTGTGTTAGAAAATATATTTCTTTTTGGAAAAAAACATGATGATGCAGAAGTGCATCATGGTGTTAAAACATATAAAAAGTTACGATGTATGAAAAACTTGAAAACAGTTATTATTCTTATTAAAACATAAGGCTACGGCGCATTTTTGACATTCGGTCTGGGCGGTTTCTTTACATCCTGGAAGTTTGCATCTCAACCTTTTTTCAGTCCATACAGGCCAATGACCTAGCTGATCCAATCTTACTTCTTTGGGTGGAACATACTGACATGGGCTTTTCTTCTTTTTGTTTTGGATCTGTACTTCTACGTCATTAGTACGCTTGAGACGTTTCATTTTGTTTAATTTCACTAATATCTCAGCAATTTCTAGCCGAAAATCAGCAGAACATAACACTCGGTCCTTGTTGTTGGTATCAGCATGAATTCTTCTATAAATCAGCCACGCATTACACATTGTCATATCCAGAAAATGACAGAATAGTCGTATGAACCAACCTTTGCTGCGTAGTCTTATTTTATAGTGGCCCATAACGCAGTCCATAAGGTCCACACACCCCATATGACGATTATATTCTGCCACAATGAAAGGCCGCTCTACTGTAACGTGCTTCTTTTGCGACTTTTCAAATCTATTTACTACAGAAGTAGGCTTCTTGCCAGCATAGCGAGATACAAGATTCACAATTTAATTATCTCTCCAGGCTACTACGGATATGTCAACTCCATTATAGTTAGCAACCTGTTCAACTGATGTCCCTCTGGGCTGTTTTTTCAAGTGCTTTTCTTCTGGAAGTTTGCAATTAATAATGCGATTTCTTCTTACTGTTCCCAAAGCCAATATACCACGACGTGACAAAAATTCAATCAGTGGTAAGGATGTATAGTAATTGTCAAAAAACAGACGATAGTTTTGATTATCAGGAATATCTCTAGCAAGACGAACTACTACATTAGATGACGCACCTAACTGAGGCTCGCCATTTGCGCATATATTCTCCTGGCCACTGTAGACTTCGAACTTATAACCATAACCACTTACACCACAAATCACAAATACCTTGAAGCCCCACTTGTGGGGTTTATCTGGAAAATATTGCTTTAGAGCACTTCGGGCCTTAGTGGAACACATTTGTTCATCAACAGATAAATGTTGTTCAAAGGGCACTCTAGCAAAACTCTGGTTCAGTTTTTCAATCATAGGTCTGATTTTATACAACCGATCACAATTTGGCTGACCATATGGTATCATTTTGGAGTTATCATTGAAATGTAATGTCTGTCTCAGAAGCTCGAAATGTTTTAGCGTCATAGTCTCGTGTATGTGGGCATAGCCATATTTTTCTGACCAGTACATTCGCACATTAGGCATATGAATTATGGACATGAAGAAAATAATTCCAACAAACTGTCGTATTTCCTGGCTTGTAACATTAATGGGTTTACTTGCATCTTTTTGCACGCTGTACAGATTTGTTTCGCCAGTAAATAAATATGAAAATATGTGATAAGGTGTCTGCAGCTCCAATATTTCATTAGTTAAGGTGGAAGATCCCCGGAACCTCATCTGGTCTTCGCCAAGCTCTAGGTTTTTAGTTTTCCATATAGCCCATAGGAACACGGAACACATGTGCTTTTTGAAGTGGTGGCTGAACTAGTGCTGGGTTCTGGAATAGCAGGGTGTTTCTCACATAAATGAATCGTAGTGCTGGTATTGTTCTCCAAGTTCGGTGGCAAGATATTTTGGTTTTGATCGTTTGGGTCTGGTGCTTCTGGTTCCTCATCCGAGTCTTCACGTAAATTCTGGTCATTCCGTTCCAATAAGCATGATGGATCTGTTACATCATCGTCATCTGAGTAGTCTAAGCCATCATCATTGTCTTCCCAATAGCTCAGAATCTTTTCCATTTCCTCAGCCGTCAAAGCCGTACGCCTGGAACCTAAACGTAGAGGCCTCGAACTCATAATGAGGCTGAACGAAAAAAAAATACATATTAGATACAAAATAATGAATTATAATCGTTTAGTACAAAGTTAAACTACACCAACAACGTGAATACTAATAACTTACCGTTACTCTGCAGCAGTTTCAAGTCGAAGTTTACTCGTGCGGACTACACAAACCGATTTTGACAAGTTTCTCACTTTAAATGACCACACAATTAAAAAAAACGTCAACTAGTATAAAAAAAAAAAACAACTAATTGGTAAGAATGCTTTGTAAGTAATAAATAATAATCGTTTAGCGCAATGATGTATTACTGCATCATAACAAAAGTGTAGCTTATCTCTATTAATGTAGTAAAATACAGTTGAACTACATTAACGAAGCGAAAATTAATAACTTACCGTTACCCCAAAGCAATTTCAGGTCGATGATTTCACTGTCACTAATAAAAACAAACAATTAATCTCACGTGCGGACTACACAAAACGGTTTTGACAAGTTTCTCACTTCAAATGACAAAAAAAGGGAAAATGGCGCGAACTAGTTTAAATAACGGCAACTACTTCGTAAGAATGCTTTGCTGTACATCTGCAACACTGCGCAAAATGGTATTTTTTTGTTTATTCGAACGACTACGCGTATTCTTATGGTATGATGCAGAACTGCAACGCAGCGAAGTAAAGGATTAAGTTACCTCTAGCAGAATTGAACTTAGAACGGTAATAGTTATCACGGCAATTTGGAATTTCACTTTTAAGTTCGGTACACAGATTTTTGTATTTGCTTTTCAAATACAGATTACCAGGGTGTTTATAGCATTTAGTTCTAAGTTTGTTTTTAGCCTTAACTTTGTTCAATAAGTAACTGGAAATCCAAGGTTTAAGCCTTTTGGAAGACTTTTTAGGACTAAAAGTATAAGAACAACACAGAATATGCTCTTTTAGACAATCAATAAGTATTGAAAAGGAAGCAGAAGCATCAAGAAGTATTAAAACTATTATTATTACTCGATGAGCTGGCACAGTAGGTCATCGTTGGTCTCGTATTTTCGATGACATGGCATTCGTTGTTAAGTTCCCGAATATTTGAATTACGAACTGAAAATAAATATTTCAATTCGAGATGGCTTAAATCGATATAGGACTTGTATTTCACAATAAGAAAAAAGGATCGCCTCAAACTCAGGAAGTTTCACGCATTTTAAGACTACTTAACAGCAACAATGGAAGCAATAATTGTAAGTTACGGAAAAATTTATGATTCAACCCTTGCAATTTGTATCATACGAGTAAAACCAGAAATGGGTAGATCAATATATAAATTTTAATAAAGGCAATGTAAGACAAGCCCAACAAAAATTGCTTTATAATAAAATGTTCTCATAAATACAAATTTGTTTCCACTTAGAATGATCAAATCACCTATGTACATCTACGGAAATCAATTATCCGAAGGTAGTTGTTTGGTTAAAATTTTCTTATGTACTCAGTTGGAAAACTTAAAAAAAATCGTAGTATGGAGAATTTGCATGAACTTATTTCTGTCACACACATACACCAACAAAAAAAAATCAATTTTAAACCACTTAGCCTCCGAACACACCTGGCATGTCATTGGAAACATTGCAAGGTGGCCGGTGAAGGCAATTTGAATGAAAATTGCATCAGAAAAAATACCAGAAGCACTGCAGATGTTACTGGCATATTCAGTTCAAGGACGCGTCAGTATTTAATACAAATTATTAATCCATGCTAATTTATTCAGTTTTGCCGGCGGATAGAATTTGCAAATTTTTTGTTTTTTACACTTTAACCATTTTTTTAAACACACTTCACTTGTTAGAAGACAGGAAAAATAGATTTTTAGTTTAGGTACCTTTATTAGTTTCATAAACGCTCATTTTATGAGAACTGTCTACTTCTATTTAGCAGAAAGGTTTCCAACTGTACGAGTATACTAGGAAATCCAACTTCGGTAAGGTTGACGTCGGCTGCCCGACTAAATTCTGCAAATATAATAAATCTTCTTTATATCGTATTATTGCTTTTCTGTAATATTCAATCAATCTGTTGGTTTTTACCACACTTATGCTTAATCTAGACCTCAGTCATTTCTTATAATTTCTAAAACTGATAAATATATAATAGGGCACTCTCTAATCTAAAGATAAAGTCCACTCGTCATTTTAAGTATAACTTTATACACCTGTCACCGTTTAATCCTAAACCTTGAAGTGTATTACACACTATAGAAATGCTATAATTTATGTTAAAGCATTTAATCACATCCTATTCTTTGTGGCCATTTGAAATGAAAATAAAAATATGTGAGCTTCATACGGTCTTATCTATTCCAAGAAATTTCTAACAAGCTGCCAAATTCGGAAAATATACATTTTCTATGACTTTTGTTCAGTATGTTTTAAGAAATCAGCATGAGAAACTTCACGCGTTAGTAATGCTTGCATTTTCGTAAAATCATTTCAAAAATTCTCGTCCTGTTCGTCAAATTTGTAGAGCACTTTGTCCATTTTTAAGTGGGATAATGGCTTATCTAAGCATGCACTTTATCGAGCCATTAGAAAATTAACACCCAGTTTATGTTACCGGGCAATAACAATTGACTTCACAATTTAACGACCTGTTAATTGGCTTACCAGGTCCTATTTGTCATTTGACACCTCTCGACTAATTTCTTCGGAGCACCTGAATATTTTGGTTACATCAGCAACATTATGACTATTTCTGAAGATTCCCTTTTTTTTTTATATAATGAGCGCGCGCTCAAGGGGTTGTACCCTTAAGCCGATTATTCACAGCTCGGGCAAAGGAAATTTAGGGAGGAAGAAACTAGAGGTACCGATGTACATTGCTTTTAAATGTTTGCAAGTTATAACGACCAGGAAATATAGAGATCGGCAGGGCATTCCATAAGCGAGTTGTACGGCTTAGGAACGAATCACAATATTTTAGAGTACGTCCGAAAATGGGCTTGAGGGTGTACTGATGAGCATTCATAGCGAGACTGGTGTTACGGTTGAATGTTTGAATGGGCGGAATGCTACTGGCGATTACGTCGGTGTTCGAGCGTGTCAATTGATTGACTGGTTTTAGTATCGTCAATAAGTTTTATCGCACGGTTTTGAGTCCTATCTAGCAGGTGCAGAGATGTTTTAGGAGCACCTGACCAGATGTGGGAGTTGTACTCCAATTTTGGGCGGATGAATGCCTTACATACTGAGGCCAGATCAGAGGGGGTAAAATATTTCTTGTCGCAGCATTTTTGGCGACATCAAATATGTGGTCATTCCAACGTAAGTTGTCATTAACACACATACCGAGAATGGAAAGTTTTTCGGTTTCGACGATGCAAGTGCCATTCATAGATAATGGCTGGGTGTTTAAATTTCGCTTTAAAGACAGCAGACAGCATTGTGTTTTGGAAGCATTAAATTCCACTCTATTGATAGTTCCCCAATTGGTTATGCTGTTGATATCGGAATTTAATGAGCTTAGCATACGCTGCCGTTCTCGTACTACAGCCGAAGAGCAGGGCCGTGAGTCCGGGAACGAATATGAAAAGCAGAGAGTACTGTCATCAGCAAAGGAATATATTGGATTAGAAGTAGCAGACAAGAGATCGTTAATGAAAATTAAAAAGAGTGTCGGTGACAGAACAGAGCCCTGGGGCACACCAGCATTTATTTTGTGAATATCAGACTTGAAACCGTCCAAGACAACTTGAATTGAACGTTCCGAAAGGTAATTTCTAATCCATTGAAGAAGAGAGTCGTCGATCCCAAATGCACGCATTTTCGACAAAAGAGCCTGATGCCAAACTCTGTCAAATGCCTTAGAAATATCAAGTGCAACTATCTTGCTTTCGCCAGATTGATGTACGCTTTGGTTCCACTTTTCGGTGAGACATGCCATCAAATCACCAGTGGACCTGTTGCTACGAAAACCGTACTGCCGGTCATTGAGAAGTTTTCGTGTTTCGAGATATTTCATGAGCTGACGATTTATCAGTCTTTCCATGACCTTGGAAAGAAGGGACGTAAGTGCAATGGGTCTGTAGGAGGAGAGAGAAGATGATTCGCCTTTTTTAGGGACGGGCTGGACAAATGCTGTTTTCCATCTGCTCGGGAAGAGTCCTAAAGTGTAGGATTGATGAAAAAGCTTACGCAGTGGTTTTGCCAGCGAGGAAGAACACCTCTTCAGAAGAAGGGGAGATATACCATCTGGACCAGCGGATTTATGTATGTTGAGATTCTTAAGTACTCTTGCTACTACACGAGTGCGAAAGTAGATTCGTCCCATTGAAGATTCGACGCACTCAAGTGTAGGCGGAGACAAAGCACAATCTGGGAGTGTTGAGCTGGCCGCAAAGTGTGCAGCAAGCAGATTGGCCTTATCCAAAGAGCTGACAGCTGGAATGTCATTGTAAATGAGCGTTGGGATGGAGGATGAGGCGGAATTTCTAATGTTTTTGACGAACGACCAAAAATGTTTACTGCCTTTGGGACATTGCAGTATTTTTTGCCTCAGTTTTTGGTCGTATAGGAATTTCACACGCTTAAGAAAGGCGTTGCAGTCATTTCTGACTCGTTTGAACTTTTTTCGGTTTTCCTCTGTCGGGTTGGTCTTGTAGGACCGAAAAAATATTTCTCTAACCCTGACGGCCTCTTTACAGCTCGAGTCGTACCATGCCTTTTCTTTTGGCTTGATACTCTTCATCCGATGAGGAATAAAGGATCTCATTCCAAAGAGAATGGTGTCTGTAATCATATCAGCAGCGGCATCCACGTCGTTATCGAGGAAGCATAACGACCAGTTAAAATTCCTAAAGAAGCTGTTAAGACCGCACCAGTTGGCTTTCTCGTATTGCCATACGGTTCTTTTAGGAATTTTTTCTCTAACTGTGTGGTCGGTGTACGACAAATTAGCTGATATGACACAATGGTCCGACGAGCCTAGAGGGGAGAGCACATCAATGGTGTACTTATCAGGGTGAGAAGTTAAAAACAAGTCCAGGGTGTTGGCGGTATGACTATCAACGTCTGGTATTCGCGTGGGCACATTTGCAAGCTGCGTTAGGTTGTTTTCCGCAGCGAAGATCTCAACACACCGTCCTTCGGGTGTTGTCTGTCCAGAATGTCGAAGCCACCCAGAATTGTGTATATAGAAGTCGCCCGTAATAACGATTTCAGTATGAGGATACAGGGATACAATTCTTTGAATGGAGTCAGACAGCGCATCAAACTCGTTTGGGGCTTCTATAAATAAAGCAGTAGTGGATAATTTGCTTACGGAGATGGAATTTTAACCACATGAAACTGAATTCCGGATTGAAACAAGGATCACATTGTGGTGGAGTTTGGTAAGCTACATCACTACGCGCGTAAATGGCGAGACCGTGGTGAGAGAAGAATAATGGCACAAGTTCGTAGCCAGCTAGCTTCAAATCAGAATGATCTGAGAGCTGTGGGCGGGAATCTACCTGTGTTTCACTAAGTGCCAAAATAGCTGGTCTGTACTTACAGACCTGAATGTACGCAGAAAAGTGATTACTTTTTAGCCCGCGTATATTGGCTACGTCTACCCTGAATTCCCTATTCATAATCACAGACAAACACAGAAAACACAAACACCGACGACTCTAAGCAAGGCTTCGAAGTGAAAATTCTGACATCTTCAAAAAGGTTTCCAAAAATCGGACCGAACAGATGACCTTTGTGAAATGTAGTTATTACTGTTATATGATATGGACAAAATTTTAATTTATATTTATTTCATACGCATTTTTATTAATCCTTATTTAAAAATACCTTA
This sequence comes from Volucella bombylans, assembly GCA_949129095.1. Taxonomy (NCBI): domain Eukaryota; kingdom Metazoa; phylum Arthropoda; class Insecta; order Diptera; family Syrphidae; genus Volucella; species Volucella bombylans. Next base: position 200,064,779 of record OX422141.1, on the reverse strand, counting down.
ATGTCTAAACTACTCAATATTGAATTTGTTTTTTTTTTTTGTACTCCTCCTCTTCTTATTTTCTATTTCTATCCTTCTGCTCTTCTTTTTACCTACTCAAATCTTGGCCCGTTGCTTGTTGTTTGAATGCACTTTTTTATCTGTTTTCAATGGCTACATCTGCTTTAAGTAAACAATTTAGTGTGTATGAAAAGTTAACGTACACTATGTTAAATGTTCTTGCTAAGTCTCATAAGGGGTTAAAGGTATGCTATTTAAATGCACGTAGTCTAAATGACGAAAAACTGGATTATCTAAAATATTTGTTTTCTAGTTCCTGTCGTATAAAATACCAGGTTGTGAGATCTTTAGCAATGACAGAGTAACTGATACCACCGGAGGCGGAGTAGCAATATATTGTAAATCCAACATTAAATGTGATATGATCAATAAGTCTAGTGGTGATGGTATTGAATATATGTATACTTATTGAATTACGTGATTGCAATACCAAATGTTTAGTTGCTTGTGCTTACAAGAAAAAGAGAAGTTTCTCCTCAGTTCCTTTGTTCTCTGTTGTTTCTGAATACTGTGCACACTACCATCACACTATAATCTGTGGCGATTTTAACGCTAACTTATTAAGAGTAGACTCAGTTTGTTTTCAAATGAAAGATTTAGTTTCGTCTGTAGGAATGAAAATTATCAACACTACATACGCTACCGGTTTCGCTGAAAATAGGTTACCCAGTCTCCTCGATCTTTTATCTGATCAATTATCGTTTGATATTTCTGATCATGATCCACTTTTCTGTACTTATGATGTGAATTTGGTGAAAAATGTTGTGCCTGATACATTTACCTATAAAGATTTTAGCTCAAGTAGGTCATACTTGCCCTCCAGACTGCTACCTTTTCTGCCCCTTGGGAGCAATGCTGTCTGAGCGCTGAGCCAAATGAAAAAGTCTTTGTGCTGCAAACAATTCTGATTCAATTGTTTGATCAGTGTGTACCAACGAAAACGGTATAAATAAAGTGTGTCCATGGTATACTCCTGAAGTAGTTCGCTGTATAAAAACCCGAAACAAGTTGTATAGAAAATGGAAGCATAGACCATCTACTACTGCCTGGTCTGAGTACAAGGCGGCACCTAACAACTCGACTTCTATAGAGAGAATTTCTAAAAAACACTATTACGCTTCCAAATTGAGCTTTGGAGCAATATTCGTGAAATCAGTGCCACTAAAGCTACCAGTGACTCCAAATGCTCTCTTGATCCCGATGATTTAAACGATTTCTTTCTTGGTGAAGGGCCCAGTCATTGCAACTTTAACTTTAGTCAAAATGAAAACTTTAAGGTTGAAGATTTTGTAGTTGCAACTGAAGACGAAATTTTTCAATGCGTGGCAGCGGTCAAATCTGACTCTAAGGGTGAGGATGGACTACCTATGCGCTTCATTAAACTTGTATTACCACAAATTGTCTCCCATCTCACGCATGCAATTAACTGGTACATTACTACCTTAACCTTTCCACAATGCTGGAAAGTTGCAAGAGTCTTGCCCATTGTTAAGAAAACTAATTCATCATCCCCTGCCGATTTTAGACTTGCTAGTATCCTACCGTGCTTATCAAAGGTCTTCGAGAAGATAATATCAGTGCAGATATCACTACACAAACTGCTGAGGCCCCGGCAATCTGGTTTTAGAGCTAACCACAGCTGTTCCACTGCGAAACTTGCTGGAGGAAATAAGGCAGGATTTCGACAAGAGGTTTGTTTCGCTCGTCTGCCTGATTGATTTCTCGAAGGCCTTTGATAAAGTTAATCGTTCAATCCTATGTTGGAAACTGAGAAATAATTTTGGGTTTAGTGAAAGTACGTGTAAGCTAGTTTGTAGTTTTCTTTCTGGTAGATCGCAAAGGATTAGTTGCGGTGAACATTGCACATCTCTTAAAGAAATGGTGCAAGGCGTTCCTCAGGGTTCAATTTTGGGCCCCATATTATTTAGCATGTTTATACGAGTAAATGACCTCTGTGTGCAAATATGCTTCAGTACACCTCTATGCAGATGACGCACAACTTCATTTAGCTAAAAACTTTAAGGAGTTAGCAGAGCTTGTTTTTGTTTTAAACGAGGAGCTCAAAAATATTTATAATTGGTCAGTATCAAATGGATTACTCTTGAACCCGATTAAAACTCAAATAAGTTTTAACTTAAATATTTTACCAGATATTTATCCAAGTAATAGCAAAATTGAAGTTGTTGAAACTGTAACCAGTCTTGGCTATGTTATTAATCGCTCTCTCAGTGGTTATAACCATACTAACTTAGTGATTGGCCGTATATATGCGTGCCTACGGAAACTGTGGCACAGTGCTTACTACACTCCCTTGGAAGCTAGTATTAACACTCGTATTACCAATTATTTCATACGCTGAATTTGTTTACAGTAATCTTGACTCATTATCAAAACATAAGCTGCAAGTCGCTTTCAATTATGCTGCACGTTACATTCAGCGCATCCATAGACATGGCCATGTGTCAGTGCATACTAGGGATTTACTCGGTTGTACCTTGCAAGAATACATCAACGCCAGGAACTGCATATTCCTACATAAAATCATTCATAAGAAGTGCCCGTCTTACCAGCACAACAGGCTTACTTTCACTCGGTCCTCAACTCCTTAACCTCTCTCCTCCTTAACCTTAACTCCTCTCGTTTATTTTTCATATGCACTGTTAGACTTTGGAATTCATTACCTATGCATATCAAAGCCATATCTTTTAAAAGTGCAATCTTTCAACATTTTTCCTCCTCAACTCGCCCACAATAGTTCTGCCCCCTTCCTCTGCTTCTACAAACCTTTTACTATTCTTCACTCTTACTCAGTACTGAAAAGCTAAAATTAATACTTAGCCCAAGCAATTGTATTCAAATATTATATCTCGAAATTTTTTTAGTAAAATACATTTTAATAGAATTTTCTGTATGTTGATTTAATTTAAAGTTATCAGCTCCAAAAAAGACATGAACAACATTTACGGACATACATACAACATAGTTTAAATGTTCGCCGCGGCTTCTCTGGGAGGCGCGCATCCGAAATGTCGAATTTTCCATGACTCTGGTGCATAAATCAGGCCGAATTTGACCGATGGCATGGGTTATGTTGGCTTTGCTGGCCGCTTTGGTTTGTGGCTTATTCGCATAGACTTGCGACTTCAGAGAATCCCACAAGAAAAAGTCTTCAAATCCCATGATCTCGGTGTCTAGTTCACATCACCGCCAAGTGAGATGACCAATGTGGGGTGAGTTGTCTGGCACGTAGCGCCGTCCTATTGAAACCACATGTCATTGGTGTCCGTATCATTCAATTCAGGCCAAAATAAGTTGGTAATCATCGACTTATAACGCTCGACATTGATGGTGATGGCCTGGCCAACGTCGTTCTCAAAGAAATATGGACCGATGACGCCGTCAGCCCAAAATCCACACCAAACAGTGACTTTTTCGGGATGCATTTTTATACTCGCGCAGGACCAAGTCACGACGCAAAATTCGTCATGTTGTGGTCTGCGAAAGGCGGAGTTCTTGTAGGCGACGCGAAATCGACTGCTTCTGATTCTCCTGCACATTCTCACGGGTGTACGGGTCGACGTACGGGTGTTGGTTTATCATATACTAAGCCAGTGGACTCAAAATTATCCACCAAGCTGCGAATAGTCCTCTCGGTAGGATGATTATGGTGACCGTAAAATGGGCGAAGCGCGTGGAACGTTGCCCGAATAGAACACCCATTGTGATAAAATAATTTTATCATTTGCACGTGTTGTTGAAAGCTATGTCCATACATGGTGATTTGGCAAAACAGATGTAGCTTCAACAATATGGCCGCAATCAACTGTCAAAGTTCGGAAGTCCCTATTGGAAGACATTTTATGATATAGGGTTTTCCAATAAGGACTTGACAACTTTTTTTTAAATAAAACGCAAACCATTTGAGATATTTCAAAAACTTTATTATTGGCTTGAAGTACAATCAAAACATTTATGAATGGCACTCGACTTCGTTCATATGGACACTGCATGCACATTTGCAGCGGTCGATTCTTTGGACCCAATTTTCAACGACTCGGCCACACATTTCGGCCGACACGGCCGCTATTTCGCGTTCAATGTTGGCTCCTCCAACGTCGTAGGCGCGTTGGCATAAACCAATGACTTAACGTAGCCCCACAGAAAATAGTCAAGGGGCGTTAAATCGCACAAACGAGGCGGCCAATCGACTGGCCCATGTCTTGAGATAACATGCTCACCATACTTACTCTTCAATAAATCGATTGTGGCATGATCCTGTTGAAACCACATGTCACCAAGTCCATATCTTCCAATTCGGGCCAAAAATAATCGGTGATCATAGCGCGTTAACACTGACCATTCACAGTAACGTGACGATCGTTGTCGTCGACGAAAAAATATGGCCCAGTAACGCCGCCGGCATGCAAACCGCACCAAACAGTTATTTTTTGTGGATGAAGTGGTGATTCATGAAGCACATGTGGATTTTCACCCGACCAATAACGCATATTTTGCTTATTGACGAACTGATTGAGCCATAAATGAGCTTCGTCACTGAAGATGATTTTGCGATGAAATTCATCATCTTGGCGCATCTTCTCCAGAACACAATCGGAGAACGTACGTCGCTTCAAATGGTCCATCGGCTTCAATTCTTGAGTCAGCTTGATCTTGTATGAGTGTAAACCAAGATCCTTACGCAAAATACGCCATAATGTGGTCTGAGCGATGCCCAATTCTTGAGAACGCCGTGGAATTGACTGATTTGGATCGTTTGCTACGGACGCCTGAACGGTAGCGATATTTTCGACACTTCAACCAACCCGTTGTCTCACTGACACGGCAACATCACACAACGAATACGTAGACTCAAATTTTTGCACTAAACTTGTTATTGCCTGTCTACTAGGGGGAGAATTACGACCGAAAATTGGAGTTAACTCTCTTAAAGTTGCAGTCACCGACTCCGAATTTCGGTAGAAAATTTTTATAATTGGCAGACGTTGCTCGTTCGTGTACTTTACCATGATGAAAATGTTGAGTTTACTGAATAAATTGACAGTGACAGTTTGATGATTAGTGAAAGAGTGCGTTCACAAATTAAATTCAAAGTTGTCAAGTCCCTATTGGAAAACCCTTTATTACCATTATTTACAATGTTTCTGAAACTTGTTTTCGAACAAACGAATGAGGAACAGCTTCTAATTTCTAAACTAAATTTCTTGAAGACTCTATAAATGAGCTTAAATGTCTACATTTCACCACTTATTGCAGCTTACCAATCGTAAGTGTGTGGCTTTTAAAACCTTATATCAATGGATATAGGAATTGAGAAATAAGGTACAAATTTTATTTACCCTATTTAAAGAAAGATATATAAAAGTTGACGACATCCATTATATACACATGCATACTGAAGTAGTGGGATAATCCAAAAATGTAATAAATTTTAAGTAAATCAAACGATTTAAATTTATTGACATTGAAAAGATTTTGCCCGCAATAAAGATATAAATTAAATCCCAGGAAACATGCGAGACTGAAATTCGAATTTACTTTTTATATCTTGTTATAAAAAGTCACATATACAATAGATAACAGAAATCAATGTATTGTATTTGCTTACACACATAACATGTTAGGCCAGCTGTTAGTTTATACAATAAAAATAGGCTCCCAATTTGAAAGTAATATTTGCAAATACGAATATATTTTTAAATTGACTATTCAAACGTCTGTATGATATTCAAATTGAATAATATGATTTAGTACAAGTGTAATTCTGAATGATATCTTTTATAGATATAGAAAAAAAATTCTTTCAATACATGCTTATGTATGTATATATAGTATACAGTCTGGTTCACTAAAAATAAAAGCAACGCCGTCATAAGACAATTTTCATAGTTCTTCTCACTTTTCCCAAAATAACCGGACATCTAAGTGCAACGACAATTATTTAGAAGACCAAACAACGTAATGGAACGATAACCCGTTTTTGTTTTTTAACAAGAGTCGCAAATGCATACAATGAAGTCAGTACACAAGGACAATACATAAGGAAGATGTACACTCTTTGATTTTTTGTTACCCAAATATTATAAATTAATTATTAGAGAAAGAAGTTATTGGATCATTGTAGAAGTTCGTACCCGATTTGAAAATGAAACACATTATATAGTCCCCGTTATTTTCTACAACTGCCTGCCAATGTTTTACAAGCTTGCGGTTTCCGCTTGCATAAAAACTGCGTGGTTATTCCCTACAAAAAACCTCGTAAGGTAGTTTTCGACAGCTTCGGCGGAACCAAATTTCCTTCCATTCAAGCCGTTCTGAAGAGACCGAAACAGATGAAAATCTGAAGGTGTAAGGTCTGGTGAATACGATGGGTGCTGAAGGATTTCCGGGCGACATGCGACCAGGCGTTATCATGATGGAAGATGACGCCTTTTCAATTAGTTAAACCAGACGGATTTCCTGAACTTTCTCATTAAGCTTAGAAGGTTGCTCCCAGTACTTATTCACCGTGACTGTTTTGCCAGGTAAAATAAGCTGGAAAAAATGATGCCCCTTGAGTCTCACCAATCAGATAACAGTAGCTTCGTTGGATGCAAGCCAGCTTTTGAACCAGGTTCTGCACCTTCACCTACTTATTTCCAGGTCCGTTTTCATTGCACGTTGTTGTACAGAATCTACTTCTGGTCACCTATTACGACTCAATCCAAAAAGGGTTCATTGGAGACGCGGTCAAGCTTATTTTTTTTCGCCAAACAATGCGGCACCCTCGTCTCGCACTTGGAAGTGAATCAAAGTTTCTTTAAATTCTGAAATGGTGACGAATGGTCCACATTAAGCCTCTGAGTTGAAATACCACCTTGATCACTGTGTGGCGCTCCTATTGTTCTGATTTGAGTTCTGTTTTTTTTGTTAAGTTGATAAATCTGTTATTGACATTCCCTCTAAATCTTAGCGTCATAGCTTGCAAAAGTTACGTAGCGTGTGTAGTAGCTCTGTGTGTGTTGTCGATTTTTTACAATTTTAGAAATGGATTTAAATTTGCAACAACGAACTTGTATTAAATTTTGCGTAAAAAACGGATTTAATGGCGCGCAAAATGTTGGAAAAGTGTTTCGGCAACTATTTTCTAAAGAAAACGGTCGTTTACCAGTGGCACGAGCGGTTCAAAAGTGGTCGTGAGTCAATCGAAGAAGATGAATGCAGTGGCAGACCATCGACATCGAAAACTGACGAAATCATTGATGAAATGTTGGCAAATTAACCATCAGAGAGATAACGGAGGATTTGAAGATTGTCTATCAATCCGTCCAAGACATTTTGGTTAATACTTTGGGTTTCCCTCGTGTAGCAGCAAATTGGTGCCAAAAGACCTCAATTTCATGCAAAACAGAGACGGTGTTGACGTCGCAAAAGAGATGATTTGCGAGGCTGAATCCGATCCCACATTCATCAAAAGGATCATTACTGGAGACGAGACGTGGGTTTATGAGTACGACATGCAATTCAGACATCAGGCAAGTGAATGGCGTTCACCAAATGAGCCGAGACCAAAAATCCACGTCGTTTTCAGTCAAAAAAGAAGGCAATGCTCACAGTTTTCATGGATTACAAGGGTGTAGTGCATCACGAATTTTTGCCAGATGGCCAGACAGTAAACATAGAGTATTATTTGGGCATTATGAGACGTTTGCGTGAAGCAATTCGCCGAAAGAGACCAGAATTGTGAGCAGAAAACTCGTGCATTTTGCACCATGATAACGCACCGTCGCACAGTGCCATCGTTATTCGTAATTTTTTGACGAAAAATGCAACAAATACCATCCAAAAGCCACCGAGTCGACTTGATTTGGCCCCCTGTGACTCCTTTCTGTTCAATCGAGTTAAAAAATCGGAGGAAGCACTGATGGACATACCGAAAACCGAATATAAAAAATGTTTCGGGGATCGGATCAAGCGCTGGCACAATTGTGTTGCAGTCAATGGGGATTACTTTGAAGGGGACAATATAGATTTAGATGAATAAACTTGTATTTTTAACTATCTGAATAAATTCAGGGAACTTTTTGATTGTATGGTGGTATTCGGGTTATTTTTCACTGAGTCTCACACAATGTCTTCATGAATCTCGGAAGGCCGTCCGGAACGGGGTTGATCGTCCAAGGTTTCAAAATCTACCAAACCACTTTTTAATGGTGTTTAAAGCAGCACCACGGTCCGAATAAAATATTTTGTTGCTGCTTCAACACTCACTCCTTTTAGAAACTCGTACACCATTACATAACGAAGGTGTAAGTTTTCGTTCTCCATTTTAGAATTTTTTTTTCACACACAGTTTGAAAACGAGGTCTCGCGATAAAATGACTTCTGATGCCACGACCTATCTACTAGTACACAACAAGTCCATAAAACAAACAATAGTTGCGTCCGCCACGAACTTTTGTAATTTGGAATAGTAATATATGTGGCCCTATGTTTTTGAGATTACTTCGTAGATGCAGTCTGAAAGTGAGTTGTACAAGGATTCTATGTTATTTTACTGAAATCTCGGCCCAGACTAACTTAAAGCCCCTGAGAAGTGACTCCTTATTGTTGTACTATTCTCTTTCGTAGACTTTACGGGTAAGCCAGCCCCAAACGTTTTCTATATTGTTCAAGTCTAGCAGATATTGTGGCCAATTTAATAGTTCCATGTTTTGGCTTGCAACAAATGACTTTACTATACTAGCAAATATCCAAATAAATCGTTAGACTTGGAAAAAGCTGGTTCCAATATTCCTTTGAAGATAAGTTAGCTCAAATGCTAACTTTACTCCACCCTCTCGGCTGTGATTGTTCAAAACCGTTTTTCTTTTCGTCATTCATGAAACTAGAAGTTATACCAATTCGGTCCATCTAAATTGAACTTCTTTTCATCCATGAAAACAACTATCCACCAAGCCATATAATCTTTCGGAAACCGCGGTCGATGATGCTTACGCACACTATTTATATGGTGGACATACAGCTGTTATTGATACCATGATTCTGAACACAAGTTCCGCACCCATAATGATTCCATTCGGCGTATGGCTTTGTTAAACGATAGTTCTCTGACCCTTATGTCAAAAAACCCATGTACATCATCATTGTTAGGCCACTTCTCGAATATGCTAGCCAAGTAGCTGTCCAACGCAGAATGCTACGATTCGCTCTGCGCAAAATCCACTACACGCTTTCACCCTATGATGACTGGCTCAAATTTCTGGATCTACTATCTCTGGAAAAACGTCGCAAATTCGTCGATATTATCTATATACACCAACTCTTAACCGACACCATTGACCCTCCCTCACTGCCGGATCAGATATTATTTTAATAGCAACTTCTCCAATTTAAGGTTTGTTCCTCTTTTTCGTACAACTAACCACCTTACGACATGTGGTTTTAACGAACCACTGTCTCGAGTGCTACGTGAAACTAATAGAATTTCCCATGTGTTCGATTTCCATTGCAGCAGAAATACCCTCAAAAAAAACCCTCTGCCTACCCTGATCTTCTCTATCCTTTAGTTTTAGTTGTAGTCTTAGTTATAAGAACAGTTTGTGCTAAACTTAATAAAGTCCTTGACCCGGGCCTGTTAAATAAATCCATTGCAACACGCCGTTGACACTGAAAAAGGAAGTACTTTCGCATATTTCAGTTGTCGGTTCTCTCTTTCCGGGTACTTCTTTTAAAAGACGCCTTAAGGTCTTCATTGCAATTTAGATAAGATGACTATTATAATGAATTTTCATTAAATAAACATGGCACCCATCGAAATCAAACCATTTGCTTGATCTTTGGCAAAAATGTTTCGGATAATTTGCTTACTAGTAAATTCCCCGAGCGCTGGGGCTGCTTGAGAACACTAAGAGCAAAGGAGACTGAATTGCTCCTTAGAAAAAAAATGAACGAATCAGAGAATACTTAATCGAGTCCATAGAGAGGTGCGTATAATTTAAGAAATTCAGACTGTTTAACCTCGAATACGATCAATATTCCGCTGTTCAACAAAGTGAACGTGGACAATGATAGATGATAGCCTTATACGAAGCAACAAAAAATATGGGTAGCGATTTTTTATGTTAAGATCAATAAAGCTGCAGGAGTAGGTGGACTTCTGCCGAATCATGGAATCAGAAGAAACTAGAATGTCAGCGTCGTATACCCAGTCGTCACGAATGGAGACACTTTAAAGTTTAAACTCTACCAACTACAAGAGGAATCAGTTTGGTGGACAAATTCGAATCAATTGATTCAGTAAACATTCAAACCACAGACTCGTACGTCATCGAAACGTGAGGTCTGCAAAAAATATTATAACCGTAAAGGAATGTGTGCATCCGTACAAAATTTAATTGACCCAGGAACTGAAGGTAAACGTCCATAGCCAGCATCGAGCATTCACTCACTGGACTCTGGAGCAATAGGAAGTGGATTCCGATTTCGGTCGGAAAATCATCTTCAGCAGCGAGGCCAATTTTTCGGCCTTCGGCTATGGCAATAAGCAAAATTGCCGCATTTGAAGAAATAACAACCCACGTTCGACCAATTAATTGCAAATGCATCCAAAAATAATCACTAGTTGGTGTGAATTTCGATCCGGCGGGGTCATTGGCTTGTACTACTATCTATCGCCGGCAGTCGATGAGGACTAATTTTTTGCTGCCATATTGAAAGACATGAATCTCAATGACATGTGGTTCTAACAAGATGGCGGGCCCCGCGTGGTGCGTCCCTAAGAGCAGTAAGAGGTTTTAAGTCGGCCTCGACTCTTACCAAGGGTGGAACTTGTGCCGGGAACACAGTTCCGAATTGGTATCAGTGGATTGATGGTGAGCGATGGCAAGGCGTATACTTGCTCCGATGGATGTATGGGCATCCCGTAGGTTTAAGCCCACATGGCAGGTTCTTACGTTAAACACAAGAGACGTTCTAACAAGATGGCGCTACGTACCACACAGTGCATGCACCAATAGATTTTTTGCACGATAAATTCGGCCGTATGGTTATCTCGGATTTCGGCAACATCTAGTGGCCACCAAAATCGTGCAGTTTAACACTATCACTGGTCTATGCCGATAAGCCGCCGATAATTGATGCCTTCAATTCAATGTAACCAATGCCATCGAGCCAGATTAAGCGGTCAAGTTATAAAAATTCAGCTTCTCAGATACTCACCACCACGTGAAACCGCGGAGGACATTTGGCCACTATCATATTCCGTACATAATGTAATCGATTCATACACAACTTGTTTTACTTAAATTTGAAACTCGAGCTCCCTTAAAGGAAAACCCTGTAATAGAGCCGTAGTCTACCGTTCACTTTGGACGAAGCTAAGGTCTAATAAAGCTGCCTCACCCAGACAAACTGGCTGCTGAGCTACTTAAAGCAGCTGGAGATGACGTGTTTGGGAATATGTACAATACCAGCTCATCTGTAATATATGGTCAGCGGAGAGCATGCAGTGTCAGAATCGTTTGTCCGCCTTTTAATTGCGCCAGCGAGGAATTAGCCTCATAAACATCACCTGTAAGGTCATTTCTGCCGTATTATTTGAGCGACTGAAACCATTCATGAACAATCTGGTTGGTTCAAACGAGAGCGGTTTTAGGCTGCGAAAGTTCATCATCGATCAAATATTTACACTATGAGATCTTGAGAACTGTCCACTTTAAATTCGCATAGGACGAGCTATGCAATACCATGTCTTGTTTTGACATCCCTCGTCATGTTATGCAAAGTAACTATTGAGAATTCTTCGTACTCCATCAAGGTCGGAAATGAATTAACCCAAATCATTAGTGTGCGATCAGACGGTCATCCAAACTCGTCATCCAGATGACATCCTGACGTCACTATCACGTAGAATTTGTCCTAAAGCGGTCATCCCGTGTGATCGCCTGTCATCCGGCATGTCATTGAACGTGTCAACCGGATGACATACCAGATGACACGATTTCTATGTCATCCAGATGACTGATTTGTTTGAGCGTGTGATCGCTTGTCATCGCTATTGGGACGGGATGACCAACTTTTTTTGACAGCGTGTCATCCGAATGACAAGGTCCCATGGATGACATTACTTGATTTTCCACATTGTCGTCTAACATCGGATGACACGTTTGAATCGATGAAAAAGTTAATTTTCGTTTTGTTTCTGTGTTATAAAATGAGTGACAACGACGGTGAAGCTGAAGCTGAGCAGAAAAATATTATTTTCCTGCGACCGTCAAATAGAGTGTGCTTTAATTGCAGCTGTTGATGTAAATCCTGTCCTTTGGGATAGTGGGCGGAAGGATTACAAAACTCCGAACTCCAAAATTGATTCCTGGAAACAGGTGGCGGTCAATGTAAAAATTAAGGGTGTTGACGATGTCGAGGCGCGTCTTAAATGGCAATCACTTCGTAGCAATTTTAAAGCCCATTTGGGCAAATTTCGAGCCAGAAAATCAGGCTTAGGGACAGGCGAAATTGCGAAAGCATCGTGGCCTCATTTAACGCTGAACCATTGCTCGAAGCTGCCCAACCAACACCAGTGCCGAAAAAAAGGCAAAAAAAAGAAACAGCGAAAACGCCATTGTCAGTGGGAACGCCATCACCATCGTTGTCCTCGAAATCCAATTCTGGTAGCTTTCGGAATTTGGTGGCTGAAGTGTTGGGAAATATAGTGCATAGGCAAAATGATCGGCATTGTGTGTTCGGTGAACTGGTCGCATCACATTTGCGAAGACTTTCAGAAGACGTCGCTTTCAATTTGGAGGGTCGAATCATGCAATTGATTTACTCTCAGTCACAAATGTCATCGACCCGAACGCCATGCCGACTACTTCTATTTCGCCACCGCAGATTGACTCTACACCGATCAGCAGCGGGCCGTCCATCGACCAATATCCCGCCTATTGGGATTAGATCCTCCACTACCACATATTGAAATCCAGATAAGGGTGATCATTTGGTTTTCTTTTTTTTCTATTCATTCCGTTTGAAGTCGTTGATTATTTTTCTATTATTACAAGGATCGCAGATTAAATTCATCGAACAATGAGCGCCATAAAATCATACAAACTGTAGTTTTCCCTCCGCGTTTTTCGCTGACACTTTTTTTTGTTTTATTTTTATTTTACTGACGTTTTCGTTTTTCGCAAACAACTAATTACAAATTGTCATCAGTGTCATTGGTGTCATTCGTGCCATTAGTGTCATCTCGTGTGATCGCCTGTCATCCGGCTATGTCATCCAGGCATGTCAACCGGATGACAAAGCAAGCGTGTCATCCATTTTGGGACAAAATGTCACTTGGATGACCGAACGAATGACGCTGTGTGATCGGGTGTCATCTAGCGGATGACACGCTCGCAGATGACATGCAGATGACAACCGAATTACAAAAGTTCTCTGACGTCAGCATGTCATCCAGATGACAACTTGAGCACTAAGGTGAAAGCAGCCAAACTGAATCTTTGTAACAAAGTACATGCTGCCATCAGAACATCACATTACTTGGCAGCGATGTCATCATCGGCAGTTTTGAGGAAGTTAAGGACTTCGTCTACCATGGCTCAGAAATCAAATGCAGAATTACTTTTGCTAATCGTTATTCCTTTGGGCTGAGCAAGGATTGCACCAAGCGGTGAAATAAAAATTAATGCAATTTTTACACGTTTTGATATTGAGTATAGCTTCGCGTTATGGAGCAATATAACCCCGAGTCTGTTAACCTACGCAGGCTGCTGAACTACCCTTGCATAAAATATTTTACTATATTTAAGAAGACACTCATTTAAGAAATAACACATCACCAAACCATCAGCATAACGTTCTTTGGGTGAGAAACTGACATTGGTATGTGTTTTGATACTTCATCATTGTCAAGTCACTGCGCTACTTATCCACACCCATAATAGAGGATACAGTTTTCATCACACGTGACAATTCTACTGAGAAACGGATCTCTTTCCTTTCAAGTAAACAGGAAAAATTAAACTTTCAACTACCGCAGTATCTACGATTATGACGGTTTGACGTTAGCTCGTTGTTGTCTATAGAGGCGTTAGGGTGACCACATCTACCCATAGTTATTTCAAGTTGACTGGCCACTAAAACACTGATAGCGATCAGTAAAAATAATGAACTATGGGTTTTGAACATCAGGAAGTGCTCACAATATTTGCAGCTTTTATAAGCTTGTTGCATTACAAAGAAAGGATGTGTCCAAATAAACTTTGCAACAAAAATTAAAACAACAACAGGTACATATTTGGCAAGAATAAATAAATAAGCAATTGCTAAGCCGTCCGATGACATGGTGACTAAATGTCGCTTTGGTAATGGCAATATTTAACAGGCGCATTCCACAAAAAATCCATTTCTCGTAGATGACGAATAAAGTATAATACTATTGATTATGTTCTCATGCCCAAATAATAACCGCTTGCGTGGTCCTCGTTGTTTTTCAGTCACTTAGATAAATATTTGGCCAAATTCTTCTTGCCCTTAAGGAAATTAATAGGAATTCGATTAAAATACGTCTGCGCATACTTGTGGACCGATGACAAGATTCCCGTAAATATCACGAAAATTCCGCATCACGAAGCTTTCTTATCCGTTTTATACAAAGTTGAGATATTGTGCCTCTCTCAGTATTTATCGATTGTTCGTTTCCTTTGCTAGTATTTTTCACCATTCAAATGTTTTTTTTTTTCGAAAGCGGTTGATAGCTTAAAGTTGTCCCAATCGGAAAATGATTATCAAAATTCAAACGAAATGCTAAGTTTTGTACTCACATTATCGCCAAACCACTGGAGAAATATTGACAAACTATTCCACTAATATGCATTACAGTAAAAGTCCCTCACAAAAAGCCACCCAACCGGTCATATTAAAACACGATTTAACGTGCGTAATAATATCTTTAATACTTGCAATCTAACCTCGACACAACTGACTCCAATGGCGTTGATTTCCACGAAAGCTCAAGCAGGTTCGTTCAAAAGTGCATGCCATGCGTCTGTCTGGACACTTTTTCTCATTTCAGTTAGATAGGCGGCTGCTTGCGCGTAAATAATAATATTTAGAAAATATAATATCTAATCCTAAACGCTTATACTTGACACATGCAAGCCCTTGAGATATACTCGTACATAAGTAAAATCGCTCCAGATAATCGCTATCTTGGGACATTCAACTAGCAGAAATTCCATCCACTTAAAATTGTCGATAATCAATCAATCAATCAATGTTTAACTAACTTCTGTTCATATTGAAGAGAAAGGTTATGTGATATCTTAATCTGTATGCCAAAAGACCGTTTTCAAGATTTTTTATTTTTTTTTTTATTCATTATTCTCTATCACAATGGTATTAGTAATTCCAGATATAAAGGTAAGCTAACAAAAATATAAAGAATAGTTAGTGGCATTCGATATTATAAAAGAATAGTGGTAATGCCACTTCAAATAGTTATTTTTGTTGTGGGGTGGACATATTAAAAAAGAAAACTAAAATTCAAACCAAAGAGACCAAAAAAAGAAAAATTATTATAGGATGCAAAAACAAGCGTATTCATACATAGAAAAATAAAAGATTTGAACAATTTAAATATTACACAGTATAGCGAACTAAAATTTCAATTTCATCATGATCGAAATCAAGAAGACACAGTTTTACTTTGTTTAAGAAGGCGAATAAAGGTCTAATGGATCGTATTTCTGCAGGGAGACTGTTAAACAATTTACATGATAAAACACTGTACGAGTTCCTGAAGTTAGTGGTACGAAAGGCAGGGATACGAATTATAGAAAGTAGATTCCTACGCAAGCTATAAGCGTCAGAGATTGGACTCTGCATGTAGCCGCACCTCATATAGAAAATTTTTAGCACCCTATAATAATACAAGTGCCTCACTGGTAGAATTCCCATTAGCCTAAAAAGTTCAAAAGAATGGGCTCTACGAGTGAACTTGCAGACTTTCCTTATGGCACACTTTTGCAGGATGTTCAACTGCTGCATTTTATTTAAGTAGGCACCCCCCCAACAGCTTATGCCATATTGCAGCTTTGAGTGGAAAATCGCAAAATAAATGGTTTTTAAAATATCGCTGGAGCAAAACTTGTTGAGGCGGAGATATTGCTTTAAGATTGAAATGTGTTCGGACCAATTCAAATTTCGATCAATTGTCACTCCAAGATATTTAAAGTAATTTACCGTTTCAACTTTAAAACATGTGGTATGACAAGAGACATTAACATCAACAATTTTCTTAACATTTAGAGCAGAGCACGTCGACAATATATACCTCCGGCAGATAGGGGCGTGAAATATGACATCTATGTCGGGACATTCCTATGGACTTAGGCTAAAAAACATGAGCTTTGTCTTGTTGCTAACTATGAGTTTATGTTCCGCGAACCAGGTTGATATCAGCAATTAGGTTCAGAGGGTTAACAGAGCTATATGCGATTCCCAGATCATCAGCATAAGCTTTAACTTTTCCATTAAAAGGCAGTGCAAATATGGAATTGATGTAAATCAAAAACAAGATAGGTCCAAGGACAGACCCTTGAGAAACTCCAAGATGAAGAGTCTTAGGGAGACTAATACTCGTCCCGACTTTAACCTGTTGGATCCTGTCTTTGAGATACGACGCGAACCAATTATAAATAAATCTGCGAAATCCTGCATTATCTAATTTATACAAGAGGATGCTGTGATCAACCATATCAAACGCTTTAGTTATATCAACAAAGAACCCAGCGCAAGATTTTTTGTCATCCAAACCTTTCTGTATAAAGGAGCAAAAGTCCAAAAGAGCATAAACCCAAACTGCATTGGACTAAAGAAATTGGTTTTACCTAAATATTCCAAAACCCTGTTCTTGACCCCCTTTTCAAAAAATTTTAGAAATCGAAGACGAAATCGGCCTGTAATTATTTTTCTCTTTTCTATCCCCTTTCTTAAAAAGTGGTATCACAAGGGCACGTTTAGGTTTTTCGGGGAAAACTCCGGACACAACACTCAGATTAAAGAGATGTGCTAAAATGTCAGCGATGTAGAAGGCAATATTTTTCAGCACAGTGTTAGAAACATCATCACTACCACAAGAATATGAATTTCTCAAGGAATTAATAATTTTTAGGATCTCAAGGCCAGTAATTGGTGCAAAAAAGAAGCTATTCCTACACAAAGGGATATCAGCAGTACTATTGCAACAGCTACAATGAACAGTGGAATTTCCGGGAAAGTGGTTATCTCCAATTGAAACAAAGTGATCATTAAACTCTTTCGCTACTGCTAGGGGATCAATGATATTACCATCACTGCTATTAAGTTCTACAGAAATATGCTGGTCTTTAACACTGCGATTCATAATTCTGTTTACAGCTTTCCACTCTTGTTTCAGGTTTCCTCGAGATTTTCTCATAAGGTTGAGGTAGTAATTATCGCGGCAAATCCGAATTTCCATGTTTGTTGATTTACAAATACGTTTATATTTATTTTTTAACCTAAAATTCATAGGATGTATATAGCATTTTTGACGGAGTTTGTTTTTATATTTTATTTTATTAAGAAGAGAGTTGTTCACCCAGGGCTTAAGCCTTATTTCTGAATGTTTTCGCAAAGTGACAGAACTTGTAGAACTTATGTAGTTTTTTAAGGTTTTCAGAAATAAATCATAAGCCCTGGAAGCATTCTCTTCAGCGTAGACATCAACCCAGTTCTCAAAAAGCAACAAATTATTCAGTTCCAAAAAATTCATTTTGGAAACTATGGGTAAGGTCGAATTTTTAACGTGGTTCTAATATTTTAAACCATTAAACAGAAGCCCAGTCATGCAGTGATCAGAAATTCGTAAATCAATGTTAATCCCAGTACAAAAATTTTGTGAGATTTTCTCAAAACGACCAAGAACATGATCAATATAAGTTCCTCCGATTGGTCTAGTTACCTCATTTACGAAAGAGGCTAACCCATGCTCTGCAATAAGAGCAAGATAAGAATCGGAGGCAGGACTTGAAGTTAGTAAATTCAAGTTGAAGTTGAAGTCCCCTAGAATGATAAGATTGGGCGCTTTCAGGTTGCACAAAAAATTTGAAAACTCGTCATAAAACACGTTAAGAGACTGACTGTTAAATCTATACACACAAACAAAAGTGAAAAGAACATCACATATCCTACAAGAAACATTAATACCATCAAAACTCGAAAAACTGTAGTATTTCACCTCAAGATCGGCATACAAGTTTCGCACAAAAGCACCTACGCCACCTGCATTGTATTAGCCGCAAAATTATAACCAGGAATCGTGTAATCGCTGGTCTCACAAGAATAAATCCAAATTTCAGACACAAAAATTATTTCAGGCAAATATTGAAAAGCTTCAAGATTGCTGACCAGTAAATCAAAATTTGTTCGCAAACTTCTAATATTTTGGTGAATAATACGAATATATACAGATTTGTTATCAATTGAATTGTTTATCGTGTTGATGGTAAGGTTGTTGTTCATAAGATCAAAACTCTCTTTTAAACTATGTATCATTTTAAATTAATTCGATATTGCAGCTAAATCTTCGAATGATCTTATAACCACAACCTCACCATTTTCAACTTTTCGCAATAAGATTTTAGAGTTGCTAAACCATAAATATTTAATTTTTTTTTCAATTTTAACTTTTTTCGCTGCCAAGAACAAATCTTGAGTATATTTTGTGAAGCAGTCGTTGATGTAGATCCTACTATCGCTGTCAGTGGCAAATAACGAAGAGTTCAACTTCTTTCTCGCATTTTGTTTACTTTTCATAATTTTTCTCTGAACTTCAGCCGAAGATAGATGGAAACATACAATGTCACTGTACATTTGCTTCGAGTTGTTTACATTCTTCTGTTTTAAACGTTTGACGAACACTTTTATAATTTCCTCAGAAGAGACAGAGACATTCAATGCATCAAAAAAAATCAAAGGAACACCAACAATTTCAATGATGTTCTCCATTTGCGTCTGCTCCCTCCAGGGGAGTCGGCGAGTTTTTCCAACGTGAATAGACGTGTGTGATTACGTTGTTAGTGTTGCTTTAAAATTCCTAACGCGGTCTCTCAGCACCTATTGAATAAACTAATAAACTTTAATCTATTTCCTTCGATATTAATACTCAAATAGTGGAAAATAGTGAAAGAATTAACAAAAATATTCCAGCTTTGCTGGAATATAATAAAAACAATGTGACTTTACTAAAAAGTGATAAGTATAAAAACCCATTTGATTTTATACACCAGAACAGTCCAATATCCACAATGGCTCATAATTCAACTGAAACCGGTCTTGAGAGAACTAATATTCCACAAGGCCAAATATCTATGAAAGAGAAGAGCGTCACACCTCAGCTGAATGCAAATGCATATGAGTGGTCCACTGTAATAGGCAAATTAAAACGATCAGCATTACATTTCAACAACAACAGCAAGAGAAAGAGAAAAAATGAAGAGTGAGTTCACGTATCCCATCAAGACCCACCAAAGTTCGACAACAATTCGTTTGGAGCACTTTTGGACTTGGAACATATGGACACAGGCCAACATACCCATGAAGAACAAAATACCAGAGACATGCTGTTAATCCCGAATGTGGGGCAAGTGACAAACATAATTTGTTAAATAGTAAAATTATATTCTGCCCCCCAATTTTTATATTTGGTGCAAACTGCACACTAATTGCCGAGTGTATTAAGCTTGCTGCCGCTGCATTGATAATTAACCGACTTCGTGAAACAGGCTTAGGCGCGTATTCTTTTCCTCCAAAGGAGACGAAAAGGGCTTCCATATTACTCAAAGGTCTTGATGGTGACACACCAATTCAATTTATTTTGGAAGCTCTGAGAAATGCTGCCCCCAACGTAAAAATTAGTAAAGTTTCTCCGTTTTTTACCGCGAGAACAAAAGAACTTAATATAAAACTCAACATTTTTGTTGTCCAACTTGATGTGGGTGAATCAATCAAGGATTTACTATGCATTCGAAGTCTATTGCACCAAAGAATTTACTGGGCAAAAAGAAATAGTAAACTTGTGATCAGATGCTTTCGTTGTCAAAGGTTTGGTCACACAGGCGATTGCTGTGCATACAGGAATCGTTGTGTTGTTTGTGGAGACAATCATGCATCTGAAACTTGCATAGAATTATGTAAATCGAAAAAAAGAAGCAAACGAAGAGTTACCAATCCCCAAATGCATAAACTGCAATGAAGTTGGCCATCCAGCCAGTTCCCAGATTTGCCGTGCTTTCCTCAAATATAGAGAACGAAGAATGGCCTCATCTCAAAAAGACACTATTGCAGCCCGTACAAACTCAAGAGTTGCAAAAGAGGCTGTTAGACAATTGGTCAATCCAAATATTTCTTTTGCGGATGTTGCCAAAACTTCTATAAAAAGACCTGCTACATTAGTTGAAGTAGCGTCCCAACCAGGAAACCTTAACGACTTCCTAAACGAATCTAGAAAACTTTTTAATATACCGTTTAAAGATCTCTTAATTAAAATCAGGCTCTTTTGGCCAAAATACCAACAAATTCAGTCAAAAGAAGAAAAAATGTTTACGTACCTTGAATTCGTTGCCTCCATTGTTGTATAAAATGGCTTCAACCGTCCTTAAAATCACATCTATGAATTTCAAATCCATAATATCTCATGAACGTAGACTTGCTCTTTTGAAAGCCAGATATTTGTTTTCTTTCGGAAACGAGACTCCATAAGAAACCTTCCTTCGAAGGTTATGATATCTTAAAGAATGTATCAGGACGAGGAACTGCAGTCCTGTTTTAAGAGAATATTTCAGTTCGACCTGTACCTTTCCAAAGCGAAATTTTTTCAGTATGCTTAGTAGTGTTAACATTACATAATGCTAGGAACTCTGAGTTTCGCGTTTTATTGGGCAGTATATACGTTCCTTGCAACTCTGGTCAACGGCTACAAAGGAATCTCGATAGACTCTTTTCCTTAATAAATTCTTTCGATGCTTTTATTATCGTTGGAGACTTTAATGCGCGCCATCCCCATTGAGGGGATGACCTTCAGAATAGCAATGGAAATTAATTTTACAACTGGTTTTTTAATGGTGCGTTCTTAAACATAGATTTTATTCCATCTGATGGAATCCCCAACAGCATTTAGAAGCTTTAAAAACACTAACTGGGAAGTGTTCAGATTAAGTCTCCATAACAATATCTTTCTATTAAATGTTCCCTCTGACAGAAACATTACAAATCTCGAAATAGATGACTTTATTGTCGAACTTAAATCAAAAATCACAGAATTTGTAGAATCTAACTCAGTCATGTGTGAACCTAGATCTCATAAATATAAAGAAATTTCGGACTTAACTTTCAAACTAATTAAAACAAGAAGCATCTGGCTAAGACGATTAAAAAGAATTTTTCATAGGCATCTCAACAAAGTTAATTCGGAGTATCGTCAGCTCTCATCTAGAATCCAATGCCTAAGCAAATTAATAAACCAAAGAGTTAACAACGATCTGAACAACGCTTTTAAGAACAGACTAAAGGACATACGGCCTTCCCCCCATGCATTCAAAGAAATAGACAAAATAACTGGAAGAAAATTCTTTGGTACCGATATTTCAAAAGATACCCTTACCCATAACGGTCTTGATTTAGTTGACACCCAGTCTAAGATTACTGCCTTTCAAGATTTCTTTTCAGTCCTGTATAAGTAAAAGGTGTCAAGTTTTGATCGTAATTTTACACATGAAGTCTGCCTTGAGGTACAACAATTTCGTTGGTCAGAACATTTCAGAGCACCCATCACCACGTTTTCAGCTGCCATCCCTTCATATAACCCAGTTATTACACCCTTTACAAATCCTCAGAAGGTACAAATTATTAGATTAAATCTCAAAAATAAAAAATCGTTTGGTATTGACGGTATATCAAATTTTATTTTACGAAAAAGCTGCCACTCCCTCGATAATATACTTGCGTCTTTATTTAATCACTGCATTAATAATGGTTATTTTCCCTCAGTTTGGAAAACAGCTAAATTGTTACCAATTGCAAAAAATAAATCCACGAGAGAAATAAAAAGTTTTAGGCCCATATCATTACTCTCAAACTTGGGTAAGCTCTTCGAAAAAGTCTTAGGCGAACCGATCAACACATTCTGCGAAGATAACCATATAATACCAAATAATCAATTCGGATTTCAAAAAGAGCATTCTACAGAACACGCCACGCTTCTTCTAGGAAATACAATTGTTCATAACTTAAGATCTAAGAAATGTACTATTTGTGTAAACATTGACCTTGAAAAGGCATTTGATTCTGTGTGGCATAAGGGACTGATATACAAATTGATAATTCTTAACTTTCCCGAGTGGTTAATTCGGATCGTTGTAAATTTTCTTGAAAATCCGTTTTCTTCGGTATTTGTAAAATCTGAAAAATCAGATTTTTTCTTAATATCGTCCGGAATTCCCCAAGGCTCTATTTTGGGACCGATTTTATTCAATATATACTTGTATGATTTCCCATTTCAAAATTCTGTGAATGATGAACCAGAAGGAATTCTATATGCAGATGACACGCTGGTAACAGCTAGCGATGTAAGACCTCAAAAAGCACTTCTCAAAATAGAAGAAAAACTTCCAATGCTTGTCACTTACTTTCAAAAATGGGGATTGAATATAAACTCAGAAAAATGCAATTTCATATGCTTCAGGAATGCAAGCTGTAAAGGCCATCGACTGGCGGTCAAAGAGAGCAAAAATCTTTCATTAAAAATCAATAACCAAGCAATTCCACTTTGCACCGAGATGAAGTACCTAGGAATTCACTTCCATAATCGATTTTTATTCAACAAGCATGCCAAAAAGACACTATCTAAAGCAAAAGCTGTAACATCTGCACTGAAACCAGTACTGCATTCTAAAGCAATGTCCAAGAACACAAAAATACTAATGTATAAAACATTAATTCGTCCAATTTTGGCATACGGCTTCTGCTCGTGGTTTACTATTTCTCCGACGATGGCAAATGAACTAGAGAAATTTGAAAGAAAAGTTTTGAGATTTTGCTGTGGCAAGTTTAGAAGGGCCAACAAAAAATATTTCTCAAATAAAATAATTTATGAGTCCTGTAAAGTAAAGCCACTTCTTTCATACTTAGTTAATCTCACAAAAAATAAACTACAACGTACTGAAAATCATCCGAATGCACTGATTAGATCCTTGTTTGATTCTAACTTATCAGATTCATTGGAAAACAACTATTATTTATCACCGTTCAGTATGCTAAGCGACACATCTCTTCCAATAATTGCACCTGATGTAAACTGAGGCTTAATCGTCCCCTTCTATGAGAGAGCCTCACGCCTAAACCTGAGAGGTTAAATTAAAAAGCGTTAAGTTTTCTTCTGTGTTAGTACGCTCGGATTATCTCCTTATTTAATTCAATTTAGGTTATAGTTTTTAAGTATTTATTTATGTTTTAATTATAAAAGGATAGTATGCCTGGAGCAAGCATACAAACTAACTTTTTGCTATACGAAATTCTATGTACATATTTATCATATCAAAAGTGAGTAAAGTAATAATATAAAAGCTCCTTTTTAATTGATTTGCCGGACATACTATATAAGTCGGCTACATAACTATTAACATTGATATTGTATAAAACAAAAAAAAAAAATAAATTTAAGTTTTTCAAAAGCCTCAATAAAGAAATGAAATGAAATGAATGCTCCCTCCAATTTAGTTTACTCTCAAGATTATTTACCTTTAATCTGAGCATTTCATTTTCTTCTTCTTCTTTACAAGTATAATTACTGGTTGATGAAAGTGACGTACATACGAGTATGAACAAGTGATTTAGGTTGTTGTTTGGGGTGTACATACTTGAGACTCGACCGCAACATCTCTCCAGTTAATGTGATTCTTAACTTAGTGTACTGCCGCTATCTACGAGGATGTCTTTCCCTATTACGCCGAGGATCGCCCTTTAGAACTTATTTATCTCCAAACGATCATGGGTATCTTCATCAGATTTCGATATATGTAGACTATTTACTAAGTTCTAAATAAAACAGCGATAAACCAGATGAAAAACTGCGACACCAACTACAAAATCTTCTTTAGGGACCAAAATATGAACTTAAACGAATATGAAGGGATTACAAATGCGAATAAAAGCTTAGGAATTTAAAATTTTTTTTTTACACATTTGACATTCACGAAGGATATGTCAATACTCCCACATGAAAGTCAGAAACTCAGAATTGACAATACAACCAGCATCCGTGATGTCGTTTCGACGGTAACGAAAAACCGACGTAAAATGCCAAGCGCTTAGTTTAGCATTCATTACAGCTACGGTGTAAGTTAAAATCATCATCTGTTGGTAACCCATTTCAACCATCAGCTGGTACAAAAGCTAAATAAGATTCAACTTCATTAAACCAAATTGCAAATTCTATTGGATTAATACGCAGTTTTCACGTGGCATCACAATGGGCCAATAGGCCTAAGTGGGTTGATCTATCTCCAACAGCTACTTTTAGCTTTGTCCCTGAAGTGGTTAGAGAGGGACGGTAAAAGCAACCGATGAAAATTCGAGAATTTGCGTTAATTGAGGTTGTTGCAATACTGTTTCCATTGCGCGGGCGGAAAGATAGAAGGAGGAGAAAGGAAAATTGTTTTTGTAGTGGTTTGAAACTCGGGTGTGTTTGGTTTCTATGTTTGCTCTCCAGGGGTGGGAGTCCGAATAGGACGGAGAGTTTTTCTTCACTCAGAGTGATTCGAGGTATATCACAGTATTTTTCTTTTCTGTGCTTGAAACTCTACAACAGCCAAATCTACGTGTCAGTGTTATGCCTTCACACGCAGAATTTTTTTGTCTGAGTTCCAATTACACAATGAAAAACTGACTTGCCATGGGCAGGATTCGAACCTGGACCCTCCGAGTGAGAAGCGTTTGCTACTACCACTACACCACGGCCATCCCACAATTTTTGTCGACGGCCAGCTCTTTCAGTTTTTGAAGAGTCAAAGTATCTTCTAGTGAAACCGAGTTTTCTTCAGCGCATTGAAGACAAATGCTAAATGCTTGGATAACATGCTGTGTTTTGATTTTTGGCCGTGGAGGATTTACACTTGCACCTGCGCTTTCTTCTTCACTCTCGATTTCTTCGGCTTCTAGATTGTTGCAAACAGGCGCCTTTTCAATATTCGTTTTAGATAATCCAATTGCTTAATTCCTTGATGACAAAAGTTTCAGTGGAAAATAACTTTTGAAGCAAGTCGTTAATGGATGTCATCATTTCGCGGTCACTAATGATTTTATCGCTCATCCTCCTCATCCCACTCACTCTCAGGAGACATCAAAGGCTTCTAGCACTTTTGTATAGCCGAAGACTTAACCTTGCAAATCCAGTAGCCAGGGGGCATAGGGCATGCCTGTATTTTACTCTCCAAATCTGAACCTCGGCTTCCGAATAAATGTGCTAAAAGTCCTTTTTTGTAGTACAGTTTTGTCAATTTGAGGACATTTTGGTCCATTGGTTGGAGAATAGCGCTGCAGTTTGCTGGAAAACAAGTGATAACAATCTTTCCATCATCACTTATCATCTCCCGTCATTTGGATGACATGTCGCTTTGTCCAATAGTAGCAGTAAGCTCTTTAATTTTATCAAAAATGGTTCCATCAGTTTTGGCTTATTTGACAATTTGTGGAGAAAAACAAATTTTAAGCATTCGGATTCCATTCCATTTTTTTTTTTAATTTGAAAACCAGCCATTATTGGCATTAAAAGGTCCTGGTTTTTCTTTGATGTTTTTGTGAAGCACAAATACTTTTAACTTAAGGATTTGTGTGGGAATGGGTACGTTTTGCCTGCGTTGCCTCTGGAACCAATCGTACAAGGCTTTTTCCATCCTTGGATATTATCAGGTTTTTAGAGTTACGCGCTTTTCGGGTCCAGACTCAGAATTAATAATGCTAATGCTTGACTTGTTGCACTTGTATGTTTCACAAAGCGATTTAACTGATGCACCGTTACTCAATTTATTTAAAATCTCAGCCTTCTGTTTTATAGACAGCTTGGGAACTTTTTTTTACGATAGCCATGATTTCTAAAATAAAACTAAGCAATTATGTACCGACCGAGAGAAAATTAGAAACACTGGTAAATTAAAACGCAAATACAATGCACATATGTACGAGTGTAAAAAATTCAGAGAGAAGTAACTGTAAAATAACTGCCCAGTTACAGTAAAACCAAACACCAAACAATTCAAATAAAGCTAAAACGAAAAAAGAGATCATGTATGAAATGTTGCATTTACTGAGTCACATTTTTTTGAAAAGTTGCAATTACTGAGTTAATGGTAAAAATTTGGTGTTACTTTAACCGAGGTATTGCATTTATAGAGGGTTGCTTTTCTGTACTGTATAATAATGGAACTGAAAGTGCCTATACCACAAGTTCTACCTCCGCTCCTCTGCAACTTTTCCAAACGGTTCCAAATTCTGCAACCAAATATCGTAGAAAAAGTCAACAATATGTCAACAACAAAAATTTTAACAGCACAGCAACAAATTACCGGCAACAAAATCAATTACCAACAATTACTTATGGTAAACGCTCTTAATTAGCTCCTGCGCTCGTGTGAAGATATAGTCAAAACAAAATTAAAAGTAAGGAAATTGTACAAACATACGAGTAGAAACATTGAGTCACCTGCCATGTAGACTTAAGTTTACGGGATGCCCATACATCCATGAGAGCAAGGATACGCCTTGCCATCGCCTGCCGCCTTCCTGTGTACCAATTCGGAACTGTGTTGGATGCACAGTTCCACCCTTGGTATGAATCAAGGCCGATCTAAAACCTCTTGCTGATAGTAGGGTCACAACACCTAGTACTTATTGCAATTCTTCATTGGGTCAAATCAACAGGAAGACCCTGCCCGCGATTTGGGTTTAAACCACATCCACCATGACACTCCCACAAAGCGGCCTACCTCTAACAAGTCAGGTCCGGATCGAGATCCGTGGGGCTCCTGACTCCCATGGTATCGTTTGAGTCCAAGGTACCTCCAACATGACCTATGACTGACCGGCAGCTTGTAACTGGTCAAATCGTAGCAATCTTCGGTGGCGTCATCTGAAAACCGCTACGATAAGACCTGTACTTTGCTCTGCCCCCGCTTTTTATTACACAACGTCATTGATGAGCGAAGTCTTGATAATTGGGCTACTCCAAAAGAGTAGCAACAGCCTGGTTGTACTCGAAATTCACGTTAATTTATTTTTTTCTTTTCCTTCAGGGACTCCTTCGTGTTTTGCAGGGCTCCTCGATAAGCACTGAGTGCTCTGTGCTCAGTGGGAATTTTTACTTTACTCGTAAAATTATTAAAAATACATTTTGTGAGTTATCGGTGTCAAACATATTGCCGCGCCATGTAATTCAACAATCCCGCTGAATGTAAAGGATTTCGCGCGCCGTGAAATCCTTCAGTATCCAGAAAAGGACTACGTCCAACCCATTATAAATATACTCGTATGTATCACATTGTTACTGCCGATTTTCCAAACTGAGCGCTGCAATAGAGTTTAAACTTTTAAAAAATTTACCTGCATTCATTGAAATGGATTTCCAGAATTTCAATTCTAATAGTCAACAGCCGTCTGCTCATATTAGACGACTCGTCTCAGCAAGGACACTTAGCAAAATTAGAAATAGACTGCTTTGACGATGAATATAAATAGTTAATAGCTAATTATAGTTAAGTTATTCTCTTCATTCTTTCTTCTTTATGTGGCACTGCATCTGTGGTGAAACTGGGCCTTGACAAACAGCTATGTATTTCAATTTAGCTCGCTTTTGCGCTTAATGCCTCTAGTTACGCCCTCCAAGGTAATTAAGGTCCCCTTCCATTTGAGCGCGTCCATTCTATACAGTAGAACTAGGATGAAGGGGATCTTATACGAGGAACTTTGATTTTTTATTTTGGTTCTTTGTAAAAAGAAACAGCAATTAGCAGGAGTGATTGTTCGCTTGATCTCTGCGGTTGTTTCGTTTTACAAATATACAGCGGGGGCGGAGGTATATATAATAATGAACTATTGTAACGTTCCGTTCAGGCCATTGATGTTGAATGTCCTTTCCTGCCGCAAGCATATATTTTATTGTACTTTCTCATCTATCACTAAAGCCACCTTTGTCAGTTCTGTTTCAATCGCAGCAAAGGCGACAGTGACAGCTCTCTCATTACTTCTGATAATGTTGTCAGCATACGTGAACGATTGAACAGACTTTTGAAATATGATACCGCTAATATCTGCCTGTGAGTTTCGTAAGTCTTTCAAGCATGAAGTTGAAAAAGTCACATGAGACCGCGTCGGCTTGTCGAAATCCTTTTTCGTTACTAAATGTTTATTTCTTGTCATTACCGATTTTTATGTCATAGCCCTATATGTATACGTAGCTCGCCTCTATTAATGCTGTCATATGCGGCCTCGAAACCGATGAATAGATGATGAATTCCTGTATTTTTTTCCAAAATCTGCCGTAACGTGAATATCTTATTGATGGTGGGCTTACTAGGGCTGAAGTCACACTGCTAAAGACATATGCGATTGTTTATATCGGGTTTTACGGGTTCCCATATTGGAGTATTTGTGATACTCGAATATGTACGTACTTTGTTCTTCTAAAAAGATATTCAACCTCACTTAACCTGTGCTGAATGTCCGTCTTTAGAAATTTTTAATTGAATAAGGGTAGCATTTGTAAACAAGTCCATAAGTAAAAAGACAAAAAAAATTATCAGCCTTTCAACTCAAAAGTGAGACTTTAAAAAGCTGTCATCTTGTAGTATGTACACATAAGACTGAAGTGGCTGTCTCCCCATTTCTTTATATGTACCGGCAATCGACAAGCTATCGATTAAGTGGTTGCATGTTGTGCACACCCGTGCACGAGTGATCTCCGGGCAAATATAAATATTAGTGTCGGAGCTTATCAGTCTCCGGTAGCGAGCCATACTCGTATGATCAGAAAACTAAAAAACGTATCGCAAACTGAGAGCATCAGCATGATGACGGGTAAAAGATTTTAACTAGAAAATGACTTACATGCTAACGTAAGCCGATATAAAGTCCACTCTCTATGCTATACACGCTACTTGAACTTTAAAAACCAAACCATGTAACATATATTATTACGGACTAGAACAAAATAAGAAGGGATTTGTCATCTTTACCATCTGGCCATAAATCTAGTAATTGAACAAGCAACTTAAAATACTGTTAGAAATAATCCTAGCATTATAAAAAAATAAATATGTTAAATAGAAGGAGAGTAATTCGTTTCATGGGTGAAGAGTTAAACGGAAACGGCAGGGAAACGATTTTCGAATACAAAGACTTCCATGGTAGAAAAGAATTCTGAACGAAAAAAAAATTACAAAAGAAGATATATTGAACTCATGCAATCACACGGCAACAGATGGAAGGAGTACTTGAAAAAAAAATCCTGGATGGTAATACCCTCCGAAGTACATATGGAGAACAATCTGGGATTCAAATGGCCCACGAATTTGTTTAATACAATGACGAGCAACGTTCGGAGGCCTTACTATAAGGAAACAGCTTTCTTGTTTCATGAAATTGCACCAACTACCGACGACGATGAAACTAATCCTGGATGCTATCGTACTCGTACTAGACAGACTACTGCGCAATATTATTACCATCCACAGTTTCCAATGTGGCTTTTTTTATTTATTTAATCCCTAGCATATCTATACATATTTAAGTTATAACAATTTTTGTATAAAGTTCACAAAATTTAAATGAACAGTTCACACTCTTTAAATATAAAAGAAATTACAGAAATTTGATAGGAAAAGAGAGAAAGAGAAGAACAGATTACAGAAAAGTTAGACATAAAGAATATAAGTATTGTTAAAAGTTAAAAGTTGATTGTTAAACAAGTAAAAGTGACATAATTTATCACATCGCTAATTGGAACTTATTAAACCCTGGAATAAGAAAATAATTAATTTTAGAGCCGATCAGTGAAGCAGTCTCGGTCTAAAATCTCCTCCGGGAAATTATAATATCCGTTCGCTATTATTGAGGCCAAATATCTTACCCTTAATAGCTCAAAGCTCTTAAATTAGTCCTAAGGCTATGTTCTCTTTTGGGAATCGTTGGGAAAAGAGGCAGGCACCTTTAGCACGGTGCTGGGTTTCCCTGGAAAACCTTAAGTACAGCCTACTACTGTTTGCGGCTATACGCGGGTTTCCATATGCGGCTCGGTTTATTATCGCCTCTCTGCCATATGGGAACCTCGCCCTTAGGTCTCACTCTCGTAGAACGAGCTGCGTTTTCTGCCGCTTGACTCCTCGGTAGAGGTACAGAAATTCTGCTTTTGGGTCTATTCGTAGCAGCTGGTGTTTGTGTTAATCGGCTAGTTGAGGCGAGCTCACGTATTAACCCTGTTGATTTATAGTCTCTTTGATAGGCTACTGGTGCTAGCTGTAGCTGGAGTTTTGTCGGAGCTCTTTTTAATGAGCCTCAACTTACCGAAACGTTACGCGAAATTATCTTTTAGGTCATTTAGCCATTTCTTTCATCGCACTGTATACGAGAACTTTCTCTTTTACTCTTTACAGGATTACCCAGGTTCTGGTGTTTAAACCTGAGTTCTGTGCATACAAGGACGCGAGAGTTTTCTCGCTATCTATATCAAAATTTTGCGGAAAGAACGCCATTATGATGTGTGGTTTCGGAAATAATGCCTCTGCATTAACATCAGAACACGTGTCTCCTTGATTTTTGAGAAATTATTTGTCAGCCAATTCTCAATAGCCTCATTGGAGCAAACAAACACGACCCAGCCAGTCCTGATTGTAGAGCTGTCACAAGACTGCTTCACTTCTTTGTTCCGAAGCTCAATCGAAACATCGATAACTCCCTCCTGTATTAGAGCTATTTGCTCAACACTAAGGGGATTGTGATTGAAGTCTTCCGCTACTACACCCAGCCTGACACTGCCCAGTATATTGATATATGGAACCTTGTCGACTGTGGCATTTCCTGTTTGGACTCCGGTTCGGGTTCGTTTAGCCTTTGTATCGTTGTTGTCGGTTTTGAAAGTGGCAATCTCTAGAGCACGTTCCCTCGAGTTACCTTGTTTCAAGGCCTGTTTGAACCTTCTCCTCTCCGAATGTCTGAGTCTAATTTAGCCGGTGATTTTTGTAACTTGTTCTCAGAATTTGCGGCTCTTTTCGTGCTAACGGATGGTACACATAACGCATCCGATAGCATGATGATTGTGTCTTCACATAGAGTGTCTGAGTCGAAGTCGCTCAGAAGGGACACATTCCCGTCACTGCGTCTCATTTCAGCGTCAGAATTGATGCTTTTAAAGAGGCGTCAATCTCTTTGATTAAATCTGTTATTGGATCCATTTTGATTCCCATGAGTAATTGCGATATGAAAGACACCTAACAGCAGAGCCCATTTTGCTGCAAGGAAGGCTGGTGATTTAAATCGGAGGTAGCCGGTATCCGAAGTTCTCAAACTATGCACTAAACACCCTCTTGGCCATGCATTCCTCTATACCGAAGGACAGTTGAAAGTTGTCCAACAATTTTATTGGAATAATAATTTTAAAATAAATATTTCGTTCGTTTTATAAAGAAATTGAAATAAAACAAACAGAGTTGTCCACTGTATATTTGAATAACCGCCCGCTCGTGTTAGCATATATACTGACATTTCGGCATAGTTTCAGCGTGATTAGCTCATTGGTATCATGTGACAGGTATTTCTGTATATCATAAAAAAATATGTATTTCCATTTTTTAACTGTATCTGATCAAAGACTGTGTCTGAACCGAAGTTTAGCACACCGATTTCCACAGTTCTTACAGTGCTATCCACCATGAACTCCTTCCCATTTGTCGAATCTTATTTAGTCATTTTAAAGTGTTTACGTGGAAAAATTCATCATAAGAGAACATAATTTTTTTTCAGATCTGACCATTTTGTGATCTCAAGATATTATTTTTTTTAAGACATCACATTTAATTCCTGTTAATTTCTTAATGACTTTTTTAATGAAAGACATACTAAAGGTGACTGATTATCTCTCTTGCTATCGGTGTATTAAAAAAAGCTTAGGGTTGTGAGAAATCAAAAATAGTAGAAATAGCTCTTTTACATTTTAAAGCTGCTAAAATTTTAAATTTATCGCGCAGTACGTTAGTATTTTAATTCAGCAATCTTGTGTGGACAGCCACAGCCAGTCAATGGATGATTTATGAATATTTAATAATTAGACGTTATGTGTTAAATAGCATCTGTGTCTCATTCTCAGACATATTATAGATTTTTGGGTAAATAACGTTTGTTGGCGCCGTTGGATTCAGTTCAAGTATTGACTTAGTAAATTCAAACCGTCTGTAAAACTATTATCATAGAATCCAAATTTTAGAAATAGTAAACAAACAAATAAGGCCAAATAAGCGAAGATGTTTGAGATTGTACTTGTTTTAGATTATACTTATGTTAATATACAGGGTGTCCCAAAAATCAACGTCAAGCCGGAAACGGGTGATAGGTCAAGTGGTTATCACAAAATTATAAAAAAAAATCTAAGTCACGTACTTTTAAAATTATTGGCACGCAAAAAAAAAATCGAGAAATCTGACACCCAGTATCGATCTTTTATTTATTTATTTATTAATTCACAAAAATTCTTGTACATGTAAGATTGAATCTTTTTAAATTATGCAAGCTAGGCAAAAATACATTACAAAACTAAATAAAAAGAAAATAATATTATAAATAGTAATAACCATAAGAAACAGGGGATGTTAGGAATGAAAAAGATGTGAAAGAAGGACATAAAAGTATAGAAATTCCATCAGTAAGTTTGTGCTAAGTAAAGGGTTTTCCAATAGGGACTTGACAGCTTCGAATTTAATTTGTGGACGCAGTCTTTCACTAATCATCATCATGGTAAAGTACACGAACGAGCAACGTCTGCAAATTATAAAAATTTTCTACCGAAATTCGGAGTCGGTGACTGCAACTTTTAGAGTGTTAACTCCAATTTTCGGTCGTAATTCTCGAACTAGTACACAGGCAATAACAAGTTTAGTGCACAAATTTGAGTCTACAAATTCGTTGTGTGATGTTGCCGTGTCAGTGAGGCAACGGGTTGGTCGAAGTGTCGAAAATATCACTGCCCTTCAGGCGTCCGTAGCAAATGATCCAAATCAGTCAATTCCACGGCGTTCTCAAGAATTGGGCATCGCTCAGACCACATTATGACGTATTTTGCGTAAGGATCTTGGTTTACACCCATACAAGATCGAGCTGACTCAAGAATTGAAGCCGATGGACCAATTGAAGCGACGTACGTTCTCCGATTGGGTTCTAGAGAAGATGCGCCAAGGTGATGAATTCATCACAAAAAATAACTGTTTGGTGCGGTTTGCATGCCGGCGGCGTTATTGGGCCATATTTTTTCGTCGACGATAACGATCGTCACGTTACAGTGAATGGTCAGCGTTACCGCACCATGATCACCGATTATTTTTGGCCCGAATTGGAAGATATGGACTTGGACGACATGTGGTTTCCACAGGATGATGCCACAAGCCACACAGCACACGCTACAATCGATTTATTGAAGAGTAAGTATGGTGAGCGTGTTATCTCAAGAAAAGGGCCAGTCGATTGGCAGCCTCGTTCGTGCGATTTAACGCCGCTTGACTATTTTCTGTGGGGCTACGTTAAGTCATTGGTTTATGCCAACACGCCAACGACATTGGAAGAGCTCAGAGTCAACATTGAACGCGAAATAGCGGCCGTTTCGGCCGAAATGTGTGGCCGAGTCGTTGAAAATTGGGGACCAACGAATCGACCGCTGCAAACGTGCCCGCGGTAGCCATATGAACGAAGTCGAGTTCCATTCATAAATGTTTTGATTGTACTTCAAGCCGCTAATAAAGTTTTTGAAATATCTCAAATGGTTTGCGTTTTATTTTAAAAAAAAGTTGTCAAGTCCTTATTGGAAAACCCTATATTTAAAAACTTCATTTGTAAATGTATTTGTGTTCCTTGATCGTTTGATTTTCACTGGTAGACAATTCCATAGATGAATCGCATGGATAAAGAAATTTCGACTAGTGGTACGTAAGATACTTATATCTGGGTAGAATTATTTGCAGTTTCCTTTGGTTACTCGCAAATTTTATCATGTCAAATAGATAGTCTGGTTTTTTTGTAGTAATAATTTTATGAAGCAGTAGTACGGTTCTAAAGTTTAATAATGCTATTAAGGAGCAGCAGGTTATTCTTTTAGCGAAGGGCGAATTGTGATCTGACCGTTTAACCCTTTCAGAATTTTGTTAATATATGGTAACACTTTTTTCTACGCGGCAAAATTCAATTGAGTGAAGTAAATTTCTCAGAGAACTATGTTAATTTATGATTCCTACTTATTGTCTAGAAAAGAATGACGTTCATAAAGAGAAACATTCTTGGAGTGAAAGGATTATATTTTGGCAGATTATTACAATGGCTCATTCTGGTGGTAAGTGTGTTTTGATATGTTTTTTTTTTTGTCAATAATGGGACAAATTTAGATAGGGCAGCATTTTTTTTATGTAAGTACCTTCTATTTCTTGATGATTCAATGAACTGAACCTGAAGTTTATGAAGTTTGCTATGATTTGTGTACATTTTAAGTTTTGTTACCATACGGAAACATTTTATTTTTAAGTTGTTTATATTTCGTAAATCCAAATGTAAATATTCCCGCTTTTTTGCTTGAAATTTCGATTTGACTTTCAGGAAACAGCTTTAAATTGAAGAAAGATGATGAAAGATACAAAAGTTACTGCTACATTTTGCTGAGTCGGATCTTTCAGATGAAGAAGAAGAAAAAGAATTTGAAGTGAATATAGACGGTATTTTAGAACAACTTGAAGGTGAAGACAGACACCAGGCAAGTATTACAGAGGATGAGGTAGGTGAACATTTGAAAGAGAATGATGATGAGAACATAGAACCAGAAGAAGAAATAGTTGAGTTAGAAAACCCCAGTATGCCTTCTACATCAGCTGGGAAATACAGACGGTCTGAATACCAATGGCTAAAGAACAAGTGGAAGCCACCAAGTGCCATTTTTGTCGAAGAAGTTTACAGAACATCCGAAATACGTACACCGCTTCAATATTTTGAAGAATATTTTAATGACGAAGTGTACGAAAAAATTCTTTTTGCTACCGATCGAAGAAACTTGGCTACCGAAGGATACCTAACAAACATCAAGATTAGTCAGATTAAAAAAATGGTTGCTATGCTACTCACTGTGGTTATAGCTAATTATCCAAGAACAAATATCTATTGGGGAAAATCAACGAAGATACCCTCTATTTCGAATGCAATGAACAGAGGAAGATTCCATTATATCCGAAATTTGCTAAAATTTGCTGAAAAAGAAAGCAATACGGATAGGCTTTGGAAAGTTCGTCTTCTTCTTGACGTCATACGGCAAAAATATATCGGTGTCCCAAAGAAGGATAACTTGTGCGTGGATGAGATGATGGTCCCGCTAAAAGGAAGAAAATTTTTGAAAATGTATATGCCAAAAAAAACCGATAAAGTGGGGCTTGAAGATATTTGTTCTTTGTAGCTTTGATGGTGTGGTTCATGACATCGAAATCTACCACGGAAAAGGAACGTTGGCTGGAAATTCAAATTTGGGCTTTCGTTCCGGTATTGTTATGAGATTGGCTGAATCAATACCCCATTTTAAAAACTTTAAATTATATTTTGACAATTACTTTACCAGCTTGGACTTACTTGTAAAACTAAAAGATCTGGGACTATGGGGCACTGTTACCTTCAGGGCAAATCGAATGAGAAAAATTGTACTAAAGACCGAAAAAGAACTTCGTAAAACAGGCCCAGGATCATACGACTATCGTATTGAGCAAGAAACCAGTATTTTTATTATGAAGTGGCTGGATAACGGTCTTGTACAAATGACGTCCACGTTGTATGGAGACGAATATATTGATTCAGTTAATCGATTTTGTCGAAACGAAAAACGAAAGATTTAGATCCAACGCCCTAATATGGTCAAAATGCATAACAAAAATATGGGAGGAGTGAATAAAATGGACTTTCTTTTGTCCCTATATAGAATTTCCATCAAGACCAGAAAGTGGACAGTACCGGCTTTTGACCACATGATAGATCTTGCTGTGTGTAACTCATGGCTAGAGTATAAGAGAGACTGTGAAGTACATAACCTACATCCAAAAGAAATAAAACACCTACTTGCATTTCGGGACGATATTACTAGTGGAATATTAGCTCAAATGGAAACTAAAGGGTCCAGGAAACGGAAGACCATCAGTAAATATCAGCGATTTTATACACGACTCAGCTCTTTCTTCACCTTCTTCTTCTTCTCCAACATTGACGCGTGACAGCATCCCAGTGATATCTACGAGATCTGATCTCATCAACCACTGGCCAATATATGTGTGTAACAGATCCAGATGTAAGGTAAATGACTGTGAAAGGTACTATAGGGTTTTCCAATAAGGACTTGACAACTTTTTTTTAAAATAAAACGCAAACCATTTGAGATATTTCAAAAACTTTATTATCGGTTTAAAGTACAATCAAAACATTTATGATTGGAACTCGACTTCGTTCATATGGCCACCGCGGGCACGTTGGACCCAATTCTCAACGACTCGACCACACATTTCGCGTTCAATGTTGGCTCTGAGCTCTTCCAACGTCGTCCGCGTGTTGGCATAAACCAATGACTTAACGTAGCCCACACAAAATAGTCAAGCGGCGTTAAATCGCACGAACGAGGCGGCCAATCGACTGGCCCATGTCTTGAGATAACACGCACACCATACTTACTCTTCAATAAATCAGCTGTAACGTGTGCTGTGTGGCTTGTGGCACCATCCTGTTGAAACTACATGTGGTCCAAGTCCATATCTTCCAATTCGGGCCAAAAATAATCGGTGATCATGGTGCGGTAACGCTGACCATTCACTGTAACGTGACGATCGTTATCGTCGACGAAAAAATATGGCCCAATAACGCCGCCGGCATGCAAACCGCACCAAACAGTTATTTGTTGTGGATGAAGTGGTGATTCATGAAGCACATGTGGATTTTCACCCGACCAATAACGCATATTTTACTTATTGACGAACCCACTGAGGCAAAAATGAGCTTCGTCACTGAAAATGATTTTGCGATGAAATTCATCATCTTGGCTCATCTTCTCCAGAACCCAATCGGAGAACATACGTCGCTTCAAATGGTCCATCAGCTTCAATTCTTGAGTCAGCTTGATCTTGTATGGGTGTAAACCAAGAACCTTACGCAAAATACGCCATAATGTGGTCTGGGCGATGCCCAATTTTTGAGAACGACGTGGAATTGACTGATTTGGATCGTTTGCTACGGACTCCTGAACGGCAGCGATATTTTCGACACTTCGACCAACCCGTTGTCTCACTGACACGGCAACATCACACAACGAATATGTAGACTCAGATTTTTGCACTAAGCTTTTTATTGCCTGTCTATTAGGGCGAGAATTACGACCGAAAATTGAAGTTAACGCTCTTAAAGTTGCAGTCACCGACTCCGAATTTCGGTAGAAAATTTTTATAATTTGCAGACGTTGCTCGTTCGTGTAAAGTATACCATGATGAAAATGTTGAGTTTATTGAATAAATTGACAGTAACAGTTTGATGATTAGTGGAAGAATGCGTTCACAAATTAAATTCAAAGTTGTCAAGTTCCTATTGGAAAATAATTTTATGAAGCAGTAGAGTACGGTTCTAAAGTTTAATAAGGCTATTAAGGAGCAGCCGGTTATTCTTTTAGCGAAGGTCGTAATGTGATCTGACCGTTTAATGTCAAAGATGTATCTTGCACAACTATTATATGCCACAGTGAGTTTCCTCTTCGACACATAGTCAAAGTCTGCGTATATTTAGCAACCGTAAAGTAGTATCGGCAAAATAAAAGATTTAACCAATTTCAGTTTAACAACTGTCGGAAGGTAGCCATTTGTGGGGCTTAGACCACGAAGAGCACCATACACTTTTGATACTACTTTGTTTACGTGTAAATTCCGAGTAAGTGTACTAGTGAAATAAACTCCAAGATTTTTTACCTTATCAACACACTCTATGGGAGCGTTGTTAAGAGATATTGGGGTTTGTCTATTTCTATTAATTATCAGAGCTTTTGACTCAGATGGATT
Source organism: Volucella bombylans (assembly GCA_949129095.1). Taxonomy (NCBI): domain Eukaryota; kingdom Metazoa; phylum Arthropoda; class Insecta; order Diptera; family Syrphidae; genus Volucella; species Volucella bombylans. The sequence goes on along the minus strand of OX422141.1, from coordinate 200,026,338 downwards.
GAGACTAAGCTCCTTTTTTGTTGTTGACCAAACATGGATTCGCTTAAAATCATCAGTAATATTGGTCACCGCCTGATTTGCATGGGATTTCGGAAACAAAGAATATATTTGTACATCATCGGCATGTATATGGTGTGGGGAGGTCATGAAACATTCGGCTATATCATTTATAAAGCATAAAAAAAGGAGAGGGCCTAGTATGGAACCTTGAGGGACACCCAAGTGGACATGGAGAAGTGAGCAGTGTTTGGTGCCATTAGAAACATATTGTTGGCGGCCAGATAAATATGAGGCTATTAATTTTCACGCGGAGCTTTCGAAGTAGAATTAATTATGCAATTTATTTAATTGTCAAACGGCTTTAAGAAGTCTAAAAAGACAATGAGGCTCCCCCTTCCTTATTATGTCTATCTGCATGATTGGGCTTATGGTAATTACTGATTTTAAAGAGGTCGTCATTAATAAATATTAGTATGCAGCCACGTAATAAACGCAACTCGTCTATTTTGTTATTTAGACTTTGAACATTCAAATGACACATATTAAAACCTTTTTTTTGTTTACAAAGAACATTTAACATAATTTTCGTCTCATCTATATGGCCACCCTGGAAATATCGACAATTGCTCATATAAAGGCAATAACAAAAAATTGAACCGACAAGCAACAAAAACAATTACAATAGTGTGGATGATATGCCTTACTTTTGGAATGAGGTTCCAAAAAAAAGAGAATGAAAAAGCAGGTACAAAGATAGTAAACGGGAAGGAGAAAGAGAGTGGAAATGAGTTTATTAGGGAAAGAGTAAAGAAAAATGAGAGAAAATTGAAGGAAAATGATAAACAAGAAACCAGTAGGAACTGCGACAGATTAACGTATTGAAATGAAATAAATAAAAAGAAATGAAAGAAAAGAGAATTTACATTCGGAGTTTCACTGTTAATTAAGTGTACATGGTGTTGTTTTGTTGTTTTTGAAGAGATTCTACTGCATCGGCCGATTTCATAGCTTGGCATCTCCCGGAAATTGCGCTGAGTGTGTTTTCGTTGTCTATGCAGATGTTTCTTCCGAGTGTAAGCTCTTTAATGAAAATGGATCCGGATCGGGTGGTAGCAGAAAAGACCACTTTCCGATTTTTCATGCGCACGGCGGCGTGTTGAAGAAGAGATCGATTCCTTCTTGTAAGGATTTCATTGACGTATATTGATTCGTTTGAGTCTAGTCCGACATCTCTCAAGTGCTGTGACAGCAAATCTTTACTTTTCTTTGATTTTTTTTTCCACGTAATCCTGAGTAACTCTTCTCTAAATTACGGTCCAAAATTGAAACATAACTATCGGTTTTAACTAAAATGTTCCTTTTTTGTCCATTCATGTATCTGAAAATCATTAATCACCCAACTTGAACTGACTGTACTTTCAAAAAAATGTATTATGCCATTTTGTCAAGTAACTTTAAAAGATGGCGTATTTAGTCTGGATTCCAAAATGGTATGACACTTCCTAGACTAACGCTTAATTGAGGACAAAAAAAATATTTTGATAAAGAAACCCGATTCATAGTTAATTCTTTTTAATAAGTTAACATGAGTACCCGAGATAGGCAGTGACGCCGTGATTGAGACGGATAAACACGCCACTTCGACTAGTGAAACAGATAGAGATGCCACCCTTGTTAAGTAGTGACACATAGGCACATCGTGCAATACTGCCGTACGTTACGCTCCTTCGCTTACAGCGCATTATTCTGTATTCGTGTTGATTTCGTGCTTACAATTTTGGCATTCTTTATTGGACTTCATTGCATTGCGACTTTGATTTTCTATCTGACCGTGTCTGTCGAACCTGGATTTCTTCTGGACTAGTGTTGATCGTTCATTCTGTGATACACTGCTCAGGAATATGCTAACATTCATCTCATTTATGGGGAATGCAGGTGTATTGCTAGTGCTGCAGCCAGACTTTATCATGAGAGATACCCAAATGCTCAGCGTCATCCGGATCATCGAGTGTTTGTAAATGTGCACTGGTCATTCTCAGAGGGTTGCTTTCCAAATCTAATGGTTAGTGGGGAAGACCCGTCATGCCCTACGAGGACGAAGTCTTACAAGCAGTCGCACAAGACAAAAAGCGTAGGAGTATCCAAAAATACAGCACACCGAATTCTAAGGAAAAACCAGCTCCATCCGTACCATGTACAGCGAGTCCAAAGTCCAAAGCTACCCCGAGATTATCCAGAAAGAGTCCAATTTTTTCAAACGATAGTGCAGATGTTCAGAGAAGATCCGAGATTCTTCGAAAAAATTCTATGGTCGGACGAATCAACTTCAGAAAGGGACGGTTACATGAACCTCCACAATTTGTACGATGAATTGAATGAAACTGAATTTGAATTTATTGGCTCATTCGAGCTGCCGCAGAATTTGAATGCGGAGGTTTATTTAGATTTTTTGGAGAACCACTTACCAAATTTATTGGAAGACGTGCCACTTAATATCTATGCATGCATGTGGTATTAACAAGATGGCTGCCCAGCGCATTATGCTCGCACAGTACGAGAGTTCCTCCAACAGGTGGATAGGGCGGTCTGGTACAATTTCGTGGCCAACCCGTTCACCTGATTTAAATCCACTCGACTTTTTTTACTGGGAAGCAGTAAAATAAAAAATTTATTCTAAGCCGAGAGAAAATTTAAACGAGCTGCGCCAAAAAAGTGCAAAAGCCGTTGAAGACATCGACTCCAGAAGATATGTATGCCAGTCTTATTACCAGATCATTTGTAAGAAAATATAAAGGGTCCGCCATCTTACGTTTTTTTTTTCAACTAGTGCTTATTTCGTGAATGGTAACACTTAGCTCATGTCTGATTGGACACATAATTAGTTTTATCCTTCCGCTGAACGAATATGGTTGTGTATATGCTTGAACAACGCTGGGAAATATTGCGACATTACTTTGAAAATCATGGTAATGTTGCAGAATGTGTGCGAAAATTGCGTACGGATTTTGAAAGAAGAGAAGCACCGTCAGCTCCGTATGTTCGTTACCTTGTGAAAAAAGTGAAAGAAACTGGCATCCTCATCGATAAACCAAAGCGTGAAAAGCCAAAAACAGTGCGTACACCCGAGAATATTGCTGATGTGCCAGAAAGTGTGCGTGAAGCGCCATCAACATCAATTCACCGTCGTTCTCAACAATTGAACATTTCGGAGACATCATTGAGACGAATTTTGCATAAAGGCCTTGGTATGACGCCATACAAAGTCCAATTGGTTCAGGAGTTGAAGCCAACTGACCATCCAATGCGTTTTCGCTTCGCTAAGTGGGCCTGCGATCGACTTAGAGAAGATGCCGATTTTGCCAAAAAAATCATCTTTTCAGATGAAGCTTGGCGGGTATGTAAACAAGCAAAATTGTCGCATTTGGGGCACAGAAAACCCGCACGCATACATTGAAAAGCTGATACACCGATCGTTATCGGGCCATGTTGAACGAATTTTTGTTCACAAAAATTGAAGAGGAGGATATTGGCAACATTTGGTTTCAACAGGACGGCGCTACGTGCCACACAGCCGAAGCTACACTCGATGTTTTGCGCCCTGTTTTTGAAGATCGCATTATCAGCCGCAGAGCTGATGTCGTTTGGCCACCTCGGAGCTGCGATTTGACACCGTTGGACTATTATTTGTGGGGTGCCGTAAAAGATAAGTGTTACGCCGACAAGCCAGAGACAATTGACGCTTTAAAGGACAATATTCATGAAGCCATTGGTGAAATACAGCTGCACACAATCAATAATGTGCTTAAAAATTGGACCGATCGTGTAGGCTACTGCATGGCCAGCCGAGGCAGCCATTTGAATAAAATTGAAAAAAAAAAAAACGTTAGATGGTTGACCCTTTAGAGCTTGCATTGCCGCTGGAGGTAAACAGTTTGAACATTTGTTGTAAGATAGAAGATTGGTAGATGGCGTTTAGTCGCACAACAAACAACGGTTGTATAAAGCGATCCTGAGAGTATACACAAAGAGAACGTAGTGTTCTGTCTGCTCTGTGATGGGCAAAAATGAAATGAAATGATAGGGTGGAATCTCTGTCTGTTTCACTTACACTAGTCGAAATGGCGTGTTTATCCATCTCAATCACGGCGTCACTGTCTACCTCGCTCACACTTGGTACTCATTTTAACTTATTAAAAAGAATTATCTGTGAATCGGGTTTCTTTAACAGAATATATTTTTTTTCCTCAATTAGTGGTCAGACAATTTTTTTAAAAATATTTTTCACTGACAAGGGGCAAAGCTTTTAGAGAAAACATGAGGAATTGCCAAGAATTCTCAAAGGTTCTCGAAAATATTCAGTTTTCAAGCCGATCAATATTCTTTAGTAATTACATATATAGTTAGTTAGTTAGTAAGTTGACTTTTATTTTTAATAAATGTTTTACAATGTAACGATTAACCTAAGTCTTTAATGGTTTGGCCTGTAGCCGTCTACCAGGTTGACAAAATACATACTTAAGTTTTACATTAAAAATCTCCATCTATGATACGCTTTCTATAACAAAGTGCTGCTACTGAGTAATCATATAAGACTTTCCATCCTTTTTCTCCATTTAAAATGCTCATTACTTCATCTTCGTCTAAATCATGTTTTCCGAACAATGATAGTCGAAATTCTTTTAAAATCGGACAAACACCAAGAAAATGTAAGATGTCTTGTCTCTTCTTCATGTTGCAGAGGTCACAAAGTATTGGTAAATCTCTAAGTCTATGGGGTATAAAGTTTAGTTGAACGAGTTCCCCTCTCTGAAAATGGTACTTATTTTGTCAACTGCGCGACTATCTAGGAAGTATGTTTTTTCATTTAGAAAATTGTTTAGTTTGCTGTAATAGTTCCTAAACAGTGACGATTCAGCTTCTTAGACATATTGGTCATATGTATGTCTGCCAAAATTCTCCAAAACCAAGTTAAATTTTTCTCTTAAAAGATGAGGATGCTCGTTCACTTGAATAGATAGATTTAATCCGCATTCAGAAGCTGTTTTGTTCCATTCCTCGCAAATGCCTCCGTGTGTTCTAATTATGCTTCTTAAAACTACGTTTGGTATTCTGCATTCATTCATTTCTAGTATTTTTAGTATATAGTTGAAGTGCATTTTGAGCGTGTACAAGAGCAAAGGAGCAGTTCCCGTTTCAAGATGTAGCATATAGTTCGGGGTATTTTTGGTAACCGGAAAATCTTCTACAAAAAGTAGCGAAAAAATTTTTCCACAGCATCGTAGCCTTTGTAACCCCATACCTGAGCTCCGTAAAGCATTATCGAGGATGCGGTTGAGTGGAACAATGTTTGTTTTGTTCCCAAATCGAACAGATAGCTCTTTAAGCAACAGCTAATTTTTCCTCAAAGTGTGGTTTGAAATTTAAGGAGAACGATATTAGGATACCTAGGTATCTGTATCTGGATACTACCTCAATCTCTTCCCCGTCTAACTTCCACTTTTCCAAATGTGAGAAGCGTCCTCCTACATTTCTGAATATCATAATTTTTGATTTATCAAGATTTACAGTATATATTTACATATATGTATATATACGTTGAATCAGATATCTCCAATGATGAGACATAGGCCGTTTTCGAAAACGTCATTTGATCGTCAAATTGATCGTCATTTGCAATACTTAAGGGTTGCGAACATCAAACTGCAAACGTCATTTGGTATCATTGATCTGTGTCATCTACATGATTTTTTTCTTGCAAGAGCATTTGACGTTTTCGAACAGAGCAATCATCCTTGAATGCATGTTATTACGCAGTGCAAATTTCTGGCTGCTTTTTTGCAGCGCATATGACGTTTATGAACATCTGTCCTGCAAACACTGCAGTATCGAACATGCTGCAAAGGCAGTTTGATTTCTAATGTCGTTTTCGAACAAATAACTGTTGCAGCTTGCGTTTAAGAACATTTTGCAAAAGGAAATTTGATGCAGATGACGTTTTCAAAAATGGCCATATTTTCATCTAATGCCGCATTTAAGATGGGGGTAATGTACTCAGGAAGTGGCATAAAATATTTCTAAAGTAACTGTGCCATGTGTTCAGTACAAGAAACGTTCGCCAAGAGGTAGATGCATATGTTGACAAGTATCAAGCTAGCAATTAAAATCCTCGCGAAAATCACTAGCAACACTAATCTATGTCTACATACATATATGCCAAATGCTGGATATACATATGTACCTATGCCATCAACACTAAAAGATTTGAACACGTCAAAGTTGGTTCACTTTATTTAATAAATATTTAGCCACTCGATAGCAAGGCAAGGTCCGATGCTTTCCTGGTATATCCAGAATATAATATCTTTTATTAGAGTACAATTTCAAAACATAACTAATCCTAATAACAAAAGACTTACAACCAAAATCTTAAACAACATTCAAATTATTTATCGAGCTTAGAACTATTAACACTTTGTTCGGTATTGTGAGGAACATTTTCACTATGCCAAGTTACTTCAAACACCGGTGCTTCTTCATCCTTCAACAGGAAATTCTCATCATTCCAAGGCTGAAGGTCCGTAGTACCGCACGTTATGTAGAACAAGTTACCAACAGCAAACACTACAGCTGAGATTATAAAGACAATTTGCCACTCAAATCGATTGTGCTGGAAAGAAAATAATTTGTACACAAGGGGATATCTAACATCAAATTCAGTTTTCGGCTTACTTCGTCGGTCACTATAACCCCCACCAAGAGTGGTGTTATAATAGGTATTATATTGGCTACTGTATTGACAATTGCCATAAGGATGCCAGCATGGTTAGGAGACAAGTCAATGGTGTTCAATGTGCTTCCGATCGTTGCCGCTGAGTTCACTCCTACCACTACAACCATCAAGACTACAGCAAATGTTTTTTGTTCTTCTCCCAAAAACCCGATTCCGATAAGTCCTGCCGCAGGTATCCAAAATGCAATGGAGTTAAAGGTTCTCCTCAAAACTTTCAATGAAATGCATTTTTGTTGTCGTAAGATCTCAGATACAATCAAGTACACATAGGACATTATCCACATGGCAAAGAATGGTAGAGATGAAAAAAGGCCATTATTCTTCATATCCATGTGAAGAACACCATTCATGTACTGAGGAATTTCGGCTTGTAGTGTTGAGAAGCCCCAAGATTCAGCAGAACGTGCTACAACTAACGCCCAGAATGGCAAAGATGTTAAAATAGCCTTCCATGGAACTGGAATTTTCTTTCCTTCCGTTACTTCTTGCTTCGGGCTTAGAGACGCCACAATATATGTCTTCTCTTCATTTGAAATCCATCTTGATTCTAAAGGAGTGTTTGATGAAAATACTGCCCAAAGAAAGCACCAGCACATTCCAAGAGCCCCAGATACGTAGTATGTTCCCGGCCATCCCATACTCGACGAGGCTATCACTCCGCTTACAACCATAGCAAGCAGCGTACCACATTCAATTCCATTATTGCTAAGTGCACCCAATCGATTTCGTTCTGCGATCGGAGACCATTTCGCCAGGTGGGCATGAATACATGGAAAAAGAAATCCCTGAAACATTCCCTGAATAACACGAATCCCACAATATATCTGCCATCCACCAAATGGAATGCAAAGTGGAGTAATGATGGCAAAAACAGCTGATCCCAGTGTTGATACAAACATGGTGAGTTTGGCTCCAAATCGACGACATAGGTATCCTCCGGGGAATTGTGTCACCACATACCCCCAATAGAAGCTGCTGAGGATATAGGAGATTTCTTTCCCATCCCAGTCGTATTCCTGAAAAGATTTGCAAGTGTTAGAGGGTTTCATTTAAAAATGCACTGTGACGGTTAATCTTACATCAAAATTTGGATTTGTGCTTTGGGAATTTGTCATTGCAACCACAGCAACACCAGCATTCATTTGTGCGATATAGTTGACAACGATAGCCAAAAATAGTAGTAGGGCTTGCAGGTGGCGTGCACCTATCGCTGGACCTAAAAAACAATTTTTTTTTTTTAATAACTCAATGTATACATATGTATTTTTATTTTAATTGTATCTTGTTGAGTGGAAGAGTAGCCGTAGGACTATCATTACCTCAATATTCTTTCAGATATCCATCCCCAATGTTTGAGTAGGTGGTACGACTGATGATTGTGGTAAAAGAGATACACTCAAATTATAAAGTATTTATTTACAAAATTAAAGAGACTCGTTACTACCTATCAGAAGATAAACTCCTGGTGCTATCCAGTGAGAAATTGTTCCAAGTCATCCAAACACTTGAATTGAAATAGTTAATTTGAAAGAAAAGTGCATTGTAACTTGTTGAAAATATCTTTCTCTAAAATACAGCAAATATATTTTCGAGTGCGTTTGAAAACCTTTTTTTAGTCGAAATGATATACGTAAAAGAAAAGCTTGTTAATTTCTGTATCCATTTCGGAATTTGAACTTCTTCAAACCTTCACCGCATTATGTGGTGCACGGCTGGCTAATAGTGAACTGACAGTGAACTACTAATTAATCAGAGTGTGCATGTGGAATAAATAACTCGAATAACTCAAATCAATTTCTATATGTAAAAACTATGTGAATTTTCAGACCAGTATGTAGTTTTTGATTGTGACGTTAATTGCGATTATAGACATTGCAAGATATGGATTTGAATTTTGACCATGATGGGTCTGTTACTGACCCTACATTTTCTTTTTTTACTTCATTATCTACTTCAAGAAAGAGAAAAATTGCAAGCGATGCAGATGATAGTGATGATTTAATTTTATCGTGTAACTTTTTATACGTTTTCATGAACAATTAGATATGACTCCTGATGACGTGGCTAATGATCTCTCTTCTTTTGCGTCTCATGTTAGCTCCAAACGCATACTACACCTCCAGAGAACACGGTATAGTTTCAAAAACTACCATCGCTCCTAACCCACCACCCAATTCTTTGCCGAAGCCTCCCAAATATCTGTCCCTGTATTATCAAAACGTAAGAGGATTACGAACTAAGATTTTTGCTATATATCTTAATTCGCAGATTCTGCCCTACGAAACCAATCTCACCCCTGATATTAAGAATAATGAATTATTTTTCAAAGACTTCGATTTACACCGTGACGATGGTCTAGATAAAGAGGAGAATTTATATGGCCGTGGTGTACTTCTAGCTATACACTCTCGTCTCGAGTCTAGACCCTTTAAAAAATCGTCCACTGCATTCTTCGAATTCGTTTGCGCTAGAATTCCTATTTGCAAACGCAACCTATATATTTGTTGCTGCTATATTCGCCCCTCTCAACCAATTCAAAGTTACCAGCTAGCTGTTGATGCAATCGACTGCATTTTTAATGCTGCTGACCCCAATGACGTTGTTATTTTTTTAGGTGATTTTAATCTACCTAAGCTTCTATGGACTCAGACTGATCAGTGCTACTATACTGCAACAAATCCCACCTCTGATAAAGAAAATCTTTTCATCGACTGCCTAACTGACTCTGGTATATATCAATTAAGTGGTGTCACCAATAACATCGGCAGACAACTCGACCTAGTCTTCGCCACTGATACAGATAACTCCGTCGTTTTAGAAAGTAAACATCTGCTTTCTAAGTTGGATAGTTACCACCCTCCCCTTTCTCTTACGCTGACATATGACAATGGCCTTAATCCCGTTTCCTATGAATATTCTTACAGTTTTAATTTTCATAGGGCTAACTACGCCAAACTGAACAACCTCCTCAGTATGGTCAATTTTAACTTTCTCTACAATAACCCTAACCTTACGGTTAACGATGCTCTTGCATCCTTTTATACCGAAATTTTAAAATGTCTCGCCCAATCTGTGCCTTTTTTACCCAAAAGGAATCCCTCATCGTCACCACCCTGGTATAATAAAGAGCTGCGAAGAGATCGCAAACAAGAGAAATAAGCTCTGGTATACTTACTTAAAATCGCGTTCTGACACTGATTTCTTCTACTACCAGTCTGCCCAAATAAATTTCTCTGTGCTTTGCCAAACTCTCTATGACAACTATTTAAACCGAATGGACCACACACTCATTTCCGACCCCAAAAGATTCTTTCAGTTCATCAAAACTAAAAGCAAATCGGATAACTATCCATCATCCCTAAATTTTCTTGATAGGTCCTCGGACGATCCCTAAATTATTGCAAATCTCTTCGCAATCTTTTTTGGCCAAGCGTTCGCCATCCATTCCCAAGAGCCAGACCATTCTTACTTTTCCTACTTAAACAGCTGCCCACAAACAACTTTGGAATCGGTGTCTATAACTTTAGAGCAAGTTAGAGATAAAATAATAAAACTCAAAGATGATTATTCTGCTGGCCCTGATGACCTTCCCCCTATATTTTTAAAGAAATGTCAAATGCATCTAGCCCAACCTCTTACAGTTCTCTTTCAGCTTTCTATCACCCAGGGATTATTTCCATCAACCTGGAAAAGGTCGTTTATTATTCCCCTACATAAAAAAGGTAGAAAAGACGATATTTCCAACTATCGTCCAATTGCTAAGTTGTCTTGCATACCTAAGCTTTTTGAGAGCATTATCTATGACATAATGCTTTTCCATTGTAAATCTATTGTTTCCCCAAACCAGCACGGATTTTTCAAAGGCAGATCTACGACCACCAACTTAACGGAATTCGTATCAAGCACTTTATGTGCACTGGAATCTGGAAATGAAGTTGATGTGATTGCCACCGATTTCAGCAAAGCCTTTGATAGAATTGCTCATGATATAATCCTTCTAAAATTAAAGGCTCTTGGTTTCCAGATAAACTTTATAACTTGGGTTCAATCCTATTTAAATGAACGACTTTACTATGTTCTATTTAGGTCCATGGTTTCTGACCCAATTAAAGCCTCCTCTGGTGTCCCCCAAGGCAGCCAGCCACCTTGGCCCCTTATTATTTATTCTGACCATTAATGATGTTGCTTGTATCATTAAAAATTCATACATATCTGTTTACGCAGATGATATGAAAATATTTAGATATACTCGTATATCATCTTCCTCAGACAGCCTACTTCTGCAGCAAGATCTAGACAGGTTTTGTACTTGGTGTCAGAAGAATTTTCTTGAGCTTAACGTCAATAAGTGTCAGGCTATAACTTATACCCGTAAACGCCTCCCTACTTCACCTCGTTGCTATCTAATCTTTAATCTGCCTGTTCCCTTAGTGAATGAGTTGCGTGGTTTAGGTGTTATCTGCGACAAGGAACTCAATTTCTGTTCTCACATTGATAGTATAATAAAAAAAGCCAACTCTGCCCTTGGTTTTATCAAGCGCTGGTCTAAGGAGTTTTCCAATCCTTATGTTACCAAATCTCTTTACATAACCTTTGTTAGACCTCTTCTTGAATATGCCACCCAAGTTTGGTCACCCTACTACAGAACTCACATCCTCCGGATAGAAGCTGTTCAACGCAGGTTTTTACGGTTTGCTTTACGTGGTCTTCCCTGGGATGATAACCGAAACTTATCACCTTACACTGACCGGCTGAAACTTATAAATTTACAACCCCTTTCTATACGCCGAAAAGTTGCCGATATTCTCTTTATTCATCAAATTTTAGTAGGTAATATCGATTGTCCTTCCTTATTTCAAATTATTTCTTTTAACACCAATCCCCGCAATCTTAGGTCTCAATCTTCACAGAACGAATTACGGACACCTGGAGCCAATGTCTAGGATGCTTCGCGAAGTTAACGATGTTCTGCCTCTCTTTGACTACCATCTCAGCAAACTCTCCCTCAGAACATACTTATTTCCACCTATGCCTCACGTCCTAACGTTCTTTAACCGCTCCCACCCTTTAGTTTTTAAGTGAAAATGTTAGTTTTAAATATATATTTGCTTGCAATATTGCAAGCTCAATAAATCTGTCCGGGGTTGACCCGGGCCGCAAAATCAAAATCAAATCGGAATATATCAGAAACCAAAAGTTTCATACTGAGCGGGAAATTTTTCGATGAAGTACAGAAGGTATTTTATTATCTGTTTCTCGTTATTTGTGTTATATATTTCAGTTATGTGAAGTGCAGTTTTATACATATTTTTTCTTGTCCATGTTTACAGCTACAAAAACATTCGGGTATAGTCGCAGTGTGTTAAATATGCAAAAAGCAAATCAGGGGGTCAATTGGGGTCACATCCAACTTTACCAAACACCTCAGAAGAGTTTACCACGACAGCTTCCAGGAATATGTGACGTTGAAACAAAATAAGAGCTCTGGAAAAGCTCTCGAAACCGACAAGCACAATTTGACAAGCGATTACTTGAGTTTATTGTCGATTCAATTTTACCGCTATCTATTGTAGAAAAAAAATTGTTCGTAAAATTGTCTGAAGGGTCTGGTCTTAAAATGCGCAGCAGACCCAAAATAATGTGTTTGTTAAATAAAAATTATAACAATATGATAGACACCATAAGACTGACAATGAAATCTGCCAATTATTTTTGCACTACTGCTGATATTTGGTCGGCTACTCGTCGTAGTTTCTTTGGATATACTTGCTACTGGCTGGACCAGAATTTCGCAAGATTTTCAGTGGCGTTAGCGTGTAGAAGATTTTATGGAGTTCTGCAGGAAAAATTGCAGACCTCATATCAGAAATCAATGCTGAGTTCGGTTTTAACAATTTAAATGTTGTAGCCACAATTACAGATAATGGATCGAACTTCGTTAAGGCATTTAAGGAATTTGGGATTGGCAATTTTATTGCGAGGATGAGGAGCTACCCGAGTTTTGTGACTACTATGCTTTGCCAAAACAAGTGCGGTGTGCATGTCACGCTATGAATTTGATTGCTGTTACAGACTTCCTTAAATATTTGAAATCTGACACAAGTTTATACAAAAGGCATTCAAAGGTAATTTTGATACACATTATATACATACACGTAGTATCAATGGCGGACAAAACAACTAAATTTTACTTTTTGAAATTTCACTTTTCGAATTGAGCAGGCTTTCAAAATTTGCAATATGCTTTGGTCAAAGAATAAGTACCCGAAGTCGGCAGAACAGATTGATTCCCTTCTAAATGGATCACTAATTGTTCCTGTAGTGACACGTTAGAACTCTACATACAACGCAGTTTTAAGACTCTTATCGCACAAACCCAAATTAAATGAATTGTGCACTAATTTATCGGTTTTCGGAAAACGATCTGCAATATTTGAAAGAATATTGCACGATTATGAAGCCTTTAGCAAAAGCAATAGACCACCTGCAGCAGGACAAAAACATACTCGTATATTAGTAACGTTGAAGACGAAATTGATAAGGTTAAAATCATCTAGTGAGATAACTTTGTTAAAAGGCGCAATTGAAATATTAAAAGACGGTCTAATTAACCGTTTTAAGGGATATTTATATTTAGAAACAGAAGCTAATGATGCCATAATTGCTGTCATATTGTATCCCGCAATCAAATTGAAGTGGTTCAAAAGTCTCAGTGATATTCCTCATGAACACCGTGATCATACTATGGACAGCACTAGTAAATTAATCAGGAACTATGCTGAGCACTTCGCTCATAATATGGGTATAGAATATGTTATCGAAGAGGAAGAATTAAATCATAATGATGGAAAGGAAAACTACTATGATTTTGATACGAGTATTAATGAACAGTGTAAGTTATTCTGCGAAATAGTTTGAGATTAACTTTTTTTCAAGTACAAGTACAAGTACAAGATACTGGGTACAGTAAAAATGTACTTCAGTACTGCTCTGCCTAAAACTTATTTCGTTTGAAATTAGTTTTTAGAAGGCCAATAGGAAGAGAAGGATCAAGCAATCGTTTATGCTAGAAACTTGGGTGAAACAAACTTAAGATGTACTCGTATGCTAGGCATTAGGAAAGCAGAAATCCTTAAAGGATTGGCAGCACTTTAAATAATAAGTTAAGGTTGTTTACTTATTAAAACTCGTAAAACTCTAGATAACTACATAAACCGTATAAATTTATCATCGCGCAAATGAGCTGTCAAAATTTATCTGAAGAATTATTTACGATTTTATCTCAGAAATTAGCCTCAGAAATTTACACTGCTTTCTAAAATTGTTTTTTGGTTTTATTTTTGAGGACGTGAAAAGCTATGAAATGTATATGTTCTTATTTGAAGTAAATAGCGACTTCTACCTTGTTGTTTCCGGGGAATGTTCATTTAAAGTACCGCGTAAAGTTACACGATTACGAGTTGCGGAAATTTATTAGTTTAAGTGAATACCCTTTGCATCGAGATAACAATAAAATAACTTATTGTATAAATAAACGTATCGATTGTGGTATGATACTATAGAGAGAATTCAATAAGAAAATACAGACCAAAGGTAGGTAAAGCACACATTTTATGAAATTTTAGTCAAAGTTAAATAGCCAGAACTTACTCGTAATTTATTCTATTGAAGATAAACGATTTTTTTAATACTCTTAATTTTAAGATGTAACCGACTAAGTATCCTAGGTGCAACAGAGGTATAGAAATTTGAAAAAATATGAGTATTGTAACGTGGAATAATAGCCAGAAATCTTTCATTACACCGAAGTTAATAGGCAGCTAAGTTCTGATTGAACAAATTTCCGCTTCTCAAGTAAACAACTTTTTAAGACCTTAAAGATGTTTTAGTGGAAGAATCTTAGAATTTAAGGAGGGACAAAAACTATTACCATCACTCGTTTCATACGGAAAATTCAAGTGTTGATCAATGGTGTTACCCCAACTTACCAGCCCATACTGCAGCTTAAACTGCACTAAGCACCATCTAAAAAGAACACCAGAGTCGCTACAAAAAATTCTCTCCCTCCCCTCACCAAATCTTTAAAGCCGCTTCAAAACAGAGTTTCATTTAACCTTGCTCCTGCGCCTTCTACCCAATTTCCAACCAACAATGCCCCATCCGACAAATATCCTAATTTTATTAGCTCCCATATACTAAACCCAACCACCCATTCCTCATCTTCATCTATCAATCCACCTGATCCAACCCCCCTCACTAGTCAAGATTCTAGTTCCGGGGTGCTTGACCATCTGGTCCCTTAATCATCCGCTCGTGCCTCCGATTCTCACCCAAAATACCTTGACCCACTCCTTCCACCAACTGTCAAACTCACTAAAAAAATGTCTGATATGAATGATGACAGTCGTTATGTAGTATTTCGTTTGAGAGACCGCCGCATTTATGAAATGTCCGGCTCTACCTTGCCTACTTACACGACAAACCCAACTCCGTTTGCATTGATGGCATAACCAAAACCAACATAATGGTTTCGATTCAACAAGAAGGTCTTCCTATTAAGCCAGCAGAATTAATGCAAATTTTCGTTCGCTACCATGAGAGTTTCGACATCTCTTCCGACGAAGTTCATAATGATCTTTCTACGTTGTCTTCGCATGTCAGCTCCAAACGTCTTTCCCATTTGCAAAGAACTCGTTCAAATTTTAAAAACTATTACAGTTCCTAACAAACTGAAATCTGTATCCTTCAGTCCACAATGCCTGTCCATTTACTACCAAAATGTAAGAGGTTTGCGCTCTAAAATCTCCTCGATATAGCTCAATTCTCAAAAGTTTCCCTATGACCTAATTGCTCTTACTGAAATAAATCTAATTCCAGACATTAAAAACCATGAGCTGTTTCCTCCAAATTTCAACGTTTTTCGAAAAGATGGATTTGAAAGAGCTGATAATCCTTATGGCCGCGGTGTTTTACTAGCAATCCGGAACTGCTTTCACGCAACTCCTGTCGATATTCCCCACACTGACAACTTTGAGTTAGTACTCGTATGTGTCAACATTACGCTCCCCAAACGCAGTCTTTACGTACTTTGCTGCTACATTCACCCATCTCAACCCATTGAGTCTTTGACTGTTGATTTTTTGACTGATGATGCACAACCTGAAGATTGCATTGTTCTAGTAGGAGATTTCAACCTCCCTCCCCTTATATGGGAGCCTTCCGATGATTCGTCTCATTTTGTCGCTCGTAATTCGACCTCTGAAATAGAAATATTGATGGTGGACTGCCTAACCAACTCAAGTCTGCATCAGATTAGTGGAATACCTAATACAATGAACAGACAACTCGACCTTGTCTTCACATCCGATTCAGGTAACTGTGTCGTTTATAGGAGTGATCACCTTCTTTCTACCCTAGACCGCCTTCATCCTCCCTTGTCAATTATGTATTCATATGAAAATGGCAACACTTGTGTCGATTCGGAAAATTCATTTTCATTTGACTTTCGAAGAACCGACTTTAAGAAACTTAAAAACCTCATCAGCAACATTAACTTTGACTTTATTGCTGAGACAACTAACATTGATCTTGCCCTATCAGCGTTCTATTCGTTAATGTTATTCGTTAATCTCCTGCTTTGCCCAATCGGTTCCGTATACCTTCCCAAAGGACTGCATATCAGCTCCTCCCTGGCACAACAAGCAGTTGCGCTCTTTCCGTAATAACAGAAACAAGTTGTGGCACAAATTCTTAAGAACTCGATCTGATTCCGACTACAGTAATTATCGATTGGTATATAATCGTTTTTCTGAACTTTGTGAGTCTCTTTACCTTGAGTACGTCTACCGCATGCAATTTAGCTTAGTCTCGGACCCTAAACACTTCTAACAGTTTATTAATACCAAAACAAAGTCAGACGGCTACCCATCTATTCTTAAATTTCGTAGTGAATGTTCTGCCGACACAAAAACCATTTGCAAATTTCTTTGCCCCTCATTTTAACAAATTCTTTTCTAAGAAAACAGCTGAACCCGATCCTAGTTACTTTAGTTATATGAGAAACTATCCTGAGACGTCATCCATTCCACTAAATATAACAACAACTTTGGTATCTGAAAACATTCACAAACTTAAAGATGATTTCTCGTCCGGCCCTGATGGCCTTCCGGCTATTGTAATAAAAGAGTGCGTTACCCATCTCGGTCCTCCTCTTGCTGCCCTATTTAACTTGTTTGTCTCAACAGGTACTTTCCCTTTCCTATGGAAAGAATCTTACATCATTACTATTCATAAAAAAAGGAAGTAAGGCCTATATGTCGGCCCATAGCAAAACTCTCTTGCAAGCCCAAACTTTTTGAAGGCATAGTCTATCAACAACTGCTTCCGTACTGTAGGCCAAATCTGAACAAATCAGCACGGCTTCATGAAAGGTAAATCAACGACTACTAACCTAACAGAGTTCGTCTCTAGGACGCTTCATGCTTTAGAAGACGGTGACGAATCAATTTCCACAGATTTCAGCAAGGCATTCGATAAAATTTCTCACCAACCTATCATCTTTAAACTAAAAAAACTTGGCTTTTCCCCTCATTTTGTGGCATGGACCAAATCCTATTTAGAAGACCGAGAATACAGGGTCATCTTCAGATCTTCAATATCCGAACCCATTAAAGCAACATCTGGTGTCCCTCAGGGTAGTCACCTTGGTCCAATCATCTTTATCCTCACAATTAATGATATAAATCTCATTTTAACGAACTCTAATCTTTCTATTTTCGCTGATAACATGAGAATTTCCAAAATCATCTCATTGCCTTCTGACTCCCATTGTCTGCAAGATGACTTGAATAAGTTTTCGGTATGGTGCAAGCAAAAGTTTTTGGAGCTTAATGTCAGCAAATGCCAAGCGATAACCTATTCCCGTAAACGTCTACCTCCCCCTCCAAGAAACTACTTCATCTGCGATGAGCCTATTCCTTCCACTACCCAAGTACGGGATCTAGGTATAATTTGTGATAGAGAATTGAATTTCGACTCACATATTGACAGCATTATAAATAAAGCTAACTCTTCACTCGGCTTTATCAAACGCTGGTCAAAAGAATTTTCCAACCCTTACGTTACAAAGTCCCTGTACATTACTTTTGTAAGGCCTCTACTCGAATATTGCAGCCAAGTTTGGTCATCCTATAAACTAACCCACATTCAAAGAATAGAAACAGTCCAACGCAGGTTTATCCGTTTTGCACTTCGTGGTCTACCTTGGGCCGATCCATATGGATTACCCCCCTATGAAAATAGGCTAAAACTAATTAGCATGCATACCCTAAAAAACGTCGTGAAGTCGCTGATTTTTTTTATCCACCAGTTACTGACTGGAAATATCGACTGCTCAACAATAACGCAAAATATTGCATTCACTCCCAATCCCCGTAATCTAAGATCTGTCCCACTCTTCCTGATCCGAACTCATCGCACCAACTACGGTCACTTTGAACCCATATCCAGAATGTTGCGTATAACGAACAACTACGCCGAAGTCTTTGACCTAAATAGCAGCAAACAAGAAATAAAAACAGCGCTGCTCAATATGCCACTCCCTTAACATCTCCCCCGTCCACCATTTCTCCTCGCCCCATTAGGATAAGTATATCTTTGTTAGTTTTTAAGTCTAGTTTTAAGTTTGGCTTGTTAATAAGCTTAATAAAGTTGTCCGGGGTAGACCCGGGCCAATAATAGAAAAAAAATAAAAAAAAGCTGTAGTACACAGTCTCCAGAACAAAATTGTCGTAAGTGGTACATAACATATGATGCTGGTCCTTCCAATCCATCTTACAATCAATATATTGTATAATCCCGGATATTTGAAAACAGGAACCATTTCAATTGTGAAACAGTTAAGAGAGCAGCCTATATTTGAGTTAAGTGTTACAGTGATAGTGCTCGGACTAAAAGTTTCAGCAGTGACATTTATATATTTACAGTCAGCACTATGCAGATAAGGTGAATATCTAAAGTGGAAAGTTTGAAAAACATGATTTTGGTTTTATCACTGATATATGTAAAACCAGTGACTTAAAACTTCCAAATCATGGCTTATATGCGCCACTAAGTCAAGCACTCTATCTGGTTCAGGAATTGCAGGAATACGTGCAAGTTATATCACCAGCAAACCCAGTTTTTCTCCCTCTTAGATCTTGACAGAAGGTAGAGGTAATAAGTATAAGGAATAAAACTGGGACCAGTACAGAATCCTGCGGAACATCGATTCGAATATCAAGGCATTGACTGTAATTATTACTCTTTATTTCCTCCCCTTAAGATATGATGCAAACCAACCAAGAATTGTACCCTCCTAAAAACACTTTTCCTAATTTTATTAGAAGTTTCTAGTCCACATTATCAAATGCCTTACGTAGTAATGTCTATGAAGAGCGCAGCAGTACATTTTTTCATCCAGACTTGCATTAATCTCACTGCAGAAATATAACAGTGCGTCTTTTGTCAGCTTACCTGCTCTAAAACCATACTGATGTTCTCTGAAGAACGAGTATTTTTCAAGAAAGGTAATAACTCCCTTTTGACAACTTTTTCAAAAATTTTAGAAAACTCCGAGGGTACCGAATTAAGTCCATGATTATTTAAAAAAAAATTTAAAATTGGTATGATCTGATTTTCAGACTATCGGGAAATATTGCATTGTTGATACTTATGTTGAAGATATCTGACAGAACGTCAACTATGTATTTTTTTTTATTCATTTGAAAACCCATTAACTGTAGGCGAATTTAACTTTTTTAATTCTATAATGATTTTATTGACTTTAAATAAAGTACTCGTAATTGGTTTCAAGAAAAAACTTCTTGATCGACTTGTTTCTTCATTAATGTTTGCAGTTTTCCACACGCTTTTAAGATACTGTATTGAAGCCAGTAACTGGTCTTATGGTGTCATATTATTCTAACTCAGTATTGTTTGACAAATCATCATGGAAAGGCTCACTCCTCAACAACGTCTCCAAATTATTCAGCTGTACTTGTATTATGAAAATCAGCGTTCTGTGAAAAATGTTTTTCGTGCCCTTCGAGCAACATATGGTGTGCATCATCGACATTCGAAGTCCGTTATTGGCTTTACCATCCACAAATTCGAGGCTCAGTATGCGTTATTGGATAATACGCGACCGAATAGACCACATCCCGCCAGTAGTGAGGAGAAC
Organism: Volucella bombylans; assembly: GCA_949129095.1. Classification (NCBI taxonomy): domain Eukaryota; kingdom Metazoa; phylum Arthropoda; class Insecta; order Diptera; family Syrphidae; genus Volucella; species Volucella bombylans. The sequence goes on along the minus strand of OX422141.1, from coordinate 200,006,329 downwards.
ATTGCGGCTGTGGAGGCGAGTGTGGCTGAAGACCGTGAACATGCGCCTATCGTATTCGACAACTTGGGTGTATTTTGAAAGAGGATCTTGGTTTAAAAGCTTAC